>OZ024823.1:1595000-2233558 GCA_964016985.1 Anodontia alba
GCAGTCTGATCTGGGTCCACACTGTTTGCCTGTATGCAAAAATAGGTTTGAAAAGTCTGCAAGAATATTCAGCAGACGACATAAACAGACGACATTTTTAGATGTAGTTTTTCTTGGCGCTTTAAGGTTTAACTGAAGAATATGCTCCTTGAAGGAGCATTTTCGTTCCTTTTTGAAGGTACCAGCATAAAAAGGAGTTAAGATATCATCTCGAGATTATGCTTTAAATTTATATCTTTTTCCTTAAATATTTTTGGATTACTGGGTCCGATGTTCTCATTTATGTTGTTATACACATCACTGTTTTACGCTTAGCATGCTTAGTAAAAGTTTCAGCAGACGAACATCTGAAATATTCTTTTTTTTTATCATTTTTCCCAGATAAAAGGCTTTGACATGTAATGCATACATGTACTGTCTTATCAGGAGGCAGTTTGCATGAACTAAAAATGTTTATTCTATATGTATCAGGTGAAAAATGGAAATCATATTTTTACTTTACCGGGGATTGCACCCAGTCCGCTGGACTCAAGGTAGTACACTCTACCGCGTCGCTATAAAAGCCGGCTTGTACCGCAAGTCAGTACAAGTGTCTTATATACCTATACCTGGTGACATTCTCCCCCTCCAATTTGAAATAAGTCCCTGAATTTCTAGGAGTCCGAAAATGACGTGAATTTAATTTTGAAAAGTGTCCTCAAGGAGGACTCAAGGAGTTTTATGCACAGATGTTGGTTATTTACGGTGTGCGCCAAATGTAACAGGTGAAAAAATGGAAATCATATTTTTACCCGACCGGGGATTGCACCCGGTCCGCTGGACTCAAAGTCTTACACTCTGTCATGTCGCTATAAAAGCCGGCTTGTACTGCAAGGCAGTACAAGTGTCTTATATATATATCTATACATGGTGGCATTTAGGAGACGATTTGTACGAAATGTCGATGCCTTTTGCCTTGGAACAATAAAAATAAAAGATATGATTAATTTGTCCAGATAGTGGAAAAGATTTATATACTGTGTATAATCTTCATCTGATGTCTGGCTGAAGAATACCAACTTCCCAAAGAGTCTCGGCCACAAGAGATGAGATTTCGTTTGATGCACACGTGACAAGGTAAATTTTCTCATATTCTGATTCAGATGATACATCAATCACGATACTCCCACTGCGCTTAAAACCAACAGAGGTTTCAAAAAGAAGCTGACATGCAGATTAATAATTTATTCCATTCTGCGATATAGATCTATCTGTGCATTTGGATTGTCTGCACATCACATGGACAATTAATCATTGTCAATTATCAGGCTCCCATACTTCAGTGAAATTTATTAACCTGCAAAAAGCCGTACTTACTCTTAAAGGCCGTGATACTTGGTAGAATATCTGCTAAATGTGACAAGAAAGACAACGATTTTTATGACTTCCTGTTTGGTTTCCTGCTCAACAAGTTCCTCGTGTAAAAGGGTGTTTACTCTAAAAAGTAGTAATTCCCCACCCTTTCCACTCCCCCTATTACAAGAACTCTACTATAAAAGGAATGAAATTTCTCCCATAGGAAGAAGAATTCTTTCCTTTTAGAGTAGACCCCTTTTAGGCAGCAGATTCTATCTTTTTTGCGACTGTTTAATTGCACTTGTTTGTATTTCCCTTTGATATTGAGAACTTGATGTTGATCTGATTGTATCAGTTCCTGAGTTCCTCTATTTATTTTCCTGTTCAGATCCCTATTGCTCGTTTAATTATCTTTCATGCGGATACAAAACAGACTTTTCTAAGCATTTTAGTAATGTTTTAGTAAATACCGTACCCATTTCAAACACGACCATTCAAATCTTTTCAAACATGTAATATTTATGCTTGAGTATGCCATTATACTTGCCGGCTAGTGCTGATCAAGGGAATTTTTGACTGTTGCATGAATATTTGTTTCGTCTATTAAGTCTCAGTGTTCGAACTAACTAATTTCCCGCGCACAAAAGGATTACACAGATTCTCTGTTCATTCTAGTCTTTAATCAAAAAGCAATCTCAGTAGACCAGACTGCTGTATCAATACAAGATATATAATCAAATAATAAGAAAAAGACAAAATAAGCACCAAACTAACTTCTTAATTCGATCGATAAGATCTGACAACGCAAAGCACAATACTGTATTTACCCTAAGTCACGCTGAGTAAACACTTGAAATTCCATTCTCACCTTAAATTAATTAAATCAATGACAACACTGGTGGGTTGATTTGTCTCCATGTTTAGGCTGGGAAAATGGTCCTGAAGGGGGAATTAAGACTTTCCTTCAACCCTTAACTTCCTGTAATTTAAGTAAACAGTGCAGATCCCGATCAGACGCCACGTTCTTTGGCCTCTGTGTATGCACTGTTTGCCAAAGCCACAAATGTCCCAGTCCAGGTTTTACAGATAACCCTCTATGAACAGCACTTTGACGTCACAGCGACACACAAAAAATAAACACGGCTATAAATAACCGTTACCTGGATTAAGTCTTACGCGCGGTTTGATTACATTGGTCAATGATGATCACGTGGACAACTGCCTTAAGGAAATTTTGGCGTTTGTATAATATGGTTCGATTTTAAAGACTCGACTTAAAAAGAAAAATGCTGTAAATAGTAAAGTAAAACAATCACGACGCTGTTGGGTTGTCGTGTACTTAAAGTTTAATCTATACACTTTTATAACTTTTTAATTGAAGGTAGAGTTATAGCAAACCTCCTGAAAGTGCCAAAAGCGAAATTTCGGTTTTCACCCTTCACGAAATTTGAGATACCACCTACATAAATGTATCTACTATAAAGATTAAATTTTATAAGTGTGAGGATTTGGCTTGTAGTCTGAGTTTGGAGTATGACATTCGTTACCAAGCTAGGTTTTCACATACAAGAATGGTTTTCACAAGCAAGTTTGGTATTGAATCTTAGGCCTTGTATTCAATCCCAGGGTTGGTATTCGGGTAACCAACCCCGCGTTTTCTATTCAATTTCGATTATACAGAGGTAAGTTAAGACGTGTGTGTTGGCATTGGCAAATCAAATCTGTGACGTTTGCGAATGATTTGTAACCTGGAATAGACCCATAGCAGTGCCCGGTTTGAGATTCATTTCAGAGTGTTTGAATTTCAAGCTTGGGAACGAAATACAAGCTTGGGATTGCATTGCCAAGCTTGGGATTAAATTCAAACTCCTAGTTTGGTGTGACTGTCAACGAAGTTAGTGTGGAGTTTAGAATTCAGTCGAATTCTATTCTGAGAACCTCAAGCCAACTTCACACACTCTATTCCTCTTTCAGAAGGAAGATTGTGAAGTTGAAATTCGCAGTTTAGTTTAGGATTTGATGTGGGGGTTATTAGGTTTATAGTGTTAGAGTAAGTCTTGCAGAAAAGGTTTGGGTTTGACTGACCATTACAATAATTGGAGCTGTATAAACAATAAATGAACTCTGCAAAAAGCCCGTGTACTAAAATGTTATTCCGTCAGCGCGAAATATGTTAACTTGGCTTGAGGTTGATTTGAAATTTGACATTCGATTTATTCCGTATAAAGAGAAATGCTAGAGTCAATGTTAGGGTTGGGTTAGAGCTAAGGTGAATATGGTGTGTGAACTCGGCTCGGGATTCGCAGCTTATAATTCGATTTTGGCGGGTTACTAGGATAATAGTTCAGGTAGGACATGTCTGTGAAGTTTGCTTGGCGTTTGGAGTTTGTAATTCGATCTATTTCATAGAAGATGAGTTGCGAGAGTTATGGTTTGGGTAAAGTCAAAAAAAAGGTAAGAGAAAAGTCCAGGGAGAGCCACAATCACAAACCGCAGCCCTTCCCAGATCCCAAGAGGAAGAGGAAACCGACAAATCCAAACAACAAGCATAAACACCCAGCCAAGTTCACGGACTCGTAAGTGTAAGAGTTAGTGGTCACCTTATCCTAACCATAGTGGCCTGCGAAATCAAATCCCAAGCCAACTTCATACACTCGGTGGGGGTTAGGGTAAGGTTAACACTAACACTACCCTTACTCTACCAAGCATTACAACACTTCTTCTTTAAACTTCAAGCCAAGCCAATTTCACAGACTTGGTTAGTGTTTGTCTAACCCTAAACCCTATCCTAACTGAAGCTATAGTAACCCTTTAGAGACGTCTCCAGACTGAAATGGGACTAAATGTTATGCTTCGAGACTAACCCAAATTTTTAAACGCATTCAAATGCTAGGGAAGCGAATTCCTGTTTTATGAAATGATGGCAAAATCATGCACTGTAGTCATTTGGTTTAAAAAAAAAAAAAAAAAAGAGAAAAGTCCAGGGAGTGCCACAATCACAAACCGCAGCCCTTCCCAGACCCCAAGAGGAAGAGGAAACCGACAAATCTAAACAAGCACAAACCGAACAATCGTACGAAAAGCACTAAGATTAGCTCTCTCTTCCCCAAGCGAGGTAATCGCAATACTAAAAGGACTGAAAAACACAAGAACAAAATGACACACGGAAAGACATACAACAAATCGCCTCGTAGAATAAACCACAAAGCAACAAAGAGTAAGACCAACACCGGGACCACCGCCTTAGAACGGTCAGGAGAGCAAACCACCGGGGGGTTTAAAGCACTTTTACAGCTAGACAACTTCACCCTGGGTCCCGATGCTACTCTTAATACTGAAATACATAAAAAAAAATCGGTTCGCATAAAGGCTCACAACTCAGACAATGCATCAAAGCGAAAACATAAAAATCAAATTAATCACTATAATAAACAAAGACGAGAATTCGTGGCTAATTCTACTGTATGCCAGAGTAAATAAAAACCAATAGTTGAACCACGGCGGGCCAAGCCAAAGACATATCGTCAAGCCCCAACCCACTGGTTAAAGTTTTACGAAGAGGCCGTCATTGAGTCTGAGGCCCGAACCGCCGTCGTGCAATTAAAGAGTGAAGCATAGCCATCAACAATGATTGGGTTGACAACTAGGCATGCAGTCTGCCGTATAATATCCAGGCTATAGCCAATTCTTTTATAACGGTTAATAAGTTTTCTGAATTGCTCCGAAAAGTTAGATTTACCTACAATTTTTCTAAATCTGTACACTAAGTCACCATAAAATTCGGGTTCCGATATACCTTGTTGCAGAAGTGTTTTCAGACTGACGCTATATTTTTTCTAACAAGGCACTGTGTCTGCGATAAAATTTCACAAACGCCTTACGAAGTTTAAAATAACGATAGCCCTGCCTAAGAAGTTTGGCAGTAAGGGCTTTATTACGGTAGTTAAAGTCATTAAGATTTGAAGAAGCTCTGGCGAATCTAATAAGTTGAGATATGTATACCCCATATGAGGTACGCCGGGGGACATTGCCATCCAGAAAAGGGAAATTGACTATATAAAGTCTCGTTTGAAATATCAAACGCGCGAGAATCAGAGTCCAGCGTAAGCTCGTGCAGATATTCCTCCGCCGGTTGGTATTACCCTTGCAGTGGGTGGTCGGGTGGTGCGAAGGTGTCGTATATCTTACGTCACCGGGGCGTCCAACTGATATTAGCTTACAGTTGGGCAAGGCCTGCAATCCTTGTAGCAGGTAAGGGTAAAGGGGAAATGTTTTTATTTCTTCTGTTTCTTCACTTTCTGCACTTTCATTCCTGTTCCTCTTTCTTCCCTGTTCCTCTTTTTCATCTCTTCTACTATCTCTTCTATCTCTTTCCTCCCTCTCTCTGGGAGATGACACAAAATGACCCACAAGGGTTGACTTGTCGTTAAACTCCAACACAATTAATTACCCTTGCACTATTAGCCAGTTTGAACCCATTCATGTCTAGCTTCTCATAAAAAAAGACATTAACTAAAGTGTAGACCCAGATCAGACGCCACAGAACGCGGCGTCTGATAATAGTCTAAACTGTTTGCATTAAATAGAGGAATGTCTATAAAACGTGGCAATAATAAAAACAAACAAACAGAAAACCCTCTACTGGACATGGACCGGTCAAGAGTTACAATACATCACGAAAACATGTCTATATAATTTTGACCCCCTTAAACCCCACTTTTAAATAGTAGAACTGGGGTTTACATGGGTATACATTATTTCTCTTATTTCTGCTCAAAACATAGATTGTGGGTACTCGTTAGAATCGCCTCGCCGAGGCGGTTCCAACGAGTACCCACAATCTATGTTTTGGGCAGAAATATGAAAAATATCAGATTTTTTTATCTAAAAACTTTCAGTTTTTGGTGGTAAAATTTTCAATATATTTGAATAGGTGTGTTTTCGTAATGAGAAGAGTCCACTCGGCATAAATAGGTTGAAGTTGAGCTTTAAATTGCATCTAAATAGCTTCTGTTCATTTAATACGAGAGGAAATCCTGATTTTGAGCAAAAAACGTAGACATCATGATAAACTGGAACATGGAAAGACGTCATTAAGATGAATGATTTCTTACCAGACGTAATGGGTATATTTGATAATAGTGACAGAAATAGCACTACCCAGCTAGCATTCTTTATAAATCTATAGCGGGCCGTTATCGACCCGTCAGCTACCCTGACGGGCCGATAACGTCCCACTATAGATTTATAAAGAATGCTTACTGGGTAGCTAGCTTAGAGATTTTACACTTCTAGCCAAATATGCAACAAAAATATGTTAGAATATGAGCCGGGGCACAGCATTTCCTCAAGATTGCATGTGCGCCCAGCTGTAGATTTATAAAGAATGCTAGCTGGGCAGACACTTTGCTGTCCGTCTGACGACAGTTTGTACCCTTGGCTACCAACACAGGGATACGCACGCTGATAGGAGCCTTCACCGGGCGCACATGCAATATTGCAGGAAATGCTGTGCCCCGGCTCATATGCCCGTTATTTTGCTTTAGCAATCTAATACAATTATTGAATTTGAACTGCCTCCAAAAGTCACAAACTGAAATTTACATCTTAAAATTTATAGACCAAATGACAAGATAAGTTGTTAAATAATTGAGCGATCCAATGGGAATAGAGTCGTTTATAGCAAATGCGAACAGCAAAGATCTAGGCAAGCCTGCGCAACTGTGCAGCCTTACCAGGACCTATGACATTCGCTCACATAAGCGGTAAGCCAATGCGGAAATTTCAGTCAAAGAACTAGACATGTGGCCTTATTAAGGGACCGGGCATGCATACTAAAAGACCTATTCTGCGGAGACTTCGAGGAGCCTTTTTCTCACGACGCTATTCAGCTGTCCTCTTCTCATCACGAAAACATATCTATATAATTTTGACCCCCTTTAACCCCACTTTTATATAGGGAAACTTGAGTTTAGAGGGGTGTTACATAATGTTTCTTATTTCTGCTCAAAAAATAGATTGTGGATACCCGTTAGAGCCGCCTCGGCGAGGCGGTTCTAACGAGTACCATAATCTATGTTTTGAGCAAAAATATGAAAAATTTTATTATAAAACTTTCAGTTTTTAGTGGTGAATTTTTCAACAAATTTGTTTTCGTAATGTTTACCGACCTTGTAGGATCTGTAATATGAATTTAATAGGTGCTACCTATCTATATCCGTGCGTCCAAATTATCATCACTTGCTTCATAGGTTGGTTGGCCAGATCTAACTGAATTTGATTTCAGACCACGCTTGACATCTAATCCACTGCATGAATTGCGATATAACGTCCAAAGTCAACTTTATTTCAGTATCGTTCGCTTATCTGTGTCGAAGTTGTTTTAAGATTATCACGTGAAAAGAGCGTAACATCTATGTGTTACATAAAAATCTACATCAAAGTGTACATTATGCACAAAACGAATCATGCTTAGCTTGTAAATAGACGGAGAGTGGATAGAAATAAAATTCGAAGTGGAGACAAAATTCAAAATGGCCGCGAACGCAAATTTTATAGGCTGACGTCAAAAGTTTCGTGATCCAACCCCTTGCAATTGGAATACTTGGCGTTATTGGCTGTTTTGTTTGGGGCCAAAAGGTTTCTAATCCTGGCGAATACAGACCTAACTCACTGTGAAAATACCGAAACAAAAATGGAATGTCTGTCCGGCTTGTCTGTCCCTACTACCTATCGGTTGCCATTTTAGACACCTAAATGTCTCGAAGAATGAAAATGAATGCAAGAGATAACATTCTTTTAACTTGGGTTCAGACAGAGTGATCAAATTATGCGCAGGAGAATGCTTATCCGGGTCTTTGGTGTTCACATACAGAGTTTTTTAGCTTGATGCTTATTCTTAGACTATTATAGTCAAACCTGTTTAAAGCAAGCACATGTGGGAAAGCACCCCCCACCCCCACCCCCTTGAAACAGTTAAACATTTTAAAATCATTACGAATCTGCACATTGTTTATTCCCTATTACCCCAATATATGTAATAAATGAATTTTTTTTTTTTTTTCATCCGCGCAGTCTGATGATTTTTATAATGAAAACATGCCTATATAATACTGACCCTCTTAAACCTCACTTTTATATAGTAAAACTGGGGTTTACAGAGGTATACATTATTATTTTCTTATTTTGATAAAAAAAACATAGATTGTGGGTACTCGTAGAACCGCCTCACAATCTATGTTTCGAGCAGAAATATAAAACATAGGAATTTTTTATCTGAAAATTTTCCTTTTTTGGGTATAAAATTTTCAATATATTTGAATAGGCATGTTTTCATAATGATATCACCGCATGCCGTAGTTTTTCTATATAGTTATTGCATGATGCGTATAGTATGACAGTTGCATTTACAGCTGCCTAACCTTTACTTATTTTATATATACATTAGTATCAATTATTTAATATAGGAACGAAATGTATTTGTTTTATCGACGAATCCCGCATAAATCAAAATAAAAAACTGTGAAGTTTGTGACTGATTCGCAGGAGTTCACACATCGATAAAACCCACAAAAATAATAATTAATTCCTTATAATTCCAACTTTGTCATCAAAATTTTACAAATGTTGCTAAAAGATGTCAATCTTTTGAGACGGCGGAAGGAATATAGATCCGACGGATTCGTACTCTGGCAAACATCACAAAAAACGCGCCTATATAGTTTTGACCCACTTGAACCCCACTTTTATAAAGTAAAACTGGGGTTTACAGGGGTGTACATTATTTTTGTTATCTTTGCTCGAAAACATAGTGAGTACTCGTTAGAACCTGAGGCGGTTCTAACGAGTACTCACAATCTATGTTTTTGAGCAAAAATGTGAAAAATATCGAATTTTAATCTGAAAATTGTCATTTTTTGGTGGTAAAATTTTCAGTATATTTGAATAGACATGTTTTCGTAATGACGTTTCCTTTAACCAATCAAATTGCGTGAAATGTGTATAAAGGTGAGGAGTTAGAATTATTTCAAATTTATTGATTCATTTGTTTAATTAGTCGTTGATCATTACGAAAACACGCCTATTCAAATATATACAAAATTTCACCTAAAAAACTGAAAAAATTCAGATAAAAAATCTGATATTTTTCATATTTCTGCTCAAAACGTAGATTGTGGTATTTGAATTACAGTAAAACGCCCATGGTTCGAACACCGATGGCTCGTTTACGTGGTTGATTTGAACTCGTTTTTGAGTTCCTTGGATTACCTTCCGATAGCTCAAGAAAACAAATATTTAGGGACATTTCAGGGAAATTTTCTTATTTTACCATGAAAATGTATGTTGTGCGTACGCATTAGAACGAAGCGATTTTAATATGTATCCTCAACATACTATTATTTTATAGAAAATCGAAAAGATATCCCTAAATTATGCCCGTTTGCTTCCTGACCTGGCGGTATGATTAATTCTCAGTGGCTCGAAATCTCCATGTCTAGAACAAATTTCTATGGTCGCAAAGGTTGTTCGAGCCATTGAAGTTCGACTGTAGCCCGTTCCACGCTCTGTCGCTCTGTTGGTGCGTCTAAAGACAACTTGGACGAGTTGCAAACAGCGTAGACCCAGATCAGACGCCGCAGAAGGCGGCGTCTGATCTGGGTCTACGCTATTTGCTTAGGCCTGTCGGTCCGAATACTTGGGGTAAACATGGTAGTCAGAACTATGGAATTATGATATTAAGCTGGAAAAAATACATTTTACTCAATAACAGGCTATAATCCTTCTCCCTTCAATAATTCTATTATTCTATAAGGCTGTATACGTGTGAGCATATCGACTTTCCAGTTTTTTTTTTTTTTTTCTGTTTCCGTGTGTTATTGGACTGAGTCTCTTGAGAAATGAACCTGGGCACAGCATTTCCTACAAGATTGCATGTGCGCCCAGCAAAGACTCAGATCAGCCTGCGCAGAATCAGGGACTTCGCTGTCCGCCTGAAGACGTTTTGGATACTTGGCTACTCATATAGTGCTCTGGTCACTCTGTGCGGATGCGCAGGCCGATCTGAGTCTTCGAGTCTTCGCTCGGTGCAATGCAGTCTCGTAGGAAATGTTGAGCAGTGGTTCAAATGTATTGAAGGACATTTCTCTAGGGAACAATTGCCAGTGCAACTGCCTGCCAGATTTTTAAGTAACACTTTCTGCACACGAACAATTATTGCACATTGATTAGGCTCTTGGATTGATTAGGTAGTATTCGCAAAATGACAATATGACCCTTATTCCATATTGCGAACGGTGCATTTCCAGATTCCGCTGATTCAAGAAGGGTGGTTGTCAGTTTCTGGCGAAAAAATGTGTATAAATACTGTTCAAGACTGCCTGCCCAGTTAAAGTGAGGTTAGGTAAACTGGCCGGCTCGACATGACCCTAATGGGTTGACTGGGCCGTAAAACCTCAACTAAATAAAATAAATGCGTTTCCAGATCTGCATGCAATATGATTAAGATGTCTTCTCTAGCGAAATGTGTCTTCGAGCATGCGCAAAATGCTCAGATTCATATTAATCCCACGCATGCGCAACGTCTGATCCGGGCATTTGCTCTCATTGATATATTCTGTAGTGTCCAATCATTGTGTAAGCGGACATATATGCCCTAAGTATCACATTATACCTGTTGATGTGTCAAAAGACTCCTGAATTCAGATCAGTAAAGATTCAAATCAGCCAGTGAAACCATATTTTCTGGTAAATGCCTTTGCAAAACGTCAGTTCTGCTGGCATTCTCCTTACATCTATATTGGACACCTGTCGGGCCGATAACGTTCCGATATAGATTTGAGTAGTATTCTAGCTGGAGATCAATTCTACAGTGTCTACTAATTCAGTAAGCGGACAGCGAACGACCTGATCCGATCGCATGGTGAGCTGAGCCTATACCAAAACAATCCTTTTCTTTTGGCGGGCACATGAACTATAGCTTCGTTTCATTCGTTTTTCATTTCAAAATATATACTTTACTGTCATGTCAAAATCTTCATGGAGTTCTTACTTTTCTTCTTGATAACGTAAATATTAGATATAATTTTCTACGTATTATATTGGCAAATGGTTGATATTCCGATGGGGGCTTGTTTTTACAACAAATTCTTATATTTATGGCGAACGAGATGACTTAAATTTTGAAATTGTACATTTGCCGTTTTGGATGGCGACGTCCACGTGCTACGTCTGATCATAAATCTCGGCGTTTTCGGTTTTCCAGGGCAGCCAGCCAACCTAGTAACTCTTTACAACCGTATTAGACTTCCCACTGCTAAACCTCTAATCAAGGCCATCGGTATCATATACTTAGTAAAACAATTTCTAAATTTTATCGCAAATTCCGAATTACTTTCTAAACTGAGACTCAATGATTCGAAGGAAAATGAAAATAAAAACTGTACATAGCTAAAGTAATGAAACTTTTTTACGGCCGCCACACCAGTTGAAAGGAAGTCAGATCAATTCTATAAAGGTTGTTCTTGAAAATCAAAAGAACACATGAAAGAATAAAAGTCGGAGTCTCGGTTTTATAAAGACTCTACATATGACAGCAATGCAGACAGACTGCATGTTTACATGCGCATTCCCGAACACCACCACCACCACCGCACACGATTTTCCAAAATATTAGATTGTGTTCTGCTTTCTGTTTTACTTGTTTTGATTAAGAGCAGCATCGGGACCCAGGGTGATGTTTGGCGGCTGTAAAAGTGCTTTAACCCCTCCCCCCCCCACCCCACCCCCCCTCCCCACTCACCCCGGTGGTTTATTCTACTGACCGTTCTAAGGCGGTGATCCCGGTGTTAGTCTTACTCTTTGTTGCTATGTGGTTTATTCTACGAGGCGATCTGTTTTTAAGACTTGCCTTGTGTTATTTTGTTCTTGTGTTTTTCAGTCCTTTTAGCATTGCGATCACCTCGCTTGGGGAAGAGAGAGCTAATCTAAGTATTTTTCGTACATTTGTTCGATTTGCGCTTGCTTGGTTTTGTCTGTTTCCTCGTCCTCCTGGTGTCTGGGAAGGGCTGCGGCTTGTTAGTGTGGCACTCCCTGATGACTTTTCTCTTACCTTTTCTGTTAATTTTATAGGTTTGAGACAATCGTTTGTTTTCCAAGGACTCATTTCTTTCAGATTTTGGACAAATATACCTGTCACGACAAAATCTGCATTGAATATGTCATATTTCGAAAATTGTTGGAAATGGAATAGAGTTGTCAGCCTGAAGATCTTGGGAGTCTGATTAGGGTATTGTTTGTCATGGTTTGTTAGCTCTTCCTTTTGGGTGTCATTGGTAGAATATTATCTGTAATTGTGGTTTTTCCTGGACATCTTCTATCCATCACGAAAACATGCCTATATAAATTTGACCCCCATAAACCCCACTTTTATATAATAAAACTGGGGTTTACAGGGGTATACATTATTTTTCTTATTTCTGCTCAAAACATAGATTGTGGGTACTCGTTAGAACCGCCTCGTCGAGGCGGTTCTAACGAGTACCGACAATCTATGTTTTGGGCAGAAATAAGAAAAATATTAACGTTTTTTGACTGAAAATTTCCCTTTTTGGGGTTGTAAAATTTTCAATATATTTGAATAGGCGTGTTTTCGTAATGTATTTTTCAATGCTGTTCACTATCACAATATGTTGATGCGCAAGATGATATGAGCCTGCTATGTCGCATGTACTCGAAGACATATTTTTGCTTGCCGAGGATGATAGGAGCCGGGGCAAAGCATCTACTACAAAATAGCATGTGCGCCCAGCGAAGGCTCAGATCAGCCTGCGCATCCACGCAGTCTGATCAGAATCTTTGCAGGGCACTCTGGGGGTAGCTAAGAGTCAAAAGCGTCATCAGGCGGAGAGTGAAGACTCTCATTGAATGCATAGGCTGATATGAGCCAGCGCATGACAAAACCTACAAAATTGCATGTGCGCCCAGCGAATACTCATATTAACCTAGGCACCTGCCCAGTCTGATCAGAGTCTTCGCTTGCGCTCAGTGGATAGCTAATGGCCCAAACTTTCTTCATGCGGACAGCGAAGACTCTGACCAGACTGGGCGGAAACTCAGGCTGATCCGAGTCTTCGTTGGGCGCACATGCATTTTATAGGTTTTGTTATGCAATCTTGTAGGAACGCTGTGCTCCGGCTCCGAAACGAAGTATTTTCATACAAATAACTTCAGTTCCTCTGGAAGAATGCCAGTAAATGGTTTTGGCTATTTTAACTCATTTCGCTAACTGCATTCCCAAATATGATTTCGGTGGAATTGGTTTGTCTCAGAACCGTTTATAAATCAATTAAGCGTACAACGCATACTTACAAATTCAGAGCAGAAACAAATGGTTGTATTTTTTCACACTAAATGCTCTCTAGAGAAAAATTATTGCTTCTGTTCAGAAAATATCCAAACATTTCTGGAATAAATATGAGCCAAACATAGGCAAGAAAGGGAAGCGTCTGTTAACTTTGTTATATATTGCTTGCTGCGCTGCCAGGCTTCTCTTGGAATCAAACGTTTTGTTTGAAACTTGCAGCATCTATTGTTATAGACGGCCATCCGGGACACATCACGAAAACATGCCTATATAATTTTGACCCCCTTAAACCCCATTTTTATATAGTAAAACTGGGATTTACAGGGATATACATTATTTTTCTTATTTCTGCTCAAAAACATATATTGTGGGTACTCGTTAGAACCGCCTCGCCGAGGCGGTTCTAACGAGTACCCACAATCTATGTTTTGAGCAGAAATATGAAAAATATCCGAATTTTTATCTGATTTTTTTTCTTCATTTTTTGGTGGTAAAAATTTCAGTATATTTGAATAGGCGTGTTTTCGTAATGATAAGCGGCCAGTATAGGCCCACCTTTGTCTGCACATTCTGTTCCTGGCATACTCTGTCATCTGACAAAATCATCATTGAATACTGTTGAATATATCGATGTTAAGCAAAGGCCCTTGACTGATTGCGCGGCTTCAATGACTTATCTGGATCTTTTACCCATTTAGACTGAGTTAACTCTCCCACACTATTTATTGGAAGAGTTCAATTTCAATTTCAGGTATATCAGGCTACGTGATTAAGATATTCCTAGAGAACAATGGCTAAGCTATTTGCAACCAGAGGAGACCCTGATCGGACGTCGCATTCTGTTGCGTTGATCAGGGTCCCCAGACAATTTACACATGCCCTATAGACATCGTTTTAAATGACATGACCTAAATAAACAAGTAAATAAGATTTCAGGTCTCTGTTACAACGGAATATTCTTGGAAAGGTCACAATCACTCTACTAAGGCTTTCGAAGTTAACGAAATTAGAAGTAAAACATATTATGCCTTTTTGTACCGCAAACACATGGACCGCAGGGTTGGTGAGTCCAATTTTAAGCCCACTCACCAACCCTGCGGTCCATGTGTACTATAGTCCATAGTTTGCATGTATAGTACAGTACTCCTTTTGATTTATTTTCGCTTTTTCGAAATTTCAAAGTCTAAGATATATACCTAATCTAGATAAAAAAAAATCCGAGATGAATAATCAAACCATATGTGTTAAAACTCAGTTGCATTTTTCTCATATATTTAAGAGGACACAGCAGGAAACGAATAACATAGTTTGGAATGTCATGGAACTGAAGTATTGGCCATGATTCAAATATAACGTCGTCGTCGAATCAACCTCAATATTAGTCCAGGTAGCATTCTAACTAAATCTATATCGGACCGTTATCGGCCCGTCAGGAATCTTGGTCCGATATATATAGCTTTAAGTAGAATGATAGCTTGGTTGATCATTTTTTTGTTAAATATAAGACATTTGAAACAGAATATCAATACAGTATTAAGCTGACCATGGCAAGTGTATACATGTAGTGATCGTCACAAACCAAGCATTGATACACAGCGCATGCGCTACGTATATAAATATGCAAGTGTTCAGTGAGAGTAATGTACGATCGAAGTCAAAGATGAAAGCGGATCATTTATGATCCGCTTTCATCTTTGAGTTTGATCTTAGTGATCCGCTTTCATCTTTGACTTGGATCATAATGACCCGCTTTCATCTTTGACTTCGGTCGTACATGACAATTTTGCTTCTTTCATATATGCTTCATAGCCAAACGCTCTAAAGATTTGTCTGACTTGAAAGCATAAGAAAAGGGACAATTGTCTCCTGGTTGTGAAAGAAACTTCAGGAGACAGAACAAAAACGTGGTGAAGTGAAAAGTAAGGCTTTGAGTGACAGTGTTAATATTGACAGTTATAATTCATCAGCCGGAAACTGAACGTCGAGTAGCTGGACAATGTGTATTGTTAGATGTTTATTCTTCGATGATCTGATTTAGCTTCGGTCTTTTGCTTCACTTTCTTGCACTTGGTTGCACTAGGAACGTGAGTTGTCTACAGTGTTAATTGGCTTTACTGCAATGAGTTCATCACGAAAACATGCCTATATAATTTTGACCTCCTTAAACCCCACTTTTATATAGTAAAACTGGGGTTTGCAGGGGTATACATTATTTTTCATATTTCTGCTCAAAAGTGTAGATTGTGGGTACCAGTTAGTCGGCGAGGCGGTTCTAACGAGTACCTACAATCTATGGTTTGAGCAGAAAAATATCAGAATTTTTATCTGAATTTTCATTTTTTGGTGGTAAACTTTTCACACACTTGAAAAAGGTTAACGCAGCGGTTTAATACACAATACTTCTTTTATTATTTTGTATTACTAGTTTTATGCGCCCTGTATTTTTATATGTGTTTTTTATAAGTTTTATTACTATTTTTAAAACCTACATTAGTCACTATGTCTTTACCGTATAGACCAGATCAGACACTGCAGAACCCGGCGTCTGATCTGGATCTACAGTGTCGCTATTAAGGAAGCCAGTCAGAAACCAAGAATAGACTAGTAACATTATAAATCCCATTGAGATGGTTCGTTTTCTCTATCTACACTGTTCGCAAATTTTATTTAACCTTTTTTTTTAAATGTTATTTTCCGCAAGATATAACTGCCACATTTAAGACCATGACATGAGTAAAGATGTATTAATGGTACGGGAACAGTGATTCCCAACGTGCATCATCGCAGTCCACTTGTAATAGTCTTATCAAGGCATGCCCTTTTGGTCAGTGCATGCATTATTATAATGATGTTCTGAAGAATTTCTTTTTGCCTAGAACTTTTTCACATTCGTTTAGTCTCCCCTCTCCTCTGGTGGATGCCAAGACCGCAGAGGATTTCAAGGCTATGATTAAAATCGGAGACCCATCCAGTGATATTTGTTTATTTATTTGTGTTTCTTTTTCTTTCAAAAATAGCTAAATTCTAAATTTAGACACCCGCCCAGGTGAGGTAATGGTCAAAAATGACCATCTTAGTACATGAAGATAGATAGATAAAATAGCCAGTAAATTTTAATACCAGCATTAATAGCAATCTCCTTCTCTTTTGTGTATTGATATCCATTTAGAGACATTTTCCGGCCCATCTGTTACTCAAAAAGAATGCTGCTTCATCCATTTTGAAATTGTTGTTAATGCAAATGAGTGTAAGTCAGTGTAACATTGAACAGAATGGAATGCTGAATAAATTCGGATGAGTTCTATTCACCCCTTTACAGTTTCACTTAAAGATCGGCGCTGAATTCAAAATAGATTTGCTTCAAAATATATACCGTTATAATTTTTATGTCACCATGGCATTCACTTTTGGTCAGTCGCCTCCGATTCAAAACACTAACCGAGCCTGCCTAAGTAAACATGCGTGAATAAGGCGATCAGCGAGTTCTCATCAAAAAAATTTAGGTGCCAAATTCGACATAATGTCGTACGGTACCTGACCTTTCTTTGTTTTGTTTTTTTTTTTTTTCAACCAAACGCTACAGTCGTTATTTAGGTCATATCGACCCAATGTCGTACTCAAACAAACATCGTAGCGACAGAATGTCTATCGACGAAATATCGTGCAACCCGTTATGTCGAGCAGTTGAGGTAGAGGATCCCTATGCGAACCGAAAATATCATCACGAAAACACGCCTATATAATTTTGACCCCCTTGAACCCCACTTTTATATGGTAAAACTTGGGTTTAAAGGGGTATACATATTTTTTCTTATTTCTGCTCAAAACATAGATTGTGGGTACTCGTTAGAACCGCCTCGCCGAGGCGGTTCTAACGAGTACCCACAATCTATGTTTTGAGCACAAATATGAAAAATATCAGAGTTTTTTACCTGAACATTTTCAGTTTTTGGAGGTGAAATTTTCTTTATATTCGAATAGGCGTATTTTCGTAATGGTTTGCTATTTGGAGTTACATCAGAATTAAGAGTGAGGGTTCGCGCGAACAAAACCGGTTTAAGCACCCTCCTTACTCCCCTCACAGTAGTTTTTCTACTGAACGTTCCAAAGCGATTCCTCTGTTGCAGTTCTTCTTTATTTGTTTGTCGGTGTTTCATATGTGACTTTTGTTTTGCCATTCATTGTTTCTCATCTCTCCTTCTTTTGGTGCCTCTGGAAGGCTCTGCCTCGTGTTTATGGCATTCTCTGGATATCTTCATTTATAGAGCATAGAGCAAAGGAAAAATCCTTTTTGCGATGTGTGCAACACACTTAGCCTTTTACATTCCATTACATCCCATTTCTGAGGCCTTACATTTCGCACAATATTTGAGACGTATGAAATGAAATGAAAGGAAGGGAATGATCCAGCTGACACACAACATCGAAGTGATATTTAATACGACGTTTTTGATTTTGTATTATTTTTATCATTATTATTATTATTATTATTATTATTATTATTGGGGAAATGCTACTAAATGTGATGAAGAAACGAAATAATAAGCGTGGAATGTAAATTATGGACTGAATAGTCAGTTTTGCATGCGGAATGTAATTAATGAAGTTTACGTCGATCAGCGTCATATGAAAATGTGTCTTCGGGGAAGACACGGATCAACCTATGTCTGATTAGGGCCTCTGTTATGCGTTTACAGATTCTTTGAATGTTCTAGCATCACGAAAACATACCTATATAATTTTGACCCCCTTAAACCCCACTTTTATATAGTAACACTGAGGTTTACAGGGGTATACATTATTTTCCTTATTTCTGCTCAAAACATAAATTATGGGTACTCGTTAGAACCGCCTCGTCGAGGCGGTTCTAACCGGTACCACAATTTATATTTTGAGCAGAAATATGAAAAATATCAGAATTTTTTATCTGAAAATTTTCGTTTTTTGGTAGTAAATGTTTCAGCGTATTTGAATAGGCGTGTTTTCGTAATGAATATACTGGTATACTGCATATACTGCATAGTACAACCTCTATCTGATTGTGTGTCTTCAGTGCGTACGAAGACCGTTCCAAGGCGGTTCTACTGTTGCAGATCTTCTTTGTTTGTGCGTGTTGTTTTTGTCTGTTTCCTCTTCCTCTTGGTGTCTGGGAAGGGCTGCGGCTTGTGATTGTGGCACTCCCTGTACTTTTCTTTTACCTTTAATTCATATGTGATGTTTGTTTTGTCATTATTTGAACCTCATCTCTCTTTCTTTTGATGCCACATGAAGGCTTTGCTTCTTGGTGGTGGCATTTTCTGAGTATATTCACTACCAGTTCCACTTGCTAACCAAAATATTTACTGTTTGTATATGTCCCTAAGACACCTTTTCTCATGGCGCGGCTCGTTTTATATATCACCAGTCATTCCAACTTACATTTAGATCGTGATCAGCCTGCTCATATTGTGTCATCACATCCCGATATTCACTGTTCGTAAAAATCTCCCTTTTCCCTATTGCGACAAAAAAATTTCGTTTCATCTACCGTATAGTATAAAAAAAGCCACGCCACAAGAAAAGAATTTTCGGGGCATATAAAAATTGTAAAGATCCCGATACGCCAGCACAGCAATAGAGCTTGTGAAAGATCTTTGGTATTTATCGATATGTTCTACAGTAAGCGGCGAATGTCAGCCCTGATCAGACTGCGCGGGTGTTCAGACTGATCTTGGTCTTGGCTGTCTGCATTGCCTAGAACGCACTTTTTCGCAGGACCGGTTCAGATTGTGAAAGTGTTTCAAACCACTTTGTCATTGTTTCAGAAATGTTGTCAAACCACTTTAACTCTTAGCACTCTGGGTAAAATTTTCAACAGACGACATATTGAAATATTTTCCTTATTCCCCTCCCCCCCACCCCCCGACCCCCACCCCACCCCCCACCCCCACAAAAAATGGCGGTTCTAACGAGTACCCACAATCTATGTTTTGAGCAGAAATAGGAAAAATATCAGATTTTTTTATCTGAAAATTTTCATTTTTTGGTGGTAAAATTTTCAGTATATTTGAATAGGCGTGTTTTCGTAATGGCTAACTAAATCACTGATCACTGTAGATCACTGAAGAATTTATACATTCTGGCCCAGGGAAACTTGATACTTCAGCTGTTTTTAGTTTTGTAAGTTTTTTAAGAGGGTCATTCCTTTAGCAATCCGTTGTCGACCTTCTGAAAAGGGATCTACTGTAAAAGGGAGGAATTTGAGCAAATTCTTTCTAATTCTCAGTTGACCACTTTTCAGTCAGGGTATGATATTTAGAGAGGCAAGCAAACAGTAAGTTAGAACCATTTCTCCCTTGTGAAAATGGTTAACTTCTCCAGTGTATCGAACCCCGTTAAAAGCTGGTTAACTCTTTACTCTTCGTATTTGCCCGAAACACTCCTTCTATCGTTGCCGAGCATACCGTATTGTCTCCAAAATAATCGGGCAGATAGGCCTCAGAAAACAGTGTAGAAATATATATAAAATTACTATGGAAAGGCCACATTTGAAAAGCAGGCTTTACAATGCAATAAATAAGAAAAAGAGATGTTCATCAAACAAAGACAAAACAACATGTTTGCAATAACCGATACATCAAGAAAACATGCCTATATAATTTTGACCCCCTTAAACCCCACTTTTATATAGTAAAATTGGGGTTTACAGGGGTAAACATAATTTATCTTATTTTGCTAAAAACATAGATTATGGGTACTCATTAGAACCGCCTCGCCGAGGCTGTTCTAACGAGTACCCGCGATCTATGTTTTGAGCAGAAATATGAAAAATATCAGAATTTTTTATCTGAAAATTTTCCTCTCTTGGTTGTAGAATTTTCAATATATTTGCAAAGGCATGTTTTTGTAATGTGTACTTCTTGGCGTACCACCACGTCTCCCGAGAAACGGTGTGCCCAGAGGACACGGTTGACCATGACTGGTTTAACAACCATGCATGCAATTGGCCGTAGAACATTTATAATCAATTTCTTTAATAATGAGAGACAATCATAATTAAAAGTTTCGAAAAGTTTTCAAGGAAGCGTTATATTTGGAAATTAGTTCAGAACTGATTCAGATAAAACCTTTTTACGCAGTTTATGATACTGATACCCCTATTTTAGAACTTTAGCGATTTTTTTTTTTTTTTTTTGTTTGTTTGTTTGTTTGTTTTTTTGTTTTTGTTGTTTGTTTTTTTTTTTCGGAGTATTAAAATCACTGTCTTGACTGGATGCTCTGGCAAACGAATAACCTAGGAAATATATATACCGTAGGATGTAGCACGACATCGCATCTAAAATGATTTTTTACAATATCAAATCAAAGTCATATACCTTGTCATAAGTGATAAATTTTATTCCAGAAACTGGGCCTCAGATTTATAAGCTTTGTTCAGCTGAAGTCCTTTTTCAGTCATGAATTTTACCTAACATATGTTAAATGGAATCATTATCAGTATTTATCAAATCATCTAACTATCGGGATGTGGAATAAATCGGTTGTACTGGCGTGAGAAAGGGACAACATAATGTCTATTTCATGCCAAAATAGTTCTCTACGACGCGACGGTTTAGTTGGGATGGGAAATACGTTATTTATACTAATCGGTATATCCACTACTTGTTTTTAACATTTAGTACCAAATCGAAAAAAATATTGACAAAAATAAAAACGTATCTTTCTCATTACAAACAAGGCAAAGGGAATTATCCCTTGTGGTGAAATGCCTTTCAATTACATTATGAAGCCACATCAACATGGAGTTAAATGGATTTTTTTTTTTTTTTTTTTTTTTTCAAATTGTAGAATAAGTGTAGTAAGGAATTAAGATGTCATAGTATTTCGGATAAATATGGTAAATATACCGCGCAAACTGATGTAGTGAACATATTCTCTGATTATATTTGCAATAATATTTACAAGCTGTCAAAATGAATGTTGATGATTGACGTAATGGATTATGACAGCAAGTTTGCGAGAGATGGTTGCATGACAGGAATGCTTGAAAGTTTGATTTCGATTCTTAAATCGCCAATCACAACAGCAGCAGATGGCGTCTCTCTCTCTCTCTCTCTCTCTCTCTCTCTCTCTCTCTCTCTCTCTCTCTCTCTCTCTCTCTCTCTCTCTTAGATAACATCACTCTCTCTTTCTTTATTTTAAGGTCATATATAAGGCTTCACATGTTTCACATGTCATGTAATTCGTAAACTAGGTATGTAAAATCTTATCAGAGAAAATATTTCCAAATGCGGTATGAAACAATTTGTATGACGCATTAAGTGTTATCCGATATTTGAGACTTCCTATGGAAAATATACCCGTAGAGTACATTGACACCAGAATCAGCACCTAGCATTGCTGTCGCAATTCGGTTGCATATGGGACTATACGAATGCATATGATAAAATCGCCATTGTCGGAGTTTGCTCTTAGCCTACGTCAAAGCATTACGAAAACACGCCTATTCAAATATATAGAAAATTTCACCACCAAAAACTGAAAATTTTCAGATAAAAATCTCTGATATTTTTCATATTTCTGCTCAAAACATAGATTGTTGGTACTCGTTAGAACCGCCTCGGCGAGGTGGTTCTAACGTGTACCCACAATCTATGTTTTTGAGCAGAAATAGGAAAAATAATGTATACCCCTGTAAACCCCAGTTTTACTATATAAAAGTGGGGTTTAAGGGGGTCAAAATTATATAGGCATGTTTTCGTGATGACAAGAAAAGCATCAAACGGGATTTTAAGTGCAAATCGACAACGCTAGTATTGCGGCTTGGCAAATCAAATCATCGCATTTAAAAGGTTAACTTTTGCATTTTCAGAAAAGGACAAGGAAGTTTGACAAAGCTGTCTCCCCTTAAAGTGTTACAGTTCCCCATAATTGAATCATTTCGAATTTAGCCTAAGCACTGGGACGAACAGAACTAAACAGTATAGACACCTGAATTTGAGCAACAATTATTTTGACGATTTACAGGATACCACAAATAGATTAGTTTAGCCGCGACTCGGAAAAATCATGATCAGCTGCTAACAGAAAACCTAAAAGATAATATGGGCGGCAATGTTAGAAAACGTACCTTTAGGACATGTGCGTCATCTGGTCCCGAGGTTATAAAACTTTTTTCATGCTCAACTCAACTGAGCATGAAATTTCACTTGGTCATAAAAATAAAAATACCAAACATTTATAACTTTTTTCATGCTCAACTCAGCTGAGCTTGCTCAGCTGAGTTGAGCATGAAAGAAGTTTCAAAATTTTGTCAGTATTTTAAGATTTGTAAACAGAAAAAAAACATGCTCAGAGTTGAGCATGAAAAAAAAGTTTTATAACCTCGGGGCCAGATCAGAACCTTGACAGGCTCAATTTGGATAGCCACAGATGAACGTTTCTTCATGCAGTCAACAAAAATTGGTGAGAATGCGCGGATGCGTTGTCTGATTTGAGTCTTTGTTGGGCGCGAATATCAGAAGGTATAATTTCTCTCTTTACTGCCCAATGTGATTGTAAAGTAGCTTAACCCTTTCCTTGCTGAATAAATTAAGATGCCACGCGCACTTCTAATTTTCAACCAATCAGAATACTTCATCCGGGTTTTTGATAGAAATTCACATATTTAATGACAAATGCAGATCCAGATCAGTTGGCTTCTTCAGAATACTGATCTGGATTTGCAATGTTTGCTAAGACAGGGCATGTCGTGTTCAGCAAGAGAAGGGTTAAAAGTAATACACAATGTTAATGTGTCTTTCGAAAGATATCTTTACGACCAGAATGATTGAATATGTAATTCTGTGTCTATTTCTACATCGTAAACTTTAGTACAAGTGATTGTTAAACTTTATTTTTTACTTGAAATATGACTTTCTCTGTACTTGTGCACAAAAACAAATTACTACGAGATACATTTGAATTCAAATCTAATGTTGTTATGTAAATCGTGGAAGTCCAGACAGTAAGCAGAATGTTTTATAGTTCATTACGGTAACAAATCAGTAATGTGTATCCCCATGCCCACCCACCCCCACCCCCACCAAGTTATATTTAACGAGTAGCTTTCACAAAAAGCTTGGTCTACACAAAGCTCACAAAAATGTAAAAGCTGATTGAGTCAATCTTCAGTCAGCTTTTACATTGATAGTGCGCTACGCGTAGATCAAGCTTTGAGTGAAAGCTAATACTTGGTTATTATAAAATAGAGCATTCCATGGAAATTTAGCATTGGAATAGTCAATGACCTTTTTATAAAGTGCTTCCAGAACAATGAAATCTAAGATTGGGTGTAGACAATGGAAACAGGGATATACAGTGGTCTACATTATAAGAGCTTTTTAAACATTTTGCAGTTTTCAAGCCATTTTTTTGTCAACTTTTCTTCTACTTTAGCAATATATTTTGCTCAGTATAAGTCTAATATCCATAATATTCGTCATGTCCTGTACTACATGGCGAAACACCATAGCTTACATATTGTTCTGACTTCTCTACCAAACACATACGTAATCAGCGGATGCTGTAAAACATTTAGACATATACGGAGAACCTGATTAGACTGGGTCGCCAAGCAAACACACAACGTTACAACAACAGCGTATGACGTTGCAGCGACGTTGTAACGACATTACAACGACGTTGTTGCGACGTTGTGTGTCTGCTGGACAACAACGTCGTTACAAGGTCGCTGCAACGTCACAACGTTGCAGCGACGTTATAACGCCGTTGTTGCGACGTTGTGTGTTTGCTGGGCGGGCTGTCTTTGATTGCAGAATTTGTCATAATGTATAATTCAGGCAGTTGTGCAGTAGACAGCAGAATTGTTCATCTTGGTTGGTTGCTTTGAATATGAAAGCAGAAAATCATCTGGGGTACAAATTATCCTATCAAATGCCGGGACCTCATACAAGATCTGTGTCAGTCACTTCGAAGAGGCAGACGTTCATTACATGTAACATAACCTACCATTCCGTTTCCGGCTTGTTTCGAAGAATTTAAAGTGACAGCTGTCAGACAAGTATCAACCAAGCGGACACATGACGTTTATACAACGTCGCCTCAACGTCGATGTAACGTCATGACGTTGCATCGACGTTGAGGCGACGTTGTATAAACGTCATGTGTCAGCTGGGAAGTATTAGCCATTTGTACTTATAAAAATACTATATGCTGTAGAACATTTGCAAAAATAAACCAAATATCTAGGAAAATTCAAGTCTGGTAATCTGCATCCCAGTTTAGAGACCCAAAGCAAAAGACAATAAGGCGAGAGCACAGATAAGAAAAATAATTTGGGCAACAAATGGAGCTTAGCACTCTTAAAATTTTCAACAGACGACATTTTGAAATATTTTTTTTTTATTTTTTCCCAGGACACAGGATTTGGCATTCATGCAAATTGTCTCCAATGGAACAATTTGCCTGAAATGTCAAATCCTGTTTTCTGGGTATATAAAAAGAAAAATGTCATCAATTTGTCGTCTGCTGAATGAGCCTTGAGAATGGTAAAGGTTAACATTTCGATGTATCCACTGATGTAATCCAACTTTCGATGAAATCAATGCATGTGTTGAAGCAAGCTGAGAGATTTTAATTTCTTGTGTTTTTAACCATTTTTCTGTCCTAATTCAAAAACCAATTTTATTATGTTATCGTCGTGAAGTTTGCATCTGATATCAACCAAGTATTTCCTGAGAAATAGCAGCCTCGAAACAAATTAAATGAACCGAAACGTGAGGAAATGTACCTTCTGACATGTGCGCCAAATGTAGACTCAAATCAGCCTGTGCGTCCGCGCAGCCTGATCTGAGTCCTCGTTGTCCGCATGCAGAAAGTTTGCATCCCTGTCTATCCACAATGCGCCCAGTGAAGATTCTGATCAGCCTGCGCGAACGCGCAGGCTGGTCTGAATCTTCGCTGGGCGCACACGTCCTAATATACGTTTCAAACGGTTCGGCTCAAATAATCGATGCATCATTTGAAATGCTGGGAATCATTACAAGGTTCCCTCGTGGAACTGGTGAAAGTCTGAAAAGTTCAAGGAAAACTGTTCCCTACAGATGCATGTACCTAAATTATAACAGTTATTTAGAGACGCAGCTGCCACAGAAGACCTGCTGTTTTGGGGACGTTTCGAATACATGTAACGAGGGTGAGGTTCGCGCGAGTAAAACTGCGAGTAAAAAGAGGTTTCGCGCAAGTAAAAAGTCCCCTAGTAGTTTTTGTTCTGACCGTTCCAAGGCGACTCCTCTCTTGCATTTTTTTTGTTTGTGCGTCTGTGGTTCTAGATGTGGCGTTAGCGTTGTCCTTATTTGTTCCTCATCTCTCCTTCTTTCGATGCCTCGGAAAGGCTGTGCTTCGTGATTGTAGCATTTCCTGGGTGTCTCCACTTACATTTTAGAACAACGCAAACAGGATTCGGATGTCATATGCGAACAGCACAGGCCAAGATCCGTGTATCCATGCAGTAGGACCAGAACTTACCGTGTGCAACGATATATTCCACAGTATCCACTGATTCTATAAATAAGCAAAAGTTCCATAATCAGAATTTGCGAAAGTGCCGGCTGATCTGTGGTATTTTGTTTACATATGATCTAATGGCTATTATCTTACCTTGTATATCAATACTCAGCTCCTGTGTTTGATACATGGGCTACCAGCTGACAAAAAGTACCTTAGGGCATATACGACTGGTGACGCCCCAGACCAGTTTGTACGGCTCAAGATCTTCGCTATTAGTCCTATATCTTCAACAAGGTCACTATATTGTGTAGGTGAACAGCGAAGATACTGACTGGATACTTCGCTGTTCGCATATGTTCTAAGGTCCTTTTTCAGCCGCCGGCCCACATTAAACTTTTTTTCTGTTCAAAAAATGTGCTTGTCAAGGGAAAAGAGCCTTATATGCGTCAAAACTGTACTTTTGAACCGCTGAAGATAACTCGACTTTGAATTGGTCAATTTTTATAACTAAGATACTTTGAAACCTATTTTCCTTTAGCATGTTAAGACGTCACATGTCTCTGTAAATGCATGTACCTGACGATTATGATTCTGAAATTAATATTAACACTTACAGTGCTAATTCAGCAGACAACAAATTGATTACAGTTTCCTCATTTTTTCCCAGAAATAAAGATTAGACATTTTATTCAAACTGTCTCCAACAATTTGCATTAAAGGTCAAATCCTAATTTCTGACAAAAATGAGAAAATATTTCAAAATGTCGTCCACTGAAATTTTTATCTAGCATGCTAAGCGTTAAACTTCCGCTTAATTGTGGTTCCGAATGTATTTTTTCTATCTTCACTGGTTCAAAAGTTAGCATAGTTTGACACCCATAAGAATCCTTTTCCCTGACGAGTCACAAATACATTCTTTAGTTTCTTGAAATTCAGTATATTGATAGTGAAGGACTTGATCATATGCCTTGCACGCTTTGTCGCGACTCGGTCAATACATATTCGTGTAGTCTAATCAATGCCTTCGCTGTCCACTTATATGGCTGGCTACGGTATACTGGTCAATGTGCAGATTACTTTTAATAAGGAGTATTTAATGATGATTCTAGGATATTTTTCTCCAAATGGCTAAAAAACGTATGCATCACGAAAACATGCCTATATAATTTTGACCCCCTTAAACCCCATTTTTATATAGTAAAACTGGGGTTTACAGGGGTATATATTATTTTTCTTATTTCTGCTCAAAAATATAGATTGTGGGTACTCGTTAGAACCGCCTCGGCGAGGCGGTTCTAACGAGTACCCACAGTCTATGTTTTGAGCAGAAATATGAAAATTATCAGAATTTTTTATCTGTAAATTTTCATTTTTTTGGTGGTAAAAATTTCAGTATATTTGAATAGGCATGTTTTTGTAATGGTTTGGAGACGTTTCGAATCAGAACCGGCAAAATATGCTTTTATGGAGAATTATCAAGAGATATCCCGGGACGAGCATCAAATACTCCACCCTAACCCTTTCAGCTCTGTAGACCAAACCAGAAACATATGCAAACAGTGTAGATCCAGATGAGACGGCTCGTAACGAGCCATCTCATTTGGATCTAGATTGTTTGCCATTCTGTTTGGATTTCTGATTCACATCTTTATTTGTATCATTGGGAGTGTCCAAATTCAAAGATGACAGTTCCCACTTCGGAAGCTTAGGGATGAAAAGCCTAACAGGTCCTATACATAAGCGTATCGCTCATTACGCACATAACGCATGTACGTAACATGCGTAAGAAAAAATGTTTATAATAAAGTGGCATTTACATAAGATATTTAGCTTCTTAACCATAGGGACTGCTCTTAAAGGAAAGAATTTGCTACCTCTGGGAGCAAATTCGTTCCTCTAAGAGCAGTCCCTATTTTGGAAGCGATTCTCGGTATAGAGTTCAAGAATTTTCCTAGGTGTGCGTAAAAATAATTCTGGTCTGGTTACGTCACTGCAGTTTGAACTTGCCAACAAGTTATATATGCCCTGGTAACACTGTGGAGACATAGAATGATCTTAGTCAGCGCTTATAGCGTGCCCCAAAGACATTTTTTCGATGGACGGGCCTATTTCACACATATTTTCCTGATTCCAAGCTCTGTTATAAAACAAACGAGCAACGCTGATATGGGTTTGTTTGGCAGATGTAATCAACTTGATCAAGTGTGTAGGAAATATTTCAAAGACTTGTTAAAAGCAGTTCCGTGTTACACACTTGTCACAATAATTATTTCTCTTTCTGATATGGTTGATAATTCTGTAGTTGATAACAGGTCTTATTTTTTTCTTTGGTCCGGTCAACAGTATAAAATTAAGAACATGCACATAGATCTTTTCTCGTTTCACTTGTGAATACATAATTGAGATACATGTAGACTAAATGATATTATTTTAACCCTTAAAGTGTTAATCATAACTGCAGTAGACGACATTGTCATTTTTTCTCTCCATTTTTCAGAGAAAATAAGGCTTATCATCTATCCGTATGTTAATTGCTCTGAAGTGCCAGTCGTTTTAGAATCTAAGCACTTCCACAGTTTGGATATGGGCCTCTGGTCGACAAAAGGAACCAGTATTTTGAGCGGTATATGTTTTTTAAACGGATAAAAACTTTTTTATTTTTTTGTTTTTTGTTGTTGTTGTTTGTTTTGTGTGTGTGTGTGTGTGTGTGTGTGTGTGTGTGTGTGTGTGTGTGTGTGTGTGTGTGTTTTCATTGTCTTCAAATACATTTTGTAAACGAGCAATGCATAGTAGTACATCCTTTCTTCTAAACTGGGAGACGCATTGTTCAAATAACGCGTGATTGCTGCCATGATGGCAACCATATTACTGATATGCCCATATTCATAAAATTATTATGTCGCTATAGACATACAGCTCCAAGGCAACAACTTTCATTCCAAATGCAGAAATAACAAGCCATACTTATAAAAGAAACATATTGCTATCGATATATAAAAGTTATGACTTCGCACAGTCTTGTCGTTTCTTTCGTCCTGAAACTAAAGTTGCGAATGTATTACGACGTCATAATGTTTGCTTACGTTTTAAATGGAGGTTTCCAGACTTGACACACTTTAACAACTAAAAAGCACATGTCTCTGTAACATTTTATGATAGATTAGTTTCTGTCTCCTGTCAAACTATGAAGAGGGCCAACATCAAGCAAAGTGAACCTGTAATCAATAACTCATTAACACACAGTGATAATTTTAATAACTGGAACAAGGAACTGCTTTTACATGTAAAAAGACTTTACTCCTTCTAACAAATTTCCTCCCATCATTAATGTCTGTTCCGCCAAACCATTACTTGCAAACGCAACAATTAATTGATCCGTTAACGTGAGAAAACGTACCTTCTGACATGTGAGCCGAACGAGGACACAAACCAGCTTGCGCATCCACGCAGTGATCAGCCTTCGTTGTCCGTATAAAGAAATTTTGCATTTTTTGGCTATCCAAAATATGCCCAGTGAAAATTCTGATCAGACCGCAAATGAGCAGACTGATCTGAATCTTCGCTGGGCACACATGAAGTACGTTTTTAAGGCCACGGACAGCTGAATTTTACAGAGCACTGTTTCGGTTCCACACGAATATAGTTCGTAAACAAGAGGCCCATGGGCCACAATTCGCTCACCTGATAACAACAGCTACTGCATATTTGCAAATGCCATGCAATATTCTTCCAGTACTGCAACCGCAACTGGGACACAGATTTGACCATACCATTAAAAGGTCAAAGGTCATCCTAGTCTCATCATTTTAACAAATTTGGTAAACCTTGAATCCCCAATATTGTATACCAAGATTCAGCCTCAAAGCCTTCTTAGTACTGGAGAAGAAGATTTTTAAGTGTTTTTACCATATATGGGCATAGAAGCCATCTTGTTCAATGGTGCAGAACCATTTGAAGAAATTGTCAACATGTGAAATCTGAAGAAGATGTGTCAGGCGGTTTCAGAGAAGAAGACGTTTAAAGATTTCATGATTTTATACCTGTATATAGCCAAGGGGCAAGAGCAGATAACTCCGGGGGTGGCAAAATTTTGATCCTAACTAAAAAGTTTTACTACTTTAATCATACATTGTAAGTTTCAGCCATTAGTCTTAAATACATATCGAAACAAATGATTTTTCAACTTTTCCCCCATACAAATCTATAGAGACGCAAATTTGACCTTGCCGTAAAGAGGTCAAAGGTCAACCTACGGTCATCATTTGAACAAACTTGGCAGAGCTTAAGACAGCGATGCTATATATTAAGATTCAGCCCCAAAGCTTTCTTGGTTCTGGATAAGAAGATTTTTAAGTGTTTTTTACTATATACTGACATGGCGGCCATCTTGTTCAATGGCACGGAACCAAATTGGCAATACCCTTTCAACAGAAGGCCCCATGTGAAATCTGGTGAAAATTGCTCAAGTGGTTTCAGAGAAGAAGACATTTAAAAATTACACAATTTTATACATGAATATAGCCCAGGGGCAAGGGCAGATACATTCAAGGGACAAAAGTTTGATTTTAACGAAAATGTTTGACTACTTTAACCACACAATATAAGTTTCAGCCGTTAGTCTAATACATTTTGAGAAAATGACTTTTCATCACTTTCCCCATACAAATGCATTGGGACGCAAATTTGACCTTGCCATAAAAAGGTCAAAGGTCAACCTACGATCATCTTTGAACAAACTTGGTAGACCTTGAGTCCATGATGCTATATACCAAGATTCAGCCTTGAAGCTCTCTTGGTTCTGGAAAAAAAAAATTTAAGTGTTTTTACCATATATGGGCATTTCGGCCAACTTGATTAACGGAACATGACCATTTGAACAAATTTTCAACCTCCTTTAACAGAAGGCTCCAGATGAAGTTTGAAGAAATTTGGCCCAGGGGTTACAGAGGAGAAGTCGTTCAAAGGTGTGAATGGACGACGGATGGACGACGGACGGACGACGGACGGACAATAGACGACGGACGGCAAGTGATCACAATCATCCTGAGCCTTGCTCAGGTCAGCTATAAAATAAAAATACGAATATTTTCGAATATAGTTCGTAAAAAAAAAAACTTAAGAAGCGGATGAAAATGTTTGAAACTATTTAGTTCCAAATAATTCGTCCGCTTCTTAAGTTTTTTTTTTTTTTTTTTTTTTTTTGCTGCCTTGATGCCAGAATTGGTTAAAATTTATAACCCAGGTAATTCTGCAGTAGATATTAGCAAATTTGTGTATTTTGGGTGGTTGCTTTATAGTTTACCTTTAAACCTGTCGTGAATTCTTGCTTAAGACAGGTGCTTGCATAATACGGGAAAATTAATATTTATTTTTTCCTTTTGGAGTCTGAAAACCCGGCCTTTAAATACAGGTGACTGCTTAATACAAGTTATCTTTAAGACAGGTTTGACTATACCATATATTGACCATTTGAACTGAACCCTTGTCCTGCTGAAAAGATGCCACGCCCACTTCTGATTTTCAGCCAATCAGATTACTTGATCCGTGTTGTTGCTACAAATTCAAATATTTAATGGCAAACAGTGCAGATCCAGATCAGTTGGCTTCTTCAGCAGCCAACTGATCTGGATCTACACTGTTTGCAAAGGCAGGGTATATCCGGGTTCAGCAGGACAAGGGTTAACATTTATTTTTCCTTTTTGGGGTTTGAAAACCCGGCCTTTAAATACAGGTGACTGGTTAATACAAGTTGCCTTTAAGACAGGTTGGACTATACCATATATTGACCAATTGAACTTAAAAAGACTACGAGTTGTAAAACATTTGCAAAAATGTACAAAATATGTAGAAGAAATTAGTGGTAGTCTGACGCATATCTGTGCGTTCGCTTTTATCACTAGGATCTTCAGTATTCAGGATCTCTGCTCTGGAATCAGTCTATATCTATGTTCTATTTCAGTCACGAGTAGTGGACTATTTTACAATTCGCGCAGAGGTATCGTGAAAAAAAAGAATGTCGGAGTGAGCAAATTGCTTCCTAAAAGGGTAGCCCCCGTTATTAAAAAGGTTTCAGATACTAGGGAGGAAAATTCCAGCTTCCTTATTTTGATCAACCTTCAAAAATCGCGGCGAAATAGTTCATGTTTGTGCATTTGCCATTGCCCATCGTGTTGACATGGCCACGTTTGTATTCAACTTTCTGGACACGTAGTAAACTACTTCAAAACGTCTTTTGGCTCCCTAAAAGAGAAAAGTAGACCCATTTCAGAATAGGTTTGGTGTGCAGTAAAACAATGAGGAAGCTACAAAAGTTAACCCCCCCCCCACCCCCCCCCCCCCCCCCCCCCACACACACACACACACACCTCACCTCTTGACGGAAATGACGAAACAACTTACAAGCGTATCTATTCTGCTTTATAAACCATAGTGACTTTGGAAGACCAAGTGTTGGTCAAGAACACGAATACATACCTCTGTAGATTGTGCCCAAAGGCAATATTATTATTACAAGGACATTCGTAATGTAGGTTTTGCACAAAGTTCAGTTGGACTGCCAATTAGTATAGTTTTATGGAGGAATTAGTATTATCATGTCGACATATGGCCCGCAACGTGAGAATACGTACTTTCTGACGCGCACCCATTGATGACTCAAATCAACCTGCACATCCGCGCAGTCTTATCATAATCTGTGTTGTCTTCATGAAGCATCCTTGGCTATCCAATATGCTCCCAGTGAAGATTCTCATCAGACTACGCGAATGCCCACAAGGCGCATATGTCTAAAGGTACGCCTTCTGACGTTGCTGCTCATATAAATTTCTCTCACCAACATCATCGACTGCGATCAGATATGACTTACACGCGGTATCATTTCGGATATCATCGCAGAAGAGGTTAGTCCCGTGGCAGAAGACCAAAAATGCATCGCACGTAACTATCTACGACTGAGCGGGGGCTCTTCAAGATCGTAGAAATACAATATGGCGACTTCTTTGGAGGATTCATAGCTAATGATAATTCTAAAGAAATCGAGCCATCCTTACAAAACAAATTCAGTTTTCCATTACATTGACATGGTAAATTCATCCTAGTTCTTAAGTAAGAGCAATATTAAAGAGAAAGTCCAGGAAGTGACACAATAGCACGTCATACCCTATCAATGACACCAAGAGAATGATAAAACAATAGTAAGACGCAAGAAACTTTGAAAAATGAAAAGACGCTGCGATCTACAGTATTTGCTCAAGCCTGTTTTCGGAAGATTTAGGATAAACACGGTTTAATTGGCTCGAAATTGGCAACACACACAAACGGTCATTTTATAACACATATACTGGTACTTAGACTACATTGGAATTCTAATAAAGACCAATTACGCATGGCTTTCACACAGATACGCTGCTCAAGGGAATCAATTATACAGAATATGAGGGAAATTAAGAACATTTAACGAGAGAACACAGGGTATTATACAACTGCTTTATTAATGGTGACTGTTCGCGCATGGTATTTGGGCCACGACATTAGAAAACGCGTTTTCGGGTATATGCAGACAGTGGAGGCATCCGCGCAGTCTGATCAGGGCCCTCGATGTCCGCTAGCAGAACCATTGAATACTATATGAATGTATGAATGGACAGTAAAGGCCAGGTTGAGACTTTGCGCATGTGCAGGGTGATGTGAATTGGCGCATTTTGCGTATGCTCGAAGGCACGTTTTCGCTTGACGAGACTCCTATAATTGGTTATTACCATTTCTTTATACCCCGCCACACGATAGTAGCGGGGTTTTATGGTATCACGTTGGTTGTCCGTATGTCCGTCTGTCTGTCTGTCCGTCAGTCCGTCCGTATTTTCCAAATTTGATATGAGCATTGATATTGTGGAGCTCTGATTTGGGATTTCTCATTGGCAAATTTCGTCAGTTTTTGACAGTTATCTGACCGTGACATGATAATGGCGGAGAATTATCGTTTCATCTTTTTTTTTTTTTTTTTTTTGGCATATAAAATTGAGACAAACTTATGCAATATACGAGATTCAGGTTTTGCAGTCCAGGTTTTACAGATAGCCCTCTTTACCCGGCACTCTGACGTCAGTGCGACAAGAATAGCGCGGCTAAAAACAATGGACTTGATTTAAGATTTTCAGAGTACTCCGAGTACGCCGGAACAGACGTCTAAATCAAGTGAAACGGAACACTTCGGCATACTCCGGTGTAAATCAAGTGAGTAAGGAACAGTTAAAGATGGCCGAAAATATTGTAGTATCAGCGCTGCTAATGAATGATAGCAGTTCCTCGGAAGATGACTCAGAAGAAGAGGACTCGACTAACATCACTGCCATTGCACTATCGCTGTATGATTTTTTTTAATTTTTAAATATTCAACCTCGAATGAAATAAAACCCCAGTGTCGATTTCCGGTCATTTTTAACACAATGCGTTTGCACCCGTTAATGTGCTTGGAAAATTCAATTTATGATCAGACCAACGGATATAATTCTACCTTTTCTCGCGATAGTGGGTATCTTCGGTAAAAATCCCTGAAAAGTACAAAAGTGGGTGAGAAAAAGTATCCATCCTGATGTATATGCATGGGACATATAGAATATAAAATTACGTGTTTGTTTTGATATCGGCCCTGATCTCAGCCCGAGTTGCCTGCATTAGCCCGAGCCGGAAAGGCGAGTGATATAGGCCAAGGCCTGAGACCAGGGCCGATATCAAAACAACCATGTCATATTTTTTGTGTGTATAAAAATGAATGCTCAATTCTAACACCCAGAGAAACTCTCCGGGGTACTCCACTGGATGGGTACTCCACTTGAACTTCTTCCCCATCCAGGTCAGATTCTTGAGCATCAGTTGAACCATTATTGCTGGATTCAGCACTACTTATTGTGCATACAGGAGTTACATTTGGCTTGTTCCCAAAAATTTCTTCCAGTTCCTTTTCATAGACGTAAGTCTTTTTGGTATTTCCACTTTTTTGGTTGTGGTCTTTAACAGTTTTGTAAGCTCTTAACAATGTCTTTAGTCTTCCAGCACATTGGTCTGCTGTATAGAAAAAAACTGTGGTTGTTTAACTGTTTTGATATTTCTTCAAATGCCTTTTTCTTTTTCAACTTTCCACTGTCAATTTTCATCATCATTTTTCCATAATTGTCCAGGAGTATCAAAGTTGCTTCTCTTGACCATGAAATGTCTTCTTTTTGCTTTAACTGTTTGTCAATTTGACAACTCAGGTCACTCTCTCTCATATCTGGGGTAACAACGATCCCCATCTCATCACCTGGAACAGTGGGCTGTTCTAAAGCTGAAATCAAACAGAAACCTAGGCTTCAATATATGTATCTATTATGTCCAAAGTCCAAGGTGAATCATACTCAGGGATTTTTAAAGCATTTTTGGGAATGGGCCCCAGGGCTTTTAGCTTTGGAAATAAATTAACGTTTGTCACAAATTTGGAAAGTCTTGTCTAAGAATTTTTTATTTTTTTATTTTTTTTCTGAATTATGGATAGCCAATATTCAGCCTGATTTATTATAGATATCCAAAACTAATCCATTTTTGATATCCATTATTTGATTTTTGGATATCCATAATCAGTCTGATTTATGGATGTCCATAAATGGAAAAAATGGATATCCAAAAATTGCATTATGGATATCCAAAATTCATGAGGATTTTAGGATATCCATAATTTGATTTTTGGATATCCATTAACCAAATTTTGGATGGATATCCTCAAATAAAGGTGAATATTGGATATTCATTAATTCCATTTATGGATAGCCAAAACCATTTTGCTATACTATAAGATGTCTTTAAAACAGGTATCAAAAAAATGATTTACAGATATCCAAAAATCTTCTTTTTATATCGATTTGTGGATATCCATAATTCGACTTTTAACATCCATAAATTGATTTTGGATATACAAAAATAACTATGATTTCTGGATATCCATAAACTGATTAATGGATACCCAAAAATCGATTTATGGAACAAGGAATTTTTTTCACACATTTCCATGATCACCTGAAGCATTTTGTAATCCTAAAATTGGGGGTGCTAGGAAGACATTTGGGAAAGTGGGACTAAGCAAAATCTGTTTGCTAAAATATAGTATTTTCTTATGAAAATAATGGTTTTTTACAGGTTTTTTGAGTAAAATAAAGGATATTTAGGTTTTGAACTAAATTGAAACAAAATTATAGGTGATTGTAGATTTTAAAGGTTCTGCTAAGAGCCTGGAATATAATAAATTGATTTATGGATATCCAAAAATCGATGTTCTGGATACCAAAAAACAATTATTGACATCCAAAACTCACTTACTTTTGGATATTCATAATTCCATTTTGGAACATCCAAAGACCAAGACATTGATTTATGGATATCAAACAAATAATATTGGATATCCGTAAATTTGTGATATCACAATATCTATTTATGAATATATCCAAAAATGAATTATGAATATCCAAAAATGAAATGGATTAGCCAAAAATAGGGAATAAATAGTCAAAAGAATCACCCCATAATAAAAATGAAATATTTAGCACTACCTATGAAAGGAAAACTGCAAAGAATTCCATATTTATCCAAATAGATTTTCACATTGGATTTTTACCAAAATGGGGAAAGTGTTGGTATTTTTTCATTGGGAAAGGGGCCGATATTTAGCCTCTGAGAAAGCCTAAACATCCATGCAGCATGGTTCTGAAACTTAGAAACATTTTACCGGGCATTTTGCCTACCATAAAGGTCATCCTAGACTTTATTCAATATCTCGTGATTAGTACAATAAGTAAAGGTTAGTTGCAATGAAATGTTGGTTGACTGTAATATGGGTTCTATTGTTTGTTTACAATCTGTGATCACTTCACTTGTAAAAGATGTAGCTGTTTGCTTTTGTAGTGTTATTTTGATTTTCAAATGGGTTTTTTTTTCAAGCAAAACGTTTTAATTTGGCATATAACAGGAACCTAAAACAAAAGAAAGCTTGTCCGTGACCATAGTATTTGTCATCAAGCCTTTATTTGATTGCCGGTAGCAGTTCACCAACAAAGTTAAATGCAAAACAAACTGCCTTTTATAAACACACGTAAGTTTTCACACCTCAATTAATCGAGTATTATCAATCTAAAACCATTAAAGCCCAGCCTTAAATTAAATCACGCAAATTTTCTCACATGGACATCAAGGTGGTTTGCCGCCCCTGATAAACAAACGAGATATTATTTCTTTTACAAATAAATACCTTACAGAAATCGATTTTTAAAGAGCCTTATCTATCTATCCTACCAACATGGATTGTGGACTGACTTACGGTAGACTCTGCTGTTCAAAACCTACCCCCCACACACACACACACCTCTCCTTCCTTTCCCTACCAATTAACGAAACAGGGGCGAAGCGACTCACCTGAATGGGCTGAATCGACTCACCCCGAAACTGAGGCGAACAACCCATGGGCAAAACGACCCGGGTTCACCATAAAATGAACAGGGAGATGTATATGAAACGAATAAAAAACAGTATTCGCCGAAAAAATGTTGGGACGAAACGTTTCTGGTGCATAACTTTATAAAACCTTTTCTTGCAAACTTTATGCAGCATTTAAAAGCTAAAACTATCCTAATTCAAACAAAATGTGCAAATTACCACTGGCTTTCACAACACACGGATGTCTAATAAAGACTTCCATATCCGCAAACCATTTCTTACACTCTTCGCACTCAAACATTGTGCGCCGGTCCGCCATGTTTTTTCAGAACAGATCACGTGACTGTTCCGACCACACCACCTCGGAAGACGGAGTACTCTGGACAATACAGGTACAGCTGTTCCGCTACGCTTGATTTCTGTTCTGCCTGTTCGGAGTAAAAAGAACAGACGGAACAGCTAAATCAAGTCCGACCCTGGATTTCGTACAAACGCGCGGTTCGATTTCATTGGTCAATGATATTCACGTGGACAACAGCCTTTGGTAAATTTTGGTGTGTGTATAGTTAGGCTCGATTGTAAACTATCGACCAAAGACTCATAGCAATAAATAAATGTCAATCTAAATATGTTGCACATGAATGAGCATTCCTAATTTCTTCTTAACATCATTTAGCGAAATATATTATTCATCTTTAAATAGTAAAACGTTTGCATCCTAACCAATTCAAATTTTTATAAACTCTCATATGAATAACCATTTTACATCATTCCTTTTATTACAAAATGTTGTAAAACTTTTCAGACTAGTATTGCCCAAAAACTTAACAAACATTACTATGTTTAAGTAATTTTCTTGTTACCTTAAGACGCACATTATGTATTGGTGAGGTTGAGCTCATTACGAAAACCTACCTATTCAAATATACTGAAAAGTTAATCACCGAAACATTGAAAATTTTCAGACAAAAAAATCAAATATTTTTCATATTTCTGCTCTAACGAATACCCACAATCTATGTTTTGAGCAGAAATAAGAAAAATAATGTATACCCCTGTAAACCCCAGTTTTACTATATAAAAGTGGGGTTTAAGGGGGTCAAAATTATATAGGCGTGTTTTCGTGATGTTAAGTGGTTAACAGTACCTTACTCGTCACAGGAAGTTAACCGTTACCACTCACTAGGCTAATTTAACAGACTACATGATATTTTTTTTATTTTTTCCTAGAAAACAGGTTTGGACATTTCCATGAAAATTGTCTTCACATGACATATCAAAACCTATTTATGGGAAAATGAGGGGAAAAAAATAGAATGTCGTCTGCTGAATTTTTAACACAGAGTGCTAAGCCACTAGTAGAAATCCTTGAAGTCTGTAGCCTTTATATATGATGATGTATACCGCTCTTTGCAAATAATTAAAATACAGACGAAATTTTGTAACGGACTGGTGTGATAACAACAATTACAAATTTATATTATATACAAAACTTCTTGTATATAGTTAAGGCTGGAAGAAAAAGAAATTTAGAAAAATGATATTAAAATATTTTAATATATATTTGCAAGTTTATGCACCGCATTTCCACTGAAAACTGGATATGTGTCATAAATAAAACAAAAAACTGAATGAGAATAGTTATATTGATTTTGAATATAGATAAATGAATCCAATAGGTACGTCTAGTAATTAATAAATCCAATAGATATTTCTGGTGGAGTTATTTGTAAGAGACTAAATAAAGACTGTAGCCATCTTTTGAAACAATAAATATATTGAACGTATGTTCAATGACCTTTAAACATAAAACGCCGTTATAAAACGGAACATATGCCTGGTCCAAAATCTCTCTGCAGCAGGTTCACAAGTTTCGCTCTATCAGTTATTTTCGCTGTTATTAACTTAAATGAGGAAAATATTGTTTATAGGGAGCAGGGTACCAATAAGGGTGGTAAGGACTTGAGCTAAGAGGCTTTATTTGATTAAAAAAAAAAAAAAAAAAAAAAAAAAAAGACACCCCGACTGGACAAATTTGAATTTATGTCATTTTTACACAAAATAAATTTCATTTAAAAGCAGACCCCAAAGTTTAGTTTGTCAATGATACTATTAGTATGCTATGGTTAGAAATTCAAACCTGATTAACATTTATTTTTTTGTTTGTTTGTTTGTTTATTTTCCACCAAAATGAGGGTACATGTATTCAAGAGTAGAAAAGTGCAAAAACGTCTTGAAAGTCCCCTTTATTTTTGTGATGTACTTTGTCAGTCTGAGGTTAACCTTTGATGAGCCTGAGGCAACATACCAAAAATTAAAAAAAAAAAATCAAAAAAGACAAAATTAGGAATGGTAAGACAGACAGACATAGGCCTACAATGAATTGGGTGTAATCAGGAGTCCGTTGAAAGTAAGCATTTCTGGCTGATTATGCTTCGCCTCGCATGCATATCAGCCTAAACAAAGATTTAGAAAAATACGGGAATAGCAATGTCCGGGGTTTCGAAAGTCTGTTTATGGCTTGGCTGTGGCAGAAACATCAAATATAAGTCTGGAAAATAGCCATTCTGTAGGAATTGACAGTGTCATGATTTTTCCTATAAAACTTCTTGACATCAGTTTAGTTCTTTGGTATCCCTGAGTCAACAATCTTGTAGTGAGCAGTCTTCCTCGTTCAATAAAGTCCTCATACTCTGAGCAGGCTGTAGATAACTGTGAAACGCTAACACCGTAGGCTAGTGTAGAAGTGTCGCTCAATGGCGATCTGAAGCCAGGACACAAGAAAAACACAAGCACGACAAATGAGCCCGACCACAGACATTAATAGTCAGGCATTGAACATCTGAAATAGGTTGAAAAGGGAGCCGTCATTTAGTCTGATGACCGACCCGCCGTCGTGTAAGTAAAGAGGGAAGCAAAGCTATCAACCATAATTAATTGGGTTAACAATCATGTATGCAGTTTGCTGTAGAATGTCCTTGTTATTACTTATCTATTTGTATTTTTGTAGCGAGTGACTATTTTTCTCAAATTGTACGGAAAATCAGTTTTGCCAAGTCTATCTGAATTTATAGACTGTCGCCATAAAATTCAGATTTGGGCTGACCTTCTTGCAGAAGTGTTCTTTCTGACTTGTTTTCTCTGAAAAAATTACCAAAAAAAAATATCAAAATGCCGTCTGCCGCAGCTGTGATTGGCGCTTGATGGGTTAACAGCCATACTGGTAAAGGTGCAAAATCGATCTGTGTTGCTGAACAGTCTGACAAGGAATTCGTTATTCGCCAATATATTATCTCGTACCAGCGCTTCTTTCAACTGCCAGAGAATAGTAAAAACCACAATCAGGTTAAACCAAGCTGATCTGGGCCCTCTGACTGTTTGCATATGCGCCGACGCCTATTTCGGGGCGACGCGATTGATACCATTTTAAAACCTTCACGAGCAATCAATACTGTTACTGGGCATTAAAATCGAGGAAAAGATCTTTGTTTTGATGGAAGAATGACGGTCTGTCTGGTGAGAAAATTCACTGTTTGCAGATATGTTTTTGGATCGATTGTTTACAATCTATCCATAGTACACATATACAAAAATTTTCTTAAGGTTGTTGTCTACGTGATTATCATTGACCAATGAAATCAAACCGCGCGTCGTTGTTATTTGTTACCGCGCTGTTGTCTCTGTGACGTCAGAGTGCTGTTAAAAGAGGGTTACCTGTAAAACCTGGACTGGGCATAGTGCTGTGACATCGGCAAACAGTGCAGACCCAGATCAGCTGCCGCATTGTTTGCATAAATTACAGGAAATTAAGTGTTAAATGAAACAACATCACGAAAACACGCCTATAGTGTTTTGACCCCTTAAACCCCACTTTTATACAGTAAAACTGGGGTTAACAGGGTATACATTAATTTTCATATTTCTGCAAAAAACATAGATTGTGGGAACTCGTTAGAACCGCCTCAATGAGGCGGTTCTAACAAGTATCCACAATCTACATTTTGAGCAGAAATATGAAAACTACCAGAATTTTTCATCTGAAAGTTTTCATTTTTTGGTGGTAAATTTTCAATATATTTGAAAAGGCGTGTTTTCTTAATTATCTAAAGTCCCCGTTCAGGACCTTTTTCCTACCATTCACTCAGAGGCAATCGACTAACCAGTATTATCAGGGCTTTGATTCAACATTCAATACTTCCTTCAGGTGACAGGGTAAACTTAGTACATATTTCGCAACTTTGAACCAGGAAGACATCTTTTGCTTCTCCGCCGACTGAAGAAGGATCTGATTTAAAAGGAAAGAATTTGCTCCGCGTGGGAGCAATTTGTTCCTTTTAGAGCAAATTCTTTCCCTTTAGAGTAGACCCCTTTTAAAAAGGAAGGAAAACAATTTGCCAGAGTTGGCTCCATTTAACACTTTTGGCGCGAAATTTTAGACGACATTTGTTGTCTGCTTTGTTTTTTTTAACAAATTATCAATTTGAAATAAGTTTATATGTAAATTTGAAAGACTGAATGTCAAACAGCGTAGATCCTGATGTGATGGCTCATTATGAGCCGTCATCTGGATCTTCTCTGTTTGCAAAAGTCTATTATTTTCGCCTATGGCAGTGAAAGAGTCAAAGTGTATTAATTCACTTTAAATAATTTTAGTCTGGAGACCCCATAAAGGATAACTGGCAAACAGTGCAGAGCCAGATTAGATGCTGCAAACGGTGCAGACCAAAATGTGGCGTATGATCAGGGTCTGCATGTTTGCAAATAGGTAAGTCATTTTACTCTAGGAATATCCAATCACATTACCTTACATACCTATAATTGAAATTCGACTCTTTCAATATGTATTGTCGGGCGAGTTAATTCAGTCTAAAAATGGGTGAAATCGACATGAGGATCCACGGAGACTAACAGCTGCTAAGTCTGATATTTCTGACAGTTCCTCAAATGTGTAAATAACTTTTTTCACTTAACAATGCAATTTTGAGCTCTTCATTCTTTTCTTTCGATGTCTTTATTCAATTTACAATAAATAGAACGCATTTTAACAGACAATGAAAAGGAAATAAAGAGACAGTGAAGTATCTTGACATGCATCTGTCTCTTTTATAGCACATGCAATTCTAGATTACAGTGTCGAGTGAATTGAGTGATCTGACGTCACCCAAGGGAATACGAACTGCATTACTGCATCACTGCATCACGCATTTCATTTTGAAATTTAGAAAAGAACCCAGCGGGCACATGTATAAATATCATGACGTTGCTTCGACGTTAATACGAAGCTGCATAAATATAATGACGTTGGAGTATAAACATCATGACGTTGCTTCGACGTTAATGCGAAGCTGCATAAACACAATGACGTGCACGTGCAACGTCATTGTGTTTATGCAGCTTCGCATTAACGTCGAAGCAACATCATGATATTTATAGAATGTCGCATTAACGTCGATGTAAACGCCATGATGTCTACACATAAGGGAGGCGTAATGTTTTGACAAAGTTGCGGCCACTGAAGGTAAGTATACCCTTGAAACAAATGTAAAAATTACATCCATAAAACAAACAAACAAAACAAAAACGCATACGAAAGGCACAACAACAATAGCCCAACAGACATTTCATCATTAGCATTTGCTGCATGTCCAACACGTACTGACATTAACCTTTACCATCTCTGAGCTAATTCAGCAAACGACAAATTGACAATATATTCCCTTTTCCCAAAAAACAGGTTTTGACATTTCATGCAAATTGCATGAAATTGTCAAACCTGTTTTATAGGAAAATTAAGAAAAATATTTCATTGTGTCGTCTGCTGAAAAATTGCCCCAGAACGCTAGGCGTTAAATCTCTTTCCAATCTTATCAGCCGAATGAGTTTGGCTTAATTATCTTGAAACACTACAAGAACATTAAATATCTAAATTATAATTATGTTTGCTGAGAGACTGTGAGATTTGAAGCTCTAAAAAGAACAGAGAAGATTACAATAGAAAAATGCGATGAGATTTATTTGTTTCTTTACAACGAACTAGTTTCCTTTATCGACAGAAATACAATCAGTTATCTGGATTTTAATTAATGCTTGTCGCAATAAGCCATTAAATGAAACGTGATATCCTTGATTAAATAAATGATCGGTGTACACTGTGGTCAGTTTCATTATGGCATCTATGAGATATGGTCCTATAGGGCTATTGCAACAAATCGGTTATTGCATGTTTTAAATTTCTCGCCTGACGGCTCGAAATTTAAAACTGTGCAATAACCTATACTAAGACCTCTGCGTGAGTTTACAGGCCATGTTAAACAATTACTAGGTCTGAAAGTTCACAGGTTTGTTGAATAATTATTTACACAGTGTCAAAGAGCAAATTCCTCTGGTATATACGATCAAAGAAAGGCTACCTTCACCTGCAAAGAGAATACGTGATTCTTATTTTTGTAGTTTGAGTAAGCGAATCACAAATATCACACAAGTATCAATATAAGTGGCTCGATACACCCCGCACGCGCATCCTTCTGAATTTAATGCGTCTTCCAAAATGAAATAAGCGAAAATTCAGATCAATCTGCTCGTCCGAGAAGCCTGACAATCAACAGACTGCTAGAATTCTATTAGGAAAACAGCATAAACTCACATCACGAAAACATGCCTATATAATTTTGACCCCCCCACTTTTATATAGTAAAACTGGGGTTTACAGGGGTATACATTATTTTTCTTATTTCTGCTCAAAACATAGATTGTGGATACTCGTTAGAACCGCCTCGCCGAGGCGGTTCTAACGTGTACCTACAATCTATGTTTTGAGCAGAAGTATAAAAAATATCAGAGATTTTTATCTGAAAATTTTCAGTTTTTTTAGGTGAATTTTCAATACATTTCAACAGGCATGTTTTCGTAATGTATTCACTTTTCGCACATGGAATATTGTTGATTTTTCTCCTAGTAATGTTCTACAATAATGGCAGAGTTCACTTCATGCTACGTATATTAGCCGTATATTTTTATACGATAGGAAATATTTGTCACGTTTGTGCTATATGCAGTATGTAATGAATCCTTACCGAAGGTTTTTTGTCACAAAATAGGAAACAAGATGTTAATTTAGTGGCGGACGTTGGCGTTCTAAAGGAAACTCGTAATAGCAATAGAACTTATAGTCATAAGTTGATATTTGTTCTGCAGCTGGACAAAACACGTCAGCCGCATAATTCCAAATAAGGCACTTTTTGTTTCAACCGAAAGTTAATGATATTAATGAGCCAGCGCACGACAAAACCTACAATAAGACCAGTGTGACTAGCAAAGACTCAGATCAGCCTGTACATCCTCAAAGTATGGCAATGGTTCTCGTTCATACCTCTTTGGATAGCGAAGGGGCTGTAGAAGGCACATGCGATCAGCAAAGAATCTGATCAGACTGCGCGAATGCGCAGGCTGATCTGTCTTCGCTGGTCGGACATGTCTTATTGCAGGTTTAGTCGTGCGCTTGCTCAATTATTATTATTTATTTTCGTATAACTCATGGGTGTAGGGAACTGTTAAAGCCTGCTCTACTTGCAGCGAATGGGAAAAGGGGTCTTGTTAGTATTTCTTCTATTTCTGCAGTGTCGTTTGCTTCTCACTTCATCTTCCTTTATTTCTCCCCACTAGTTTTCTTTCACTTTTCACCATTTCTCTGGTGGACGACACAAAATGCCCTGCAAAGACTGATGTGTCGTTACAAGATTTCAAATCAAATTTTCTTACATCTCGAAGCATGTGTGTGAAGCTGTGCATTTCGAGTTGATTATTACATCACGAAAACATGCCTGTATAATTTTGACCCACTTATACCCCACTTTTATATAGTAAAAATTGGGTTTACAGGGGTAAACATTGTTTTTCTTATTTCTGCACAAAAACATAGATTGTGGGTACTCGTTAGAACCGCCTCGCAGAGGCGGTTCTAACGAGTACCCACAATCTATGATTTGAGCAGAAATATGAAAAATATCAAAGTTTTTATCCGAAAATATTCAGTTTTTTGCAGGTGAAATTTTCTGTATATTTAAATAGGTGTGTTTTCGTAATGAGCGCCTTCTCTTCATCTATATATGGTGAAATATATAATGTCTCTGAAAGCGCACAACAAAAACCCTCATTACACAGCTTGAATACTTTGTGATAGTCGAGTATTTACTTCCATGATTACAAAGTTTAAAAAGGAAAGACAAAAGAAGGACGGTACTCTCCTTTAATTAATCTAGGCGTGGCTTCAGATTTAGCTTCAGTTTCTTTTAGTTCAGGCTAGCACAAGTAACAAATATCAGCTCTATAACTGCAAAGACAGTCCCCACAATTTAACGAATAAATTTATTTAATAAATAGAAAGAAAGGTAATGATCAGGAATCGATACAATTACCCAACACCTTCTGTCCAAGACAATAAAGAGAAAGAAGGACGCACTTAAAGCAACGTCACCACAATCTAAACACTTCAAGCTGAAGTCCAAAAAGACAGTTTCTTTCCCAAATAATTGGCCAAATGGTTATCCAAAAATAAACATTTTCGCCAGGACATACATGCAAAGACATACAATGACAGAAACAGTAAGCATACCATGACAGAAACAGTAAATCACAGTAGAAGCATCGCCTTGGAACGGTCAGTAAAAACGTTACGGGGTGGGGTGGGAGCCGGAAGGGCGGGGGGCCGGGGGCTTAAATCGAGTTTACGTGGCCACATCCCTCGCCCTTAGTTCTGCCGTAGTATACACAATCCGCGTGAAGGGTTTCTAACTCATCAGTGCAAGATCTCCGAGAACACAAGTCGGTATTTCTGCGTCTGCAGATTCTGGTCGCTTTAGCGCTAATTTACTTATAAAAGCGTGTATTAATGTTTGCTCTAATTCGATTACGTATCGTTCTTTAATGCTTCAGATGGTAAGCCGATCAATGATTTAGTGAAATTGAATTATATAAGGAAACTGAAGAAGCCATCCGAAAAGTCTTAAATCATTTAGTAATATCTCGTGAAGTGACACTCAATTTCCCTTCTATCAGGGATTTATTGAATGCAGAGATAATTTCAAAATTTAAGTACACTTTTGCATATTGTGCAGTCGCTTGGATGCTTGATTACATAATTGTATCACAAACTACGGATGTTCAATAAATGCACCAGACATAAACTACTTTAAGGTTTACAATACAGGTTTTATGCGGTCTTGTCTTGCATTATAGTGGAGCAACAAATGCCAACATGCAGCATTTAGGGTGGTCTCTAACGGAATTGCAACCCTCGTTTGCAACAATACCTATCGCCCAGCAACAGTACCCAACTAATTTATAGACAGGTCAAATCAAAATGTCGTCTGCTGCATTTGTGGCGTACTTTAATGGTCTAATTACAGTTTTGCACTTCATTCAAACTGTTACGAGGTTTATTGGTTGTCGTCTGCAAAGAGCCTTCGGTTGAAGAATTACCTGGAAGAGCGCGTAAAAGGTTTTGCTTCAGCTACTGGTTATTTAATTATGAAATTTGCCGTAAAAAATCCAGGGAGACGGAACTAATTGATCTTTCACGTTAGTTCTTTCTTTCATACATAAAGTTTTGGAGAAGGCATTATAAATGGAGAAGGGAGACGACAAGGTAAATAAGAGAACGCGGGAACTGACCACATCCATATTAAGCTTCGACATCAAAGGAAAAGACAGACAAATACAATAAAGCAGCCATTAAATGAACAGACGGCAAGCAGAATTGGCAACTCTTTCTAAAAAAGGTGGAAACTCTATTACCCAAACTTAACTGAATATATAATTAACTTACATAGCTATTAAAAGAGTAACATTAGGCAGTGAAACACTACGTAATAATTAACAAAAGTACCACAATCAAAGTACCGCCTTGGAACGGTCAGTAATCATCACGAAAACACGCCTATATAATTTTGACCCCCTCAAACCCCACTTTTATATAGTAAAACTGGGGTTTACAGGGGTATACATTATTTTTCTTATTTCTGCTCAAAAACATAGATTGTGGGTACTCGTTAGAACCGCCTCGCCGAGGCGGTTCTAACGAGTACCCACAATCTATGTTTTGAGCAGAAATATGAAAAATATCAGTGATTTTTTTATCTGAAAATTTTCAGTTTTTGGAGGTGAAAATTTCTATATATTTGAATAGGCATGTTCTCGTAATGTGAATCACTGGAGGCTTAAGTCAGCTTAACGGGATCCCAAATCTCTCCCACAGCTTCCATAGTGGTAAAAACATATATTTGTTCGGTTCGTGTGGAGGTCTTCTAACTCCGTGTGGAGGTCTCAAACATAAAGAAAATACAAACAGACAGTATACAAAGTAAATCCTTATAGAACAGGCCCCGAGGATATAAAATTTTTCTTCATGCCCATCTACCCAGCTAGCATTCTTTATAAATCTACAGCGGGCCGTTATCGGCCCGTCAGCTACCCTGACGGGCCGATAACGGCCCGCTATAGATTTATGTATAATGCTAACTGGGTAAGCTGAGCATGAAATTTATCTTACAAATAAATCTCTAAATATGCACACTTTCAAATCTTTTCTTCCTAAACATAGCTGAGCATAAAATTTTCTCTGCTAAGAATATGAAAATACCAACAATAGTATAACATGCTCAGCTGAGTTGAGCATGAAAAAAGTTTTATAACCTCGGGGCCAGGTCATTCTGTTGAACAAATCGACGCAATTTTAAATTGTTTTATTGAAACTTTTAGAAAATAGGGGCTACTCTTGAAAGAGCAAACTTGATTCGTTCCCCTACCCATTTTAGTTTGTACACACCCAAAAGGGTAATTGGTAAACAGTGCAGACCCAGCTCAGACGCCACAGAACACGGCGCCTGATTAGAGTCTACACAATTTGCATTTAATACCGAGATTTCTGTAAAACATAGAACTAATAAAACCTAACCAGACACCCTGCTATTGGAAATAGACTGGTCAAAGAGTTGTGGTAGAAGAGTCCACTCAACGTAAATGGGTTAACAGTAGCTCCCACGGAAAAGTGAGGTGAGAGGGTAGTTGCAAGTCACAGTGTGTGCATTCCCCTCAACTTTTTCACTGCCACAGGCGATAATAAAAGGCTTTTTCAAACAGCGTAGATCCAGATGAGACGGCTCTTGATCTACGCTGTTTGCTATTCAGTCTTTCAACTTTACATATAATAGTCTTTCCAAATGACCGTTCGTTAAAATAAAAAGCAGACGTTAAATTTCGTCTGAAATTTGGCTGAATGGATATACTTTGTAGATTTTCTGTCATTTTGACCAGGGAAACAGCTATTGTTGTTTTTATTTGCTTTTATACACACCAAAGCACCACTAAGAAGTGTTCTACTTAAAAAGGAAAGAAGCTGCTTCCAAGTGGAGCAAAGTCTTTCCTTTCAAAGTAGACCCCTTTTCAGAAAACGCCTTTCTAGAAAGGATGTGAAAACATTTGGACAGAGATGCCGCCGCTAAATGTATCCATTCCTCTAAATGGTTAAGTCTGTTTGATCAAACTGGTTTGTTAGACCTAAACTGAGAAGAACGGTCATTCTGTTAGTCGTGCTTATAACAGGTTGGGATGTCCTTGGAAAACAAAACAACCAACAAACGTACCGAATTTCGACAAACCGTTAATCTGTTATTAACTGTATAGTTCCGTGTTAGCGCTGATAACATTAAATTTTACATTCGAGTCCACACTCTGATGCTTATAAATACAAAATGAATAAATAAATAAACCAAAGAAAACTTCAAACTTTAAAAAAAAATAAGATTTTAATCATATCGAGTACAATATCGGCAGACGAATATGAATACTGCAGTAAAACGCTCCAAATTTACTACATTGGATAAACACATTGTAACCCAAGCCGTGATCCTATTAACCAGTAAAAAGGACCAAAAAGGGGCAATCTATACCAAGTCACAAAATTTGCAAAATGTTTTTAAACAAAAAAGGTCAGTGACACATGTCAGATTTCTGAGCTCAGATTACATTTTACAAATAAATGTGTATACTGTTTATGTGTGGTTTGTTTTAATTTCAGCGTAAATCCCAATCAGTTCTAGAGGCCTATAGAATTTCACTCAACCGCCCCATTAGCACTATCAGTGCTTTGATTAACATATTTAATGGTTTAACATGACTCTAACAGTACTTTCTTTAACCGCTTCCAGTGTGGAATATGATTATACAGGATAACCTCAATGGCTCGAACACGGATGGCTCGTTTACCGTTGATGATTCGAACTTTTTTCAGTCCCTATAAAATTCTTCCAATAGCTAAAGAAAACAAATATTTAGGGATTTTTTTTCTTATTTTATCCTGGAATTGTATGTTATGTGTACTCATTAGAATCGCCTCATCGAGGCGATTCTAATGAGTACACTCAACATACAATCATTGTGTAGAAAATCGAGAAATTTTCCCTAAATTATCACTATTTGCTTCCTGAACTGGTGCCATGATTAACCCTCAGTGGCTCCAACTAGCCATGTCTCGAACGAATTTCCATGGTCCCAAAGATGTTCGAGCCATTGAGTTCGACCGTATGATGGACTATCATTCAATGATAATCCCTGTCATGTAATCATATTCCATTCGTATAGTAAAGGAAAGAATTTCATACTTCGCGATTACTCCACAGCACTATTGACGCTCCGTGGATTAGATATGAACAAAAATGTTCAATCTCAAGGGAAAATGTGCTATTGATGCAGGAAAATAACATCCGCTTCTGACATATGATTAATCCCGCCAGAAATAAGCAATTCAGTCATATCCTAATTATTGATTACCGTTCTAAGCCGCTTGTTATACATACAGAACGTTTTCTTCCCGTGCATCTTTGATCTTTTACCCATTAAAGAGTGAATAAACTCTCCCACACTATATATTGGAAGAGTACATTTTCGATTTTAGCTATGTCAGGCTATATGATGTAGATAATCCTTAAGAAAAATGGTTGAACTATTTGCAAACAGTGGAGACTCTGATCAGACGCCGCGTTCAGCGGCGTCTGATCTGGGTCTGCACTGTTTGCCAATTACCCGTTTAGGGGTCTTCCATTACGAAACATGCCTATTCAAATATACTGAAAATTTTACCACCAAAAAAAAATGAAAATTTTCAGATAAAAAAATTCTGATATTTTTCTTATTTCTGCTCAAAGCATAAATTGTAGGTACTCGTTAGAACTGCCTAGACGAGGTGGTTCTTACGAGTACCAACAATCTATGTTTTGAGCAGAAATCAGAAAAATAATGTATATCCCTATAAACCCCAGTTTTACTATATAAAAATGGGGTTTAAGGTGGTCAAAATTATATAGGCGTGTTCTCGTGATGAGTCTTCAATGGGTTAAATGCCAGGCTGTTACACCAAGCGCACATCTCCCATTAAGCTTTCTATGGACATAAGTCAGTACTACATAATGTTGACTCAATTGCTTGAAAAATGTTGTTGGTCTTTTTTCCCTGTTAAAACATAGGCGTATCGCGAAAAAAAGGCCCTTCGGACTTTTCGTCGAGTCAATATTCCAGTGCGCATTCCCGGCCCCTTAGCAAGGCTACATGTCTAGATCTTTTGCTGAGGTTTTCCTTGGCATACCGCTTACCTGAGCGCACAGCATAGGTTCTGGTAAGACAGCGCGGAAGCGCAGGCTTGCCTGAACCGTTGATATACGCACATGCTATTACGTCGGGCGCTTTCCCCATGGCGCGGCTTTCTTCATTTCTAGATTGCCGTAGAAAAAGTCTTGCAACTGAGGCCAAGTAAACAACACAGAATATGCTAATCAGGAACTGGTGTCAAGTTCTATATTTTATTCCAACAATTGTAGCAAAATTACTCTGGCATCCTCGTGTGGGGATTTGACAGAAAATCTAACAACAGAAAAAAATATTGTGGAAAAGAGGCGAAATTGCTCCAAAGGAACACTTCTCTTTTCCACAATATTTTCAATATATCTCTAAATTCAGGAGTCAAATTATGTATTCATTTGTGAAATGTAGCTGTTCGATTTATTGTTTTCCTCAATTCTGCAAATCTGATATTTTGAGATACGGATATCTCGAGGTGTTTCAGATAGTCCCTTGGACTTCGAGATAACGAGAATCGACTGTATTTGACAGTTATCGCTTAACGGAGGCTCTGCCTCCAAGACCATAGAATATCGATGACAGAGCAATGACCACATTTAGCGTACTCGTAAGTTGTGCTTGGTCATCAATGTTTGCATAAAAAAAGATGCATGCCAAATACAACATCCTGCCATCTTTACAACAACCATATCCATCTACTATTATATAATTATTTGTGCCGCATCGTGAGAAAATGTACCTTCTGATATAGGCTCCCGACGAAGACTGAAATCAGCGCCGACGAAGACTGAAATCAGCGTAGGCATCCGCGCAATCTGATTACAGTCTTTGTTGTCCGCATGAAAAAAAAATGCGTCCATGGCTAACCAAAATTCGCCTATTGCAAGATTCTGATCAAACTACGTGAATGCACAGGCTGATCTGAATCTTCGCTGGGTAAACATGTCCGAAGGTCAGACGTTGTGCCTCATTTCTCGTATGTTTTGTGTGATTTATTGGATAGTGATTTCATATCCTCTATGCTCTTTTGGCACGTGTAACGAAATATTTTCACGGTAATTTTGTCTCCAACAACTGCCATTATTTCAGCAATGAGAGGGAATTCGGACACCAAATCAATAACACTTAGGATGGAGAATAAATAACCCGCAATGTGATAAAAAGTACCTTCTGCCCAACGAAGACTCAAATCAGCCTATGCATCCCGCGCAGTATAATCAGAGAGTTCGTTGTCCGCATACTTGACTATCCAAAATGCGTCCAGTTAAGATTCAGATCTGCGCAGGCTGCGCAGATCAGAATCTTAACTAGGCGCATTTTGGATAATCAAAGTATGTTTCCTAACATTGCGATTCAAATACATTCATTTTTCACAATGGCGGAGACAAGAGATACGATAATAATTGAAATTAACTTTTCAGTATGATATAACACACTGAGGCCATTATTTGTGTAATATGACCTTTTCTAAATATTAAAACAATTATCTGTATCGTTTGTTAGAAACTAGATGACATCGATCCATAATCACAGATCTCTTTCATCATGGGCGCTTTCATTAAAAGTACAAGTATGCCCATGGAGTATCAAAGAGATGTAAAAACATAATGACAAGGCGAAATATTTAGACGTAAACGTCTAAGTACCGACGCAAATTTTGTTTATGTTTACTTAGAGATATGGGACAAGGGTATATACTAAAGTTTAATAAATTTTCAATGTAACAGGTAAAAATGTGATTCTTTAATGTATGCTTTATTAAGGTTTATTAAATTATTTGAATGAAATGAGAATAAATTATACATTAATCTGACAAGTATATAAAGCCAAACCTTTTCACATGGAAACACTAAAAAGCGCGAGCGTGCAAAAGAAAAGACCTGTGTGGGCTGTACTGTATTTTTATCAGGTATATAATGCCGAGAAATTTCTCGTGAAAAAAAAAGAAACACTAAAAAACACGTGAGCGTGCAAACCACATGAGCGTGCAAAATTAAGAACACACGGGGACTGTACTGTAATTTGTTTTTTTGTTTGTTTGTTTTTTTTTTTTTTTTTTTTTTTTTTTTTTTTGTTTTTCATCCGGAAATGATTCATGTTGTTTGAAATGTATTATAATATGTTCAATGCATGATTCTTGCAATTAATGCCTACAACGTGTCAAACTCGAACTGACAGAAAAACCGACCGTGTGAACACGACTGGGCAAAGCACTATGTAAAATTATCATGGCAACAACAAAGGTGGACCTTGCACCTGAAGAACCCTTTTAGTTTAAAACATAGGTGACCATGCCGACCTGAATGAAGATTGCAAGTACATACACATGTTCTAAATATGAGTGCTTCTTTGACGACTGATTATCGCGATATAAGCATTTAAAACTTAACCTCAGCATAAGAGCACTTTACAGAAGTGTCCCGGATTTTGACCTCTAGCCCAATCCCGAGGCTTGAACTCAGGATCCATTCTTATAGAATCGCAGATGACCCTCCTATGTACACATGCTCCAAATATTAATGCCTTCTGTTTCTTGACTTTTGAGATATGGAAATTAAAAAAAAAAAACTGTTTCGCAGTGTAATGCGCACATACATGTACCGTACGAGCTTTAGAACAGAAATAACATAATTGATAAATGCAACTAATAAAGCCAGTTTTACTTTACAAAATTGGGTTTTGATGGAATATTGTTAACCTGATGAAATGTGATTTTTATGCCTATATTGAGAAAATTAAATATAATATGAATAGGATAGACATCTTTGTCACATTTGTATCTTTGCACTCCATATATCCCATTTGTTGCTATGCATGCCATTTTACACATAATACAAGTAAAATGTGCAATAATCATGCACATTTAAAGAAATGGAAAATACTGGTTGTAGACCAAACTAAAAAATGTCATCATGAAGAGACGTACTGAATGTGTAAAAAAAAAAATCGGTTTCTGCGTGATTCGAACTCACGCCCGTCCGCGTAATAGCCGTAATTAAGGTACTTATCAATACGATGCGGTTTTAAAAATCCTTTGAGAGCTAATCGAACACGCTCCCATACGTAAAAATCAAAAGCTATATTAAGAGATTCCCGCGCCGGTCAATAAAAGAGAAGTTTATATTTTCTCGTCCATTGTGATCATTTAGCCATTCTGGGATATTTAAAAATATGCATGAGGATCCTTGTGGTGGGGTCTGGTTGGTCGCGGTTAGTGGGTCTGTCCCGTTAACTTTCGGCACTTCGGCTGTGTGTTTGTGTGTGTGTGTGTGTGTGTGTGTGTGTGTGTGTGTGTGTGTGTTTACATTGCTATAGAATTAATTTATCTTTACTACAGCTTATATTTGTGCTTTGTGGCGGCCGTGAAACGATAGCCCCTCCATCTCTATAGACAGTCTAGTTTAAACTTTCTGGTCCTTTATTCAATCCACATTACGGAATTTTCGAAAACATTATACTGAGTATCACTGGTTTGCCGAGGCTAGCTGGTCTACTCCAGACACCTTCAGCAGAATATACGTATATGGTATAGTAATTCTCCTATGTGGGCCGCGTCAAGCGAAAAGTGCCTTCAAACATGCGCAAAATGCGCAGATTCAGATCATCCAGCGCATGCGCAAAGTATCACCGGGGCGTTTGGTCTCCGTTCATACACTCTTTAGAATTCAATCATTATATTAGCGGACAGTGAAGGCCCCGATCAGACTGCGCGGATGCCTGAAGACATGTTTTCGCATGGGGCGATCCATATGTGTATGAGACATGGGCACGCCTTCCAGAGAATACCAGAAGAGACAGGGTAAAAATTCTTCTCGAAAGTGCTACCTCAAAATCACTACCCAGCGTGCACACAACGTTGAAACAACGTCGATTCAATGTTGATTCAACGTCTTGAAGTTGATTCAACGTTGAATCGAGCAACTGACAAATAATTGTAATGAAGTAGCTAAATTTCGCATCTTTGTACGTCACACTTAGCACTCATTTTCCCTTGCAATTGCTAGACATGTTTAAACCCCTGAAATCAGATGTGGTTAAGAAACTAATCAGTTGGCTAGTAAGTAGCAGGAAAGATCACAATCACGGAGCACAACCAAGTAAGCTGTCTACAGGTGTGTCAGAGATATATCTGACTTTAAAAGCACCTCAGCAAATTTCTGGGTGAACCTAACTATTCTCTATATCTCGAAGAACGTCGGAACTTATGATGAAGATTAGGATCCTATAAACTCTTCCTCTCGGTATCAGTACTTGTACTTTAATAATTTCAAGCAACAGCTGTTACAAAAAAAAAAAAATTCTTTCATTCCGTAATATAATGAATACCACAAACAACATTTCCTCGATAACAGAACAAACAAACGAAGAGGAACCTCCATAATGCATGTACCACTTTTTGGAGTACTCACAAAAAATAAAGATTTTTGGAGCATTATTAGATCATCATTTTTAGATAAAAAAATCTGATATTTTTCATTTCATATTCCTGCTCAAAACATAGCTTGTGGGTACTCGTTAGAACCACCTCGAAAAACATAGATTGTGGTACTCGTTAGAACTGCCTCGCCGAGGCGGTTCTAACGAATACATACAATCTATGTTTTGAGCAAAAATATGAAAAATATCAGAATTTTTTATCTAGAAAATTTCATTTTTGGTGGTAACATTTTCAGTATATTTGAATAGGCATGTTTTCGTAATGGACTCGCAAGTGTAGCAACTTTAAAAAACATATGAATTAACTCGTAAAGTTTGTGATGAAATAAAGCGGTCTCGACTGCAAATTGAATGTCAGAATAAACGTTAACCCTTTCATCCCCTTGAATTTGGACATGTCCACTTGATACAAATTCATTGAGCCGTCACATCTGGATCTACACTGTTTGCAAAGGGGTCTGATTTGGTCTGCCGGGCTGAAACGGTTAACCCCCAGTAGAACTAAGGACGCCTGATAACAGACTTATAACGGCGGACAAATCCGTCTAGAAAAAAAGGCCGTCACTTGGCTTGTGCACACGCCGACGTAATTCTCATTATTTGGACGTGTCTCAAATTGATCTGCTGAACGTTGTAATTAAGATTTCTAAATAACTTGTATATGCAGTATTTAAGAAATTTAGAATCGAACACTACTTGTTACGTATTTATCATTATTTTGACATTACTTGGAAGTATTTCAATATTTCTCGCCGTTTTCTGCATAAATCTACATTTAATCTACAAAACGTCTGCAACTACAAAACGTCTACTGTTGCAGGGGTCCAACTTGACATTTATGTCCTAGCACGTTAGCTTAGGCCTTTCAATCATATACCTATAGCTACAGAATGTTATCTTTTAAACCTCTCTAAATTGCAAATGGTTCTATGACGTGCAACCATCGTAGACTAGATCAACTTGCACATCCGCACATTCTGATCAGGACCTGTGCTGTTTGCTAATAAAATAGTTATCTCATTTATGCCTGAATATTTTGAACAGAATCTTCCATAATTAACATTGGAATGGCTCATTATGTATGCAAAGGGGTGTTACAAAGAAGTCATGACTGGTTGAATTTTTGAAACTTTCGTATGTGATGGCAAATAGTGTACGCCCTGTTCAGACGCCAGTTCTAAGGCGACTGCTTGGTCAACACTGATTGCAATTATTCCTTTGTTGGGACGCGAGGCATAAATGGGTTGAGGACCATATAATATGTAAGCGGCCAGGGTAAGCTCTGATAAGACTGTGCGAATGTGCAGTTCGATTTGAGTCTACACTACCGAGTGGAAACTATAACAGTTTCGTTTTCTATTTAGAGAGGTTCATTTATAACTATGTTATGACACAGTTTGAGCCAAAACAATACAAAGAAATAATGACTACACAACAGTATCTCGTAAAGTTGATAAAGGTCGCGTCAAGCAAAAACGTGCTTTCGAACATGCTCAAAATGCGCAGATTCAAATCATCCTGCGCATGCATAAAGTATCATCCGGGCCTTGTTCTCCATTCATACATTGTGTGGTATTCAATGGTTTTGTTAGGGGACAGTGAAGACCCTCATGCGGATGCACAGGCTGATCTGGGCCTTCGCTGTCCGCATATTGCAAAACACATGTACATATTTCCTGTCGTTTTGAGATTTATTACTATTCTAAGCATGCAGTACCTTTCGCGGAGGTGGAGGGATGTTACTGCAGCAATAAATATTCCAACGCTGAACAGGCTGGTCAAGTCTGGGATACATTTCCAGCTTACGTAATAAGTCATAGAATTACATTTCGTAAAAGACAGGTATGTTTGCGACCAATGTAATTCTTTAAAGGATTATGACAACATCCGGGTGTGTCAGCTTACAGCTAAACACATCAATTGTTATTTAATAATTTCAAGAAATCATATTTATAACAGCATAAAGAAGTACACGCGTATTCTATTTTAGACATTCTATTAGCATATGATACATGGACTGACATAATGGTATGCAGGTGTGGATAGTCCGTATCACTTGCCAGTCAGTCCATGTGACCGAGCTAATAGTCTGAAACATTATTTCATAAGCGATTTGGTAACATAAAAAATATACAAAATATAACATCATTAATAGTAATTATGGCATACTTTTGGCAAGTGGCACACAGACCGACATAACGGCATGCATGTGTGGGTAGGCCGTATCGCTTGCCAGTCTGTCAATGTCATCAGACTTATAGTTAAAAACATTCTTTCAAAATCGACTTGGAAATAACTGCAATAATAATAATAATAACGATAATAATAATGGCATACTCAATTAGCTCGTAGTACATGGACTGACATTATGACATGCGAGTGTGGACTGTCCGTACAGCTTGCCAGTCGGTCCATGTATTCGAGCTGATAGTTTAAAACATTCGTTCGTTGGTGTTTTGAAAGGAAAAAAATGTGAAAGGTAATAAAAATTGACAGCAGACATGATGTAATGATGTTCGCTCTTTTGTGTAGATAAAGTTTTATCAAGGCGCTTGTATTTCTTTATGTTATGTTAGGATAACATTGAATTCAATAGGGAACTTTTGTGCCCCCTCGCTCGGTCATTCTGTCGCTTATGGCCGAATACCGGTCTGTTATAAAGTAATGTACGGTGTTGGGCACCTTGTGAGGGACGACCGTATGATGGCCAGTGAGGTGTTACGTTTTTCCGTGTTGTCTGAATAAGCAGGTCAGTGAACTAATGTGCAATGGTTAATGATTTTATTTCAGCTCAGATCTTAAGATTCTACAGGTACATTTTAAGGGTCATTTTATTATCGGAGTGTTTTATAGGGTGTTAAAATGTCCTTTTTTTTTTTTTCTTTTTCTTTTTTTATCAAACATCATCTATTAGGATACGTAATTACTTTTACTAGCTTATTATTCAAAGAAATTTTTAACTGCGATCCCTAGACTGTTCGAATGTTTTATGTCATAGATTAAGAAATTACCCGTTTGGCGTTGGGACGACGGCGGAGCAACATACTACCTATTAAGATACATCAGCGCTGCTCTGGCATCGACCCGGCGAACTTGTCGGCCGATTTTACAATGTAAATGTGTATAATATGTATATATTGTTAGAAGTTTTTAAAGAGGACCATATGTTAGATTAGTACACTGTTTGCTAAATATGTCATCCTCGTAAAATAAAGACATTATTATTATTATTATATGCCCGAAGACGTTTTCGGATGTCGCGGCTCACATGCTCTGCATTACGAAAACAAGCCTATTCAAATATATTGAAAATTTTATCACCAAAAATGAAAATTTTCAGATAAAAATTCTGATATTTTTCATATTTCTGCTGGAAACATAGATTGTGAGTACTCCTTAAAACCGCCTCATCGAGTACCCACAATCTATGTTTTGGGGCAGGAATAAGAAAATCAATGTATACCCCTGAAAATCCCAGTTTTATTATATAAAAGTGGGGTTTAAGGGGGTCAATATTATATTGGCATGTTTTCGAGATATGTTTCAAATTCAACACTCTTAACATATACGTGATTCATGTCATTAACTAACAAGAAATGGTTAGCTATAAATGAATACTGGAAACCTAAAAAAGCTATAGAGTCCAATACAAACATTAGCTAATGATTAAATTATTTATTCTGAAGTAAGGACATTTATATCAATAGTTCCATCAGCAACGCCGTGTATATGATAGTAATGACGGAGAAAAATGTATAGTAAACTAAATAAACATAATAATATAATTTAATTTTTGTATAGCTTAACCCAGTTCTTCAACCTTATCTCTTTGGACTGACAGGTATAAAGAGTAAAGGTAGAAGAGCCCAGTTGGCATAAATACGTTTATGTAAATGTTTACTATCTTTCGACATCTTTCAGAAACCCATTTTTTGCTTCACGCTTAACACAGAAGCAGTGAATTTGCAAACTGTTGTCATTATTTAATGCAAAACCATTTGTCGTTACTACTCATGCATAAAAAAACTTTTATTGTGGTCATTGGTTTTTAAAAAATCAAATATTTTCACTTTTCCCCATAGTACATTACGAAAACACGCCTATACAAATATATAGAAAATTTCATCTCCAAAAACTGAAAATTTTCAGATGAAAAACTCTGATATTTTTTCTATTTCTGCTTAAAACATAGATTGTGGGTACTCGTTAGAACCGCCTCGATGAGGCGGTTCTAACGAGTACCCACAATCTATGTTTTTGAGCAGAAATAAGAAAAATAATACATACTCCTGTAAACCCCAGTTTTACTATATAAAAGTGGGGTTTGAGGGGGTCAAAATTATATAGGCATGTTTTCGTGATGAAAAATGAATGCAAATTATGCGGAAATCTATACGGTACGTAACTTGAAGACAAATTTTCAACAAGTTCCGCTTGTTCATTTTTTCTGAAATTTTCACAATATTGTTGAGAAACATCAATAATTCAAAGTCAGCAAAGAAAAGTAAAACATACTTTCTTTGACAAAACTTTAAAAAAAAAATCGCTTTATTAAAGAAATTGCATAGGTCAGACCCATTTTTGGTCGTAAATTTAATTTTAGGATAAATTTTTGAGAACAAAACACAGAAAAGACAAATGGTTTCTGATAAGATGTAGTCAATCAGAACAAAATGTTTTCATTTAAAATAAAACGCCAAGCAAAACTGTCTTTCCGAGTGATGTCGAAAGGACAGTAGTTCATGATTATACTGTTCCTCAATAGCTGTAGTGTGTTGAAAACCCAAATTCAGAATGTGTCTTAATACAAATGATCCAGCGCATGTCAAAACCTACAAAACGGCATGTGCAGCCAGCGAATACTCAGATTAGCCTAGGCATCCGCCCAGTCTGATCAGAGTCTTCGCTGTGCGCTCAGTGGATAGCTGTAAACCCAAGCTTTCTTCATGCGGACAGCGAAGACTCAGATCAGACTGGGCGGATGCCCAGGCTGATCTGAGTCTTCGCTAGACACACATGCCATTTTGTTGGTTTTGTCATGCGCTGGCGCAAATGTTTTCGAATGCATTTAACCCGTATATTATTCAGTAAAAGAACATACAGAATTTTGTTCCAACCCGTAGTAATAAATTTACATGCATATGACCACTTCTGTTATTTTCTTAATGTTTTTATTACCCTATTTGTTTAGACTGATGAGCAACTTTACGCCCGTGGGAAACATTTATTTAAATGTGTCTGAATATGAACGTAATTTGACAATAGATTTAGCTTAAGAATGGGTTTTCAAGAAATCAAAGTTGCATCACAGGAAACTGTCATTATGCCATACATGACAAGTGGCGTCACATCAATGGAATCTGTTCAGGACAGTCGCTTTTAGCGTATATACGTATATAGGAACTTGTTGAATTTACATAAGCATTATTTACATCAATAAGCGTATGTAACATGCACGCTTCTTATTCATAACTCTAGCTAAAAAAAAAAAAGGTAAGAGAAAAGTCCATGGAGTGCTACAATCACAAACTGCAGCCCTTCCCAGACACCAAGAGGAAGTGGAAACCGACAAATCCAAACAAGCACAAATCGAACAAACGTACGAAAAGCACTAAGATAAGCTCTCTCTTCCCCAAGCGAGGTAATCGCAATGCTAAAAGGACTGAAAAACACAAGGACAAAATGAGACAAGGTAAGACATAAAACAAACCGCCTCGTAGCATAAACCACAAAACAACAAAGAGTAAGACAAACACCGGGACCACCGCCTTAGAACGGTCAGTAGAGTAAACCACCGTGGGGGGGGGGGGTGGGGGCGGGGGGCGGGGGGGTTAAAGCACTTTTACAGCTAGCCAACTTCACCCTGGGTCCCGATGCTACTCTTAATACAGAAATACATAAACATTCGGTTCGCATAAAGGCTCCCAACTCAGTCAATGCATCAAAGCGAAAACATAAAAATCAAATTAATCACTATAATAAACAAAGACGAGTATTCATGGTTAATTCTACTGTATGCCAGAGTAAATGAAAACCAATAGTTGAACCACGACGGACCAAGCCAAAGACATATCGTCAAGCCCCCAACCCACTGGTTAAAGTTTTACGAAGAGGCCGTCATTGAGTCTGAGGCCCGAACCGCCGTCGTGCAGTTAAAAAGTGAAGCATAGCCATCAACAATGATTGGGTTGACAACTAGGCATAATATCCAGGCTACAGCCAGTTCTTTTATAACGGTTAATAGTTTTCTGAATTGCTCCGAAAAGTTAGATTTCCCTACATTTTTTCTAATAAATCTGTACACTAAGTCACCGTAAAATTCTGGTTCCGACATACCTTGTTGCAGAAGCGTTTTCAGACTGACGCTATATTTTTCTACCAAGGCACTGTGTCTCCGATAAAATTTCGAAAAAGCCTTACTAAGTTTAAAATAACGATAGCCCTGCTTAAGAAGTTTGGCAGTAAGGGTTTCATTACGGTAGTTAAAGTCATTAAGATTTGAAGAAGCTCTGGCGAATCTAATAAGTTGAGATATGTATACCCCATATGAGGTACGCCGGGGGACATCGCCATCCAGAAAAGGGAAATTGACTATATCAAAATCAAAATCGTCCCGTTTATCATAAATTTTGGTGGAAACTGTACCATTAGATATACATAGATTCAAATCCGAAAAAAAATGTGCCTCGGTATCGGAAGACTTTGCTATATTTAATTGGAGTTCTGTAGGATATATGCGGTCCACTATTTGGTCAAAGTAAATATTGTCAATATTTAATAAATCATCAAGGTATCTTGAAATTGAATTGAAAGCCTCAATAATGTCAGCCTGATTTTCACGTGAGATAGACTTCATGAAATCTCTCTCATAACAAAAAAGAAACAAATCTGCAACAAGAGGAGCACAATTAGTTCCCATCGGAATACCAATACTTTGCCTATAAAGTTTAGTTCCAAATCTAATAAAAATATTATCCAAAAGATAAACAAGCCATTTTCGTCACCAACAATATTGATAATTTTCTCATTCCTTTATAAAATCATAGGTTGTGAGTACTCATTTGAAGCATCTCGAAAAGTAAAACATATGTTGTTGGTACTCGTTAGAAGCGCCTCTAAGTGGAAACATATGTTGTGGGTACTCGTTAGACGCGCCTCACGGAGGAAAACATATATTGTGGTACTCATTAGAAGCGCCTCTGAGAGGCGCTTCTAATGAGTACCTACAATATATGTTGTTATGGAGCAATAAGAAAAATATTTAACTCCATAGTCCGTTGATCTAGTGCCATATAGCTGTATCATTTTTATCACATAATATGTTTGATATTAAGCACGTTAAGGCAGATGCATGCAGAAAGTCAGATTATTATAAGTAAGAAATGGATAGAAAAAGCGACTCTACAAAGAACAAAAGTCTGTAAATCCTCCTAATAAAAAATGTAGATCCCGACATACCGTTATTTTCACTATATATTAGGGGGATATTGGGTAACACATTGCATAGATCTGTTATAGCGAAGGTCTTGAAGGATTGCGCGGATTAGATGGCAGGTCTAGACAATCATTTTTGCATATGCCAAAACAGACACTTTTTTCCAGAAAGTGTTTCTGTTTATAGTATGTAGTTACACTATACGAACGCTCATTGGATATTAGCATTTTCCATGTAATGGGCAATTTCAGCAGACGACAAACTGATGACATTTTTTTCTTATTTTCCAAAACAATAGGATGTGACACTTCATGCAAATTGTCTCCTTAGGAGACAATTTGCATGAAGTGTCTAATCCTATTTTCTAGAAAAAAAATGAAAATATTTCAAAATTTCGTCTGCTGAAAGTTTTACCCAGTATGCAAAATGTTAGAAACGGACCAAAATCTTGTTTAGGAAGGTTTTAATCCATGTTTGCCAATTGTCCATGATTGTAGCAGTGATAATTGGATTCTTGGCGCGAATATTCATCATGCTTGGTGTAGTCTGTTGCAGTTTATCAAATAAGTATCGACAATGCTAATGTGTTTTGTCTTGTGTGAACAGTGTTTGCAACTGGAAACCAATTGACAGACAACACTGTTTCCGACAAGAATATATATAGATTGTGCTTATTTCGTCCGAGAAAGAAATCGTGTGACAATAACTGAAAACTCGTCTCAGAGGCGATTCTACAGAGTAGCACAGCATGCGAATTCATGGACAATAATAAAAAAATTCTAAAAATATTTAGGGTGAATTGATACACTTTCAGGGGAGGTAATTCCGTCAAAAATGTTTATTTAGTCTTCCTTCTGAGAAAAAGGGTATACTCTAAATGGAAATAATTTGCTCCCCTTGGCCTTGGGAGCAAATAATTTCTTTTCAGAGTAGGCCCCTTTTCAGAAGAGAATTGATGTTCTGGAATGCAGATAGGAAGTTACAATAGTAGTCTCCGTTATAATAATGGCTGAACATCTACCAGGTACCCGGTTCTCTTTAGACTGGCTCCAGTCTCCAGTGACAATTTTTTTTATAATCTTGTTTGATAATCCACTAAAATAAAAAGCAAAATAATATCATGACTATAAAGGCTGGACCATCGCAGCTTGGGTTAACTTTCACCGACTGTATGCCTTGCCTTGTATGTGTATGAATCCGTAGTAATTCTACGGTAAAACAAACTATATTAGGTGCGAAGCTATGCTTTAATTACCTCCTTCTAGCAAGTCAACTATTTTAAGGAAGACGATTCACATGAAATGTCAAACTTCATTTTCTTTAAAACTGCAAAAACAAAAACAAAAAGTTGCTGCTGCAAATGTGTTTAGCGCTTAAATGGTTATGCGAAGACGTCATTTAGCAGTTTGCTGACGATCACACCGAGAATCTTCTGATACTGTATACAGTGGTGCCAAATAAGATGATACGTCTGCTGTCTGGTCAGAATGTCACAACCAGATAACAAAGACCCTAATCAGTCTGGTCCTCCGTTGTGAGAATATGTGATGCGCAACGCACGAAAAGAACCCTTATGTAATTTGCGGACAACGCAGGCTCTGATCAGCCTGCGCTAATGCGCAGGCTGATCAGGGCCTTCGTTGCCCGCTTACAGTATCAATGGATGCTGTAGTTATGTCGACCAACAGAGAATGTCCAGATCAGATGAATGGATGCGCACGCTCATCTGGGCCTTTGCTATTCGGATATGGCATAAGAGCCTTTCCCCCACGTTGCGCTTCATTGGATAAGGGTTCTTTTTTCATGTTACGGCCAATGTGTTTTCGATGAAGAAATAACGATTGTTATCTGATCCTCAACAAGAGAAAACGTACCTTCTGACATGTGCGCCCAACGAAGACTCAAATCAGCCTGCCCATCCAGGCAGTATGATCAGAGAGTTCGTTGTCAGCATGAAGAAACTCTGCATCCTTGGGTATCCTAAATGCGCCTAGCGAAGATTCAGATCAGACTACGCGAATGCGCAGCCTGATCTGAATCTTCGCTGGGCGCACATGCCCAAAGGTACGTTTTCTGATGTTGCGGTACATCTCCTCAATATAAGGTTTATCTGGAGAATGGAATTAATAGCGGTTAAAGGCCACTTCAAAGTTTATTGCAAATCGATGTTTAGTAGGACGATCAACAATATAGCATTCTTCCGACATGAAACCATTTCTGGGATATAAAAGGATGGGATTGAAACATAAATGTCTTTCTTGGAAAGCATTTGACCCAGTGCATTTGAAAGTCTAAGGCATAAAAGTGTCCTTTCTTTTTCTTGTTTTCCTTTTTTTTTTTTTTTTTTTTTTTGGGGGGAGGGGTGATGCTGTTTTCTTTTGTTTTCATATCTTATCAAACACAACTCGTTTTTATTCATATATAAACAAGAACGGAGACATAATAATTGGGCCACGCAAGAAAAAATGTGTCTTCAGGGCATATTGGAAGTGTAAAGATCCAGATCAGTCAATCGAAGCCACACAACCTGACAAAGACCTTTGTTCCCGCCTATCTTATGATGGTCGGGTATGAAAGCCACGGCCGATATCCAATTTTCCATCCAACAGGGATATGAAAGCCATGGCCGCGAAAGGGATATATTTTGGCCAGTTTATGAACAAATGGCGATATTTTATAATCTGAGCATTTGACAGGTTGCAAGAAGATATTTAAAATTACTTTGAATCATTATAACATGAGAAACTGTTTATGTTTCCCATTATTCTTCTTTTTCATCCAAATAACGAGGATCGGCAGGATCTAAATATAGAAAATAACCGAAACGGAAAGCAAGAGCATTGAAAGGGCCTAAACTTAACAATTACATCTAATATCAGTATGATGACCAGATTTAATGAGAAAAACTATCAATTAGTTATAGCTGTGGAGTCATAAATGACTGTATTATCAGCTCACCTGAGCCTTTAGGCCAATTCAACCGTTTCGGTTATTTTTGTTTAGTTTATGTCTATTCTATTTTTAGATTCTGTCGATCCTCATTATTTAGGTGAAAAATAAGAATAGTGGGAAATATAAACAGTTTCTACATGTTATAATGATTCAAAGTAATTTTAGATACCTTTTTGCAACTTCTGTTAAATCTCGGACCCATCAATAGTATTGATGTGTCCGAGGTTAAATGCTCAGATTATAAAACATCGCAATTTGTTCACAAAATGGCCAAAATATATCCCTTTCGCGGCCGTGGCTTTCATACCACTGCTGAATGGAAAATTGGATATAAAGTCATAAATAAGCAAGTAATTGTACAAATGTCAATTGTGAATACAGCATTTTAGATATATGGTAATGTAAGATTAAAAGAAATAAGTATCTTGAACTCGTTTGAACAAATACAAGAAAACACTACCTCAGACTCGGCTTTTTCGGCTCGGCTCCGCTCGGCTCGGCACTTTGGCCGTGGCTTTCATATCCGACCGTTTGTTATACATCGCTATAATCTACAGTATCCAACGATTCTGTTTATTTAAGCGGACAATTAAGGCCCAGATCAGACTGCGCGGATGCTCTGAATGTTCTGAAGGCACATTTTTGCATGACGTTGTTAATAGTTTTGCGAATAAATGCAGTTTTATCATTGTCTATAGCGTTCGCAATACTATCTCCTTAACCTCTTCACCTCAGAGATTCTGAAGTAGACCCTTCTATCTTTGAAGTTGGACATGTCCGTCTTGCAAAACGGGGTGTCATTCAAAAGTAAACAAAAAATTGCAAACAGTGTAGATCCTGGTGAGACGACTCGTTACTGCATTCAGTGTAGATCGTAATAAGACGGCACATTCTGAATCGTCTCATCTTGACCTGGAGTGTTGCAAAGGTATAAAGTTTGATCTGCAGGGTTGAAAGTATTAACGTTTAGGGGGATACATGTGCATACTCTGATCAGATTTATTGGATGACGTGCAAGCTGATCTGAGTGTATTTCCTGGGTAAAAGCTCGGAGGCCCGGAGTTCCGCTATATGGATGATCTTAACGCTTAGCGAGCTGAGTAAAATATTTGACAAACAACATTTAGAAATATGGTTCGTATATATTTCCCAGAAAATAGACTTCGGCATTTCGTGCAAATTGTCTTTTTAGTTAGGAAACAATTTGCATGAAATGTCAAAGCCTGTTTTCTAAAGAAAACAAACCAAGGACAATATCATCAAATTGTCGTCTGCTGAAAAAGTCCAGAGAGGCTTTGGCATTTCATGCAAATTGTCTCTTTATCAAAGCCTATTTTCTGGATAGTAAAACATCATCAAATTGTCGCCTGCTGAATTAGTCCAGAGAGTGGTAAAGGTTAATTAACACTTACTTTCTCTTTTCAGACACACATAACGGCGGAAGAAAAAGACGGTAAGCTGAAAAAGTCTATAATATAACTTTTTTGAAGGTCATTGGGTAACCAACAGTCTAAATGTCTTATAGAGCCAGTCTACATGTCACAGTCTGTTTTATACGGACCGTATATAAATGCATCCGCGCAGTCTGATCAGGGCCTCCGCTGTTCGCTAACAGAAGCACTGAATACTACTGAATGTATGCATTACGAAAACACGCCTATTCAAATATATTGAAAATTTCACCACCAAAAACTGAAAGTTTTCAGATAAAAATTTTAATATTTTTTCCACATTTCTGCTCAAAACATAGATTGTGGGTACTCGTTAGAACCGCCTCGACGAGGCGGTTCTAACGAATACCCACAATCCATGTTTTTGAGCAGAAATAAGTAAAATAATGTCTACCCCTGTAAACCCCAGTTTTACTATATAAAAGTGGGGTTTAAGGGGGTGAAAATTATATAGGTATGTTTTCGGGATGGAATGGAGAGTAAAGGCCCGAATAATAGTTTGCACATGCTCAGTATGATCCGATTATGCGCTTTTTGCGCATGTTCGAATGCATTTTTATCGCATGACGCGGCCCATATGAGACGCGCCATGCATAAAGTTGCCTTTGATTGAAGAGGAGGTCGTTTTGCGATCTTACAACTTACAGCAGTACAGCTTCCAATGTATTCAAGAGAGTATCACTGTTTGATGGTTTGTTGAAGAAAACATTCTTAAAGCCTGATTGATATCATCGATACTTTCTTGATGAATTTCAAAAATGGCTTTCGAAAAAAGATACAAAATTTCTCATTATGAACCCGTATGCTTTCTTACAATTAAGTTGTACTTCTTGTTGCTTTATAAAACGATATCTGTTGAAACTACACAAGGAAACGTGTAAACATTTATTGTTATCATATATACTCTTTTTTCTTCTTCTTCTTCTTCTTCTTCTTCTTCTTCTTCTTATTATTATTATTATTATTATTATTATTATTATTATTATTATTATTATTGACCGGTCTCTTAATACAGCTTTGGATTTCTACATATGGCGGACTATTCGATTAGTTCATTAAGGAGGTTATATATTTGCCGGGACGTCGGTTTGTGACGATCCCGGAAAATATAAAAAAAATCTTAAAACAAACGGTGTTATAGGCAGATTAATGTCTATTTTATTTTCATTTCAATCAAGAAATTTCATAAAGCTTAATAAAAGCAAACATTAAAGAATCACACCTGTTACATTGAAAATTTATTAAAATTTAGTATGCCCTTGTCCCATATCTCTATGTAAACATGAACAAAATTTGCGTCGGTACTTAGAGGTTAGACTGGCTCCAGTCGTTTCTGCAGTTTTTTGTCATTCTTTATCACTTCCTGTAGCTGTATTTGTCTCTTTAATCCCGTTTCACTGTTTTACTATCTTTTCCACAAAGGGACATGACTTGTCAAATCATTAGAAGTTGTACTAGATTATATACCTTTGAAAAGAAAAGAGAAAATGACAGAAAAGATAGAGTCTGGAGACAGACTACTTAGAGGTTTACATCTAAATATTTTGTCTTGTTACTATTTGCCAGGTCTACCAAGTAATTACTGTCGCATTAGTTGTCACACATTTCTCCCCAAATACATTTAGTAATGTTCGTTTTATCTGACAGACTGTGCATTGATTTTAACGTATGTGCGAGGGGGGCCCTAGAAACAATTTGTATCCACGCGTTTTGATTAAAAAATATTCACTTTTCATGATGACTTTTTTTTTTTGCATACTTTTGATGGTTGTAGATTAAACAGGAGATATGAAACAAATCCTTTATTCTGTGAATAAACTGATTATGCTGAAATATCAGTTTTATATAGAACGTTTATTGCCAGAGAAATATCTGAGCTTTTAAAAAATTAAAGATAAGGGTTAGAAACAAGGCACAGAAAATATTATACTATTTCAGGAATGCTAAAACCAAATACAATGAAACTCAAACAGTATTTCAATTTAATGATAAATATCGTTTAATTTCATTTTCTAAATAAATGTCTTATAAAGCCGTAATGTGTCTTAAAACATATTCCGCGAGAAAATTTAAGATTATTTCAAAGATTATCGAGTTCAGTCTCATTTTAAAATTCATAAAAATGAAGATATTTAATGTTATAATGTTGGTTAGAAATTTAAAGAAGCGTCAAACAATATCAGAATTTAGTATAATGTACTGTAAACTAAGCTTAGATCATATCGTGTTTATTCCTAGATTGTTCACAGCGTTTGATATGTTACTTTGTACAGATTCAAACATCCAGACATCGTGTTTTCAAATACCATGCACTCTGACCAGTGTGTCGCACATGCAAAAATAGCCTGGGCCCAGTTGTTCAAAACTTAACGAAGTTGTTAGCTAACGTGACGTTAAAATTTTTATCCTGAAGTATGGCAAATACACTGATATTTTTTGCTGAAAAAATGTGAGTAGCATTTGCAAAAGCTACTCTCATTTTTTCAGCAAAATATCAATGTATTTGAAAATACCTCAATTACAATAGTTAACGAGTTTGTCATAATGAGCTCGTTAAGCTAACGATGCTTTGAACAGCTGGACCCAGAACATATAACTACAGTTGAACCTCGATGGCTCGAACACTGATGGCTCGTTTACCATGGCTAATTCGAACTCGTTTTTGAGTCCCTACGAAATTCCTCCAATAGCTCAAGAAAACAAATACTTAAGGATTTTTTATTTTATCGTGAAATTGTATGTTGTGTGTACTCATTAGAATCTCCTCTTCGAGGCGATTCTAATGAGTACACTCAACATACAATCACTGTGTAGAAAATCGAAAAGATTATCGCTATTTGCTTCCTGAACTGGTGCCATGATTAACCCTCAGTGGCTCGAACTACCCATGTCTCGAACGAATTTCCATGGTCCCAAAGATGTTCGAGCCATTGAGGTTCGACTGTAAATGACTAGTCAAGGGACCAGCTCCCTCTTCCTTAACCTATTTATGCCGAATGGACTCTTCTACCTTAACTCGTCGGTATCTGATTAGTTTAATTAATACTATGTTTTGTTGAAATTTCGAAAACTTAATGCAAACAGAGTACATCCGTATCAGACGCCGTGTTCTGCGGCGTCTGATATGGGTCTACACTGCTTTCCAATGTCCCTTTTATGGGACTCTAGGCATAAATAGGTTAAGGATTGTGATCATAAAGTTAGAAAATACAGAACAAACACAAGAACGAGGCATCAGTCATGAAATATATCTCAAACCATCACGACTTATGGAACAAAAGATCCGCAGTTGTCCAGAAACACACATCAGGTCCTTCTCCGCGTCATTAACTGTTACTACTCTCTGTGCTTATTCAAAATTCAGCAGACGACAAATTGATATTTTCTTTATTTTGCCAAAAAAATAAATAAATAAAAACAGGCTTTGATATTTCATGCAAACTGTCCCCATGGAGACAATTTGCATGAAATGCCAAAACTTGTTTTCTGGAAAAAAAATAAGAAAAATATTTCAATATGTCGTCTGCTGAAGAGCTAAGCGTTAATAAGTATCTAATAAACGAATACTTTATATATATATTTTGTCGATAAATCATGCAAAACAAAACAATCATCATAATGATTCCTAATATGAGATATAAAGTAGTTCAGACCATATGGTTCTTCTAGCACATAATTAATACCTGTTAGGGTGATGTTATGCCCATACAGGACATTACGAAAACATGCCTAATCGAATATACTGAAAATTTTACCACCAAAATATGAAAGTTTTTAGACAAAAAGTTCTGATATTTCACTATATTTCTGCTCAAATTATAGATTGTGGGTACGCGTTAGAGCCGCCTCGGCCACATTGCTTATTGACTGTTTTCATTACCGTTTGAGTTAAAGATTACTGTACTTAGGTCTGATACAGTAAAATTTCAATGATTCGAGCATCGATGGCTTGTGGCTTATTCGAACTCGTTTTTGAGTCCCTGGTAAATTCTTATCATATTTCAAGAAAACAAATGTTTAGGGATATTTGAGGCAAATTTTCTGGTCCTAAAAAAGATAAGTTGTTAATAAACTCAACATACCTATATTTTATTGAAGACCGAAATAAACATCCATAGATTATCCTCCTAACCTGGTGGTATGATTAACCCTCAGTGGCTCGAACTATCCTTGTTTAAAACAGATTTCCATAGTCACAAAGATATTCGTGCCATTGAAGTTCGATTATATGTTTCTTGAACTTTGTATTTCATGATCTCCGTGCAGTATAACCTACGTATATTATAGTACTGAAACATATTCAGATAGATAGGATTAAGCGGACCGAAATCAACTTTCTAGAAAGCATTCTTTATAAATCTATAGCGGGCCGTTATCGGCCCGTCAGCTACCCTGACGGGCCGATAACGGCCCGCTATAGATTTATAAAGAATGCTAGCTGGGACTGTGATCTACATCGCTTTGCATTCAGTCACAGCATTTAGACACTCCACCACCAGCAAAATCAACTATCTTGGTCAGATTTTAGATAAATACGGTATTGGGTTTCGATGTCCGAATACTTAGTTTAAGTACGACAATTCAGTGTTTAGCCTTTCATCATAAGGCTACTTCTGTTCTTAACTGCAGTCCAACTTCAATGGCTCGAAAATTTTTGGGACCAGGGGAATTTATTCTGGACATGGCACGCCACTGAGGGTTAATCATAGCGCCAGGCTAGGAGGCAAATGGGAATAGCTTAGGGCGTCTTCTGTAAAACAATGGTATGTTGAGTGTCCTCATTAGTATGGCCTCGATAAGGCGATTCTAATGACTACACACAATATACATTTTCATGATAACATAAGAAAGTAAACATTAGTAAAAAGTATCCCTAAATGTTGGTTTCTTGAGTTATCGGAAGAATTGCCTAAGAAACTAAAAACCGAGTTCAAATCAGCCACGGTAAACTAGCCATCGGTGTTCGAGTCAATGAAGTGTTTCTGTAAAATTCAAACTTTTATGTTTTTGTTCTTTTCCAGTGATCAAAGAGTGTTTCTACATGTTTGATGCAGATCGTTCCAACAAGATAGAAGCCTCAGAATTGGAATATGTTCTCATTCTTGTATTTAAAAAGAAGCCAGACAAAGGAATGATAGAAGACTGTATGCGACAGTTTGATGTCGACAGTAAGCTTGAAATCTATTTTATAGTCTTGGTGCATCAAGCAAAAATATCGAACATGCGCAACATGTACACTTAGATTACCCTGCGCATGCGCAGATCATCATCCGGGCCTTTGCTCTCCATTCATAGTCTCAAATGATTCTGTTAGCGGACACTGAAGGCCCTGATCAGCCTGCACAGACGCGCAGGCTGATCTGGACCTTCGCTGTCCACACATGCTCGAAGACACGTTTTTGCATCGCGCGACCCATTTCATATCTTCCTTCAGGGATTTCTTGGCATCCTCACAATATAAAATACCAAATTTTTGTATACGACATATTGAACGTATTAAATGTAAATTTTTCTTTGGACAAAGGATTTGGCTCTTTTAATGTTAAAACATATGTAAAGTCACCCAAGAAATGACACAATGACGAATCACAGCCCTCCCGAGGCACCAAAAGAAGGCGAGGTGAGGAAAGAATAATGACAAAACAAACTCCAAATATGCAACAACCGACGCACAAAGAATAACTGCAACAGAGGAATCGCCTTGGGTAGTTCAGTAGGAAAGCTAAGCCCTGTTTAAGGAAAAGAAATTAATAATAAACCGAGTAATAATTTTAAAGCTGTATATGTCCAACTTGTCGTCTTGCTAAGATTTTCTTGCGCAAGTAGGAACCGAGATTACCCAAGAAGGCTACATTCATGAATCATATTTTTCATAGTCATCGAAAGATATAGCAAGCACAGATGAGTAAAAAGCAGAAGCTGCATCGGACTGGCCATTAGTATAACTAGGTTGGGATTTCATGGCCATTCTAATGCACTTACAAACTTCAAGTCGGTACTCCATTGGCTTTAGACATGCGTAGTTCCTTTTTTATACGCCCGTTTGAAAAAACAAACAAACGGGACGTATTGTTACGGGGTCTGGCGTCCGTCCGACCGTCTGTCCGTAAACTGTTTCGTTTCCGGCTAACTCTTCCTACAGTTTACACCCGATCAAGCTGAAACTTGATTTGTAGTTCGACTATGATGTGGAGCAGCGCATATTGATTTGAGGTTACAGTCTACCAAATATTAGCAGAGTTATGCCCCTTTAAAAATTTCTGTAAACTTTTTGTTTCCGGGTAACTCCTCCTATACTTTACGAACGATCAAGCTGAAACTTGGTTTATATTTAGACCATGATGTGAAGCAGCGCATATTGTCCACAAAATATTAACAAAGTTATGCCCCTTTGCAAATTCTGGAAACCATTTGTTCCAGCTACGCCTCCTATAGTTTACATCTACTCAAGCTGAACCTTTGTAAATAGTAACACTATGATGAGAAGCAGCGCTTTTTATTTCGAGGTTATAGTACACTAAATATTAGCAGAGTTATGCCCCTTTGAAAATTTCCGTAAACATTTCATTTCCCGCTAACTCCTCCTATAGTTTACATTTCATCAAGCTTAAACTTTGGAGATAGTTACAATGTAATGTGTTGCAGAACATGGTATTTCGAGGTTACAGTTCACCAAATATTAGCAGAGTTATGCTCCTTTGAATATTTCCGTAAAAACTTGTTTCTGGCTAACCTCTCTTACAGTTTATATCTGATCAAGCTGAAACTAGGTTAATAGTTAGACCATGATGTGGAGCAGGGCATGTTGTTTCGAGGTTGTAGTCCACCAAATATCAGCAGAGTTATGTTCCTTTGATTTTTTTTTTTTTTTTTTTTTTTTTTTTTTTGTTTCCGGCTTACTCCACTTACAGTTTACATCTCATCAAGCTGGAACTTGGTAAACAGGATATGGAGCAGCGCATATTATTTTTAGGTTACAGTCAACCAAATATTAGCATAGCTATGCCATTTTGAAAATTTCCATAAACGTTTTGCTTCTGGTCTTGAAACATGGATCAAAAGTTTAGCATATTGAGAATATGTGCAGAGCCCACATTTCATTGATGTTGAGTGAAGGTAAGAAACACTTAATGGTCAAAGTTCTAATGATAATTTTTGTGTCCATCCCATATCTCTTAAAACCCTGCTAGGCTTTTCTTGAATCATGGGTCAAATGTTCAGCGAATTTAGATGATGATGAGTCAAGGTCACGGTCAACCTCAGAGGTCTAAGTTCAAATGGTAATGTTTGTGTCCACTCTATATCTACTACACCACTGGATTTTTTTTCTTGAACTTTGGGTCAAAGTTGAGCTTATCAAGATGTTATGCAGAACATGCATTTCAAGGATGTCAAAGTCAAGGTCAGACTTAGAGGTCAACGTTCAAATGTTAATATATTTTGTCTGCCACATCTCATATGTCTGCCATGATAAATGTTAATATTTTGTGTCTGCCATAATAGCTCGTAATGTAATGAATTAATTATTCGAAATAAGATATAAATTATTCGTTTTAATGAATCGAAAAAAAAAGAAGTTAGTATGTCACTTCACGCGTTGCGTACTATTCGCCACTTTCCAAATAATGCGATGTAATGTGTGCTTACTGTATACCTCTAACTTTGGTTATAAATATTGTCTGAGATCTGCCTTCTTTCCTAGCACTGACTATCATTAAATATATATCTATCCATATCTATCCCATTTACGACATAATGGCCCATACAGCAATAATTCTCAGCCATTCAATTGATGAGCATTTATGAAAGTAGCTTGAACGTTATTTACACGTTTAACCCTTAAAGTGCCACTGCAGCAGACGACATTTCCATTTCTTTTATTTTGTTTTCATAAAATATGTCTTGATATTTCATGTGAATCGTCTGCAAAGTAGCAGACGAGCCATATGACATATACAGACTTATTTCCTATGAAAAATAGAGAAAATATTGAATGTCGTCTGCTACAAATTTTGCTTGGCGCTTTAAGAGTTAACATCCAGGGGTCTCTTGTATAAACTTGGTTAACTTAACAGCATTGCTTGAATCGATAGAATCCTCTCAGAGATAGGAAATGCGCTTAATAGAGTGTAGCCATTTAGACCATTATATGACAGTGTCGTTTAGCAGTAGATTACTAATGTAATGAATCTCTCTGCTAAATATTGTATTTACACTGAACATCGTACAGACATCTCCGAACAAACAGTGAAGTTAATCTGAGGCCGCAGAACGCAGCATTTGATCAGGATCAACACTGTTTGCCATTAATCCAGCAGTTTCTAAACCCATCTGAACAGGTAATAGAATGAACCTTTTCAAAGTCTACGGCAAATATGGTAATTAGCTAAGTTGTCCGAATATTTAGGGTAAATACAGTAAAGTACAATGGTATAGACCAAGGTACGTAAAATCTACATCCTTCTACATTTCAGTACAGAAGTCCTAGGCAACATTGTTCCCATTACGAAAACATTACGAAAACACGCCTTTTCAAATATACTGAAAATTTCACCACCAAAAAATGAAAATTTTCAGATAAAAATTCTGATGTTTTTTATATTTCTGCTCAAAACATAGGTTGTGGATAAATGAATGGTCAAGTTTGTCTGTGTGCTTTCCATTACGAAAACACGCCTATTCAAATATATATAGAAAATTTCACCTCCAGGATATAGGGGTATACATTATTTTTCATATTTCTGCTCAAAAACATTGATTGTGGGTACTCGTTAGGACCGTCTCACCGAGGCGGTTCTAACGAGTACGCACAATTTATGTTTTGAGCAGAAATATGAAACATATCAAAGTTTTTATCTGAAAATTTTCAATTTTTGAAGATGAAACTTTCTATATATATTTGAATTGGCGTGTTTTCGCAATGAAAAGCACACAGACAAATTTGACCATCCATTCTGGAAATGATATTTAACAGTCGCTCTACAATGTTTTTCTATTGAATTATTCCTTTTCGAATAGCTAGTCTCATTTGTAATATATAAAAATTTCTGTACGATCCATAAATTGACTGTAAAATGGGCCTGCCAACTTCAAGTCAGATGTTTCTGAAATTATTTACGTTGTGATATCCAATGGCAGTCGGCACCAAAATTGGGCGTATTTTGTATCCTTTAGATACTCTTTTGTATCGTGAAGGAGAGGTTGACATATGTGACATTTTTTTCTTGTTATAAAAATGGTATGTGAAAACTGAGGCCTAACCCTTGACTGGCTCCAGTCTCCTTTGACTGAAAATGTTTTTTTTCTTATTATCCTGTTTGATAATCCACTGAAATAAAACCAATATAATTTCACGACTATAAAGGCTTGTCTGGTGACTAGCCTTTATAGTCATGATATTATTTTAGTTTTATTTTAGTTGGTTATCAAACAGGATAATAAAAAAAAAATATTTAGTCACTGGAGACTATAGCCAGTCTAGCCTTACCCCTACTTCTGTGTTTTGTCGCTTATCTTTTTGCAGCTCAAAAAACAGCGCTATGTAACATAATGAGAATCAAACTATGCAAAAGTTCCTTTTTTTCAGTTTTACAACATTGGCTGGAATATCTTTGGGACCTTTTATCTAGACATAGGTTATTCGAGCCACAGAGGGTTAATCATAGCGCCAGGTCAGGAGGCAAGTGGGATAATTAAGGGATGTCTTTTCGATCTTCTATAAAATAATGGTATGTTGAGTGCACTCATGAGTACATACGACATACGTTTTCATGTTTGATATAGTAAAACTGGGGTTTACAGGGATATACATTTTCTTGTTCTGCTAAAACATAGATTGTGGGCACTCGTTAGAACCACCTCGCCGAGGCGGTTCTAATGAGTACCCACAATCTATGTTTGGAGCAGGAATATGAAAAATATCAGAATTTTTTATCTTGATTGTAAAATTTTCAATATATTTGAATGGGCGTGTTTTTGTAATGGGATTCAAAAAAAGAGTTTGAATCAGCCATGGTAAATGAGCCATTGGTGTTCGAGTCATTGAAGTGTTATTGTATACGCTACTTATTGTGAATAGTTTAGTTAGGTCTACCAAATAAGTCATTTTTATAACGGAAGCCATCATAATACAGTCGAACCTCGTTATCTCGAATTCGCTTATTTCTAATTATAGCTTATCTCGAAGTGAAAATCTGGTCCCTGTTTTAACATGAAACAATGACAACAGGTAACAAAATAATGTGGAAAAGAGGAGAAATTGCTCCTCCTCTTTTCCACATTATATATATATATATATATATATATATATATATATATATATATATATATATATATATATATATATATATATATATATAACTTCAGGAGTCAAATTACATATTCATTTGTTAAATGTGGTTGTTCAATTTATTGTTTTTCTCACTCTCTCAACTCTGATATGTCGAAGTACGGATATCTCGAAGTGTTTCAGTGAGTCCCTTGGAATTCGAGATAACGGGAGTCGACTGTATCATGTTTGTCAGGAGTATATCGCCGCTAGAAAACTTAAACAAAGCTACATTATATCATCGTAATGCTCTCTTTATCTGAGCCCCATAAAGCGAAAATATGCCTTCTCGGGTCATACGCAGACAGTGAGGGTCTTTAGGGCTTTCACCATCCGCTAACAGAATTATTGGATACTACAGAATGCACGAACGGAGGGCAAAGGCCCAAATGATACTTTGCGCATGAGCAGGATTATCCGAATTTGCGCATTTTGCGCATGTTTGAAAGCTCTTTTTCGCTTGAAGCGGCCCAATTCTAATATGGGATGCCTAACATGGGAAAATCGGCATTAGCAATATGCAATTAATTCTCATGACGTGGCTCAAATAATTACCATATTCTTATCCTAAAAGAAGAATAAATCTATTTCGCGTTGATTTTCTTAATTTATTCTAATAAGTATTAGCAAATGACCCGTTCACAAATGAGATTAGACTATATAAATTATATGCCGCATATAAGAAAACAAATAACACTTTCAGAGGCGGCAAGCCTTGTGGATTTGTTTTGTCTCACTTCTCAAAACGGGTCTACTCAAAATGGGAATATATTTTGCCTCTCATGGGAGCAATTCTTTTCACTCAGATTAGACCACTTTTTGGAGTAAAATCTTTTTCTTTTATAGTAGATCCCTTTTGGGAGTAAACTATTTTGTTTTAGAGAAGATCTTATTTCAGAAGAGAATTAATATGCAGGAAAACAAAAGCAAATATTTCAAGGATCCCATGCATGGATGCCAGACTTATCTAGGCCTGAACGGTTCGCATATACGCTGAGACTCTTTCTGCATGACAAGATTGTCATCTGCAGTAAAACTTCGATGACTCGAACATCGATGCCTCGTTTACTCTTGCTGTCATGAAAAGGTATGTTGTGTGTATTTTTAGAATCGTCTTATCGATGCGATTCTAATGAGTTCACTAAATATACCATTATTTTATAGAAGATCGAATAGACATCCTGGCCTGGCGCTATGATTAACTCTCAGTGGCTCGAATTACCCATGTCTGGAACAAATTCCATGATCCCAAAGACGTTCGAGACAGTGGTTCGACTGATATTGGATCATTGTATTGAGCCCAATCTGGTTACTTTGAAAATCGAATACCGCTTAAACCGATGCTGAATGAGGCATTACGAAAACATGCCTATTCAAATATATTGAAAATTTTACCACCAAAAAAAAAAATTTCAGATAAAAAATTCTGATGTTTTTCATATTTCTGCTCAAAACATAGATTGTGGGTACTCATTAGAACCGCCTGTTTTTGAGCAGATATAAGAAAAATAATGTATACCCCTGGAAACCCCAGTTTTACTATGTAAAAGTGGGGTTTAAGGGGGTCAAAACAGAGTCTCCTATTTTGTTTTTTTTATGTGTTCTTTGTTTCCAAAGGCAAGCTTTTTGTGTTTTATTTCACTTCACTGCAGCTGGTATTAAGTGCTGTGTGACGGCCGTAAAATGTCTCCCTGTACTTTATCATAGTGCAGATTATATTTTCTTTTCATTTGGGACCATTGAATCTATTCTGCTTATGAAGAGTGTCAGTAAAACCGATACTCCCATTATCTAATCCGTTATGTGTTCTTTGTTTCCAACGGCAATCTCTTTGACGTTTATTTGAACATCACGAAAACATACCTTTATAATGTGGACCCCCTTAAACCCCACTTTTATGTAGTAAAACTGGGGTTTACATTATTGTTCTTATTTCTGTTCAAAAAAATGTTGTGGGTACTCGTTAGAACCGCCTCGCCGAGGCAGTTCTAACAAGTACCCACAATTTATGTTTTGAGCAGAAAAATGAACAATATAAAAGTTTTTTTATCTGAAAATTTTCAGTTTTTGGAGGTGAAATTTTCTATATATTTGAATAGGCGTGTTTTCGTAATGAAAATCGAAGACGGAGCTCGGAGGCGTATCGTAATAAAACCGAGTCTACAAGTTTGGTTCTTTTGTGTGTTTATTTCCCATTACCAAAACATGCCTATTCGAATACACTGAAAAAATTACCAGCAAAAAAGGAAAATTTTCAGATAAAAATTTTGATATTTTTCATATTTCTGCTCAATACACAATCTATGTTTTGAGCAGAAATTAGAAAAATAATGTATACCCCTGTAAATCCCGTTTTACTATATAAAAGTGGGGTTAAAGGGTCAAAGTTATATAGGCATGTTTTCGTGATGAAAGGCAAATATTTAGATTTTTATGTACAATTTTTTTATGTACATGCAATTGCAGAGAGTGGTGCCATCGAATTCGACGAGTTTGTTAAAATGTATCTTACTCTGAGAACTAAACCAATGGATACTCACCGAACTATTAAAGCACTTTTCAAGAAATTAGACGCAGACAAAGATGGTTATCTCGGCTTCAGGTAAATAAATATGCATAATGCACGACGCAGGAAAAGATCTAAAAAAAAAATAGACACGAAAAGGTCCAAGTAAATACACATGATGCACGATGCAAAGAAAGGGCCAAATAAATGTACATGATGCACAACCCAGGAAAGGAGCTAACAAATAGACACGAAAAGGCCCAAATAAATACACATGATGCATGATGCACAGAAAGGGCCAAATATATGTACATGATGCACAACCCAGGAAAAGGACCAAATAAATATACAAAATGCACAACGCACGAAAAGGATCAAATAAGTATTCATGATAACAACCCACGAAAAGGGCAAAAATGATGCACAACGCACAAAAAGGACCACATGAATATACATGATGTACAACGCACAAAAAGGACCACATGCATATACTTGATACACAACGCACAAAAAGGACCACATGAATATACGTGACGCACAACGCACGAAAACGACCACATAAATAAACATGATACACAACGTACGAAAACGGTGAAATGAACATACATGATGCACAACGCACAAAAAGGACCACATGAATATACATGATGTACAATGCACAAAAATGACCACATAAATGTACATGATGCACAACGCACAAAAAGGACCAAATAAATAGACATGATGCACAACGCAAAAAAAGACCAAATAAATATACATGATGCACAACGCACAAATAGACCAAATAAATACACATGATGCACAACACACGAAAAGGACCAAATAAATATACATGATGCACAACGCACCAAAAGGACCAAATAAATACACATGATGCACAATGCACAAAAAGGACCACATGAATATACATGATGCACAACGCACAGAAATGACCACATAAATGTACATGATGCACAACGCACAAAAGGACCAAATAAATATACATGGTGCACAACGAACAAAAAGGACCAAATAAATTCACATTATGCTCAACGCACAAAAAGGACCACATAAATGTACATGATGCACAACGCACCAAAAGGATCAAATGAATATACATGATGCACAACGCACAAAAGGTCCAAATAAATATACATGATGCATAACGCACAAAAGGACCAAATAAATATACATGATGCATAACGCACAAAAGGACCAAATAAATATACATGATACATAACGCACAAAAGGACCAAATAAATATGTTCGTCTGTCATTACTGACAATGACCAATCCTAATCAACTGTGCGATATATTATTATTTGTGTGTTCTAAGATGGCTGATGAGACCAATCTTAGCTCTAAACTGCCTGTTGCAGATAGAACAAGAGAGGTCTGAGGAAGAAAGCTCTGTTGGTTATGCCTTAGCTCTGGCTTTCCGTTGTGCACGTTGCTGCTCGGCTTCGCTTTTTGCTTCCCCAGCTCCCCTTTTTATGAGGTCTCGCTACTTTGTACGATCTTGTGCAATCTGTTCCCATGACTCTGTTGGTATGTTGAAGTCTTTAAGGGAGGCTTTGCGGGTGTCCTTGTATCGCTTCTTCTGACCATCATTGGAGCGTTTTCCTACTTGAAGTTCTCCATAGAGGATTTTCTTTGGCAAACGTTCATCAGGCATTCTGGTAACATGGCCTGTCCATCTTAACTGTGCCAAATTCAGAAGAGTATGTTTACTCTGCATCCCTGCCCTTTTCAGGACTTCTGTGTCTGGAATCATGTCTTGCCACTTGATCTTTAGAAGTTTTCTAAGACAGCTTGTATGGAAGTGGTTCAGTCTTTTGGCATGCCGTTGGTAAACTGTCCAAGTTTCGCATGCGTATAATAGTGTTGGCAGCACTACCAATCTATATACTTTCAGCTTTGTGTCAAGTCTGATTCCACTTTGGTCCCAAATACTTCCACGTAGCCGGCCAAATGTTGCACTAGCTTTGGCAATTCTAGCATTGACTTCATCATCAATGTTCCCAACTCTAGACAATGTGCTTCCAAGACAAGGTAGGTGAACTTGTCTACCACTTGCAGTCTATGACCTTTCACTGTGATGGTAGGCTCCTTGTAAGGCTTTCCAGGTGCTGGATGATATACTACCTCAGTCTTTTTGATGCTGATTGTGAGAGCATAGCTGTCACATGAATCAGATACTTGATCCACACCTTTTTTGCATTTAAATAAACATTTATTTAACCAAATAAATATACACGATGCACAACGCACAAAATGACCAAATAAATATACATGATGCACAGCGCACAAAACAACCAAATAAATATACATGATGCACAACGCACGAAAGGGTGAAATGAATATACATGATGCAAAAACGCACAAAAGGGACCAAATAATTATATACATGATGCACAACACATGCAAAAGGCCCTTATAAAGTTTGCGGACAACGCAGGCCTAGATCAGCGCATTTGTTGTCCGCTTACAGAATCAATGGATATCGTTGTATATGTCGACGAACAGAGAATGTCCAGATCAGATTGCACGCATGCGCATGCTGATATGGGCTTGCGCCTTTCGCATATAACATAAGGGCCCATTCCCACGCTGTGTATTACATGTATTTTAGAATTATTATAAAATGTATAGAATTACTTAAGAAACATTTATTGTTAACGTCGATTGACTATCTCTTGTCGTCTGAATGCAGCATGTTGTTGCATTTAGAATCATTGGTTTCATCTACATGTGTAAACAACCACAATCTGGCGATTGATTATATTCTAATATGACCAAGAGACATCTCGGCCGTACGAACAGGCGAAAGGTAAACAATATTTGCGCCTTTTCGTAGAGGGCAAAATATATGACACTGCTATATCTTGTTACTTTTATAAAATATTTTGACAGTACAAAAGAGCTTGAATGAACAGTTGCGATAAGTGCAGCTTTCTACCAGTGTTTCGTTTCAAGAATATAACAACTAACCCTGATATCAACTAATCCAATTTTCCTAAGGTCTTAACTAATAATAATGTTTACTGCTGCAGTGAAGTGAAAGAGTTCTTGACCGTAGACCTTAAGGATGACCTCAAAGATATCAAAGCTGTTACCGACGACGACGTCCAGCAACTTATGGACGAAACGGATAAAGACGGCGATAACAAAATTAGTTATAGAGGTAGGATTCATTTGTTCATTTTGATATGAATTGGTATTCGATATCTCTTACGCAAACGAGCGTGGTCGTGTATGCCAACCGTAACCCGTTCAGCACAGAGTTTCTGAAGTAGAATCTTCTATCTCTGAATTTGGATATGTCCATTGTTGTAAATGAGGGTGTCATTCAAACATCAAAAACAGAATGGCAAATAGTATAGATCCAGATGAGATGGCTCGTGTTACGAGCCGTCTCATCTGGATCTATACTGTTTGCAAATGTAAATGCTTTGGTCTGTAGGGTTGAAAGAGTTGAGGGAAATAGATACTCGGTAGAACTTTTTCTATTTTATCTAAATAGACAATTTTTGTAGCTTCCTGTTAGATGTCCTGTATGACGCAAATCGCGTATGAGAACATTTGTAAAATGTAAGCGGAGATACCCAGTAAATGCTACAAAAACGAAACACAGCCTACACACGGGACCAAAAGAAGGAGAGATGAGAAACAAATAATAACAGAACAAACACAACATATGAAACTACCGACGCACAAATAAAACTATAAGTCTAGATACCCAAGAAATGCCACCATTACTAAACTAAACCTTCCCGAGGCACCAGAAAGAGGAGAGATGAGGAATAAATAATGACACAATAAACTCCATGTATGAAACAACCGACGCATAAACAAAGAAAAACTGCAGCAGAGGAACTGCCTTTGAACGGTACGAAGGAACACTACTGTGAGCTGTACGCCGACGGCTTAGCCATTTTCTATAATACAGTCGAATCTCGTTATCTCGAACTCGCTTATCTAGAATAGCCGCTTATGAAGTGAAAATCTGGTCCCTGTTTTAACACAGAGATCTACCAACAGGCAACAAAATATTGTGGAAAAGAGGAGAAATTGCTCCTTAGGAGCAATTTCTCCGCTTTTCCACAATATTTTCAATATATGTCTAACTTAGGAGTCAAATTAAAGATTCATTCTGTTAAAGGTGGTTGTTCGATTAATTGTTTTCCTCAGTTCCGCAAATCTGATATGTCGAAGTACGGATATCTCGAAGTGTTTCATAGAGTCCCTTGGATTTCGAGTTAACGAGAGTCGACTGTATTTATATTGCAGGAAAATCTTCATTTTTCTTACTCATTTCATATAATGACTACTTGTCTATTTACATCATTTGGTCAGAAAACAATCTCAGATTAGATACGAGATAAAAGTCAAAGCCACAGTTAATCATACTTCCTTTCCATTAACATAATATCTTTGCTGCGTTTTCATTTCTACCCAAGTAAACCTATTTTAGTCTGGAAACCTACGAAAGCTTTTTAGCAATTATCAGGATAAGTGTGTAATTTCATGATTCAAGCGTTGCAAACTCAAATTGGTTTATGAATATTTAAATGCATTTTCCTGCCTTTGCACCTCTAGCAAAACTAAAATTACCTTGTCCGTCATGGATCCATGAATGCGTTTATCTCCTATTGAATCTTCTATAACATGTTAAAGTAAACAATTATTTCATTTGATTATCAAGTGAGACGTGCCATAGTGTATCTTTAATGTATATCCGTAGAGGCTTCGTAAATTGTCATGTGGGAATTAATTTGTAACTGCAGAGTTCTAGGCTTGTAATAAAGTATTAATTTCAGTCCATTTTAGTCTGGAGACCCCCAAAAGGGTAATTGGCAAACAGGGCTGGCCCATATCAAATCCGCGTCTGATCAGAGTCTCCACTGTTTGCAAATAAATCAGCCATTCTTCGCTAGGAATACCTAGATAACATAGCCTGGCATACCTAAAATTGAAATTCAACTATTCCAATATACAGGGTACGAGGAGTTTATTGAGTCTAAAATGTATAAAGTTCAAGTAATGGCTTATGATCAAATTATTATGTTCGTTAAATAGTCTCATTCAATATATTTTCAGAATTTTGCCTGATGTTTGCGAAGAGTTTGATAGAAAATTTATGAGTAGTGATGTCTGCCACCATCTGCTGAGGTCGCTCAACTGAAGAAGCAATTCATATTCTTATATTACTTTTTTGAGCCAGGATAAGAGAAAATTTACCTAACTGCGTGTAGAAGTAACACACACACACACACACACACACACACACACACACACACACACACACACACACACACACACACACGATTTTAGAAGAAGTCCAATAATTATTGAGAAGTGAAGTTTGCACTAGAACTGATTATGCCAACCATATTTGATTATTCAAACCATGTACCGGTAATGTGCATATTATGTACGATTGAGTGTTGTCATTACATCATAACGGAACCGTTTCTGTCGTCATATAGTGTATGAATATGGTGACGTTCTTCTATTACTGTTTGTTTACTTGTTAAGACATCAATATCAAAAGAAACCAACAAGCTAATTTTTTAAACTGTGGATGTAATTTGCCACTTTAATATGAATGCTAAACTATATGACGATCTATAATTGGTATTATTTTCTTGGGGAAGAGAGAGCTCATCTTAGTGCTTTTCGTACGTTTGTTCGGTTTGTGCTTGTTTAGATTTGTCAACCTCTTCCTCTTGGGGTCTGGGAAGGGCTGCGGTTTGTGATTGTGGTACTGCCTGGACTTTTCTCTTACCTTTTTATTAGATTGACAGACAAGAATGATTTCAAGTAATATTCCAGTCATAACTTCAGAAGCCGGAATTTCAGTAGCAGCAAGAAAAACATCATTTTCGCTCAATATTATTGAAAGGCAAATGAAAGGCAAAAATGCGTACAATAAACCGTACTTAGAACGAGATGGTTTTATAATCCCTTATGCAAGAAGGAATATTTTCTTTTGTCTCGGCTCATCTCACAGTTTTGTGTTGTGAACATTATGTATGCAAGTACTCATTTTTCATATTTCTACTTTTACGTAACCATTTATGGCGCGCATTAGGATGGAAATGTTATTTAAAGGTGTATGGGAAACATGAACTATGTTATCCTTATTATGTTAACACACCCAGGTGAAATGTATACGGCTTAAAAAAACTGCAAAGTTCTGACAATTGGCCCAAAACATCGCCTGATAGACTGCACATCACGAAAACATACCTATATAATTTTGACCCCTTAAACCCCATTTTTATATAGTAAAACTGGGGTTTACAGGGGTATACATTATTTTTCTTAGTTTTGCTCAAAAGCATAGATTGTGGGTACTCGTTAGAACCGCCTCGCCGAGGCGGTTCTAACGAGTACCCACAATTTATGGTTTGGGCAGAAATATGAAAAATATCAGTTTTTTTATCTGAAAACTTCCAGTTTTTGGTGGTGAACTTTTCAATAAATTTGAATAGGCGTATTTTCGTAATGATATCTCTGTTTTCGGAATACAGTGTAATTTAGGGTCATATTGGGGTTACATTACATAATTTTGAAACGTGATGGGAATTGTAAACTTTCCATCGGACTATGTGAAAGTAAAGCCTGATCCTATTGTTCATTATTTCTAAATGCCATTAAGTAATATTTATCTGATGCGCAACACATTTGTAAATACTTGTTTTCCTAATTATTAGAAAATACACTTTTTCTGAGAACAGAGCAGAGTGATTATATATTTTCTGTTTGCTTGCTTCCTGTTGAGTTGCGAGTGAGCAAGTAAGCTTATTAATGTCTGTACCGGACAGACATGACTGTTTATGAGTATCTGAGCAACGACCATAGATCAGTCAAGTAATGTAGTAGTTGAGTTAGGGTCCTGTCTCAGGCTATCCCAGTCAAAGGATTTTCTGACGTAAATTTTGATCCGACTACACAGGCTGGTCTGGGTGTTTGCTGTTTTTTTTTGCAACTATGCTTTTTTTTGCTTGATATTGCTATCATTGCAGTTGTTTCATATTGTCAAATGGAAGCTACATATACCTCTTATGGAATCTCTACAAGTTTCCAGTTGTAATTTAAGGAAAAATATCACTTATATCGTGTTCTTTTACCCTTTATAAAACACTTCTAAATTACGCATACCAGCCTGTTTCTTCCAAAGAGGTTTATTCATAGGTAAGAAGATAAGTGGGGATATCTAACAAGGCTAATGAACCCATTTTCAGTGGAGATAACTGTCAATCCTGTTTCGCTTCTCTTCTGAAAAGGTATCTACGCCAAAAAGAAAGCATTTACTCTTGTTGGAAGCAAATTCTTTCCTTTTAGAGTAGATCTCTTTTCAGAAGGGGCTTAGTGTGTGGGAAGTCAAACAGGAATGCCAAAGGTGTCTCCCTTTATAAAGATGGTTGAAAATCAGCATATCAAGTCCCCTTAAAGATTAAAATGATTTGGAAGTCGCCAGGAGAAACCGTATGCCATATGCAGACAATGAAAGCCCAGCACTTTCGTGCAGTCTGATCAGGGCCTGCATTGTCTGCTTACAGAATACATGAAGACTGTGTAGAATATATCAACGAACAAAGCTAGACTAATCAGTCTTCGCTGTTCCCACATGACATAATGGTCTCTTTCGCAAGTTGATCATCAAATATGAGAAACGAAGGTGAATAAACAAAATAATTTTGCTTTTGATTCGCTGCATACGTCCATTGTTACTGTTCACAGTCAGCTGTATTGCGATATATCAACTCTTCCGGCGACCGAGGTGATTATACGAAGTACATGTATTTGCAAATAGATCCAGAAGAAATAGGTCATTTATTTCAAGTCATCCTTGTGTTATCTCTAACAAAACAGTACCCTTTCAGCCCTACAGACCAAACCAAATACTACTGCAAACAGTGTAGATCCAGTGAAAGAGCTCATAATGAGCTGTTTCATTTGGAGCTACACTGTTTGTCATTCTATTCTCAGTTTTGTAAAAAAATGGAAATATTCAAATTCAAATATAGAAGAGTTCAATTCACAACATAGGGGTAAAAGAGTTAAGGACATGTAACTGCAGTAGCGTTTGGCTATAACTGTTTGAGAAACATACTACTTGCAAGTAGATGGATTGCTTCTCTTCTGTGATTGATTGCTATAACCCTTTCATCCCTGAGTTTCTAAAACTGGACTCTTCCATTCTTGAATTTGGACTTGTTCATTCCTGCAAAAAGGGGTTTTAGTCTAAAATCAAAACCAGAATGGCTAACAGTGTATATCCTAATAAGAAGGCTCGTTACGAGCTGTCTTCTCTGGATCTATACTGTTTGCAAAGGCCAGGGAGGAAAGAGTTATGGACACATAACTTCAATGTAGTTTGAAGATAACTGTTTGAGAAAATTATAAGTTGCAGTAAATCGATTGTTTCCCTTGTACAAAATTACTCCCTCACTTTGAGGTTTACTTTGATTTACAGCTGATTGTTAAAATGAAAGTCTATAGTACAACAAAGTACTGGTTTCTCACTACGAATTGTTTTTGTACACGTTGCTCTAAATGCATTTACACAGTTACCCTTTTCATAAACTTGTAAATCATTTATGAACAGCAATTTTGAGACGGACATACATTGTTAAGAGGGAAAATTGAGGTACTCTATTTTTTCCTATAGTTAGTCATCAAACGTGCGAATTCCTTTTTTACCAATCAATACGTTTCTATCGATCATTAGGTTTACTTTATATTTCCTGATCCTTTGTGGCCATTGAGCACACTAAGATACTTTTAAAATTTTGTGTGAGGGCCACTGACGAGGCCTAATGCCCAAAACTATATAATCTAGTCAAGAAATCTTGGCATTCAGCTGTTTCCAGTTTGTGAATGTGTCCATTGCCTTTTAACCCTTTCAACCATATAGACCAAAACCAAAACCTATACAAACATTGTAGATCCTGATGAGACGGCTCATAATGAGCCGTCTCATCAGGACCTACACAGTTTGCCATTCTATGATTTTTGACTGACAGCCTATATGCAACAATGGACATGTCCAGTTTCAATGATGGAAAAGTCCATTTCAGAAACCCAGGGTTGAAAGGGTCATTACTGTTTACAGACGACGCTGTTTAGTCCATAGATACAAGTGAAGTAACTGCAATCCCTGAGGATTATTGGGCCGTGTCAAGCGAAAATGTGATTTCGAGCGTGTTCAAAATGTGCGGATTCACAAATTTAGGCACATGCGCAAATCTCACCCGAGCATTTTCTCTTCATTTAAACATTCTTTAGTATCCAATGATTCTGTTTGCGGACAGCGATGTTCTTGATCAGAGTGCGTGGATACACAGGTTCATCTGGGTATTCGCTGTCTATAATGCCACAAGATACCTTTTCGTATGACAAGGCCCAAATAAGTTACATTTTTTTTATTTACAGTATATTTAGAAATATAGTAACTTCTTTCTCAATTTTAACTCCTTTTGATGTTATTACAAGTTTTCATATTTAGTGAACTGAAATGTATCTGTATTCATAAGTAATTCATTGCTATATATAAAACTATGAAAGTTCCTGTTAGTTGATCTTTAACATGGTTTACACTAGTAATAAAAATCCTAAACTCTCCCTTCTTATTTGAGTTCTTTCTTATCCTATTATATAATATCAATGTACCATATTTATATTAAATATTCGGACAGACACGTCTGAGCAATCTGTGTAGACCTAGATGAGGAATGTAGAATATACTATTCGCCACGGAGAGCGTCTCGCGTTTGTTGATACATTAGACAAGCATTATCTAGAAATCCCTCTTACATGTATCTATAGCTATGTAAGCCATGAGAGTTCCTTTTTAACCCATTTATGCCTAATGGACTCTTCTACCTTCACTCTTCAGACTAGTTTATTTCCAATTTTAGGGGTTTTATTACTATGTTTTATTGAAATACCTGTATGTAATGCAAACAGTGTAGACCCTAATCAGACGCCGCATTTTGCGATCAGCGAAGACTCTGAACAGAATGCGCGGGTGCGCAGGCTGATGCGAGTCTTTGTTGGTCGCACAAGTCTTATTATAAGTTTTGTCGTGCGCTTACTCATTGTTATGAAATAGTGGAAATTGCTGTACATGAAGATATAATTATACAGTAGAAAAGATGTATAGAAATTAACGATCAAACAAATATTAAAATTTAACCCTTCTCATGCTGAACACGACATGCCCTGTCACAGCAAACAGTGTAGATCCAGAACAGTTGGCTTCTGAAGAAGCCAACTGATCTGGATCTGCACTGTTTGTCATTTAATATGTGCATTTCTATCAAAACCCCGGATCAAGTAATTTGATTGGCTGGAAATTAGAAGTGGGTGTGCCATCTTAATTTATTCAGCATGACAAGGGTTTAATTTTATTTATTTTACTTCGATTACAAAGAAAAATATAAGTGAAGATACTTAGGAAATCACGAAGCAGAGCCATTACGAGGTACCAAAAGAAGGAGAGATGAGGAACAAATAATGACAAAGCAAACCCGTATCTGAAACTAAGAAAGAAGAAATGATCTCACAAGACCTTACTATAGTCACAAATATATCAAAAATAAACGAAAACAAGATTGTTCGATATGTAATGTGTATTGTGTATTATCTTAAAAAGAACCGATGCAAATGATCAAATTAACTTCACATCCCTTCAAAGTATTCTCTTCGGTTGGAAATACATAACTTCAGTCTGTGAATCCACCACGAATTCTGAAATGTGTCATGGTAGGCTGGTTTTGTTATACCTCTGAGACACTGGCTGACGGCTGACGGCTGAGCAAAGGGCTTGCCTGGTGTTATATCGACGACCAGATAAGATCTTTTTACAGTTTTGGAAAAAAGGAAAAAGTCGCAGGCGGGTGGGGGTTAGATCTACAGAGTACGGCGGGTGTGGCTTCACAATTTCAGTGTATGTGCTGGAGCATTATCATGCAGTGGACAAACATGTTGAAATCCTGTCACTGGACGTCTTTTCTAATAATATTTATTGAGCTTTTTAGTACAATATCACGGTTATACCGACTGGTGACACTTTTGCCCTTCTGCACCGGAACTTGTATGGCTATATCATTTCATGAGAAGAATGTAGCATAGAGGATCTTCTTTTTGTTCGTTGTCCTTTTGGCAACTACAGGCCGTCTGCCGTGTTTGGACAGTCATATCTTGTTTCCAATTTTCCTAACCGGTTCGAAATAGTGCGCCAGTGTCTTGTCACCAGTAACAATGTTTGCAAATTGCCTTTTGTTGAACTTTGGAAATTGTATGGTCGTTTATACGCGTACCCTTTTTTGTTCATCTATCAAAAGATGAGGTATCCATCTGGCAGAAATCTTTTGTTCTTTCAAAATATGCTTCAGAATGAAATGTACACTAGATGTGCAATGTCAACAGCTTTGGCAATATCGCGAATCGTATACCTGCCGTAACTTTCAATTATTTTCCTAGCTTTTGAGACATTTGTCTTGCCTGTTGCAGTTACCGATTGTCCTGTTTTGTAGCATCTTAAACAGACTGTCCATGTATAAAAATTCTTTCTCTTACTACGAAATACAAATGTATCTCATAAGATACGTTATGGGACCCATCAACTTCCCCAGTTCAGTAAAAATCTGCTTCACCGATCGATGAGTTTTGTGCCAACTTTTAATTAAGCTCTAATTTCTTCAATATTCTCAACCATTTTTACAACAATAGTGGGTCAACGACTGGCTTTATTGAAATGAAGATTATTTTAAAACCGTGTTGAACTAAAGGTCCATGCATATGCCATTGTAAACGTGGTATTGAATAGAACTGTCCAGATGCACCAGTATCGCTTAAATCGTGCACACTTTTATCGTGCTGTAGTACAATACACATTACATATCGAACAACCCCCGTATTACACATCTGGATAGTACCAGATACAACGCCAGTCTTGTCAAGAATACAAAGTCCTACAAGTTACTGTTTAGTTTCAAAGTGAAAACGGCATGAAACAAAAATACCCTAAAAACAATTATTTGATTTTGAAGATGAAACCACTCCTCTTATCAAAAGATATTAACATAACTAAAAGAGCTGAATTTAACCAGGAGGATGTACAAAATACATTTACTAAATAAAATTCTTTCTTTTGATACAAGTAAAATATATTAATTACTTAAGATAAAGTTTTCTGATTCAGAATGATACTGACAATAGCTATTTTTAAAGATTAAACATTGGATTACAAATAAGGAGCATCTCGCGTCTTGCGATGTAAACAGTTTGAAGCCAAAATGTGAAGTCCCCGAGATTTCCCGTGCCAAGGCTTTTATATCCTCTGAACCCCCACACTCCTACAAGTCTCCTTGTGTAATGGCAATCACGCAAACAAACTATAATGGAGCGCGTGCCTCTACCAACAATAGTTACGACTGCCATCGCACAAAGTGAGAATGTGTAGTGGCTCATTCTAAAAAAGACTCGCCATTACTTAATAGAACTCCACCCAAACTATCAGCAAACTAAAGGAAAATCACCTTTACATTTATCAAGAAAGCTTTATAACAGGTAGTTTGCAATTACATTGCGTCATAGCAATCGATCCCAGAATGCATTTTTGCGTTATTAATAAACAAAGAAACTATGGCCGACTCGTCACCTCAGAATTCGCCACTGCAAAGAAAACAGATAATCTGCATAAGGACATTCGATCATCTGAATACTCACAAACGTAAAAGGAAAGGGTATTTTAGATTCGTACAAGTGTCTGTCACACAGTAAAACTCGCAACGAAGTGAAATTAGATGATCCCTCATGTTCTCAATGACGATGTAGTTTCCGGATGCATAGCAAAGACCGGGCCCCGAGGTTGCAAAACGTTTTTCATGCTCACCTCAGCTGAGCATGAAATTTGTATTGCTAATAATTCTCAAATTACTAATATTTACAAACTCTTTCTTGCTAAACATAGCTGAGCATGAATATTTCTCTGCTAATAAATATGAAAATGCCAACTATAGTCGGCATTTTCATATTTAATAGCAGAGAAATTTCATGCTCAGTTGAGTTGAGCCCGAAAAAAGTTTTATAACCTGGGGGCCTGGTCATATCAATAATAAATGTACTACTTAACACAAACATGCAGGGGCATATTCAACTACTTGTAGCAAGTGATAAATGTACATTTCTGTATAAAAAGCTTTAAATTATAAATTTAAGAAAAAGTAAACAAGGTGTCAAGGACGTGCAAGAATCACAGAACACACTCTACCACTGCACCAGGATGAAGAGTAAATGAGCTATGACAGATACTGCACGCGTAACAAAACAGCGACAAAAACAAAGCAATAAGTTCTCTCTTTCCCTACGATGTGATCACACTACCAGACAGGACCCACCAAGACATTAAACAGGACCAAACACAAAAAGTCCCTCAGCGAGCAGGCACAAAGAAAGCCCCACGTGAAACAAACAGCACAAGAATCACTCCCATAGACTATATAACGACCAGTAGTAAAAACTAAGATGAGCGGTTTGGGTTTAAAAGATTTTACTACCTACAAAATCTTCAGCCTAGGTTCAAAATGATGTTAAAAATACAAAACGTTTTTCGCCGCACATAGAGGCTCCACAACTGATTTAGAGAAGCATCACAGAAAAACATGTAAAATCCTATTAAAAAAGGAGGTTAAGAGAAAAGTCCAGGGAGTGCCACAATCACAAACCGCAGCCCTTCCCAGACACCCAGAGGAAGAGGAAACAGACAAAACCAAACAAGCGCAAATCGAACAAAAAGCACCAAGACTAGCTCTCTCTTCCCCAAGCGAGGTAATCGCAATGCTAAAAGAACTGAAAAACACAAGAACAAAATTATACAAGGCAAGACAGACACAAAACAAATCGCCTCGCAGAATAAACCACAAAGCAACAAAGAGCAAGACCAACACCGGGACCACTATGATTAAACAAGAATGGGGACTCAGGAAAACACCCAGGACATTGACAGACAAGAAAACTACTAGTAAAACCGCGGAGGATCCCTTCACAGATATAATATTAATCCTCAACAGTCTAATGAAAGACCTTGGTTGGCACCGTTATAGAGACTGAAATCCGGCCCACCGTGACTATGTTAAGCAATAAGCATGTAATCTGTCGCATAACAGCCGAACAATATCCTATCCCTTTATAACTGGAAGTAATTATTTTGAATAAACAAAGGATCCCCAACAAAATTTCCTGAATTCAGATAGAAGACTAATGGCCAAACTGTTTGATTTACAAAATATGTACAAACAAGAGCAAGTCGATGGCGCACCATCGCATATCCCCGCGCCAGCGCCATCGCATATCTCCGCGCACTTCAAAATTCCAAATTCGTTCCTCCAGTCCTCATCCATAGGGCTATTACCTGTGACAGTTTCAAGGTTCTAGCTCAAAACGCTTAAGAGGAGTTGTTTGACAATGAAATAAAAGGGCCCAAAATCCTACTTTTTGACCTCTGGTGACCCCCAGACATTTTGCACAACTGTATTCTACTCTTCTTTACCTTTGATTTGATACGCAACATGACTATGTTTGCACAAAATGGAATTTGGACCTTCGGGCCACACCCCCTGGCCATGCCCCCAGGGGTTACATCAAAATTACGAATGTGTTCCTCTAGTCCTCATTCATAGGGCTATCGCCTGTGAAAGTTTCGAGATTCTAGCTTAAATGATCAAGGAGGAATGGTGTAACATTACAGACCGACGTACGGCCGGCCGGACGGACGGACGAGAGTATCACAATATCCCCGCTTTTTCTTCGAGAAGCGCGGGGATAAATATGCATTTTCCGGAAAAGTTCTACTTCAGAAAAAAGAACTGTACAATTATCAGCTTGGTGAAAAAAATTCCGCAAATTCATAGGTCATACAAAAGACAGAATAAGCACTTTCTTTAAGAATTTAAAAATAGACCTGTGGAATAAAATTACCTCTGTTTTAAAACAAACACTTACCTTGCGATCAAATACAGTGCCAGAAGACTGATGATATTCCTTTTGAGAAAGAATAATGGCTGATGCTTTAGCATAATATGAAATGAAGGTCAGCACAGAAGGCAGACTAATTGTCAACTTCCAATTCCCAGATGGCATTGGTGGACTCGCCAGACAAAATCGCTAATTGCTACAAATGAAAATTGGGACAGAGAAGACAAATGTAATGACGAACAACCAAGATGAATCCGAATTTCATATCAAAGTGAATGGCACCAGGCTTGAAATAGTATAGACTTTCAAATACTAGGATCGATCATGACTGATGACGGATCCATAACGGAAATTCTAAGATTGCTCAAACAGCACTAGCAAAGTAGAAATATGGGCCGACTGCTGAAAAAAGGGACCTTAGAACATATGTGAACAGCGAAGAATCAGACTAGCCTGCGCATATGCGCAGTCTAGTCAGGATCTTCGCTATTCGCATACACAATATAGGAATCTTGAAGACGCGTATAGGACTAACAGCGAAGATTTTGACCCGACGCGTGGCTGTGAAAACTGATGTTGGGCTTCGCCAGTTGTATATGCCATAAGGGCTTTTTTATCAGCCGGCGGTCCATATAAGAACCCTTGTCATGCTAAATAAATTAAGATGCCACGCCCACTTCTAATTTCCAGCCAATCAGATTACTTGATCTGGGATTTTGATAGAAATTCACATATTTAATGACAAACAGTGCGGATCCAGATCAGTTGGCTTCTGAAGAAGCCAACTGATCTGGATCTACACTGTTTGCTAAGACAGGGCATGACGTGTTCAGCAAGAGAAGGGTTAAACATTAAGCAGCTGCGTATGCTGGTCATATCCACCTTTTTATATGCTTGTGAAACATTGACTCGAACGGTGGTACTCGCGAAAACAAGCCAGGCCTTTAGAAATGACATGCTACTGGGAATAACGTGCTTAGACCACATCACCGCATAGGAAATAAAACAGCATTGTAACGTGGGAGTCGGGAATAAATATTCATGGCAAGTAAATCCGAGACGTCTTTGTTCTCATGATGACCCCTCACCATGGTCAAGAAACGGGAACTCGGGTGGTGTGGTAAAATATCATGTTCCTCTGACATGCCAAAGTTTATTCTACAACAATATAAGTGATGATAACCAGGAAATGCCACAATTACAAGGCACACCCTCCAAAGGCACCAAACGGAGGAGAGATGAGGAACAAGCGTCAAATATGAAACCACAGACGCACAAACAAGAAGAACAGCAACAGAGGAACCGCCTTGGAAATGTCGGTAGGACAGCTAATGAGGGCGTTTCATCACGAAAACATACCTATATAATTTTGACCCCCTTAAACCCCACTTTTATATAGTAAAACTGGGGTTTACAGGGGTATGCATTAGTTTTCATATTTCTGCTCAAAAACATAGGTTGTGGGTACCCGTTAGAACCGCCTCACCGAGGCGGTTCAAACGGGTACCCAGAATCTATATTTTTAGCAGAAATATGAAAATATTAGAATTTTTATCTGAAAATTTTCAGTTTTTGGTGGTGAAATTTTCAATATATTTGAATAGGCGTGTTTTCGTAATGACTCGCGCGAAATCTCACCCTTATTTATGATGCAGGTCCAAATTACAAATATATGTCCTCAAAGGGTCCTCTACCTCACCTGTGAAACAAGGCACAGTTGAATAATAGTAAGTCAAAAAGGATTGCCTTTGGAAACAAGAACACACAAAATCACAAAAATCTGAGACTCGGTTTGATTGAGTCTCTTCATATGCAACACTGTAATTTGCGAGGCTGCATACGCCCCCCTGGCGCCGGCTTAAGCAGTATTCGATTATCAAAATAACCAGGATGGGCTCAATGATCCCAAAGGAAATAAAATATAACCTGCACTATGATGATGTACGGGGTGAGTTTTTATGGCCTCACAACACCAGCTACAGTAGAGTGAAATAAAAGGTCAAAAAAGAAACCAGAAGAGGGGGCAGACAGAAGTAAGGATTGGAAGACAGCATCAAGTACTTAGGAAAGGACCGGTCTTAGTTTCGCAGGTTCGCGAATGGCAGACCAAATGTGAAAAAAAAATGTATAATTTATAAGTGGTGTCCGAAGGTTTAAAGACTGAAGTTAATATTGATATATAGAACTGGAACGCCACGATGTATAACAGAACATATTTGGCCGCAAAAACGTGTCCTCGGGTATCTGCGCACAGCGAAGGTCCAGACCAGCCTGCGCATTTGCGCAGTCTGATCAGTCCCTTCACTGTACGCTTACAGAAGCTAACAAAATCATTGGATACTATAGAATGTACGAATGGAGAGCAAATGCTCGGATGAGACTTTGCGCATGCGCGTGATGAATCTGAATCTATGCATTTAACGCATGTTCGAAGATAATTTTTCACTTGACGCGACCCATTTAAACTCTTTCTGTACATGCAGAAACACGTTTCCAAAACTACACAACTGGTAAAGATATTGACAGACAAAAAAACCTGTGTAATATTGATACATTAAAATAGGACACTTTAAAAAGAAATGTTACATCTGGCAATGCTGTATGACCACAGTTAACACATTGAAGCTGTTTACATGGGCAGAAATATACAATAATTGAAAATAACCCAGTTTGTGAATTTTCCAACACTTTCATGTAGCGGTATCATGAATATTTATTACCCACTCTCGATGTGCAAGGCTATTTTATTTGCACAATGATTAACTATTAAATAGCGTAAATCATTTTCATTGATCTATTGGAATATATCCGACATACTTACATTGTCTGTTTACTGAATAAACGGGGTTACCTTGTTGGATTTTATGAGGTACAGTCAACTGCCGCAATGCGACAATTTGAAATACCTTAATCGGATATCTGAGTTTAAAGATACGATTATATTTAACCTTTACTACTCTGGCTAATTCAGCCGACAAGAAATAATGGATATTTTTTTCTTATATTTGCCTGAAAATAGACTTTGACATTTCATGCAAATTATCTTCTCTCCTCTGGAGACAGCATGAAATGCCAAAGTCTATTTTCTGGGAAAAGCAAGAAATGCCGTCTGATGAAAATTTCTCCCAGCATGCTAGACGTTAAGGGAACTACTGGTAATAAAAGAACAGTAATGTTTGCTAAACTTTTCAAGGACATGTAATTTGAAAGGTGTGGTAAATATCGTTTTTGAAAAAGTTGGAACACTTGCTATTAGCTTTGTCCTGTCCATATTTGTCCATCTGTGAACCTACGCTAATTGCATAAACATATTACCTAACTAATAAAGTCACTTATAGCAGCCACCTAAAAAAATTAGAATTATTCAGGATATTAATAATTAAAAAAATAAAAATATGAAACTGTTTAGCCTTTCTTTCTATCAAATTTGAACCGAGACTGAAAATAGTATAGTACATGTATAATTAACAGAGAAGTTCAATTTATCCTGTATTCTTTTAAGTTATAATTTTGTAATTCGATTAGACGAACTGTAAGATATTAATTAACACCTGCTTCATTCAACTGTAAATAAGCTTCTGGTTTTGCAAATCAGTAGCGCATTTATAAACAGAGATTTTCATTCGAGTAACCTAATTTCAACAGTTAAATAATGTGATGTTCGCACTATTCAATAGAAATGATTGCTAATATCATATATTTTCATGTTTTAAATGATGATAATAATATACTAATAACATTTTATTATTATTATTATTATTATTATTACAGTTATTGTTATTAGTTTATGTTAACAAAGCAGAGGGTGACCTATAGTGGCAACTTTTTGTCCTTCGTCCATCCGTCCGTCCATGCTTCAGTCCCTCCGTCCTTTCGTACTTTTACAATAACTCCAAACATTAATAAAATGAGTTAACTAGGATTTGGTAACAATCTTGCTAGTTTCTAACATAACCATCACGGCAATATATGTTTTGAAACTTAAATGGCTTCTTTAAAAATGAAAGTGGGAATGACAGAAACGGCGAAGAACTTTCAAATGATACAGAAAAAAATAATACAGATGTACATATGCCCTACCCAGTTTGCAATATAGCAACATCAAAAATAACATAATTCCAATTTCACATATCTACACACATTTCATGCAATTTGATTGGTTGAAGGAAAACCTTTACACATCAATACAATCCAAAGCAGGAATCCGTCCGATCTAGTTTCCTTTCGCCGTCTCAGAAGATTTTACATTTTTGATAGCATTTGTGACACTTTGATGCCAAAGTTGAAATTATAAGGAATGGATTATTATTTTTGTGGATTTAATTGATGTGTAAACTCCGGCGAATTACTCACAAACTGAATAAAGCCTTCGAGCTGAAAGCTTTCAGCTCGAAGGCTTTATTCAGTTTGTGAGTGATTCGCCGGATTTTACACATCGTTAAAATCCACAAAAATATCATTCCCCTCCTAAGCAAATCTAAGATAACGAAGGATACAAAGAAACTAATGACAGTGCAGAAACAGGCGAAATACTGCGGGTGGAGTAAGTGCGCGGGGTGGGGGGCGGGCGGGCGGGATAGTAGTTCTTCCGTTTCTGTACTGTCATTTGCTTTTCTTCATACTCATATTCCTCTATTTCTGTCTTTCCTCTCATCTTTCCAGCTTTTCTGTCCATTTTTCCCTTTCTCTGGAAGATGATACAAACTGACCTACAAAGATTAACGTGTTATCAAACAAGAATTCATAGTTCAAAATATAAAGGACCCGTCAAACAAAAACAGCATAATTTGGAATTCTGTCTGTAAGGATTACTAACAGTAAAGAAAATATCTATTAAGAGCCACAACCACAGGCCATAACCTACTAATGACACCAAGAGGAAGAGTTAACAAACTACGAGTGGTAGCCACGCTATGCCCCAAGCGACACCCTATACTACTGAGAAGCCAACGAAAAGTTAAACAATCAGAGCCCTCTTCCCCAAAGAGGTGATAACAATGTCATACAGAACACGATGAACAACAACAGTAGAGACATTAAACACGACAGGACGCGAATGAAGCTGCTGAAACGCCCACAAAGAACAATAAACACTAGAATCACAAATGGTCATAAATATAAATTACACCATATACAGTCGACTCTTGTTATCTCGACTTCGCTTATCTCGAATAATTGCTTTTTTCGAAGTAAAAATCTGGATCAAAACAAGAAAATCTAACAACAGGTAACAAAATACTGTGGCAAAGAGGAGAAATTGCTCAGGAGCAATTTCTCCTCTTTACAAGGAGCAATTTCTCCTCTTTTCAACAATATTTTTAAAATATCTTTAACTTCAGGAGTCAAATTGCATACTCATTTGTAAAATGTTGTTGTCCGATTTATTTTTTCCTCAATTCTGCCAATCTGATACGTCGAGGTACGGATATTTCGAAGTATTTCAGCGAGTCCCTTGGACTTCGAGATAACGAGAGTCGACTATTAGTATAGGGAGACGTTTTACGACCCCCACACGGCATTAAAGCCAGCTGCAGTGAAAAATAGATAGATTCTAAAAGGAATGGAGCTTGAGAGCAAACGAAACACACACAAAACTAAAAATAGCCAAAGTGTCCAGTTCAGCGGTCTAGGTCAGACTAGCTACGTAGTTTCGGTCAATCAGTCCTCATGAGTCACCCTCATATCCTTTTTGAAAAATTCCGGAATGGCATCACTGATCGCAGAGGATCAGAAAATATAAATTACACTATATAGAGTATATGGAAACGTTTAACGACCCCTACCACACACACACACACACACACACACACACACACACACACACACACACACACACACACACACACACACACACGGCCTTAACGCCAGCTGCAGTGACGATAAATCGATTGTAAAATGAATGATTCTTGAGAATAATGAACGCACACGCAAAACTAAAAATAGCCAAAATGTCGAGTTGTCTGTGTCAGATTAGCTAGTTTCGGTCAATTTGGCCTCATCAGTCACCCACGTGTCCATTTTGAAAAATCTCGGAATGGCATTACGAAAACACGCCCATTCAATATAATGGCACTTTTATGGCTGCAAAAACGAAAACTTTCAGATAAAAAAATGTGATCTGTGTTTGTTATTTTTACTCGAAACAGAGATTGTGGGTACTCGTTAGAACCGCCTCAACGAGGCGGTTCTAACGAGTACCCACAATCTATGTTTTATAGCAGAAATAAGAAAAATAATGTATAACCCTGCAAACCCCATTTTTTCTATATAAAAGAAGGGTTTGAGGGGGTCAAAATTACATTGACATGTTTTCGTGATGGGCTGAATGATCACAAAGGACCAGAATATACAAACTACACCTAACCTAAAGGGAATACGTGAAGAATTTTTACTTCATATGAAATTTGAGAGAGACAAATGCTTCCCTCGAGGACTTGCACTCACAGCGGAGCATTTACAACCTGCTCGCGGCTATATCTATCTAGGATAACAATTAAATAATTGTATCAAATCTAAATTCAATGCACTTTTATTGACATTTAATAATAGCTTAATCTGCCTGCAAATCAGGACAATGCCTCCCCGTTTATGTAAGAATTAAAGAGAAAATGGTGTCCTTATTTTCTGCTCCCGCATATGGCCAGCTGGTGTTCACCATAATGCTCAGGCGAGCGATTCAAGCTGGCTTGGGCATGTTGTTATTATCATTACAAACTGCTTTATATCGTCCTACCGTACTCGACGTATTTACCCGTATGTATGCACAGTCAAGAAAGGTTTATGAGTCCTCAGATTACCGTCGTAGTACATTTATCCAGTTTTATGTAAAAAAAAATGCTGTGGGTACATATTAGAATCACCTCGACAAGTCAGGGCTATTCTATAAAATACCCACAACGACAAACCAGAAAAAAACATAAATGTCATAAAACATTCCTTTATGAAGTCCGCTGTTGATCTTTAAAGTGTACCCTTATGAAAGTGGATATTTTATTATAGCTTTTTCTACTAATTTGGTAAAACCTTAGGCCCAGCTAGCATTATTTTATAAATCTACAGCGGGCCGTTATCGGCCCGTCAGGGTAGCTGACGAGCCGATAACGGCCCGCTATAGATTTATGTAGAATGCTTACTGGGGACGCGCAGTGCGGTACGTAGTTAGGTCGAATACGGTATATCACAACACATTCACACTGTCAGTATTATAGTTTATATATTATGGTAATCAACAAATCTTCGTAATACTTCTGTATTATTTTTTGTTTTTTATCTTCAATATGAATAGACCCAATCATGTTCTAATTTTAATATTCCGCTCTAACAGAACGGCGCCAATAAAAGGTACCTTAAGATATACGCAAACAGCAAGTTTCTTAACCGGTCTCCACCTCAGGGTATTCCTTTCACCAATACAATAATACTTGGCCTGTGAAGAACGTATACAAGAAAACAGGGAAGATCCTAATCAGACCGCACAGCCACGCCTGCTCGTTGGTCTTTATTGTTCGCATACTGTTGCTCTTAGTAACCTTTTATTGGCTCATGAGTCAACCTTAATATTTACTGTTTTTACCCTAAATAATCGAATAATTTAACACCACAGCAAACACCCTCTATTTTGAACAAGCCCATCTCACAATCTGTTGATGTGTCTAAAAACTGATGAGTAGCAAACAGTGTAAACCCTGATCAGACGCAGCATACTGCGGCGTCTGATCAGGGTCTACACTGTTTGTTCAGGTCTATCTGTCCTAATACTTAGGATAAATACAATACGTTTGTTTGTAGATCTGCTTTCAATATGGAAGAGAAAATAGTGAATACTTTGTCACCCGATATGGAGTTGATAGTGTAAGTATACAGAGGGCCAGTAGCAAATATTTAAACACTATACCTGGCTATATTGGAAAGTTTGGTCAGAATTTGGTCAGGAGATTGGTCAAGTTCGATTAATCCGGTGATAACAAAGTCATTGGAAGTTAGAAACGGATTAGTTTACAGTGAAAGTCTTGTTATAACAGACGCAATTAGTCCTGGGAAACAAAAATGGTAAGTCTGTTTTTTTTTTTTTTTATTTATTCATTTGTTTATTTGTATATAGTTTTTTGTGGGTATATATTTCTGTGATGGACTTAGCCTACCTATTTTTTTGACTGTGATACTGATTTGTTTCTTTTAGAAACCAAAGAGCACTCCACAACTCTGGTACTTGTAAAACAATACCAAGAGAGAGAGGGGGAGGTTTCTATCCGCCTGAAGACGCTTTGGATCCTTGGCTACCCACAGAGTGCCCAGTGAAGACTGATCAGACTGCCAGGGTACGCAAACAGATCTGAGTCTTCGCTGTGCGCACATGCAGTCATGGAGAAAAGGCAGTGCCCCTGTTTATTTTAGAATGTGGTCTGGCTTCTAGATTATAAAGCTTTTTATCGTGCTTAACTCAGCTGAGCATGAAATTTTCTCTGCATATAAATATGAAAATGCCAACAGTAGTTGGCATTTTCATATTTATTAGCAGAGAAATTTTCTTGCTCAGCTATGTTTCGATTTTGCACTTATTATTAATATGAGATTTATTAGCAGCACAATTTCATGCTCAATTGAGCTGAGCACGAAAAACCATGGGACCAGATGTGGTTGTTTTTGGTTCTTTCTTTATATGATAATTCCTACAGACGGTGTTCACCTAGAACGTACATGTAATCGTGGTCTACTGTTATCATGATACTACAGGATCAAAGTAGTTCTCAATAAAACCCCTTCAGCTTGATAATGGTTGCTTCTAACTCATATGACAGAACAGTCCATTTTATATACCCGAGGATTTACTGGTTAACTAATAATTCTAAAGAAGCAGGAAGTTTTTATTCAAATACAATTTTCCTGTTTACCTATTATCAGATAAACCAGTTCTGACATGAAATTTCAACAAGAAAAAAGTTACATAAAACCTCTAACGTGTGTAAAAGCTATCAAATATAAAATAAGTATATATATGTTGTTTAAGAGGGAATGATACAAGGTCAAGGGAAACAACAATATCATTTTTTTTTTTTTTTTTTTTTTTTTTTTTTGCTGCTTTCTGAAAAGGTGTCTATTCAAAAAGGAAGGAATTTGCTCCCGTTTCCTTTTTGATTGATTGTGTTGGGGTTTAACGACACGTCAACCCTTGTGGATCATTTTGTGTCGTCTCCCAGAGAAAGGGTGAAAAGAGATAAAATAGATAGTAGAAGAGATGGAAGAGAGAGGCAGGGAAGAAAGAGGAACAATAATGAAAGTAAAGAAACAGAATAAAAACATTCCCCCTCTACCCTTACCTGCTACAAGGATAGCAGGCCTTGCACAATTGTAAGCCAATATCAGTTGGACGCACCAGTGACGTAAGATACACGACACCTTCGCACCACCCGACCACCCGACCATCCCCGTTTCCTTTTTGAGTAGACCCTCTTCAGAAGGGCGCTGGTGTAAATGAAAGCAAACAGGAAGTCACACACAAGTTGTTCCCCTTGTCATAAGAATGTATTTACCCTAAATGTTTTGAATATTCAATAATAATAATAATAATAATAATAATAATACAGTAGACTCTCGTTATCTCGACCTCGCTTATCTCGAATAACCGCTTATCTCGAAGTGAAAATCTGGTCCCTGCTTAAAAATGAAAATCTAATAACAGGTAACAAAATATTGTGGAAAAGAGGAGAAATTGCTCCCCTCTTTTCCACAATATTTTCAACATATGTCTAACTTCAAGAGTCCAATTACATCTACATTTGTTAAATGCGGTTGTTCGATTTATTTTTTCCTCAAGTCTGCAAATCTGATATGTCGAAGTACGGATATCTCGAAATATTTTTAGAGTCCCTTGGAGTTCGAGATAACGAGAGTCGACTGTAATAATAAAAAGATAAAAAAAAAATATCGGTATATACCAAGAAAATGATACCCAGTTTGAGGAAAAATGTTAAATGACAGCGACAGCAATCAAGGTTAATAGTTTTGATGTCCTCTGACTGCAAGATGGTGGGTTGGGCCGCAGTCAGCGACCGCTTAATTCTAAATGTGTTCTAGATGGTTTGTCCCTAACTTTCCATTTGTGTCTGGTCCTCAGTGGTCCTATTAGTGGTTTTCTTGCGCTCTGTCTTTCGGTTTGTAGTAGAACCCTCATCCTTGTTTCATCACAAAATTGAGAAGTTACTTTTTCAGTCGAGTCTCGATATTTCAAACTCAAGGGACCGGAATCTTTGGTTTGAGATAACAGAAGTTTGAGATAAAAGGAGTCGAATTGTAAAAAATACAGCAAACTAAACGAAGAGTGTCCTTTATTTAGTTTGACTTAAGCAGCTGTTTGAATTATCAGTGTTTGAGACGGAGTCAACTGTATGTTGTCCTTATTTTCTCGTGATGAGTTAGTGAATCCTCATCACGAAAGCACGCCTATATATTTTTGACCCCCTTAAACCCCACTTCTGTATAGTAAAACTTGGGTTTACAGGGGTATACATTATTTTTCTTATCTTGCTTAAAAACATAGATAGTGGGTACTCGTTAGAACCGCCTCTACGAGGCGGTTCTAACGTGTACCCACAATCTATGTTTTGAGCAGAAATATGAAAAATAACAGAATTTTGTATCTGAAAATTTTCATTTTTTGGTGTCAGAATTTTCAGTATATCTGAATAGGTTTGTTTTCGTAATCCCTATGTGGACCGGACAGTTATATGTGGCTGGGACTGTATTATAGTTAAGGGTCAGATTGGACATCCGTAAAATCAGATTGAAGACCCCGACGGCTTAGGCTCTAGTTTCTAGTTACTAGTATGTCTTATCATCCTGTTTAATAATCCACTAAAATGCAACCAAAATAATATCATGACTATGAAGGCTGGTCACGAGTGACCAGCCTTTATAGTCATGATATTGTTTTGGTTTTATTTTAATGGATTATCAAAAAGGATTATATGAAAACAATATTTAGTCACTGGTGACTTGAGCCAGTCTACCGGCAGCTTTACTGTTTACAATTCCAGGGTGGTACTTCTGTTGTAGTTGCTCTTCGCTTGTAATCTTTATTTTCATTTATTCGAACTGTAAACTTAAGAAGAAAAAAAGAAATAAAAAAACAGCCCCCTTCCCACCCCACCCCACCCCACCCAACCCCCACCTCGCCTCAGTAGATCAAATGGTCCGTCCCTAACAGAAATTTATATAGTAGTCGATTAGAGGCCTCATAGAATGGCGAAGATCTTTACCACTTTATCTTTACAACACTCAGCAGATGAGAAATTGCAAATTGATTATATTTTGTCCAGAAAGTAGACTTTAACATTTCGTTTAGAGGCAGTATGCCTGAACAGCAAAGTCTCCTTTAGAGATAATTTGCATGAAACGTCAAGCTATTTTCTGAAAAACTGTCAAAAGTATTTAAAACTGTCGTCTGTTATTTTTTTTTTTTTATCCAACATATTAAACATTAACTTACTTATACCAAGTATTCGTACAGACAGGCTTTGGCAAACATTGTAAACAAAAATCAGACGTCTAAGCAGGGTCTACACAATTTATCATCAAACCAGCAGTTTTAGACACATAGACAGATTGTGAATTGGACGTTCAAATTTTGGGATAGTTAGGTTAAGGACTTAAGATTCCGAAAAGTTAAGATGAAAAAGAGTAGGTCAAATTGGAAAAGGACATTCGGTCCATATGCACAGACTGATCCGTAGTTTTCACATTATCCAATGAATATCTGTTCGAACAGCGCAGGACCTGATGGACGCAGCCTGATATGGGCCTCTTCGCTGTCGCATTTATCTCGAAGACACTTTTCGGCAGACCGGTCCTAATCCGAAATGCCATACATTAAACCAAATACAACATGTCTGTAACTGATTTAGCCAATTTATTCACTTTTACTTGTCGCATGATCTAACAAAACAAACATATGAACTTCGACGTGAGAAAACGTACTTTCTTACATGTCCGCCCATCGAAGACTCAAATCAGCCTGCGCGTTAGCGCAGTCTGATTAGAGTTTTCGTTGTCCGCATAAAGAAACTGCATCACTGGCTATCCAAAATGCGCCCTGAGAAGATTCTGATCAGACTGCGCGAATGCGCAGGCTGATCTGAATCTTCGCAGGGCGCACATGTGCGAGGGTACGTTTTCTGACGTTGCGGCGCATGCGTAAGTAAACAAGATCCAGATGAAGTGAATTACAACTATAAAAGTACGCAAACATTTAATACTTGATGAATGTTGTGTCAATAAACTTACAATGCGCCGATACCTTGCACTTTCGGCATTGGCATGTTTGTTTGGCGCGGACGCGGTGAACTGAATTGGTCTTAAGCTTCACCTACTTAAAGAAATAACAAACAATTTCTTTGCAAATAGCGAGATTTATACGTTGCGTCGGTAAGAGATGGACACAGAGTTTAGTATCTATAACATATTCTGATCACATACATGAAATGTTTACATATGTCATTTTAAAACATGTTTTTGTACTTGAGGAAGTGTAATATAATGACGTCATCTTACAGCAATAATTATAAATATGCATTTAATCTCTTCGGATCTCGACGCAACGAGCTGCGAGCGGGCTACCCAACCCTACTCCCAGTGGGAGGGGGAGGTAGGATTTACCCAGGCTCTGGCCAGCGTGGACGTTCGCACAGACGGATTTTCAACCACTAGGACCAGAACATACAGAAATGTCTGAAAGGCACATCTATATGCTGTCTAAACCCCCAAAACCTGAGCATGTGCGTCGTCCTTTGAGTGTTTACTCACTCGAATATAAGATATGGTGCCTCTAAAGATTTTGCTAATGCTTTTAAATGCTTTTAATGTTTTGCAAAATTGAAATTCTTATTCTCAATCGAAGTGACTATACTGGGATCTCGCGTAGAACTGACTTGTTTACGCCCTAAACCGACTAGCTATTCTTTTTTCACGTGAAAAAACCTTACCCACTGCTCAAAACTTGTTAAACCGGTTCTGTTAAGACATAAATTTCCCGCTATACGATGTACCGCGGGAAATTGATAAGTCTTAAGCTTCACCAACTTAAAGAAATAACAAACAATTTCTTTGCAAATAGCGAGATTTATACGTAGAATATCAAATGTTAGGATGCGCTTACTGACCCCAATTTTGCAAAACATTTTCTACAACTTTAACTTCTTTGTAACGCTGAGACGCTTATCCAAAGAATCGTTAATATAACCATTTTTAGAAATATTTGACTTCCAACGACCATGCCTTAAAAGGCATCTTTCATTGACATCGTTTCCTTCCGCATTTGCCGCCATAGTAGCACCGCTAGCCCTTAAGCTATGAGTACCAAGGTTCAATTCTGGGGCCACAAGCTTTAACTTTCCCAAAATACATTCACGGGCCCTAGTATAACTGATCTGTTTATTTTTTGCCAACAATTTAGCTTTACCTTTTGATCTATTAACGGGTCTGAAAAGGTATAAATCTGATTTTCCATCCTGTTCAGATACCTGAAAATACTTCTTGAGCATACCATGAGGACAAGCGGAAGTAGACCCTTTCGCTATGAGCACTTCTTTACCAGACCTATAAATATCAGTCTTGCTTTTCCTTATTTTAAGAATCACGTATTCGTCCCTAAAATCTATGTCGTTACACCTCAGCTGACTAATTTCACTGAATCTCAGAAACCCTGCGTATCCTAATAAAATCATTGTAAGATCTCGTACGTGTAACACATCTACAGAATTACAGAACATATCACATAATTCTATCAACATATTCGTATTCACCGTATCTTTCTTTTTGATAGGGATAGATTTCAGCCGTTTTCCAGCTTCTAGTAAGTTTTTAACCAAACCGTTTAATGTAGGATCTGGCATATCATTTATAGTATGTACCCATTTTATACTATAATAAGCCGCAGAAATAACATGGAACGAAGCATTTGTATCTAGCAAATGTGTTATATAGATAGCAACGTGGATTGGATTTGCTGGTTTGTATAAAAATCCTCTTGTAGCACAGAATGCTTTAAACCGCTTAAAATGATCAAAGTATTTTTTATTCGTATTTAAGGCTTTTGCACTCAGTACATAACCTGCCATTTTGCCCGCTAACACGCCGCTTTCAGCAGACCTGATCCCATTGTCAAGAAACTGTTTCTGGATTGACTGCTTTAGACCAACACCTGAAAAAAGAATATACGGGCTAATTTTATCTTAAAAACAATTATAGGAAATATTCTGTATTTCTGTGTCATAAACCTACAACATATATAAATGTTTATCATTTTTCATCTAGGTTTATCCTTGCTCGGCTGAACTATAAACTGCATTTGAAATTAATCAGAAGCGTATTTTCAAGGCAATCATTTTAAAACTTAATTGCTCTCTTCCAAAAATTCCATTATTCCCATTTCCTTTCACTATTATATTTCTAGAGGGTAGTAAAATATTATCTACTATGAAGCTTTTGAAAGAACCATCTTTCCTTATTAAGTCTGGCCAATACGTTGCAGATTCCCATACCGGTATTACAAGAGTTGCGCTTGCTTCTTCTGCTTTTATTTTTTGAATGCAATTTAGTATAAGCCTTGGTGGAGGCACCAGCCAGTTAAGCTCACCCGACCAAAGCTTATCCAAGCCGTCTATGCCCTCTGTGCCAGGAACCCAAAATCTAGAATTGAATCGCTTACATTTTGTGTTCAAATGAGTTGCAAATCTATCAACATTATGGGGCCCCCATTTCGTGTTTAGTTCTATAAAAACCTGATCATTTATTGACCAGTCATCACTATCTCCACATTTGCTCAGAGCATCAGCTATTTGATTATCACCCCTTGGAATCCACTCGGGACGAATTACAATGTCATTCAGCTCGCATATATTGTTTATTTCGGAAGCGATAGCTTGCAGGTCGGCCTTGCTACTCCCTTTTTGCAAAACAGATTGCACGTTCTTATTATCTGAATAGACTTTTATGTTTGTATGCCTTAGAAGTTCTAAGTTACCCTTGATTACTCTGTTCACTGTTTCTGTTTCTCTCCACGTGGAGCTTTTTAACCTCTCATTGCCATCCCATTCACCAATAACCAACCCTTTTAAACCCTGGTTTTCAAACTTCGAAGTATTTCCTACCCTATCTACATGGATGTCCATTACTTTCGTCATATTGTTTCCTTTATCGAAATTTACATATTGCATATTTTTCGTGCAACCTAATATTCCTGCAATATCTCGTCCTGGTATCCTACCCTCGCAGGACTCATAACATCGTCCCAAAGACGATATGCCCGCTTCCGGGGGCCTACTGACATTATTATCCACAACATGCAAACATCGTCTCAAAGACGCTTTACCCACTTCCGGGGGTTTCATATCACTAGCTCCAACCTGCTCATTTAAGTCGCTAGATTTTAAGACTTCCACATTGGTTTCAATATACCCTCCGTAACCACTGCTACTTGCATCTGCAAACAAGCAAAGCTCATAAAATGATTTTTTGTCCAAACACTTACCTATGCTGTTCAAGTCTCTAGCATTTCTCCTCCAAAAAATTAATTCTGCCTTTGCCTCTTCTGAGACAATCACAGGAGCATTCCAGCTTGCCCTTGACAGAATACACCTGTACATCTGGCGTGTTTTTAGGCTTACCTTTTTCCCTATTACGTTCTGTAATGATATAATCTGGCCTACAACAGACGCAAGTGCCCTCACGTGAATCAAACTATACCGGTCTCTATCGGTTTGATACAAAACGGAGTCTATCGCCATTTCTAGACGTTGAATTCTCTCTTCCGTAACGTATATTTTATTAATGATCATGTCAATAAAATATCCCAACCAAGTTACCTGTTGTACTGGTACCCACTGGCATTTCTCATTAGCCAAAAGGAAACCAAGATCCAGCAGACTCTCTCTGGCAAACGTACTTGATCTTGCCGCGTCAACTAACTTACCACTTCCACCAATCCCGTCATCCAAAAACATTATTATTTTGTGACCTTTCGACCTCCAGAATGCTACCACTACTCTCAGAACCTTAGTGAATATATGTCCTGCGGTTGCTAAGCCAAACGGCAAAGAATTGAAAACATAAAATTTTCTTATTCCCCCTTCTTGTAAACAAAATCCAAAATATTGTCTATGGTTACTAAAAATGTCTATACTGTGGTACGCACTTTTTAAATCGAAAGTAAAAAGAAATGACCCCTTTTCAAACATTACCTCTGCCACCTTAATGTCTTCGTACTTAAATTTAAAAGTATGCAAATACTGGTTTATATGTCTGCAATCAAGTACTAAGCGAGGTTTTCCAGTTTTAGTATAAGCAACCGTAAGTGGGTTTACTACTTTGGGGGTTTCTGATACCTCTGTCACTACTCCACGCTCTAACAATTTACTGACCTCGCTTTTTACGAAACTCATATTTTCTCTTGCTGACTTGTTATTCCTTAACGAAACAGTCGGCGGGGAACTTTTAAAAGGTACTTTATAGCCTGTTTGAATAACATCTAAAATGTATGAATCATCAGTGATTTCTTTCCATTTTTCTGTGCGGTGTTTAAGCCTACCTACTGGTGAAACCTCCATTTCTTCACCTTTTGACACCACTTGGATTCTTTTTAAGGAACACTTCTCGTCTGCACTTACCTTTTTATCAAGCTCTATGTCTTTACATGCAAAAGAATTCAAGATACTACTTATCTTATTATTATTGGTATTGGAAGCGGCCTTTGTGGACGGACACTCAAATTTCCAGTGACCCGGACCACCACATGCAAAACAAAGCCCTGGTCTCTTTGTTTGTTGACCTTGAACCCGACCATTATCGCTCTGACCATTATCGACCACTCTTCTGTTCGTAAAACGCCTATACGGATACCCCCTCCATCGGCCTCGCTTCACCCCTCTTTCTGCTTTCATCTTTCTTGTAGCCCGAGCCTCAGCCTTGTATATTCTCTTCTCGTCGTCGCTGTCACTAGCAATGGGATTGGTTTCGTATTCTGCGACCATACGCCATCCTAACTCTGATTGGTCAGCTAACTTTATTATTTTCTGTCTGTGCTTCAACAAATCTTTGGCTGAAATATATGTGCATACAATCCTTAAGTGCCAAAATATCACCTTATTTATTTATTTATTTATTTATTTATTTATTTATTTATTTATTTATTTATTTATTTGAAGGACTACTTTACTTTAAACACTAACCGTAACATAATTTTACATGTTGAAGAAAAATAACTAAATACAATCTTTTTTTTTTTTTTTTTTTTTTTTTTTTACCTGATTACATGATGCTTCCACGCACAGCTGAAACTAACCATATCTGAGTATTGGTATATCGTTTAAAGGTTCTAAGCAAACCGAGTAAACATTGTGCAAGTTTGACCTTCCTGCATTAAAACCCTGTTGGCTTAATTGGGCGACAGGGCTTGGGATGTCATTTCATCTCACTGTCGGACTGTCGAATAAGTCCCACAAAATGGGTATTAAATATATACTATCTTTACAATCTTTACAGTTTGATAATTCTTTTTTTTTTTTTTTTTTTTTTTTTTTTTTTTTTTTTTTTTTACGTGCGCGTACATATACTTTTACATATAATTTTTCCTATAAAACACTATTTACAACTTACCTTTTTAACTTTGACACAAACGTTTCTGACCCCAGACACAAAATTTTCCTCTCAGACTGGCTGTCTCTTCTGCTCTCTCTTGCTCTCTCTGACTCCTCTCTCTGACTCCTCTCTCTCGCTCTCTCTCTTTGTCACGCGCTCACGCGCAGGTGCTCGAGCGCTCGCTTAGTTAAGCAGTAATCTACAAACCTCTCAGGCTTTTTTTTTTTTTTTTTTTTTTTTTTTTTAGATGAGCTACCTCTTACCTTCAATAATTTTCTCTTTAGTTTTATCGGCATTCATACTGTCTGCGGACTGCTCGGCCTCATCAAGTTTGATAATAACTTTTGAGTTTACTTTGAACTGCTCTTCATTACTTTTTCTCTTAAATTTAGGCATTTCACCCGTGGCCACGATAGTTGTTATTTTTTGAAGTTGCTCTTCATTTGAAACTGAACTCTGATCACTTAGCTTTTGAATGAGGTCTTTCAGGCCATTCATTTCATGTAGTAATTGTTGCTGCCCCTCCTGCATCACTTCTTTTGCCTTTGCTGCCACTCTTTCATCAAATTCTGAGTCTGTGTCCATCTTGAAATTCTTATTCTCAATCGAAGTGACTATACTGGGATCTCGCGTAGAACTGACTTGTTTACGCCCTAAACCGACTAGCTATTCTTTTTTCACGTGAAAAAACCTTACCCACTGCTCAAAACTTGTTAAACCGGTTCTGTTAAGACATAAATTTCCCGCTATACGATGTACCGCGGGAAATTGATAATTAGTCTTTCGCCATTGCAATACGGTGATACCTCAGAACGCGGCTTGATACGTCACTATGAGGGACCAACATATGACTGACAACATAGATTCGGGTCTTAACCCATTTACGCGTAGCGTCCTATGAAACGGATATTGGAAAACGGTATAGTCCAAGATCAGACGCCGCAAAACGCGGCGTCTGATCAGTGTCTACACTGTTTGCATTAAATACAGGAATATCTATAAAACATGGTAATGATAAAACTACCCAAACACGACTTCTACTAGGAATGGATCTGTCCAAAAAGTTGAGGAAGGAAAGTCCACTCGGCTTAGATGGGTTAAATTCCTAACTAATGTCGCCTGCATTGTCACTGTGGACCTATATGTATGTGCCGGGGCACAGCACTTCCTACAGGATTTCATGTGCGTCCAGTGAAGACTCAGGTCAGCCCGCACATCTGCGAAGTCTGGTTAGTCTTCACAGGGCATTCTGTGGGTAGCCACGGATTCTTCAGGCATACAGCAACAACTATAATCAGCCTGCGGTGTCATAAAATGATTCTCTATACAAAATTCAGGTATACCACCACTGCAAATCACCGCTTTGATTAATATCAAAAGAAAGTTATCTCAAATGGAACTGAATGGCGCTGATTTAATGTTGTTTCGATGCTGTGTGCCCGCTTCAGGAGTTTTACCGGCACTTAGATATTATGATACCACAACATATTTTGGAGACTCTTAACCCTTCTCTTGCAGAACGGAACATGTCCTGTCTTAGCAAACAGTTTAGATCCAGATCAGTTGGCTTCTGAAGAAGCCATCTGATCTGGATCTGCACTGTTTGTCATTAAATATGTGAATTTCTATAAAAAAAAAACCGGATCAAGTAATCTAATTGGCTGGAAATTAGAAGTGGGCGTGGCATCTTAATTTATTCGGCATGACCAGGATTAAAGTTTGCCTTCCCTTTTCAAATATCGTATTTACCATAAGATTTCGGATAGACTCGCTTGAGCAAAGAGTGCAGAATGTGACTTCTGATTAGTATCTACACTGTTTGCGCCAAATCCAGCCGTATTCAGACACATTAAAATGCTATTTCAATACTTAGCATAGAAATCTTGTCCTTGTTTCGGTTTCTTTAGATGTAACGCGAGACCAATGTGCAACAATCCCATATTAAACACAATATTGACAAACAGATTTAGGTACCAACAATGAGTTTAAGCCCGCTTGTAATATACCCTTTGTACGCCATTTATTAAATTCTTGATGGATTAGAATGCGATATAAATCGTCATAAAGAGTCTAAACACTCACAACTTTGTACCGCATATACCCTAAATATTCGAACAGCTAGATCTGAGCAAACAGTGTAGACTTCGATCAGACGCTGCAAAACTCAGCGTCTGATTAGGGTCTGCACTGTTTGCCACTCAGCTAGCAATTTAATTCTTTCATAGGCAATAATAATAGGTTTTTACAAACAGCGTAGATCCAGATGAGATGGCTCATCATGAGCCATCTCATCTGGATCTACACAGTTTGACATTCAGTCTCTCAACTTCACATATAAACTTCTGTCCAATCGACAGTTTGGTAAAGAAACAAGGCAGACGACAAAGGTTGTCTGAAATTTGGTGCCGAAAGAGTTAAAGACACATCCACAAGTGGTAAAATCGATTTCTATGGAAGGAGTTCAGGTGTCCACATACAAGTGGTAAAATCGATTTCTGTGGAAGGAGTTCAGGTGTCCACATGTCTGCACATGTATATTAGCCCGGTTTTTTAAATACACCAACAGGTAGTAAACAAGATGTCTTGCTCAATTTTTAGGTCAAGACTGATATTTACAGGAAATAAAGTGCCTGGATATTTAGAATGAATACGGTATTCTGATCAGCACTCCTGTTCACCGGAAGAAATAATAAATATCATAAAATGTATTGACGAAAAGTGAGGTTTCTTGATCAGACTTTTCATAAGCGCAAGTAGAGCTGAGCCTTCGTTCTTCGCATAAATTGCTTTAGCCCCGTTGTGCAAGGCAAAATCAATGTTGAATCATTTATGGATTAAGTGGGTGGCAGAAAAAAGACACAATATATACCCTTTACAACGGCCCAGATCAATCTATGCATACATGCTGTCTGATCCGGGTATACTTCTATATTTACCTTGTGCAATGGAACTCGAATTGTCTGTGTGGGTACTTTTGCGTTTCCTATATTTGGTATGGTATTCTTAGTTGTACTTTTAACTTTTAGCATGCTGGGTAAATATTTCAGCACACCACATTTTGACTTTTTCCAGTAAAAAGGCTTTGAAATGTCAAAGCCTATTTTCAAGTGAAAAAAAAAAACAACAAAAAACAAACATCAATTTTGTTGTCAGCTGAATTTGCCCATAGAGTGGTATATTCGGTCAAGTAAACACATGTCTTGATAAAGTATTCATACCAATAATACATCACGAAAACAAACCTATATAATTTTGACCCCCATAAACCCACTTTTATAGAGTAAAACTGGGGTTTACAGGGGTATACATTATTTTTGTTATTTCTGCTCAAAAACATAGATTGTGGGTAATCGTTAGAACCGCCTCGACGAGGCGGTTCTAACGAGTACCCACAATCTATGTTTTGAACAGAAATATGAAAAATATCAGATTTTTTTATCTGAAAATTTGCCATTTTTTTGTGGGTAAAATTTTCAATATATTTGAATAGGCGTGTTTTCGTAATGATAAGCTTTAAGTATCTAATCCAATTATTGCGCTGCAGTTTACGACAATAAAACTTTATGTAATGCATGCAGTTTTCAAAATATTAGGTTCTTACCCTGATGAGGTGTTTTAAATGTACTGACTAAAACAATGTATTGGTTTAAACATATTTATTATCATCAAATATATGTTACAACATACACAATATGACATGCAAACTAGCATTAGGATCAGAACGACAGCTGGGCTTATTTAGTCTTAAGGTGCTTAGTAGTTAATACAGAATCTTTCTTTCTTCCTTATACATAAGTTGGGGTACTGTAATATTTGATACATTAAAATTGATACGTTTATGTTTTGATTTTATTATTGTTGAGCCAGTGCGGCGTCCATGAGTGGCGTCGCAGCTTTTTGCATGACCCTATTGAAATTTGTCTTTCTAAAACTTTGGGCCACAGTTATACCAAGTGCAAAGTCACAGACTTTAACTTAAAACATATTGTCATAAAACGAGGCAATTACCCTATTACACAAAACTGCATTGCCCATTACCTGCCAGATAGCCTTGACAAAAATAATTTATAAATATGTCCGTCCGTCCGCCGTTATGATTACGGTACAATAATAGCTTTATGGGCAACCGATACACTTTCAAAGGAGACAACGCTGTCAAAATTATTTCTTTTATTTATTCCGCAAAGGGTTTACTCTAAAAGGAAAGAATTTGCTCCCCTTGGGAGCAAATTCTTTCCTTTTAGAGTATACCCTTTTCAGAATGGGCTTGGTATGCAGGAAACCCAACAGGTCACAAAAGTTGCCTTGCTTATAAAACATGGTGGTAATTCAACTAAGTGCATCCAGTCACCTTGATTAACCTTTTTTATTTCTTTTTCAGGCAGATAGTTTAACCGAAGAACAAATTGCAGGTGTGTAATCGTTTCTACATCTCAGAAACAAAAGAGTGACGGATGCGACGGCTGATTTGAGTCTTCGTTTTCTCACGTTACGTCCTATAAGGTTTTGAAATCGAAGGATTTTCTGCCCACACTTAGGGTATTTACAATAAGATCATCCTTCGTGTTGGTATTAGCAAGATCCTTGTTTTATTTACACTTTTCGCAATATAGATTTATTGAGTTAATTTTAACCTTCGTATCAAAACTTGTAAATTTCTCAGGTATAATCAAGTGCTATCTATTTATTCAATCAAAGTCAAGCTACAAGTCGAGTGTCGTAGAGGACTTGTTAAGGAGATTAGGATCATAATTCTCGGATGACTTTTCCTTTATTTTCACTGCAAAAACTTATGTTGTATGTACGCAATTGTTTCTGATGATGTACCCACGACATACGGTTTGAGAAGATGATCCCAGGGTTATCAAATACCCGCTGAACATGTTCTCTGATAATACAAGGCACAAATCCTGAAGTCAGATATGATTACGAAGCTCGATATAAGAGGGGGTAAACGGTATTTAAACATTGTGTTGAGCAAATTCTTTCCATTTAGAGTAGATCCCCTTTCAGGAGAAAGATAGAAAGCAAACAGTAAGTCACAAAAGTTGTCTCCCTTGTTAAAGAATGGCGGAATAGTTCACAAGCGTATCCTGTCTCGTTAAAGATGAATCAAATGACATGAAACAATTTCATTGAAATGTCAAATACTATATTTTGAGATGATTCTAATGGCGGCTCCAAACTAAGTGAAAATTTAAGGGAATGGATAAACCTATATGATGAATAACTCAGGCGTTCAAAAATTGCCTCCCTTCTGTTTGGGGGTTGGGGTGGAGGAAGAGCTACACTTAAAAGTAAACAATTGCTCCTTCTGGGGTAAAAGTATTTCTCATAAGAGTTGCATCACGAAAACATACCTATATAATTTTTACCCCCTCAAACCCCACTTTCATATAGTAAAACTGGGGTTTACAGGGGTATACATTATTTTCTTATTCCTGCTCAAAAACATAGATTGTGGGTACTCGTTAGAACCGCCTCATCGAGGCGGTTCTAACGAGTACCCACAATCTATGTTTTGAGCAGAAATAAAAAAAAAATATTAGCGTTTTTTATCTGAAAATTTTCAGTTTTTGGAGTTAATTTTTGCTATATATTTGAATAGGCATGTTCTCGTAATGTCCCATTGTTTGAATGTTAGGGAGGCAACCTCCTGCCTGCAAAATGTTGCATCTCTTTGTAAAATTGCGGCTTATACTTTCGGATGTATTCATTCACATACAGGGGAGGTAGCTCTGTCAAAATGTTTTCTGCTGCCCTTCTGAAAAGAGATCTACTTGAAGGGGAGCAAATTCATCCCTTTTAGAGTCCTCTTTAAAAGGAGTTTGATGTGCAGGAAAGCAAACAGGACATCATAAAAGCTGTCCCCTTTGTCAAAAATGACGGAAAAGCTATCGAGTGTATCTAGCCTGAAGTACTATTTTGCAATAATAATAAAAAAATGGAATTAAAATAAAAATTGGAATTAGAAGCTCATTATCTGCTCTGTCATTTTGTTTTAACTGCCAACCATATCTGGATTTTAAGGACAGTTGGCAGTTCCTGACAAAAGTACTAGTTAACCGCTTAGATGACTAAGCCGGCTTAAGACAAAGACTAGTTAGATAAACTGATCGTATCGACATTACCTTAACAATACTGACTGGGCCGTTAAACTCCAAAGCAACCAACATATCTGGGGGACCGAAGTGGAGAAAATCCAGCATGGTCCTGTGTAGAATTAGAAAGTATCCAGGCCGAGTATCAGTCCGATCGGCCGATCAACTTGTTCTTGTCTTGAGCTAAGACCCATTTCTCATGTCTAGATTCACTCATTTCTTTCAGAATTTAAAGAGGCTTTCAGTCTCTTCGACAAAGACGGAGATGGCACAATTACCACAAAAGAGCTGGGAACGGTTATGAGATCTCTAGGTCAAAACCCGACAGAAGCCGAACTACAAGACATGATTAATGAAGTGGATGCTGATGGTAAGAACTTTCTCCTTTTTCTTGCGTATAGCTATGTTGAACCGTATTTCTCACGGAACGGATTCCTCACACGTGTGAAAAATTCGGTCGGATTTGTCACGCGGCGTGAAGAATTCGACCGAATTTTTCACAGCTGCCGAACGTATTCCTCACCCATCTGTGACAAACTCGTTCGGTATCAGTTTTATATATAGCACGCAAACGTATTTGTCACCTTTCAAAAAAACCCTCAAAAAAGTGCCTTTTTTTCATGCACGGATTTCTCACAAACGTATTTGTCACAGCTTATGATATAAAACATACGATTAGCCATTTAATACAGTTTCGAGGTAATATATTTTTCTTATCATGCATATCTTTTAATCGAGTGATAGATTTATTATTTATTGTATTATTATTTTTAACTTCGAATATTATTGGATATCATAAAATGAAATAAATGAAATGTCATATCTGTTTCTTGATACCTATGGATTTGTTCAATAATGTCAGTCATCCCTTATTCTATACAGATTTCGACAAATCTTATTATAGATATAAGATTGTTGGTACTGATATCAAATATTCTAATTGTAAAGATATCTAAAATTATGGTTATCTGTAAAGAGTTTTATTGATATCTATAATTAATTATGGACATTAATAATTACATATATTGATACTCAATTTGTGAATATTTTATTTCGAAAAATCGATATCTAAAAATCAGTCTTTATATTGTTATCTTAAACTTGAAATGTAAATTATTGATATTAATCAGCCTGACTTTAATACTTTAAGATATCAATGCGAATTGTTTGTAACAATGGATTAATTTTGGAAATTGATTTGTGATTGTGAAAAGCCACAAATGATCTGAATTATACATTAAGAAAACAAGCCTATGCAATGAATACCCCGGCAAACCCCACTTTATATAGGAAAAAGTGAGGGTTGCAGGGCTATTCATTATTTCCTTATTTCTGTTATAGAAATAGTGGGTATTCGTTCAAACCGCCTCAGAGAGGCGATTACTGAGGCGTTTCGAACGTTTAACCACAATTAATAATTTGAGGAGAAATAAGAAAGGTATCAAAATTTTTCCTCTGAAAATCCTGTTCGGCAAAATGCAATGTATTTGAATAGCTATGTTTTCCTTATGAGGAAAAAGTGGGGTTTGCTTGGGTGTTCATTATTTCCTTATTTCTGCTCTAAAACATAGATTATGGGTACTCGTTCGAACCGACACCTCACTGAGGCGGTTAGAACGTGTACCAACAATCAATGGTTTGACTAGAAATAAGAAAAAATAAAACAAAATCATCTGAAAATTTACATTATTTTTAAACTAAAAAAATACAATGTATTTTGAATAGGCGTGTTTTCGTTATGAATATTACTTTTTACCTATGTCCACAGCTCAGTCAAATACATGATATACACAACCGGACCGACGACCTATTCGTCCAATTGTTTAAATCACACACACACACACACACACACACACACACACACACACACACACACACACACACACACACACACGGGCTGTGGCGCCTATTCATACAAGAACGCCCTAACCAACTGCACCGCCACGATCTTTAAAAAAGAATTTTCATGGAAAAGCATTTGAACGTATTTTTTTCCTGCAGATAGAATTATCAGGTTACCAGGTACCGTTTCTCACACCTATATTCGCCGATAAGGCCACGTGTAAGCTGATCGACCGATTATATCAAACGTGAGAAATTCAACGATATACTGCACAGATGTGGAAAAATCGATCGAATTCATACAAGTTGTGACATACTGGACAGAAAACATCACATGTGAAAAATCCGACCGAATTTCTCACACCAACATTTGGCGAAAATATTAAATGTAAAGTTCCGACTGAATATGTCAAACATAAGGAATATGATCGAATACTATACAGATGTGAACAATTCGACCAAAGTCATCACAAATTCAGCAGAATACATCACATGTGAAAAATCCGACCGAATTTCTCACACCTATATTTTACCAAAATGTGTCACATGTAAGAAATTCGATCATATATGTCACTTGTGAGGAATTCGATCCAATACTTTACAGCTGTGAAACTATGGGAAAATAGACTTAATTCGCCACACAGTTGTGACACGTTTGACCGAAAACATCACATATGAAAAATACGTTCCAGTTTCTCACACCTATAATTCACCAAAGTGTGTCACATGTAATACATCCGACCAAATATATCTGGCACGTGATAAATTCGATTGAAAACTTCCCTGCTGTAAAAATAATTCAACCGAGTTATTCATAGTTGTGACATATTTGACCAAATACATGACATGTGAAAAATCCGACCGAATTTCTCACACCTATATTTCACCGAAAATGTTTCCATTCATTAAAAATTTGTTTACTGATGTGCAAGCAATAGAAATTCTAATGTGTGACAAACTCGTTTGGGTTAAAAACTCCAAATCCGCAAAACGTATTCTTCACCTTTGTCCGAATGTGAAAAATTCGGTCGAATTTATCACACCGGCGTGAGGAATCCGTTCCGTGAGAAATACGGTTCAACATAGCTATACGGCAGGAGCATCTCCACTTAGTTTTCCAAGTCATTACGAAAACACGCCTATTCAAATATATTGAAAATTTCACCACCAAAAAACTGAAAGGTTTTAGATAAAAATTCTGATATTTTTCATATTTCTGCTCAAAACATAGATTATTGGTACTCGTTAGAGCCGCCTCGCCGAGGCGGTTCTAACGAGTACCCACAATTTATGTTTTTGAGCAGAAATAAGAAGATTATGTAAAGTTTTCAGATAGAAATTCTAATATTTTCTTTCAACATTTTTGCTCAAAACATAGATTGTGGGTACTCGTTAGAACCGCCTCATCGGGCGGTTCTAACGAGTACCCACAATCTATGTTTTTGAGCAGAAATAAGAAGATAATGTATACCCCTGTAAACCCCAGTTTTACTATATAAAAGTGGGGTTTGAGGGGGTCTAAATTATATAGGTATTTTTCGTGATGGAACCTCAACGTGATAAAACGTACCTTTCTAGCTAGCATTCAATTGAAATCTATATCGGACCGTTATCGGCTCGACAGGAATCACGTCGGGCCGATAACGGTCCGATATAATTTAAGTAGACTGCTAGTGGGGCTCTGATATGTGCGCCGGACGAAGCCTCAAACCAGACTGCGCATCCGTGCAGTCTGATCAGAGTTTTCGTTATCCGCATGAAGAAACTTTGCATCCTTGGCTATCCAAAATGCACCCAGTGAAGATTCTGATCAGACTGCATGAATTCCAAATGTCCAAAGGTATGTTTACGGACGCTCTGGCTCAAATATATCAGTATTAGTGTATAGCGATTATATGTCTGTATATAGTATCCCAGCAGACACATGACGTTTACACAACGTCGGCTCAACGTCGATGCAACGTCATGACGTTGCATCGACGTTGAGGCGACGTTGTATTAACGTCATGTGCCCGCTGGGATATTTCACATAGGAGTGTTAGGAGTGTTTACGTGATAGAAATCGGCGTGCAAGAATCATAAAGTGCTAACCGGGACCATATTAACAAAACGTCGGCAAAGTATTTGACGTTAAGCGATGTAAATGCAGAAAGACTTAAATTAGTACAGAACTTCTAAAAAACATAAAAACATAAGGGAAATTTTATGTCCTTTCAAAAACCAACGTCTTTTATAAAGTTAATATTTTTCACCCATTGAGGTATGTGTCTGATTTCAAAGATATGTTCATATTAGCATTAGATCAAGGCTTATTGTCTCAATATGTAATTATTGTAAGGTTTTTCATCACTTCTCGCATTTTAATACATGTCTGCATCCAAAAAAGAGTTCAAATGCAGCTAATTATTCAAAATTTCACAACCGCACATTTTTATATGAGAGGAGACTAGAGACATTTGGTAAAGTTTTCATAATTTGTACAAAGGAGATTACTACAATGACTTTCTGTTTGCTTTCCTGTCAAACAGACCTGTCTGAAAATGAGTCCACTCAAAAAGGGAATTCATTTTAAGAATTTACTGTAAAGGAGAACACATCCTTTCCTTTTAAATTAGACCCCTTTTCCAAAGGGTAACAAAACTTATTTTCACAGTTATCTCTGCTCCCCTGTAAGTGGATACCTTCCCCTTTATGTTATTACAGCCTCAATGTCAGAAAACATACCTTCGGACATGTACGCCCAGTGAAGATTCAGATCAGCCTGCGCATTCGCGGAGTCTGATCAGAATTATCACTGTGCGCATTTTGGATAGCCAACATTACGAAAATATGCCTATTCAAATATATTGAAAATTTTACCGCCAAAAATGAAAATTTTCGGATAAAAAAAAATCTGATATTTTTTTCATGTTTCTGCTCCAAACATAGATTGTAGGTACTCTTTAGAAACGCCTCGACGAGGCGGTTCTAACGAGTACCGACAATCTATGTGTGTTTTTGAGCAAAAATAAGACAAATAATGTATACCCTGTAAACCCCAGTTTTGCTATATAAAAGTGGGGTTTAAGGGGGTCAGCATTATATAGGCATGTTTTCGTGATGGGATGTAAAGTTTCTTCATGCAGACAATGATGACGCTGATCAGACTGCGCGGATGCGAAGGCTGATCTGAGCCTTCGTTGGGCACACATGTCAGAAAGGTACGTTTTCTAATGTTGCGGCTCATTTTTGTTTAAAATCAGGAAATGGTACGATAGACTTCCCAGAGTTTTTAACAATGATGGCACGGAAAATGAAAGACACAGATACAGAAGAGGAATTAAGAGAAGCATTCAGAGTGTTTGATAAGGACGGTAATGGTTTCATTAGTGCAGCTGAACTTAGACATGTTATGACAAATTTAGGCGAGAAATTAACAGATGAAGAAGTAGATGAAATGATAAGAGAAGCAGATTTAGATGGTGATGGACAAGTAAATTATGATGGTAAGTTGTATCTCATTATAATTAGTCTTCTGTTTTCCTCTTTATAAGGCTGGTAATCGGGATACTGAGCTCGTATGTCATATAACCATTGGCTGTGTTTTAACGGAGGCATGAGAATGATAGTTGTTTTTTTTTTTTTTTTTTTGTTATTTTTGTGGGGTGGGGGGGTTGTTTGTTGTTGTTGTGTTTTTTTTGTTGTTGTTTTGTTTTTCTTTTTTGTTTTTTTGTTGTTGTTTTTTTCTGTACTTATTGTTTTTGCTCTTGTTTTACACAAAATCATGTGAACAAGACCAAATACCTCAGAGAAATTCATGGTTCCCCATCGGAGGAAGCACGGTAACTAACCTACTTTTCGAACACAAGTATTTAAATCTGTAATGTAGGTTAGAGTTCATAATAAAGGTCACAGGGGAGTATTTATGGTTCATTCATGTATAAATAGATGAATGGTTACTAACGTCACACGGGGAAAACTGAACCTTCAATTAAGAACATATGAATCCCAAGCTACGTCATGGTCAGTAAATAGTCATTTAGGGGATAACTGTATTCAAATTTGTCATTTGGGGAGGTAAATCGGCGGTTTTACGGTCGGAAATTTCGTTTTACGGCGACGCGTCAGCGGAGCCGTAAAACGTAATTTGCGACCGTAAAACCGCCGATTTACCTCCCTAAATGACAAATTTGATGCAGTTATCTCCATTCTAATGCATTTATTCATTTTTTCTATTGAAATAATGTACTATTTGCACAAGACGACAAGTGCTGTGAGCTGCGTAAAACCAAATCCCAGCCAATGAGAAGCGACGTTACGTGATGACGTCGGATTTGCGACAGTATATCGCAAAATATACCGTCGCAAATTTTTGACGTTATCCAATCAGACGTCGCGTTACATACGCGAGTGCATTAGAATGATCTATAACACCATCGCAGTAAGCATTCTACATAAATCCATAGCGGGCGTTGTCGGCCCGTCAGGGTAGCTGACGGGCCGATAACGGCCCGCTATAGATTTATGTAGCTGGAATTTAATACCATTATTAAATGTATCCATAAAACAAAAGTAGTTCAACTTGAGTCATTTGATTAAGTAGATACTCCCAGATAGGTGCAACTTCTTTCCTTTTAGAGTAGACTCATTTTCAGAATGTGACAAAAACAAATTTGGCAGATTTGTCTCCTTTGACAGTTTATCATTTCCTCTTAAGTAAGAAAGCATTATGGTTTTATGATTTCCCTTTCAGAATTTGTACAAATGATGGCCGGAAAATAAAAGTAAGATGCGTGCCTTAGAACCCTGTGTTTGTTACCCTTATACTAATAACCCTTAGTGTTGTTCTCTCCTAATTTCACATTAGAGATCCCTGATGTATATTTAGTCACTTTATGGGGACTGGATAAATTTGGTATACTTTCAGCCGTTCAGACATAGTTTTGTGAATTTTGTTTGCATTTGCTCTTCTAAAGACCAAGACCCTTCTGAAAAGGGGTCTACTTTAAAAGGAAAGAATTTGCTCCCTTCGGTAGCAAATTCCTTTTTTTTAGAATAGACTCCGTTTCAGAATGCAGGCAAACAAATTTGACAGTTATCTGTGCCAAAAGTATATTCATTCCCCTTAAATATGAGAGAGAGAGAGAGAGAGAGAGAAAGAGAGAGGCCCAGCAGGTACATGACGTTTATACAACGTCAGCTCAATGTCTATGCAACGTCATGACGTTGCATCGACGTTTAGAAAACGTTGTATTAACACCATGTGCCTGCTGGGGAGAGAGAGAGAGAGCAGTTGGTTAATTCTAGATATAAATCCATTTTTCCCCAGTTTGATACCCTTTACCAAGCAGATACATGACGTTTATACAACGTCGCATTAACGTCGATAAAACGTCATGGGCGTTAATCCGACTTGTGTAAACCTCGTGTGCCCGCTAGGTAATATCTACATTCACGACATTATCAGCTTATTCTGTAATGCTCTGATAAGCAGTCTTCTCATTCATACTGTCACCAATGGCAGTTAACCAAGGATTTATTTGTGCGAAGATATTTCCTATGATATAAGAATAAGGCTAAACAAAAAATGTGTGTGTTTAGGGTAACCCTACCTAATTTTCCTGGTGAAACGTAGCAATTGTTTTCATGATTTCTCAAAAGCTAAAAAATAAAATATGTAATAATAATTGGTATTACTGAAATAAAATGTTTTTGCTACCTTATTTATGTTAAATATGTAGACAAGTAGATCTGAGCAAACTGTGTAGACCCAGATAAAACTACAGGAGCAGTTTTGATCAGGCTCCACACTGTTTTCTTTTCTATTGGTACCTTTAGGACACAACTAAGGTAGTCAAACAGACCTGGAAAAATTTTATTTGAATTATAGTGTAGAGTCAAGTATATGTTTAGTATATTATATTTATGGCATAAATCTATACAAAAAAGAAAAAAAAATTATAATCGCTACCTATCCTATTTATTTTTTTTTCTAACTGTTACCTTAAACACATAAATATATTTTTGGGCTTAAGCAGGTATCCAAAAACACATACAGGTTTGGCATTGAAGAGACAGTAATAATGTAGATACAACACGCTAATTTAGTTATACAATATCGGTTTGCTATAAATAAGGACAAGTCTATATCTATACTAATAAGGTTACACGTTTTGGTTGAGGAAAAATTGTTATCCGAAACATGATACCTAAATATTGTAGCTTTTTTAGCTCACCTGAGCCGAAGGCTCATTGGGGAGCTTATCATATGGCAAGGCTGTTGTCTGTCTGTCTGTCTGTCTGTGTGTCGTGTGTTCACATTTTCAAACGTCTTCTCCTCTGGAACCACTGAGCCGATTGAAGTCAAATTTCATGTTGAGCCTCCATGGGATGGGGGAACGAAAGTTTGCATATGGGGTCCAGGTCACATAACCGAAATGGCCACCATGCTCATATATAATAAAAACCCTTCAAAAATCTTCTTCTCCGGAACCGCTGGGCCGATTTGCATGAAACTTGGTATGTAGCATCTGGGACGTGGGCCCATTATAAATTGCATAAATGATGACCCTGGGATGACCTGGACCTATTTTAGGCCAAGGTCAAATTTGATCGCATAGGCATTTGTATGCGAAAAAGTGAAAATGCATAATAACTTACTTAGGGTTCAGAATAGCCTCCCTAAACCATATATATTCTTGTTCCTTATGATAAGGCACATTAATTGACATGGATCTTGGGACCCCAGGGGGTCCCCCGGGGGCGTTCCCTACCCCCTTCATTTAATAAAATGCATAATATCTTGGAAACCGTTCAGATCCCCTGACCATAAATCATATATATTCTTGTTCTTTAAGATAAGGCGCATTTAGTGACATGGATCTTGGGACCCCTGGGTGGTCCAGGTCACATGACCAAGATGGCCACCATGCCCATATATGGTAAAAACCCTTCAAAAATCTTCTTCTCCAGAACCGCTGGGCCGATTTGCATGAAACTTGGTATGTAGCATCTGGGACGTGGGCCCATCATAAATTGCATAAATGGTGAACTTATGAAAGGATATTTTTTGGGAAAATAAAAAACAAATATCATCAAGATATTGTCCGCTGAATATGGCTCAAGTGCGGTAAAGCTAAAGAAACCTTAGGCTACATGTTTCATTGTTATCTTTTGCCCAACATTCCCGTTCATGTTTCAATTTTCAGCCATTCAAAAAAAAAAAAAGACAGCTTGTTTCAAACCATTAAATATTTTACTTTTTATTTATTTCAGAGTTTTGTAAAATGATGTCAAACAAATAGTAAACAGATGCCTTAGCAACGTTCTTGACAACGACTTCAGTGAGAAGGATAAACTTTTTGACAACATTCGTAACGACACCTGGAATGTTCAATACATGAGTCGCAACGTGAGAAAACGTACCTTCTGACTTGTGCGCCCAGTCTGATTTGAGTCTTCGTTGTCCGCATAAAAAAAACTATGCATCCTTGGCTATTCAAAATGCGCTCAGTAAAGATTCTGATCAGACTGTGCGAAGGCGCAGGCTGATCTGAATCTTCGTTGGGCGCACATGTCTGAAGGTTCGTTTTATGACGTTCGGATTATGTAACTATTCAGTACAAAAACATTGTGGTAAAAGATGTTCAAGATAGCGTATTTACTCTAAATATTCGGACACCGTAATTCCTTACCATACTTGTCCTTAACTTTGAACGTGTCCATTCTACTACTTGTTGATCTGTCTGAAGGCTGATGAATGAGTGGCTAACAGTGTAGACACCTGATTGCGGCGTCCGATCTGGGTCTACACTGTTTACTCAGTCATGTCTGTCCGAACATTTGGGGTAACGGTATTATCTGTATTTTGAGAGCATCTCTCTTCGAGTTATGCCAACAGTGCTTGATAGACCGAACTACTGGTATGCACAGTCCACAGCTCATCATAAGAGGGATTATAAGGTAACTATTTTTTCTAATTTCTCAATAAAAACATACGTTGTTGGTACTCATTATAAGCGCCTCGGCGAGGCGCTTCTAATGAGAACCACAATATCTGTGGAGAAATAAGAAAAATATCAACGTTTTTGGTCGAAAAGAAAGTGCCTCATCTGGAGCTATGCAGTCCATTAATGCATACGTTGTTTGCACAGAAAATACTAATCATCACGAAAAAATGCCTATATAATTTAGACCCCCTTAAACCCCACTTTTATATAGTAAAACTGGAGTTTACAGGGGTATGCATTATTTTTCTTATTTCTGCTCAAAAACATCGATTGTGGGTACTCGTTAGAACCGCCTCGCCGAGGCGGTTCTAACGAGTACCCACAATCTATGTTTTGAGCAGAAATATGAAAAATATCAGATTTATTTTATCTGAAAATTTTATGTTTTTGGAGGTAAAATTTTCTTTATATTTGAATAGGCGTGTTTTCGTAATGATATAGTCAGAAAAAAAAATGATCTGCACATACCCTGATCATACAGAACATGTGCGCAGGCTGGACTGCGCCAGCCCAATTCGCGGCATATATCCGATTACAGATTTTCTGAAAAAAACGGCTCATACAATTATTTTTCTCTAAATGTTTATTTTTGTACAGTTTATTTTGCAAATATATAAAAACGTTAGCTATTACATGTTATGATGTATGTGTGTGTGTGTGTCTTTTTTATTGCCCAAATACGCTGAACTGAAGAACCTGCATGGGAGTCACATTGTGCAGGGGGTGGGGGACAACTCTTAAAGGAAAGAACCTGTCGCTCTGCGAGTAAATTATTTCCATTAACAGCAGCTGCCTATTTTAAATGATTTCTAATACTTGGGCAAAGTTGTCTTCCTTTGCTAAATAGCAGACAAATATTTCAAATATAACCTTTCATCTTAACTCCTTCACCCCTGCTTCTGAAATGAACTATTCCATCTTTGAATTTGGACACACCCATTCTTTGTAAATAGGGGTCCAGTTATGATCATTAACAAAATGGCAGGCTGTGTAGATCCTGGATCATGTTGTATCGACGCGACAATGTGACATTGTGTAACCGTCATGTGCCCGGCGGGATGGCTATGGAATGTATATTTTACATAAGTGTTAAAATAATGAAAAGGTGTAGATTCAACTTTTTCCAAAGAGCAGTTTGATTATAATCGTTACCGTTCGCTATTTCGTCCGTATACATTTTGGATACATCCCCATTTAGAACATAAAATGACCTGTTGAAAACTTAAGTATAAATATGGTAAGATGGTTTCGTTATCCAATTTCGGTATGTGGACCTCAGACTAATATACGTACCCAGCAAGCATTCTTTGTAAATCTACAGCGGGCCGTTATCGGCCCGTCAGCTACCCTGACGGGCCGATAACGGCCCCCAATAGATTTTTGTCGAATGCTTACTGGGTATATACTCAAGGTAAGTATGGTTTCGAACTGAGCCAAAACATTCATATTTCCTACAACAGGTAAAAAATACTTATGTATACATATGTAACATCTGCTGATCTCCAAGAAATTTAGTTGCTTTTATTTACTTCATAGGCGCCAAACGGAGATCGATGGGTCTTAATTACGTTGAAATACAATGAGGGACCTATATCTGTGCATGGGAAAGTTGGTTAGTTGATTTGGAGTTTAACGGCCTAGTCGACACTGTTAAGGTCATGTTGAGCCTGTTAGTTTACCTAACCACACTTTTCCTGGACAAGCTTAGTAGTACTTGTGCACATTATTTTGCCAGAAACTGATAACTGCTCTTCTTGAATCAGCGAACGTGAGGGAAAATATTTCATGATCAATCTCCACAAAAGAATGTTGTCAAATCTCCACAAAAGAATGTTGTCAGACCCGGTATGATCGAACGTGTAACCTCCTGATCACCATTCGGAGGCGCATCCGACTGTGCCACCGAGGCCACGGAAAGCGACGCATAATAATTTTATGGTGATATTTAGAAGCGAGCATCATTTTTGCGTTTTTTTCTTAAGTAGAGTCTTTGGAAAAATTACAGCTACAACCAAAGTATAATAAAGGAACAATATCAAGTTCAGCTGGGTATTTTAATTTAATTGTCGAGTTACTCATCACGAAAACATACCTATATAATTTTGACCACCTTAAACCCCAATTTTATATAGTTAAACTGGGGTTTATAGGGGTATATATTATTTTTCTTATTTCTGCTCAAAAAAACATAGATTGTGGGTACTCGTTAGAACCGCCTCGGCGAGGCGGTTCTAACGAGTACCCATAATCTATGTTCTGAGCAGAATTATAAAAAAAATATCAGAATTTTCATCTGAAAACTTTCAGTTTTTGGTGGTAAAATTTTCAATATATTTGAATAGGCGTATTTTCGTAATGTACCATGATTTCATCATCCGCGTATAATACTATCAATGAAGTTACCCAGGAGATGCCACGAGCGCAAAGCACAGCCCTCCCGAGGTACCCAAAGAAAGAAGAAATTAGGAACAAACAGTGATAAGACACAAGGAAACAGCTGAAATAAACGACGTACAAAAAAAAGACTGCCGCAGAAGATTTGCTTGGAATGGCCAACAGGGACAATTACTGGGGAGTTTCACCCATTTATGCCTTGTGAACTATAACTGTTTGGACTAGTGTATTTCCAATACTGATAGAAGGAAGAAATAAGGAACAAACAGTGACAAGACACAAGGAAACAGCTGAAATAAACGACGTACAAAAAAAATGCAGCAGAAGATTCGCTTGGAACGGTCAACAGGGACAATTACTGGGGAGTTTCACCCATTTATGCCTTGTGAACTATAACTGTTTGGACTAGTTTATTTCCAATACAGATAGAAGGAAGAAATTAGGAACAAACAGTGACAAGACACAAGGAAACAGCTGAAATAAACGACGTACAAAGAAGGACTGCAACAGATGAACCGCATTGGAATGGTCAGCAAGGACAATTACTGGGGAGATTAACCGATTTATGACTTGTGAACTATAACTGTTTGGACTAGTGTGTTTCCAATACTGATAGAAGGAAGAAATTAGGTACAAACAGTGACAAGACACAAGGGAACAGCTCAAAAAAAACGACGTACAAAGAAGAACTGCAACAAAAGGACCGCACTGGAACAGTAAACAGACGCAATTACTGGGGAGCCTTACCCATTTATGCCTTGTGGACTCTTCTACTATAACTGTTTGGACTAGTCTATTTCCAATAGCAGGTGTCTGGTTAGTTTTTTATTATGACTATGGTTTATAATAATTCCTGAACTTATTGCAAACAGTGTAGACCCTGATCAGACGCCGCGTATACCAGGCATAAATGAGTTAAAATGGTTTCACTAGATGGAGACCTCGGCCTTAAGTCCGATGCAATTCAAAATTACAAACATGTAATTAGTGACCCTCGTATAAACTTCCCGAAATGGTATAAATGATCACAAAGTATCAGAAAATATAAACTACACAATAGTGAAGTACGGAGAGCTGTTTTGCGGCCGACAAGAGGTCCTTATACCAGCAGTAGTGAAGATTAATTATGTTTTCTAGCTAGAATAGTTTTAACCCTCGTCCTGTTGATATATCCTGACTGCAAACAGTGTAGATCCAGATCAGTTGGCTTCTGCTGAAGAAGCCAACTGATCTGGATCTGCACTGTTTGTCATTACGTTTGTGAATTTGTATCAGCAAACTGGATCAAATAATCTGATTGGCTGAAAATTCAAAGTGGGCGTGACGTCTTAATTTATTCAGCATGACAAGGGTTAAAAATTTAAGTAAATATACCCAGGAGGTGCCTCAATCACGAACCACAACCTCCCCGAGGCACCAAAAGAAGGTGAGACGAGGAACAAATAAGAACAACACAAACGCCACATATGAAACTGCAGACGGACAAACTAAGAAAAACTGCGATAGAGGAACTGCCTAGGAACGGTCAACAGTAAAAGAACTGAAGAGATTAAACTAGTTTCTCTTACACGAAACAACGCCCTTAGTTCTTATGCTGCTCCAAATTACAAATATATGTTCCGTCTGCATAGGGGTCCTCTGTATCATCTGTGAAACATCACAGTGAAACATATATAATCAAAAAAAAAGGTAAAAGAAAAGTCCAGGGAGTACCACAATCACAAACCGCAGCCCTTCCCAGACACCAAGCGGAACAGGAACCGACAAATCCAAACAAGCACAAATCGAACAAACGTACGAAAAGCACTAAGGTTAACTCTCTCTTCCCCAAGCGAGGTATTCGCAATGCTAAAAGGACTGAAAAATACAAGAACAAAATGACACAAGATAAGACATAAAACAAATCGCCTCGTAGAATAAACCACAAAGCAACAAAGAGTAAGACTAACACCGGGACCATCGCCTTAGAACGGTCAGTAGAGTAAACCACCGGGCGGGGGGCTGGGGGATTTAAAGCACTTTTACGGCTAGACAACCTTACCCTGGGTCCCGATGCTACTCTTAATACAGAAATACATAAAAATTCGGTTCGCATAAAGGCTCACAACTCAGTCAACGCATCAAAGCGAAAACATAAAAATCAAATTAATCACTATAATAAACAAAGACGAGTACTCATGACTAATTCTACTGTATGCCAGAGTAAATGAAAACCAATAGTTGAACCACGGCGGGCCAAGCCAAAGACATATCGCCAAGCCCCAACCCACTGGTTAAAGTTTTACGAAGAGGCCGTCATTGAGTCTGAAGCCCGAACCGCCGTCATGCAATTAAAGACAAGACACTGTGATGAAACAAACTTAGGTATGCACCAAAGAGAAGCACTTTAAATTTTTTATCACATTATTTTACATCACATTATCAACTATATGTTATGAAACCCCTCTTAAACCCACCTTATATAGGGAAAAGTGGGGTTTACAGAAGTATACATTATTTTTCTTATTTCTGCTCTAAAACATAGACCTGTCGGTACGATATATATTCCAACGTTGTTATCAGCTGTGACAACAATGTCACCGTCTGCTGGGATTATGTCCACATGGGCATTAGTGTTGTATGTTACAGAACCAGATACTTCATTTAGTTCTATTTCGCGATATTTCAGACCGTTATTTCTGTGGGATGAAATCAAGTGTTTGATTATGCACTGGAAAAAAATATATTTTTCAGTCACAGTCCCCTATAAGCCTAACAGGATTATAGTGTATTTGGCCATTTTTGGTTCTCGCGGCGCAGATGGCGGTCCCTACACTTTTAACACACTTTGTTTCTTTTCTTTTGTCTTTCTTTTCTGCCCTTTCGCTCCACCTCATGCCACTTCTTTCATTTTTTTCCTCCTTATCATTGATGAAGTAGATTATTATTATGTTTTTTTTTTTCTGTTCTTCTTCATGTTTGTTAGGTTTGAACATATAAGGTTCTACTTTCGCTATGTAGTAATCTAATGTTGTAATTAGCATATATTGGTAGATATGTCACATGAATACGTTAACATATTTACAACCTTGTGCCGATATCGGATATATTCAATTATATGTATGAGGAGAGGAACTTCATAAGCAATTTGCTTTCGTTCCGATCCTAGTATTTTGTATGTTGTTATATTTATCGATGTGCCATCTACTCTGAATAAAATATGTTTAAACTAAACTAAAGTATTAAATGAATATTGCTCAGTCATAAGAATAATTGCCCCAGGCGGGTTAGATCCATCGCCACAAGTTCAGCAGGCGAGCGCTAGAATTACTCCACTTCCAGCGCCCCTCTCCCTGTGAAAATCACTGTCTGATTTCCTGGACCTTATAAAGTCTGCATGTATATATATCGTCAAGGGAAATACTAACACCAAAAGTTCTTATCAGGCTTTACATTCCCGCAGTCTGATAGTGTCTTCGTTTCTCGCTGGTACATTTGATAGTGTCCGTACTTCCTCACGACGGACAGCGAAGGTTCTGATTAGCGTGCGTGGATGAGCAGGATCTTAGCTATTCACATATAGCGTATGTACCCTAAGTATTTGTACAAATAGGCAATAGCTAACAGAATAGGCCCAGTTGGACGCCTCAGAATGCGGGACAGAGCGTCTGTTCAGGATCTACTCTAGTCGCAATTTGACTGCTTCCTTTTAGACACATCACGAGATAGTCAAACGGACTTCATTTCAAATTTTAGATCAAGAAAGTAAGGAGTTAAAATGCCTGAATATTTAAGATAAATATGGTAAGTGACTTCGGTGAAGAATCGAATCCTAAAAGTAAAAATAAAAAAAAATAAATAAATAAATGAATATATCTGGTACTAAGTGTGTAATATGTCACTAATAAATATGTGTATATATGATGTGCCGTAACAAAACTAGGTATTGGGACAGACATAAGCAATCCGAGTAGACTTAGATCAGAAGCCGCTGAACGCGGCGTCCGATCAGGGTCTACACTCTTTGTCAGTCCTCCAGCATTGTTTTAGACACATCAACATGTAGTAAAAGGGGCCATACTTGTCATAGTACAGTCGAATCTCAAAGGCTCGAACATCTTTGGAACCATGAAAATTCGTTCGAAACATGGGTAGTTCGAGCCACTGAGGGTTAATCATGGCACAAATTCAGGAAGCAAATATCGATAATTTAGGGAAATCTTTTCGATTTTCTACACAATGATTGTATTTTCGATGAGGCGATTCTAATGAGTACACACAACATACAATTCCATGATAAAATAAAAAAAAAATCCCTAAATATTTGTTTTCTTGAGCTATTGGAGGAATTGTGAAGGGACTGAAAAAAGAGTTCGAATCATCCACGGTAAACGAGCCATCCGTGTTCGAGCCATTGGGGTTATACTGTTTTTTAACATGTAGCAAATATTCGAGTTCTGGTTACTTGTCAATGGATTTTAAAATTGTGTAAAATTTTCGAGTTTCGTTTAGGCCGGCGCTACTGGGGCGTATGTAGTACTGCAAACTATTCTGCCATTACGAAAACACGACTATTCAAATGTATAGAAAATTTCACCTACAAAAACTGAAAATTTTCAGATAAAAAAAACTCTGATATTTTTCATATTTCTGCTCAAAACATAGATTGTGGGTACTCGTTAGAACCGCCTCGGCGAGGCGGTTCTAACGAATACCCACAATCTATGTTTTGAGCAGAAATAAGAATAATAGCTGGTACCCCTGCAAACCCCAGTTTTACTATATAAAAGTGGGGTTTAAGAGGGTCAAAATTATATAGGTATGTTTTCGTGATATTCGAAGACTCTCAATGAAATCGAACCTACGATTTTTTTTCTTTATATGCTCTTTGTTCTCAATATTAATTTGACTTTGATAAATTATATTGTTCAAATACAGTGACATGTATGGGAAGTAGTGAGTTTAAATTTGAGTTTTACACTGAGCCTAGTCTACACTAAAAAAGCCATGTCGAGCCGGTCAGTTAACCTAATTACTCTTTCCCTGGACAGACTTAAACCCCTAAGCCGTTGTACAGTACTTGTGCTCGTACTATCGCCAGTAACTGATAACTGCCCTTCTTGAATCAGCGGAAGAGGAGAATGACCGTAGCAGTGATTTCATGGTCAATCTCCACGAAAATTATGTAATCGAGCTAGGATTCGAACTTAAGACACGCTTCCCCTACCCCACCCCCACCCCACCTTGATCTTGCAGTTAGACACGCTAGGGACTGCGCTATGGAGGCCGGCGGATAAGAGTGAAGGAGAACCTAGGGTAAATACAGTATAACCTCAATGGCTCGAACACGGATGGCTCGTTTATCGTGGATGATTCGAACTCTTTTTCAGTCCCTACACAATTCTTCCAATAGCTCAAGAAAACAAATATTTAGGGATTTTATTTTTATTTTATCATGGAATTGTATGTTGTGTGTACTCATTAGAATCGCCTCATCGAGGCGATTCTAATGAGTACACTCAACATACAATCATTCTGTAGACAATCGAAAAGATTTCCCTCATTATCGATATTTGCTTCCTGAATTTGTGCCATGATTAACCCTCAGTGGCACGAACTACCCATGTCTCAAACGAATTTCCATGGTCCCAAAGATGTTCGAGCCATTGAGATTCGACTGTAGGTAGTTGGTGATAACCTGACTATTGCGCCCATTAAACGTCCTGAAGTTGGTCTTAGCGCTTCGCTACCAGCAGCCTTGTGTTACCACGTTTCCATGGCCTTACATGAACCCTCTGAAAAGGGGTCAACTATAATGGGAAGAAAATTCTTTCCTTTTAGGGAGACCCATTTTCAGACTGGAGGGACAACAGTTTTGAAAGAGATGCCTCTCCGCCCCCTGAATGTGTTATAAATCTCTTTAAGCTGAAAGGGATATGATATATGTGCTTAAGTTAGACGCCGCCTTCTGAGAAGAAATCGTACAGAGAATCAATGATGAAACAAGTGGCCTATGCGCGAGAGTGAAAGGAATAGACAGGAGTAGAGACATGTAAAATGAGCCTTGGTAGCTAGTGCGGGCAACGTAAGCCAAGCTCAGCCTAAGCATTCGCGCGGTCTAATCAGGCCTCCGCTGTCCGCTTACAGATGCTTTTTTACTGTAGAATATATCGATGAATAACTAAAACCTCTGATTCTGTGGGTTTGCTAGCTGATCTAGATCTTTCCTGTTCGTATACCGTACTTACCCTAAGTTTTCGGACAGGTAGGCCTGAGCAAACAGCGCAGACGCAGAACGCGGCGTCTGATCAGGGTCTACACTGTTAGCTACTCATCCAGTCGCAATTTATAACTTCAACAGGCAGTAAAACTGACTTGTTCTTGAAAGTTTTAGGGCAAGTATTGTAAGTGATCAGGTGTCCGAATACTTAGGGTAATAACGGTAGTCCCCGAAAACAGTTTTTCTCATGGCGAGGCTCATGTATTACAATAGACAAACGTCAAAATAAACTGAAATCGGTCGTCGTTAAATGCCTATTTTCCAGGTATTATCATGGTAGTGCCTTCTTTGCTCCCCCTTGTCTTTACATTGGACGAATACGACAGACAGATAAATAGTCGGACTATTGAGCTATATTTAGATGGGAAAATACCAAAATTCAATTTCAGGGTAGATAACTGAAGGAAAATCCAATGTATTCTATTATGTCCCCTGGAAAATTTGCTCTTTGTACGCATGCGAGATCCGGGAATTTTCTAAATTTAGAAAACGTCTCAATCACTGCTATCTGCTTAGGAAACGTGCCAGTATTAACAAAAGACTCAAATGGACCTAAATTACTCCGTACATGTTTTAGGAATGTTAGAGTCGACAGGTGCTCAGCTATTCCTGACAATGAAAATGTGATAGCATGATAAAGTTAAGCATAAGTGAACATCGCTCAATCACAAGAAGAGACGGACTATTTTTTTCCAGCTGAATGAGCCAGGCAGACTATATACATGTAAATACATGTATATAAGACACTCCATGTGAAAATGTGTCTTCGGGGCATATCCGGACAGCGAAGGCCCAGATCACGCTGTGCATCGCGCACTCTGGTTATAGCACTCGCTGTCCGCATATACTATATGGGATACTGTAGGATACATCCCTATATATTGTATAACATAAACCGTTATCAGATTGTGCGGCTTCATAGCTGATCTGGATCTTTACTGTTCATATGTATCCCGAAGATAACTTTTCTTATGGCGCAGCTCGTACTGTATTTTATACTAAGTATTTGAACAGACAAACCTGCGCAAACAGTGAAGACACAGATCAGACGCCACATAACGTGGCGTCTGATCTAGGTCTACATTGTTTGCACCTCACCTAGCAATTTTTAGATACTGCATTTGGTAGTCAAATAGTATAAAGGAGTTAAGGTGTTCGAATATTTAGGGTAAATACAGTAGTCTGTAGATTCCTGGAGATATTGTTTTTTATATACAAAATGTAGGCAGTGCAAGGTAGACCAAATACTAACTCGGTCCTGATTGAAATCCTCATTTTTTTTTTTTTTTTTTTTTTTTTTTTTTTTTTAGTAGGTTCTCAGTGGAATTTAATTGATTTTTAACTTAAAAATTTAGATTTCCCATTTCCATATGAAAAATTTATTAACATTATATATTTTATAGCACGGAAAATACTATTTTGTTGTTTGTTGTTTTTCGGATATTTTGGAAGCTTTTCATGTATGTGACCCCGTTTAAGTTAGATTTTAGAGTTGATGTGTTCGAATGTTTTCAGAGTTAAATAGGGTAACATATTAAACACTTGAACCCGTCGGAAACCGAAGATGATGCCAGTTGTCCGCGGAAAGTGATCACTTTCTTCCTGTAATACTTGTAACACACGTCATCTTTCCACACCGCATTTACACTGTTTATTCGGACAGACAGACCTGAGCAAACTGTACAGACCCAGATCATACGACAGAGAACGCGGCCATTGTTCAAGATCTACACTGTTTTTCATTTAATTATTACTACTTTTAGACACACCATCAAACTGCCAAGTGGTCTTTGCATCTTTGGTTGTTAACCCAATTATGTTTGACAGCTTTGCTTCCCTCTTTAATTGCACGACGGTGGGTCGGTCCTAAGACTAAATGACGGCTACCTCCTCAATCTGTTTCAGACAGTCGGTGCCCGACTATTAATGTCTGTGGTCGGGTTCATCGTGGTCCTGTTTGTGGTTTGTGTTCTGGCTTCATATCGCCATTGAGCCATTTGCTTTGTTTCATCACAGTTTTTTTATCATATGTGTTTCAATGTGACATTTCACAGACTGAGGTAGAGGGCCCTTTCCATATTTGGTGTGTAGCTTCATCTAATGGACCTCTACCAAATTTGTTAACAGGGGCCACTTGTTTTATGTAGTCTCATATAAGAAAAAGCTTTAAAATTCTTGTATGAAACTTGAAGGCCCAGGCCTTAAATATTTGGTATGTATATTTTCATCTAGGAAACCTTTATCAAGATTATTTAAATTTCAGCCCTGGGGTCAAACACTGCTCCCTCCCAGGGGTCACTTGCGATCTCACCTGAGCAATTGTGATTGCTGATCAAATTTGTCCATGGGATATTACCTTCTCTCGACAGAGATGTCAGTCGACAACGAGAGAGAGAGAGAGACATACAGGTCGCCAGACAAACAGATAACACAATAATATACATGGTGTTACAAACTATATAGTACTATACCTTCTCACTAATGCGGTATTGAAATAAGCATCAGCCAAAAGTATAATTGTTTAGAACCCATTCGAAGAGCAACTAAGAAGCGCGCACATATTTTGAATGTCCCTTTGGAAGATGAATGAAAGTTATACTAATACTTAAGAGGAATTGCTGCACTGTCAGGGGAGGCAACTGTCAAAATTGTTTGCCTCCCTCCTAAAAGTAGATCTGCTCTAAAGGAGAGACTTTGCTTTTCTTAGGACAAATTCTAGTCTTTCAGAGCAGACAATTTTCAGAAGATAGGCGAACTGGAAGTCATAACAAGTGTCCTTTTTGAGCGGAAAATTTTCAAAGCATAGACCAATCTAAATACCTACGCAAACAATGTAGATCCAGATGTGACGGCTCATGTGGAGCTACACTATTTGCCAATCTGCTAATGATTTTGAGTAAAAAAAACCTTGACATCAATGGACATGACCTAATACAAAGATGGAAGTCTACTTCAGAAACTTCAGAGGGTTAATACATATTTAAGCAATCGCAATATGATGAAAACGAGATGGCTCTTACGACAGATGGTCGAGTGTGAATTTTAAGTATTAAGAGTCGTGTTATCACGAAAACATACCTATATAATTTTGACCCCCTTAAACCCCACTTTTATATAGTAAAACTGGGGTTTACAGGGGTATGCATTATTTCTGCTCAAAAACATAGATTGTGGGTACTTGTTAGAACCGCCTCGCCGTGTTAATCTGCGTTTTAGACACTCCCATACTGCAGCATATTTAAATTTTAATTAATTTAAAGAAAGAAAAGTTTTATTGAAAATGCACGAAGCCAGAAGCCAAATTTACCGACCTTAACCTTTCGGGCATGGAAATGCATTACCAAAACACCACTGTGACACAATATCGCTCTGATGTGACTTTTGGCGGGAAAACTGCCATCCTCATACTCCGGCATACTCCAGTAGATTAACCTGCAGACTGCAAAATGCAGTCTGCGTTTTTTGGTGTCTAAAAAGCAGATCAGTTCTGCAGAATGCAAATTGCAAATTGCAGATCAATATATTTCAATAGGGAAAAGTGATTAAAACGCAGATCAATATTGCAGACTGCAGATTGCAGGTCAATGTATTTCAATGGGAACAGATATATAAACACCCAGACCGTACATGGCATGTAGATAAAATTAAAATGTGTGTGTGTGTGTGTGTGTGTGTGTGTGTGTGTGTGTGTGTGTGTGTGTGTGTGTGTGTGTGTGTGTGTGTGTGTGTGTGTGTGTGTGTAAATCAACATTCACAAACAAAGAAAACAGGATTGAAATATTTTTTTATCATTATTGCAGAAAATGGTAATAATTACAATTAAAACTGTAACAATCATTTCTTTTGAGACATTAACAATGAAAACAAAGAATCAAAGTCGCAATCTTAGCAGAAATTAAGCTATATTTATTTACTTTGATAATCACACTGTTTCAAAATCAAGCAAACATACCATTATTCTTTATAACCTGAGAAAAATAAGTTTATTTGTGATCATCACGTAATTAAACTATTAAGTAAAGATCTTAACCGAAAGTTCAACAATAAAATAGTAATTGAACTGGCTTAACAAATCAAAAGATTAATTAACTGTTTCCCCTACTTCAAAGAATATTAATTAATGCAAACCGTTAAAATAAAAATGAAGATTAAAGTTCCACGCATTTAAAAAATGCTTTAACTATGGTATTATAACTGTTTATAACAATTATAATTAAGAAAAGGAATTTCTGATATAATTGTGACATAATGTTTTTTTAAACATTGATATTTGTATGCAGCATTCTGCCAGCATTTGTTCTGCAGATACTTTCTCCCACTGAAATACATTGATCTGCAATCTGCAGTCTGCAATATTGATCTGCGTTTTAGTCACCTTTCCCTATTGAAATATATTGATCTGCAATCTGCATTCTGCAGAACTGATCTGCGTTTTAGACACCAAAAACTCAGACTTCATTTTGCAGTCTGCACATTAATCTGCGTTTTAGACACTCCACCCCGCAGCATCAATAACAGGATATTCATTACGGAAACACGCCTATTTAAATATATTGAAAATTTTACAACAAAAAAAAGGAGATTTTTTTTTATTTATTTATTTATTTATTTATTTTTTTTTTTTTTTTTTTTTTTTTTTTTCATATTTCTGCTCAAAACATAGATTGTGGGTACTCGTGAGAACCGCCTCGGCGAGGCGGTACTCACGAGTACCCACAATCTATGTTTTTGAACAAAAATAAGGAAAATAATGTTTACCCCTGCAAACCCCAGTTTTACTGTATAAAAGTGGGGTTTAGGGGGTCAAAATTATATAGGCATGTTTCCGTGATGGTTGTCAACTTGATACTCGGACCTAATAATGTATATTGGGTCCAAGCTTTATATGAGGATGACAGTAGCGCAACAGCACAGAATACTCGAAAGAGGGTGCTGCAGTATATGAAAATAGATAGATACCATCACATAGATAGATAGATAGATAGATAGATAGATAGATAGATAGATAGATAGATAGATAGATAGATAGATAGATCTGTTGGTTCTCCTAATAAAATTCTGTTCTGTTTAAATTTAACACGAGCGTTGTGCTGTTGAACGACTGTTGTACCGCTAGATACGAAACCGAAAGTCACATGAGAGCTTTGGCAGCAGCTTTTATTCACTTACGCGATAGTTTACCGAAATTTAGACATCTGCCACAAATAAAACGCTGTTTTAATTCTTCTGTAAAGATGAGTTCTACCCCATACGGCTCCTGGAAATCCCCAATCAGTAGCAAGCTGGTATCTGAAAGTAGTGTCGGGTTCCAGGAACTGCACGTAGATAAGCACCCTGATCACAAAGGTGGACCATTTTTCTTTATACACTGTGAATACACACGTTAACAGATCATGTTCTAATCATATATACATGCCCGCTTCATTTTATTTTTTTTTTCTTGGTACTCCTGTATAATATTTTCTAAGATAAAATGCACTTCACTCTCATAGCTGATAAAATCATTGTGTGGGTAGATCTGCTGAATTATTTTTGTTGACACAAATCTACTGTGCTTTCGACATCTTTCAGAAAGTCATTTTTTGCTTGGCGCTTTACACAGAAGACGTAAATTTGTAAACTTTTGACATGATTTAATGCAACAAAGAAAACTAAAAAATATTTTCTGAGACAAAAATCACTTTACTACCGCCATGTAGTCCAACAAGTTAGACGTACGCATGCACCCATTTATTGATAATTGCTGTTTATAGATATTCGCGTTCCGAAGAATAATAAAAACATAAATAACAGCATATAAACGTAAAATATGAACATCTGGAACACAGAACTCTCATGTATGGGAGTATACCGCCGTGTAGCCTAATGTTTCGGTTTCAGTCTACGCCGTTACAGGCTGGACTCTGCACTATGGTATTCTTCACTGTAGGTATAATTGAGCTCTTCGGTAAATTATTCACTCGGGTATTTTTCTGATAAAATATGTGATAAATAAAAAAGGCTGGGAAATCTATTGGGATGCAAGGTTATCAGATTGCGATTTTCTGAATCTTTCTGTCCTGTCAATGTACTGTCCTACTTCCTCCAAAATCAGTTCTCTCCAGTTCCCTATCTCTTCATGGTCATCATATCCAAGCAGGGTGTAGATATCAGGTGTGTGGAGACCCAACTGTTCTCTAAGTCCATTGAAAAGAACAGCTCTTTCTTCTTCGTATAGGTCGCATTCAAGAAGGTAATGCTGTACTGTCTCCATTTGTCCACATTCACAAAGTCCTGAATCACATTGTCCGAGCTTATGTCTGTAGTCATTCAGTAGGCTGTATCCTGTTCTTAACTGCAGGATCTGCTTGTAATGTCTTGTGTTTGGAATGTCCAGTCTAATTTTACTTTTCAGGAATGGCTTACAAAGGGAGAAGTCTCTACCAAACTCCCCAATGTCCCATCTTTGTTGCCACTTTATCTTTATACTATCTCTGGCATGTTTTTTGATGTCTTGGACAGTGACCACACTTGTTTCTTCTTCCAATTCTTTAGCCTCCATCGCTGCTTCTTTCGCCAGCCTGTCTGCAACATCATTACCTTCCACGTCGCTGTGTCCTGGGGTCCAAACAATATCTATCCTCCAGCCTCTGGACTCTAGGATGGACATACCTTCTTTAATCTTCTTGATTACATCATGGTAATGATTGCTGGCCCAATTCAAGGTAAGGATTCCTACTGCTGTCTGACTATCGCTGAAGATCCTGATCTCTTTCTGATGTACCTGACGATCATTGCTCAATAGATGCTCCAACACAGAGAGAATGGCAACCAGCTCCCCTAGAAGGATAAATCCATAAGCTGCCACTGGTCGCTTGATAGTGTCTAGCTGCCCTTCTGGATGGTAAATGGCTGCCCCAGCTCCACAAGGTCCAGGATTTGTAAGGCATGATCCGTCTGAAGCACACCAATGCTTTTGCTGAAACTTCCTTCACCATGTTCTGGATAACAGCCTTTCCTTCCTGTTGTTGTTCAGAAGTTCTGTTTTTTGAGGAGCCCAGCTGTGTCCAATATAATGGCTTCTCCAAAGATCTCACAAAGGCATTCTCTGCAAACTCTGCCTCAGGCTCCACAAATTCAATCCCCGTGCCTGTAACCGTCTTCATCTCTATAACCTGGCTCATGGCTAATCCTACTGGTGTCTCTACACTGTCCCAAGATTCTTCCTCTGTATACTTGTTCAGCAGGGTTTTCAATGGATCATCCTGTCTTTTGGCAGCTATCTTTGCTATGTCCCTAATGGCAATTTCACAGAATCTCAAATCAAGGGGAACCACTCCAGCTGCTACTTCCATTGCTTCCCTTGATGCTGTCCCTGGTAGATCAAGACAAAGAGCCAGAGCCTTTCTCTGGATATTCTCAAGTTTTCTTAGATCAGGTCTTGCTACTGTTTGCCAAATTGAGCAACCATACTCCATAGCTGATCTGATTAAAGTGAAATACAATTCAATTAATTTCTTTGATGAAATTCTAGCTATCCCCTTCACTTCTCTGAGAATATGTAATGCCCTGCTTGCTTTCCTTTCAGTCCTGGTAACATGCTCTTGAAAATTCAATTGCTCATCCAGTGTAATTCCCAATATTTTTGGACAAGGATTATACTGGAGTTCTTTACCATTCACCTTACACAAGCCTTCTTTGTCCAGTCTGTCACAGGTATCTTTCGTATGAAACTCTGTCACTTCTGTTTTACTGAGGCTCAACTTCATTCTCCATTTATTGCACCACAGTAGGATCTTCTCCACATCCTCAGATACTTTTATAGCCAGATCAGCCACATCATTCCCAGTATGCCACAGTGTCCCATCGTCTGCAAACTTGGTGTGTTCTCCGGTAACTTCTTCAAACATATCCATTATGAAGATGTTGAAAAGTAGTGGGGAGATAACGCTCCCCTGGGGCAGCCCTGTGCATGATGCAAATTCTCCTCCGCTAAAGTCCCCAATCTTACATGTACCCCTTCTATCAGACAAGAAAGAGAAAATCCAACTCCACATACGTCCCTTTACACCCAATTTAGATAATTTGACCATAAGCCCTTCCCTCCACACAGAGTCATATGCTTTTTCTAGGTCAACAAAGCATGCCAATGTGCTTTCCTTGTTAGCAAAGCCTTCACGCACAGTTTGTACAAGCTTGAGGACTGCATAAGTCGTACAGTGGAATCTACGAAATCCCTGCTGCTCCTCATCTAGCAGTCTCTTCCCTTCTACATATGCCTCTAGTCTGGAAAGAACTATACGTTCCATCAACTTGCCCATCACACTTGTCAAACTTATTGGACGATATGAAGAAGGGAGCAGAAGTTTGTCTTCCCTTGTTTTCGAAGGAATTTGACATTGGCACATCTCCATTCCATTGGGAGTCGTCCAGCAGACCAGGAGGAATTAAACAGGAACAAAATAGCATTCTTAAGATTCTCACTGGCATTCTGAAAGAGTTCTGGATACATTTCATCTGGCCCTGGAGATTTTCCCACCTTAAGTCTCTGAATGGCTGCCTCTACTTCCTCATACAGAATATCTGTATTGAAAGTCTGTACTCCTTCAGACAAGTCTATGTTGTTCACATTTCTCTTCTTTTGTAAACACTGGTTTTCCGTCTCCTCCAATCAAAGGCAATACAGTAGTCTCTTCTTTCTTCTCTGTCAATTTCCTATACATATCCCATCTCTCTTTAGATGACGTAGCATTTTCAAAAGATGTGAGCAGTCTATCTGTCCACTCATCCTGTGCCTTCACCTTCACCTCCTCTAAATGTGATTCTGCCTCTAACAATTTTTCTTTGTTCTGCACTGTATTCCTCTTTTTATAGTTCTTTTGACACAAATTGAGCTCTGTCTTAGCTTCCTTCACATCCTCATTCCACAAGTATGGTCTAGCAGCACTTTTCTTAATTTTTACTGTTTTCTGCGGAATAACAGTATCCATTGCTTCCTGCATCAATTCACGAAACTTGGCATAATCCTCCTCCAAGTTGCCTGATGAATTGACCCCAAAGTCTTCAAACTTCTCCTCTGTGGTTTCTGTCCACTTACCCCAGTCAGCCTTTTTGATTGGTCTCACTACCCTTATTGATTGACCCGATTCTGCAAGATCAAAGTCTGCTTCCAAAAAGACAGCAATATGATCTGACCGAACCTTTTCATGTGATAGGGTAGAACATTCTCTAGAATATTGCACTATTCCCGTTTAGCACAAAACCAGATCAATTACACTAGTTGAATTTCTTCTGGTTGGCTGGCCATCGTTCAGACAGACAAGATTACAATTTGTCAACATCTCCTCCACGATTATTCCTCCACTATTTCCCTGTGTATTATTCCACTCTACACTCTTGGCATTTAAATCTCCCATAACTACCACATTTTTCAGTCTGCTGCTTGACAGTTTATCGGAAAACAGTTTCAACTGCTCATCTTTTCCTGGTGGGATATATGGCACCAACAGATTCAGTTCCACATTTAAATTTGTCCTGATCCTCACAGCAACACATTCCAGATTTTTATCTTCAAAGTCTAAATTCTGCTCAACAATATATGATACTTTTGACTGATTAATGAAAATAGCCACCCCTCCATGACTGCTTCCAGGTCTTGGTCTATTGAAAGATTTCCAGTTTCTAAATTTAATTGGTTTGTCCTTATTTTCCCATGTTTCATTTAAACACAGAAAGTCTATGTCATAATTGTCTACCAAGTCCTGAATGTCTTCCTTTGCCGTGTTGAAAGATTGAGCATTCAATAAAAGGAACTTCATAATTAGTGTTGGGTTTGGAGAACTGAATATACTCTGAATTTCTTAAAAATAGATTGAAAGGTTGGACAATGTGATGAATCTGCTTTATGGTTTCCTCCACAATTAGCGCAGCACGGTGAGAGAACACAATTTTGGCTACAACAATTTTCTTTTCCACAATTCAAGCAACGTGCTTTGTGCAAACAAGCCTTACCAACGTGTCCGAATCGCTGACAGTTATAACAGCGGATCACTTTCCTTTGTCTCTCTGGATCAAAGACGGTGTCCTTCTGCTTGGTTCCTGGAATTTGAATTCCCTTACTGCAGCACTCCTGGTAAAACTCAAGGTCTGCAAATGTAACCCTTATAACAGGCAGGGCCCTTCCAGATCTTGAGAAGCTCAATCTGTGTACACTTGTTACTTTGCTTCCAGTATTGTCTATGGATGCTTTAATTGAAGAGGATTCAAGCTGTACTGGAATGTTTCTTGCATATGCCACATAAGTTCTCTTCACTTTTTGTCTACACTTTTCTCTGATCTGATGGACAGATCTCACTTTTCCAAAGGCCCCTGCAGGAAATTTCTCTATAAATGTGTCAATCTTTTCACCTTCTTTGAGGTGCAGGGCCACACCCCCTTGAGGCAAACAATAAGCACGTTCTGTCCTATGCTGGGTTTCTGGAAATCTTGAAAGCTCTTTGTTTATTTTATCGCTGGATCTGAAATCCTTTGGTGAAGTTATACCATCTAGTATGACTATTTTATCTTTATCAGAGGGTAAGTTCACTGTTTTAATTGCACTTGACTCAACAGGCTTATGAGTTTTACTTGACTGTCCTTCTGCTAAGAAGGTAGACAAAGACAAAACCTTATCTAGTTTACGGTCAATATCACAAAACGAATCTGACTTCCCTACAACACAGAATGCGCAAGAGTATTTGATGTCTGCAGCAATCAACTTCTGAACAGTCTCATCAGACAACCTAGCACATGCTCCATGCCACCACTTTCCACAAATGTCACAATCAATCCAAGTATCTTTAGTCTTACCTAGATTCACCGGTGAATCTTCCTCACAACATTTACAGCACACATTTACCTCCTCAGGGGGAGTTTCCGCTTCACCTGTTTGTTTTGAAGCTGTCTCTCTGTTTGCCTTCTTTGAGGGTTCTGTCGAATCTGTTCCTTTCTGTGAACCACCAGAATTTCCTGAAGTATTCTTACCCTGACCAGTCTTCCCTTACTTTTAGAAGTAGCGTTCTTTTCGTCTGGCAAATCCAATACCCTAGGTTTACGCTTCCTGAAACTTCTCCTTGGCATTTTTAAGTTACAATCAAAGATCCCTGCATCCCATTAGATTTCACCATTTTCTCGTTTTAAATTTATCCAAAACAATTTCAAATTTGTCCAAAACAAAACATCCTGTTTCAACTGACAAAATTTTCAATTTCTTATTTTTCTGAAAATACTGCACAGAATCGAGTGAAAATAAGCTCAAATTGTAGCTTATTACTTTTCACATCAAGCTATTAGGATGAGTTTTAGATTTCTGTCCTAATTTTGCTTTTTAAAAATTAAATTTAGGTAATTTCGAAGAGCAAAAGTTGTTTATCTCGTCTCGTGCCTTTTCCTCGCCCATTATGTTCTGCATTCCAGATGTTCATATTTTATGTTTATATGCTGTTATTTATGTTTTTTATTTATGTTATTTATGTTTTTATTATTCTGTCATTCCGCTGCAATTTGTCAGTGGCCAAGTCTCACTGGCATGGAGCATTATGCTCCACACACAAGAGCTGTAGAGAGGCATATCTGCCAATGCTGCTCACTCATCTGATTCCACACACAAGAGCTGTAGAGAGGCATATCTGCCAATGCTGCTCACTCAAATATTTTCTCAAAAAAAAAATCCCAAAGTATCATTTTGTGGGCATATGTGATGAAACATATCAAAAGGTACATGGCCATTACAATTTGAATGGGGAATCAGGAGTTTATTTCAAAATAATGAGAAAAATGTTGTTTTCATAAAACCACGGACCCTTTTCCCTGAACATGTAATTTAAAAGGTGGTTTTGTCAGTGTGAACAATGAAAATGGTACAAATATATTCTAAATTGATTAGTGATCATAGAAATGCATATTTAATCTAAAAACATTCTTTATGTCTAAGGCAACTGGCAAAATTCTAACAGGTGCGCGACATTGGCAGACATTTTTTATGACACACAAACAAGGCGATGGTGTAGTTGAGGGATTATTATCTGCTAAATTTGATGAAGAAATTAAATGAAAATAACATGTTTTATTTATAATAAATTAATCTTCGTTCTAGTACATTGAAAAATTAAAACTGGTCTAGTGAACATTTTTAAATTCAGCTCGAATCCTTAGGTGCGCTGAATAGGCCGACAGCAGTGTATAGAAATTGCATAGGTCAGACCAATTTTTGGTCATAAATTTAATTTTACTGTAAAAATTTGAGACCAAAACCCAGAAACAGAAAAGACAAATGGTTTCTGATAAGATTCTGTCAATCAGAACAAAATATTTTCATTTAAAATAAAATGCCATGCAAAAAAAAAGTCTTTCCAAGAGATGTTGAAAGGACAGTAGGCAACTGTTTTTACAGTCATGGGACCAGAAACTAAAGTAGTGTTGAAAGCTACTGCAACAATTGAATATGCAAAGCAGAGTCATAACAAATTTAGGCTTAAAATAAAAAAGTGTGTGTTTCAGGTTACCCGACCGTGTCTAATTTTTCGTCACTGCTGTATCAACTGCCCCATGTGTTATTCATTATGGGTGTCATTAAAGTAAACTATGGAAGAAACAATGTGCTTGATGCAGGACTCAAACCTGTGAACCCCTGCTTGCAAGTCAGGTGCTCTACCAAGTGAGCTAACCAGGCCAACAGTCCTTCCAATCACCACATACAAAAACGGCCCAGGAATAATAGTTAATTTTAAACAAACACAGGAGATACCACATCATCGTCATCATATCATAATTGGATTTTTGATTAACATGCAGGTACAGGGGCAGCATCCACATCAGTGGGCCCCCTTCCAGATAGCTGGCTTGCTTCACGCATGGCATATTTCACACCACCACATATTTCTATCATGAGGGTTGATAGCCGAGAGCTTCCACTCTCTGCAATCCCTCTCTGTCAGCTGCTTCCATGTCATCTTGGCAAGGTTGGGCGGTAAATTCCACCCCCGGTATTTACTGGTGGTATTTACCGGTATTTACCGGTCTGGAAAATACTCCTACTAAAGGGGCAAATACTTGTCAATTGAACTTTTTTGCCTTAAAATACTGCAGAAATCTTAACCAAGTTGACTTCAAATAATATATAATCAAACTAAATGACATAATGTTTTAGCTAATTTTTATAAAAGGTTGTCACCATAAAGAATAAAATTTTCCACAATTTAAGCATGTTGAAACAGCCAAAAGTGAATTAATGGCAAAAATTTTGAAATCGTTTCAAAAATACATATAGTATATTTAATTAGCTTGCCGGGACTATGTCCCTGGAGAGCTTATGTTGTCACCCAGGCGTTGGCGTCCGCGTTTGCACAATGTTTAAGTTTTCAAGTGTGTGCATAGTTTTTTAACTGTTTAAGGTACTGCTTTCATATTTGGTCTACACCTACTTTAGGGTAAGACCTTTCAATAGCATACATTCCCATCCCCAAAATAGACTCTTTATGTAGGTCAAGGTCAGTTCTTACTTTATCTTTTACACCCATGTTTAAGTTTTGAGTTTAAGTTTTGAAAAGTGTACATAACTGCTGAAATATTCAAGATAGAACTCTAATACTTGGCCCACACCAGCCTTAGGGTTAGACCTTTCAATAACACACACCTCTTCTTCAGTTTGACCTTCTGCCTAGGTCAAGGTCAGGTCATACTTTGTCATTTGAGCCCATTTTAGAGTTCTGCATTTAAGTTTTGAAAAGTGTTTGTAATTGCTGAAGTATTCAAGATACCACTTTAATATTTGGCCCACACCTACCTTAGGGTAATACCTTTCAGTAGTACACACCCCTTCCTCAGTTTGACCTTCTGCCTAGGTCAAGATCAGGTCATACTTTGTCATTTATACCTGTGTTTAAGTTTTGAAAAGTGTACATGGCTGCTGAAGTATTGAGATATAGCTTTCATGTTTCATCCACAACAGCCTAAGGGAAGATGTTTCAATGGCATATACCCCATCCCTCAGTTTGACATTCTTCCGACATCAAAGTCAGGTCATTCTCTGTCATTTAATCTTTAATATTTAAAGATTGTTCTTTTATCTGATCAGCCCTTTCTGGCGAGCTGCATTGTCTTCTGACAACTCTTGTTTTAAAAATTCATCTTTATTATTTGGACTTAAACTCAATAGCATAAAAATGCAGGTAAAAAAATACAGGTAAAAATTCACTTGTGCACCTGTCCTTTGACACTTAATTAGCAAGACCATATAATCTGAATTGTTAAAACAACATGTGTCAAGATGATCTTGGACCTCCCAGACCCACACTTTCCCCCAACCTGTATGTGAAAGGCTATCTTGACTGCACCATTGGAGTGTTCCCCATGTCCATACCAGTGGAGCCTTCTCTCCTTCAGAATGAGGTCCAGATCCTCAATGCCAAGCCACGCAAGAAGTTCATTGGACCTCGTGGTGACAATGTCTTGCCGCCTGGCATTGCAGATCTGTCTGATCATTACCCTGTCATTCCACTGCAGACGTTGGAGGTTTGGTTTTGTCAGTGGCCAAGTCTCACTGGCATGGAGCATTATGCTCCACACACAAGAGCTGTACACACAGCCATGTGTCTTGAAAGAGAGGTGGCCTGAAGAGAGAACTGGTAGCAGCTCCTTGATCTTCTTCCAGGCAGTTTTCACACGTGTTGTGGCTGAAAGTTCACAGCCACCTGCTGCTGAGAGCATGTCTCCTAGGTAGCAAAAGGAAGCTACCACCTCCAGGTTGTCAGGTCTGACTTGGACTTCCCTCTGTGGACTGCTATCCAAGGGGCATGCAGTTCCCTGGCACCATGTACATCTGTAGTCAGGGTCCTTTGTCAAGTGCTTGAGCCCACTGCATTTCTTGTGCACCCAGTGCTTGCAGCCGTTGCAGAAGATGCTGTTGCTGCCCACTCCAGTGCGACAGGCGCATGGAAACTCGCCTGAACTCTGCAGGAGGTCCAGGTCTATACCAAAGATCATGATCGTCTTTCCTGCATTTACTCTCAGTCCTTTCTTTTCCATTGCTTCTTTCAAAGTCAAGAGCCTCATGACATATTCCTCGAGTGATTCAGCGATGATAACAAGGTCATCGGCATAGAGGTCCTCCCAGGTGACCCCAGAGCGGAACTCTCGTGATAAGGCTCACAATGATGAGTACTGAGCCTTGGTAAACACCGACCTTCACTTCAAACTCTTCACTGTGCCCCTCACCAAAACAGACACAGCTCCGCGCATTTGCGTACATCCCCTGCACCAGTCATACAATCAACTCCTCCACACCAAGTTTTCTCAGTGCCCACAGGATACCAGTAACAAAAAATAAATTCCAGACTTCCATCACTGTGTTGGACATTTCCATGTGACAAATCAGTAGTTGAACACATGGAAAGCACAGTCTCAGCTGAACACTTACACTGTACAGTCAACCCTGGTTACTCGTATTAATACAACAGAACATTTTGTTATAATGATAACTTGATAATCTTGAAACCTTCACTCTAGAGGTGACAGTGAATCAGAAACAAGTATTAGCTTTTTCAAAAAAGCAGCGGGTCCTTTAGCTTCAACAATTGCATGTACGCATATGACGATTATACTGCACATGATGGGGAATCCTGGGCTAGTATTTGCAAATTTGACAATGGAATGCCAGTAAAGGTACTCTTTGGACAGGTTCAGTTCATAGTAAAAAAGGTGTCTGAGTTGCTTTTTATGACCCCAACTTCGAAGAAGTTGGAGAGGCATATTGCTTCTAGGATGTTTGTGCGTGTGTGCATCCGTCCGTGCGTCCATCCGTTATGCTTTTTGATGCATAGCATAATTTCTGAACGATGCATGCTAGGGTTTTGAAATTTCATATATGGATTCTTCTTGAAAAAATAGCTGACCTGTTTTTTTTTCCCCATCAGGATTATGCCCCTTTCCTGAGTTACGGCCCTTTGAAAAAATATAGATGAAATCTTGTCAGCAAAATATCTCAAAAGCTATTGAAGCTAGAGCCTTGAAACCTGGTGAATAGGTTGGTATTGATGAGTAGATGACCTGATTAACTTTTGAATAAATTCTGAAAATTACCTCATGAGTTATGGCCCTTTATAACTTGGGGCATTTTTACAATTGCTCACTTTTTGATGCATAGCATAAGTTTTGAACTGTGCATGCTAGGTTTTTGAAATTTCATATAGGGATTCCTCATGAAAAAATAGCTGACACCTATTTTTTTTCCCCATCAGGATTATGCCCCTTTCCTGAGTTATGGCCCTTTGAAAAAATATAGATGAATTCTTGTCAGCAAAATATCTCAAAAGCTATTGAAGCTAAGAGCCTTGAAGCCTGGTGAATAGATTGGTATTGATGAGTAGATGACCTGATTAACTTTTGAATAAATTCTGAAAATTACCTCATGAGTTATGGCCCTTTATAACTTGGGGTATTTTTACAATTGCTCACTTTTTGATGCATAGCATAAGTTTAGAACTGTGCATGCTAGGGTTTTGAAATTTCATATAGGGATTCCTCATGAGGATATAGCTGACACATATTTTTTTCCCATCAGGATTATGCCCCTTTCCTGAGTTATGGCCCTTTGAAAAAATGTGGATGGAATCTTTTCAGCAAGCTATCTCAAAAATTATTGAAGCTAGAGCTTTGAAATTTGAGGAAAAGGTTGGTAGCAATGAGTAGATGACCTGATTAACTTTTGAATAAATTCTGAAAAGTACTTCTTGAGTTATAGCCCCTTGTCATTTTGGGCATTTTTACATTGCACACTTTTTGATGCATAGCATAAGTTTTGGACTGTGCATGCTAGGGTTTTGAAATTTCATATATGGATTTCTCATGAAAAAATAGCTGACACATATTTTTTTTCTTATTAGGATTATGTCCCTTGAGTTACAGCCCTTTGAAAAAAATATGGATGAAGTCTTGTAAGCAAAATATCACAAACACTATTGAGGCTAGAGCCTTGAAATTTAAGGAATAAATTGGTAGTGATGAGTAGATGACCTGAATAACTTTTGAATAAATTCTGAAACGTACTTCTTGAGTTATGGCCCTTTGTCATTTGGGGCATTTTTACTATGCACACTTTTTGATGCTTAGCATAGGTGTTGAACTGTGCATGCTAGGGTTTTGAAATTTCATGTATGGATTCCTCATGAAAAAATAGTTGACACATATTTTTTCCCCATCAGGATTATGCCTCTTTCCTGAGTTATGGCCCTTTGAAGAAATATGAATGGAATCTTGTCAGCAAAATATCTCACTATTGAAGCTAGGGCCATGAAATTTAAGGAATAGATTGGTAGCGATGAGTAGATGACCTGATTAACTTTTGAATAAATTCTGAAAAGTACTTCTTGAGTTATGGCCCTTTGTCATTTTGGGCATTTTTACTGTGCACACTTTTTGATGCATAGCATAAGTTTTGACCTGTGCATGCTTGTTTGAAATTTCATATATGGATTCCTCATGAAAAAGTAGGTGACCCATATTTTTTTTCCTGTCCAAATTATCTCCCATTTCTCTTTTAATAAAATAACATTGAAATCTCGTATATTTGTACTGTTGTTACTGTCATGGGCAAGCAGTGTTGGGAGTCAAGCAGTGTTAGGGTCAGGCAGTTGGGTGCATGTGTTTTACAAACACCAGCTCTAGTTTTTAAATATTTTCATGTATTATAAAGATTTCTATACATAATACAGTGTAGACCTAGATAAGAGGTCGCATTTTGCGGCATCTGATCTGGATCTATACTGTTTGCTACTGTCCTTTTTATGGGACGCTAGGCATAAATGGTTTATACCCAAAGCAGGTTATCATTGGATAATAAAACATTCTATTCTATTCATTATCAGATGCACAACTACTATGTCAACAGCCGCATCCGGTTCGATACAATTCCCGAATTTGATGTGTGATTAGCTCAACTACTATATATGCAGGCCGTCAGGATGACCTGCAATTATGCAAGAACATTGTAAAGTGTGTCTGTTTAGTTTTAATTGCTACCATTGTACATTGTGTCTGTTTAGTTTTAATTGCTACTATGCCATATAGAAATTTCTGTATTCAAACAGTGTAGAGCCTGATCAGACACCATGTTCATTGTCTGATCTGGGTCTACACTGTCTGCCAATGTCTCTTTTATGGTATGCTAGGCATAAATCGGTTAAGTCTATTGTAAATGTCCAAATTGTTTTCTCCTTTAGATTCTGTGTACTGGTCTGAGTTGCGTTATGACGAAGGAGGAAGGTATGTCATTTGCTCACACAAGCAGGGAACACAGGGCTTCATGTCATGGACACCAGAAGGATTTAATGCCAGAACAAGAGTGCACGAGTATGGTGGAGGTGCTTTCCTTGTTTATAATGGCAGGGTATACTTCAGTAATTTCCAGGACCAGGACATGTACACACAGGGCTCAGATGGAGATGTTCCACAGAGAGTCACGGCTGAGGGGACACACTGGAGGTATGCTGATGGACAGTTTAGTGAAAAGGTAATTACACCACAACCTCTTTATAGCACTATTGTTGGGGTCCATATCATAAACCGTGTTAGTTAAACAACCGTGTTATATCCAAACAAAAATGTATAGATTATATTGAAAAATGACCATTTATGGTCATTTTTCAATATAATCTGTACATTTTTGGGATCCATCTTTCAACCGTGTTATATCCAAAACCGTGTTATAACGATCTGTGTTATAAAGGGGTTGTAGTGTATGTATATATTTTGTTAGCAGTATTTAGCTATTAAAGCTGTGGTCTTGATGAGATGTTATTTGGAAAGCAAAATAATTATATCCTCGATTTAAAAAACTGGAGGATATGTAACAGAGCCGGATAAGGTGCTTTTTTTTTTAATCAAAAGTATCAAAATGTTTTTCATATTTCCATGAAAACATATGTTGTAGGTACTCATTAGAAGGGCTTCACTGGATGAGGCACTTCTAAAACAACAGGTTTACATGTAGAAGTAGTTTTGGTCATGGTACCTAAGCCGTAATCCAAACTCATAAATCCATAAACGAATGACGAATCAGAATATTCAGACCAACAGACATGGGCCCCAGAATAAAGGGTGTAATCAGGCGTCCGCGGATGTAAGCATTACTTGGTAAGCAAGCTTCGTCCACCATGCCCATAGGCCTGATCGAAGGAATTATCGGTAGAAGCGTATGTCTGGGAACTGAGAAAAAAAAATTTATCTGGCTATCCTCTAAACTGAAGCTATACTGGCCTTGCCTTGTCTGTCACTCCCTTATTCCATAATTCATTTATCATTTTACTTGAAAATATATGTCACTCTTTTCTTAATATGTGTAATGTTGGTATATAAGATAAGTCTGTATTTGTTGTATTACATCCGAGCGCAAGCTCACCCCTCGCCTCAAAGTTTGGAAGCTTAAAGACCCTCAGACAAGCAATCATTTCCAGGAGGTCTTCAACTTGCATGTGAGCACATCTGCAGGTGTAGCTGATGGGGCCACTGAGGATATCTGGAACAACATCAAGACTGGACTGCTCAAGACAACTGAGGAGGTATGTGGCACAACTCGGCCACACCGTTGGCATCGTGAAACCTGGTGGTGGAACAAACACGTGGAAAAGGCCATTGCTGCCAAGCGGACAGCTTTCAAGGCCTGGAAGGCTGGTAAAGGAACTAGGGCATCATACAATGCAGCCAAACGAAATGCCAGACATGCAGTGCACCATGCTCGTCAAGAAGCTGACAAGAAGGTCTTCGAGAATATTGACCCCAAGTCTTCAGAAGTCTACCGCCTTGCTAACCAGTTTAGAAGAGAGAACACTGATGTTGTTGGTGACAAACCTGTGAAAAATGATGCAGGAGAGATGGCAATGAGCAAAGACTCAAAGCAGAAGGCCTGGCTGGAGCACTACCAAAGGCTTCTCAATGTTGAGTTTGACTGGGACCCAGACCACCTGTCACATCAATCACCAGTGGAAGGCCCGCCCATCCCAATCACCATTGATATGGTTAAGAAGGCTATCTTGCAGATGAAGGCAGGCAAAGCACCGGGCCCATCAGGCATAGTGGTGGAGATGATAAGAGCGGCCGGTGACATGGGCGCCTCCATGATCCGTGACCTCGCAGTTGCAATCATTCATGATGGCAAGGTACCCTCTGACTGGGAGCAGAGTTTCATTATCTGCCTCTACAAGGGAAAAGGGGACGCATTGGAAAGGGGCAACTACCGCGGTCTCAAGCTGACAGAGCAGGTTATGAAAATCCTGGAGAGGATTGTGGACGGCCTCATCAGACAGTTGGTGTCAATCGACGATTCCCAGTTTGGCTTCGTCCCAGGCAGAGGCACTACAGACGCAATCTTTGTTGTCAGGCAGCTACAAGAGAAGTATCTAGCTGCCAATAAGAGACTCTACATGGCTTTTGTAGACCTGGAGAAGGCGTTTGATCGAGTGCCTCGGAAGGTCATCTGGTGGGCGCTGAGAAAACTTGGTGTGGAGGAGTGGATTGTGCGACTGGTGCAGGGGATGTATGCAGATGCACGGAGCCGTGTCCGTGTTGGTGAGGGGTACAGTGAAGAGTTTGAAGTGAAGGTTGGTGTTCACCAAGGATCAGTACTCGGCCCACTGCTCTTCATCATTGTGCTTGAAGCCTTATCACGGGAGTTCCGCTCTGGGGTCCCCTGGGAGGACCTCTATGCCGATGACCTTGTTATCATCGCTGAATCACTTGAGGAATGTGTCAGGAGGCTCTTGACTTGGAAAGAAGCAATGGAGAAGAAAGGACTGAGAGTAAATGCAGGAAAGACAAAGATCATGATCTGCGGTACGGGACTGGACCTCCTGCAGAGTTCAGGCCAGTTTCCATGCGCTGTCTGTCGCACTGGAGTGGGCAGCAACAGCATCTTCTGCAATGGCTGCAAGCACTGGGTGCACAAGAAATGCAGTGGGCTCAAGCGCTTGAAAAAGGACCCTGACTATAGATGTACACGGTGCCAGGGAACTGCACGCCCCTTGGATGGCAGACCACAGAAAGAAGTCAAGGTCGGACCTGACAAGCTTGAGGTGGTAGCTTCCTTTTGCTACCTAGGAGACATGCTCTCAGCAGCAGGTGGCTGAGAACTTTCAACCACAACACGTGTGAAAACCCCCTGGAAGAAGTTTAAGGATCTGCTACCAGTCCTCTCTTCACGCCACCTCTCTTTCAAAACACGTGGCCATGTGTACAGCTCTTGTGTGCGGAGCGCAATGCTCCATGCCAGCGAGACTTGGCCATTGACAAAGCCGAACCTCCAGCGTCTGCAGCAAAATGACAGGGCAATGATCAGACAGATCTGCAATGTCAGGCCGCAAGACATTGTCACCACCAGGTCCAATGATCTACTTGTGCGGCTTGGCATTGAGGATCTGGACCTCATTCTGAAGGAGAGAAGACTTCGATGGTATGGACATGTGGAACGCTCCAGTGGTGCAATCAAGACAGCCTTTGACATACAGGTTGATGGAAAGCATGGGCCTGGGAGGCCCAAAATGACATGGAAGCAGCTGACAGAGACGGATTGAGTGGAAGCTCTCGGCTATCAACCCTCATGATAGACGTACCTGGAGATCTGGTGTGAGATCTGCCATGCGTGCAGCAAGCCAGCTATCTGGAAGGGGGCCCACTGATGTGGATGTTGCCTCTGTACCTGCACGTTAATCAAAAATCCGATTATGATGATATGAGGGATTGAAAATTGGGTTCCTGTCTTTCATTCATAGCTCCAGGTAAGAAGTATCAGGCACGTCTAATGAGTACCACAGCATATGTTTTTATGGAGAAATAAGAAAAGTATCAATACTGTTTGGATGGAAAAAGTGCCATATATCTGTATCTGTGACATAGAAATGTTTTATATTTTAGAATCAAAGAATCTATTGTGTGAGAGAAGACCACAGTAAAGTAGAGAAGGGAGAAGCTAAAGAAGCACAGAATACTGTGGTTACAGTCAGCCCCAAAGATGGCAGCCAAGCTGTTCTGGTAGGCTTTACAGTTCTAATTATAAATGTATATCCATAACTGAAGATGCATATTGATATAGTTGCTCCGTCAGCTGAATCTCAGATTTAACCAAGTTTAGGTAGAAGAGTCCATGAAGCATACATGGGTTAAATTGTTAATGAACAGTAATTTCCCACTTATCCAGCAGTTTTTAAACACATTGATAGGTAGTAAAACAGACTTTGATAGCAGAAAGCTTACATAAACAGGTAGTCAAACAGACTGATAGCAGAAAGCTCACATTAACAGGTTGTCAAACATACTTTGATAGCAGAAAGCTCACATTAACATGTAGTCAAACATACTTTGATAGCAGAAAGCTCACATTAACAGGTAGTCAAACAGACTTTGATAGCAGAAAGCTTACATTAACAGGTAGTCAAACTGATAGCAGAAAACTTACATTAACAGGTAGTCAAACATACTTTGATAGCAGAAAGCTTACGTTAACAAGTAGTCAAACAGACTTTGATAGCAGAAAGTTTACATTAACAGGTTGTCAAACATACATGTACTTTGATAGCAGAAAGCTCACATTAGCAGGTAGTCAAACAGACTTTGATAGCAGAAAGTTTACATTAACAGGTAGTCAAACAGACTTTGATAGCAGAAAGTTTACATTAACAGGTAGTCAAACAGACTTTGATAGCAGAAAGTTTACATTAACAGGTAGTCAAACATATTTTGATAGCAGAAAGCTCACATTAGCAGGTAGTCAAACAGACTTTGATAGCAGAAAGTTTACATTAACAGGTAATCAGACTTTGATAGCAGAAAGCTTACAGGTAGTCAAACAGACTTTGAAAGCAGAAAGCTCTTATTAACAGGTAGTCAAACATACTTTGATAGTAGAAAGCTTACATTAACAGGTAGTCAAACAGCCTTTGATAGCAGAAAGCTTACAGGTAGTCAAACAGACTTTGATAGCAGAAAGCTCACATTAACAGGTAGTCAAATAGACTAATAGCAGAAAGCTCATATTAACAGGTAGTCAAACAGACTTTGATAGCAGAAAGCTCACATTAACAGGTAGTCAAACAGACTAATAGCAGAAAGCTCATATTAACAGGTAGTCAAACTGATAGCAGAAAGCTCACATTAACTGGTAGTCAAACATACTTCGATAGTAGAAAGCTTACATTAACAGGTAGTCAAACAGCCTTTGATAGCAGAAAGCTTACAGGTAGTCAAACAGACTTTGATAGCAGAAAGCTCACATTAACAGGTAGTCAAATAGACTTTGATAGCAGAAAGCTCACATTAACAGGTAGTCAAACATTGATAGCAGAAAGCTCTCGGAAGTTGATGTTAACTCAGCCTATGCCTCCAAACCCATGGTTGAGCAATATTCTCTTTTCAAATAAATCCAAATGAACTCGATGATCCCAAAGGACCAGAAAATATAACTTTCATTAATATTTAGTTGGGGGAGATGTATATTCACATGTAAAATTATTACAGGCAGAAGGTTGTGACTTCTACAGCTGCCCAAGAGTGTCACCAGATGGAAAGAAAATAGCCTGGGTTCAGTGGAATCATCCTAATATGGTGAGATATTCTTCATATTTTTATTATATACCTATCTATGATACCCTTTGGTTCTAAATTATTTTCCTTTGTAAATGTATTTTTGCGGGACTGCAATTACCAATGTGAGATTTGATTCCTATGTTAAATGCAAACTACAACTACAAACATCTTTTCATCATTCTACTACAGTTCATTTAAGAGGAACACAGCAATCTCTACCATTTATTGTATTCCTGCAGCAAAGGCTTGGACTACAGCAGCTGAAACAAGGGGAGCAACATAGCTACAGATGAGGGGGTATCCACATAATATTTTTCTTTTTTCTCAACAAATACATATGTTGTGGGTACTCATTAGAAGCGCCTTGCCGTGACGCTTCTAATGAGTACCCACAACATATGTTTTCATTGAGAAATAAGAACGTTATCAGCATTTTTCAAATGAAGAACGCGCGTTATCTGTTGCTATGGAGCAAATTCTTTCCTTTTAGAGTAGACCCATTTTCAGAAGAGCTTTATGTGCAGGAAAGCAAACAGGAAGCCACAGAAGTTGTCTCCCTTGTAAAAAGATGGTGGAAAATCTACCAAGTGTAATCAGACTTCATACTACACTAATGGGCTTGTCTGCCTGTTTAAGGTATTTTTGTAAAACTTGTAGATCTCTGTTCAGGCTCATAAGCATGGTAGGCAAAGTGTGCTTACCAAGTAATGCTTACTTTCCACGGACACCTGATTAAACCCTTTTTTATGTTGGGTCCATGTCTGTCTGTGGGCATGGTATACGAAGCATGCTTACCAAGTAATGCTTACTTTCCATTACACTCCACTTATGTTGGGTCCACGTCTGCCTTTCTAAACATTCCTAATTTGTGCATTCAAACATATCAGCCATAATGCAAATAACAAATAAATAAACAAAACCAAAGAAAATTTTGAAGGAATAATATTTTAATCACATGGAGTACAATATCAGCAGACGAATGCAAAAACTCCAGTAATATGTGCCAAATCTAAAGCATTGGGTAAAAAGTGTAACCCGAGCCATGGTCCTACTAAACACAGAAAAGAACCGCTCCACCAAAAAGAGGCTATTGAGTACAGAAAAGGACTGTAATTTTAGCACAAATCCCAATCAGTTCTAGAAGTCTATAGAATTTCAAGCAACTGCCCCCATCAGCATTCTCAGTGCTTTATTTTTTTTATTATACTTTCAGCCCTGGGACAGTACTGCATTGATGGTAGCAGATCTGTCAGAGGATGGTGGTAACATTGTGAAAGGATCAGAAAAACAGGTTTGTTGCAATTCTGTTTCATTTTAATTTTAGAAACTCTTCACTTCCTCTTGTCTTTTGGTTCCCTGGGAAGGCTATGTTGTATGATTATGGCCTTCCTTGGGTATATACTTTTCACTGTATTGTTTTTCAAACATTCTCAGAGCACTGTATGCTGGATATGCACATAGGGATATGAAGTTGTTTTATTTTCTTTTCTTGGTAACCCTATATGATTTTCAGATCATAAAATAGTTTTGGGCAGCTGTTGTGATATAAGTTCCTGGCACACACACTACATTCTCCTCAGCACATTGCCCTGGGAATAAGCTTGTCCATACCACAGCAAAGAGTTAAAAAAATAACTCCAGACTACTCCAGGGCCCGGTTGTTCAAAGCGTCGTTAGCTAAACGAACTCGTTAAGGGTCATTTCATTAACTGTTTAAGCAGATTCAATATACAATATTCTGATATTTTTTGCTGAAAAAATGTGAGTAGCTTTTGCACTGCAAAAGCTACTCACATTTTTTCAGCAGAAAATTTCAGCATATTTGTGTGTCACTCAGTGTAAATTTTAACAAATCGTTAACTAACGACATTGTTAGCTTTGAACAACTGGGCCCAGACTGTCACTGGATCGTGGCAGATTACCCTGGATTCACATTAACAAACAAGATGGCAAATATATCCAGTAACTGTCCCAAAAGCTATGCAGTGGTTTAACCTGATATGCTATTATATAAACAAGCCACTGCCAACTGTGAAGTGTGGCAGAAAATTACTGGTCCCATTCTCAATAACAAGGGTATTAACTGGTCTATGTGCAATTGCTTACCACGATGTCGGCCTGAAATGTATTTTATCAGCTGTAAAGTGTCCATCCATTTGATTTTCTATGAAAACATATGGGCATTTATATAATGAAAAGAATAATTTCAAGCTCTTATGGTTATGCATAAGTCTTAAATTTGAGAATATTATTATTTGCTTGTAATTATCAATGATTAGAATATCTCTCGTATTTGCAAATGATCAAATTTAACGAATCAGTAATTGGTGCATACCAGCAGTTAAAGTAGATGATTGATACAATTAGAATAATTTATTTAGTCACATGCCCGCTTCCTTCTGTACTCTGCTTACCATGTTCAACTCTTTTGTTAAAGATTGTCCATGTTTTTACAGGCATGACTTCTCAGATACTCAGTTTTGGTTCACATTTGTCTGTGGCAATGAAAACATGTTGTGGGTACTCATTAGCAGTACCTTGGTGAGGTGCTTCTAATGAGTACCACAACTTATGTTGATGTCAAATAAGAAAAATATTTTCTGTTGAAAAAAGTGCCTTATCTGGAGCTATGTTGGTAGTGTTTTAGGGTAAATATGGCATAGGTCGATAAGAGTGGGTAACAAGTAAATATTTTTCTTGTTTCTCCATGAAAACGTGTTGTGGGTACTCATTAGAAGTGCCTCGCTGAGGCGCTTCTAATGAGTACCCACAACATATGCTTTCTTGGCAGAATAAGAAAAATATGAATACATTTTGGTTGAAAAAGTGCTATATCCAGAGCTATGTTTATTCGTTTCAATATTCTGTTGATCTGGAGACTGAAGCCTTGTGGATTTTCTTTTACACAGGTAGCAGGTGGCACTGACATTAGTGTTATTCAGCCATCATGGACTTGTGACAATGATCTTTTGTACATAGATGACAGAACTGATTGGTGGAATCTGTACCATGTGACTAAGTCAGGTGACCATGTAAATGTCTTACCAAGAAGTCAAGAGTGTGGAGGTCCACAGTGGATATTTGGTATGAATGCCTACATGGTTGATCCTAGAGGAAATGGAGATGTTGTTGTCGCATATGGAAAGGTTGGCTATGTTATTAGTACAATCCCACTTAGGCCAAATAAAAAACTGTGTATTTAGGGTAACATATTAGAAAAAAAATAGGTAGGGATTTTTTTTATATATATTATTTTCTGTTCTATTCATAATTATGAAGTATATTTGGACTCTGCACCATAGTTATGAAATGGTCAGAATTGTTATTACTTGATGGCAAATTATCCTATGAATCGTCGTTTGACTCAATTTTTTACCCTTTTTCAAACTGAATTTTTGTGATAGTTTTTTAAATATAAGATGGTATAAGAACTATCCAAGATAAAAGTTGTAGAGAAAGTTAAGTGCCAACATCAAAATGTTCCATGGACATGACATAGAGCAGTTTTGCTGTACATAGACAGATTTTCAAAAATACAGTTGACTCTCGTTATCTCGACCCCTCTTATCTCGATCCTATCACTTATGTCGAACTGATTTCTAAGTCCCGATTATTTTCCTTATATATTTATTGCATTTCAGCTTCGCGTATGTCTAACTACTTTTATGTCGACACTTCGGCTATCTCGTCCATCATTTTCAGTCCCTGAATATATTTTTCACAGTTTTTACTACCGCGTATCTCGAACTCGGACCATGACGAAGGAAAACAAAATGTAAGATGCGGCGCCGCCGGTCTCTCAGTTAATGAAAGTCATAATAGGCCATTGATAAATAAATCAATATTTTAATTTTCCCCTTTGTCCAGGTAATTACAAACAACATAAACAATGTCTAAAATCCGTAATTATGAAATCACGTGCGTGTCGAGTCGGTTTGACACACGGGGCTTAACACCGTCTCGTGTCATTGATTTTTAAGATAAAAAGCAGCTCAGAATAGTGTTATGGAAGATTAATCAACGAAGTTTCTTCAATTTATTGTTTAGATATGCTCTTCACTATTGAGTACTGTCCGTCTGAATGATTTAGCGTCTTCAAGAAAAGTCAGTGCGCGACAGGTTCCGACTCAAATCAGCCTGTATTGAACATGCTAGCTAAGTCTGAATCTTTGCTTGTTACTCTTTGGTCAGGCGGTGCTCTTTGGTAAGCCCAGATAAGGCTCATGCGTATAATGGAAAATTCGTGGGCGTGCAGGCTGATCCGAGTCTTTGACAGTCGCACAGTCTTCTAATAGGAGTTGTCGTGCACGGCCTTAAATAGAGGAATCACACATGGGTACCGATGTTAACCCTTCCGACCCTGTAGACTGATACAGATACCCGCACAAATAGTGTAGGTCCAGATGAGACGGCTCATAACGAGCTTTCTCTGCAGGATCTACAGTTTGCCGCGCTGAGAGGGTTCGTTTATGCCAGGGGAGATAATCCAAACTAGCTTACAGCTGCCGCTTAACATTGTAAGCGTTTTATGCATAAGCGGAAACCAGTCAACTCTTTATCGAGTCGTCTAGGCGAAGGGAGCTAATCCAAACCAGTTCATGACGTATAGCTAACACAACCCGGAAACCAGTAATTCATTTATAGCTCACATGGAAATCCAAATTTGCAGGAGTATTCAAAGACAACAAGAGACGTTTGAAATTTATTATTATTAACATTTATTGATGATATTATTCCAAGAGAACCATTGCATCTCCTAAAACAAACAGTAACAATGCAAACTGAAGTACGCGTAAATTATTTAAATTGCCATATACATGTGCCTTCCAACCACGTTTTGGCGAACAGAGGCGAACAGTCGTCATACCTATGACGTCACAATTTGGTTGTCTCGAACTACTGATAACTCGAACATTTTTATCAGGTCCCGTGAAGTTCGAGATAACGAGAGTCGACTGTATAAAATTCTGCATATTTTCTTAGTCCCTGATTGACATCCATGTGCACTTTTCAGGTGATGTATACTTTTGATAGTTGGTCACTGCTTAATGCATTGTATTTCATTACTGTTTATAAGTCATCAGTCAAGCTTATTTTATCATTGGTTCAGGGCCCAGTTGTTCAAAGCTAACGATGTCTTTAGTTAACGATTCGTTAAAATTTACATCGTGATATGCAAATATGCTGAAATTTTTTGCTCAAAAAATGTGAGTAGCTTTTGCAGTGCAAAAGCTTTTGCAGTGCAAAAGCTACACACATTTTTTCAGCAAAAAATATCAGAATATTGTATATTGAATCTGCTAAAATAGTTAACAAAATGACCCTTAACAAACTCGTTAAGCTAACGACGCTTTGAACAACTGGGCCCAGGTGTTAGACAAGCAGAGCAATTAGCTATGTTTTCTCTTATATTTTTCAAGAAAAGTGACATGCTAAGATCATTTTAGGATCATTTAAGGTCATTTAAGATCATTTTAGGATCATCTTGCTTAGACAATTTGAATGATATCCAAGAAGATAGTAATAGACATAATTATTTCTGTATGGAAGGTCCTAAATTTTGTTTGCAGGAACTTGGTGTGTATAATCTCAACACAAAGTCCTACAAAGTGGTTGATACAGGTTTCACTAGTCATACATTTGTCCGTGTTGGAGGAAATGGGATGGTTTATTGTGTCGCTGGAAGTCCAACCAAATTTTCTTGTGTTGTACAGATTAATACTCAGACAGGAAAAGTGAGTATCACTCAGCTTATAACCATAGCTCCAGATAAGGTGCTTTTTTACATCTAAATTTGTTGATATTTTTCTTATTTCCCCACAAAAACATTATGTTGTGGCACTCATTAGAAGCACCTCATTGAGGCAATTTTAATGAGAACCCACAACATATGTTTTCATTAAGAAATAAGAAAAATAAATTCCTGATGCTCCCTCTTATCTGGAGTTATGTTATTACTTCATTTTTCTTAACTCCAGATAAACAGGGTATTTAGATTTCTTCTATTTCATAGCTCCAGATAAGGTGCTGCTTGTCTTTTTTTTTTTTTTTTTTCTTTTTTTTTGTTTAAAAAATATTGATATTTTTCTTATTTGTCCTCAAAAAAATATGTTATGGCACTCATTAAAAGCACCTCACCAAGGCGCTTCAAATGAGTACCACAACATGTTTCTGTGGAGAAATGATAAAAATATGTTGATACCCCTCTTATGTATTTTTGCACACAAAATATCTTGCTAAGTACTTACTAGGATTGCCCCTGAGAGGCAATTCTAATGAATACTCACAATATATTTTGGTATAAAAATAACAAAATTTTCCCCTTAGTCATCATCTGTCTGGAGCTCTGTTCAGTTTATACCAGCCTTCAAAACTTCACCTGCTATAAAGCAATACCCTATTAACCTTAGGTATGGGGACACCTTATCTGCTTACCATACTTGTCCTAAAATTTGAAATAGTCCATTCCACAACCTCTTGACATGTCTTAAATATTGCTGTATGTATGGCAAACAGTGTAGACCCTGATCAGACGCCGCAGTCTGCGGCATCTGATCTGGGTCTGCACTGTTTGCAAAGGCCTATCTGTTCCAATACTTCGGGTTGTTATGGTATTTGTTATAGTTACAGGGTGGCCACGCACTATGGAAAACAGGAAAATGGTGAAAAAAATTCCCTGCAGGGAAAAATCAGGGAATTTGAAATTTTGCTGAAAATCAGGGAAAATTCAGGGAATTTCAAAAAATCTTATCTTTGTAAGGTCAAAATATTCAAATTTTATAGCTGTTCAGGTGTGGCTACAAGGGGAGGTTGGAGGCCATATATTTTACCAGTTTTGATTTTGACTATCATGAAAGTAAATAAGCACATGTACATCATATTTTAGATAAATTTTCATTCAATTAAGAATATTGGCCAGCCTCGGTGGCTCAGTTGGATGCGCCGTCCGACTGGAGACCAGGAGGTCGCGGGTTCAACCCTCGCCCAGGTCGGCAACATTCTTTCGTAAAGATTGATCATGAAATATTTTCTACGGTCATTCTCTCCCTTCCGCTGATTCAAGAAGGGCAGTTGTCAGTTTCTGGCGAAAGAATGTGCACAATACTGGTTAACCGCTTAGAGGACTAAGCCTGTCCAGTAAACGTGTGGTTAGGTAAACTGACCGCGCTCGACATGACCCCATTGGGTTGACTGGGCCGTAAAACCTCAACACAAACAAACAAACATTAAGAATATTGTGACAGCATTGTGTATAAACATGTCACTTGACAGCATTTGAATCAGTATATGACTTCTAAAAGTAGGGGCCATTGCGATACTATTAAGGTTTTTAATCAGGGAAAATCAAATCAAATCAGGGAAAAATCAGGGAATTTGATTGCTAAAAATGTGTGGCCACCCTGAGTTACTGGGACAGACAACCCAGAGAAAAAAAAGCATAAACCCAGATCAGAGGCTACACTTTTTGCCAGTCACATTGCTCTCAGAGGTATTACTATCAGAATGGGCAGTTGTTAGTTTCTACCAAGTACTCACAACATATGGTTGTGCTTTTTGTTTTTTTTTTGTTTTTTCTGGAGAAATAAGAAAAAATATTTTATGGATACCCCTGCTTAACTGGGGCTATGTATGTCCAAAGTTTGTTTACATTTCAGGTTGATATTTTGAGAGAATCAAAAAGTCTAGACATGGATACATGTTACTTCAGCATTCCTGAAGAGATTGAATGGAAGACAACCAAGGGGGACATGGCCTATGGCTATTTTTATCCACCAGTCAATAGAGACTTTACAGCACCTGAAGGAACCTGCCCTCCTCTACTGGTGAAAAATCATGGCGGACCAACATCCCAAACCAATAATATACTAAATTTAAAGATTCAGTATTTCACTAGCCGTGGTATGGCTGTACTGGATGTAAACTACAGAGGAAGCACAGGATATGGGAAGCAATACAGGCATAAACTTAGAAATAAGTACGTGAATCACAGGGCTGTAGATAATTGGTGGTAGTGAAGCACTACATAAAATAATAAGTTTGGATGTCTCTCTTTGTCCTTTAAATAAATGTACATACTGTATTTGCAAACTTGTGGCTTCTTTAAGGGGACTACACTCACTTTGATGACATTTCACTATTTTTACAAGGGAGACGTGAAATAATACTCCACAAGGTTGATAGCATAGCTCCAGACAAGGTCCTTTTATAGCCAAAAAAAAAAACGTATTATTTCTGATTTCTCCACAAAAATGTGTGGGTACTCATTAGAAGTGCCTCACTGAGGTGTTTCTAACGAGTACCCGCAACATATGTTTTTGTGGAGAAATAAGAAACTATTATGACAATACCCTTTCTTATCTGGGGCTGTGTAGATAGTGTGTATTTTAACTTCATAATACATTAACCTATAGATAATGTGCTATTCTCTTCTGTTTTCACACCATTCCACAGAAAAAACGACCTTTCAGTCGTTAATTAAAGTCTTAAACCAGAAGGTCCCTTAGGCAGTTACCTGTGTGACGTAACTCTTCCCGCTCAATTGACCACGTGTCAGTTTCTTTTCTGTGGACAAAGAAATTCAACAAGGATTATTTACCTGTGATAGAAATTTGGATTATTTCTTTCCTCACGGATAAATTTATGTATCCTTGTGTTTCTTTTGTTTATTTATCACTCCTTTCACTTTCTGTGTTATTATTTAAAATTTTCAATTTTCGATTTCATGTATTTTTTGACTGGTCTTTTTCCACATGCGTTTTCGCGACTCTCGCTATTCGGCACAACGCTCGTGCGCGATCGGTTCGATAGTCGTGTTTATATATGCAGAATATTTTTGTTCTTTTCGTTCCAGGTTATTCAGCAATTACGATATGTTTTTCCTGGACTTTTATTTGCAGAGATCTTCAGTTGGCTAAAGATTCTCATGGTGGAGAAGCTGATTGTAAAGAACTTGTCAACCCTTGATGGGTTATAAGACAATTCTTTACTGATGGGAGCCCCACCCCATATGGCTATACTGCCGGGGTAAGACCCATCAAGGTGGCATCTTTGGGTACTTAGTATCCGATAAAGTCTAAGTCCACCAGTCACCAGTCATCCAGTCACCAGTCACCAGTCAATCAGCTTCACCAGTCACCAGTCAATCAGGTGCCAGTCAACCAGGCACCAGTCACCAGTCATCCAGGTGCCAGTCAACCAGGCACCAGTCACCAGTCAACCAGTCACCAGTCACCGATCAACCAGGCACCAGTCAACTAGTCTCCAGTCAATAATTTAATTATTTTCTGGAAAGACTTAGTTTTTGACATATTTCACCGGACAAAATAGTCACGTATACTAACTTCCGGTCATTATGTCTAATTATTAAAAAAAAAAAAAAAAAAAAAAAATTTTCACTGGGCAAAGGATCAGTAATATTTCTGATACTTATACCCGGTCATATTATTATATTATTTCTGATTTTTCACCAGGCAAACTTTTACAGAAAGTGTCTGGTCAATTTTTGCCTAATAATTAATTATCTTCGGGAAAAAGTTTCGAATACTTGTGCCCGCTCAGTTTTCATATATAATCTCCTTTTTCATCGGACTAGAGTTACGAATACTACTATCCGATCAATTTGTCAAATTACTTGTAACTTTACCGGGCAACAGTTACGAATACTAGTGTCCGGTCATTGTGTCGGGTAACTAGTGTCAAAATAATAATCACTAATTCCCGAACAATCTATTATCGTTCATAGAGCTCCATTCACGTTTAAGTCAATGGATATAGGTTATTAAGTGAAATACATAATAACTTTTTATACAAAAAATTCTGTACAGTCTTTCCCGAATCAGACTAGAATCTTTAATATTCCATTGACTTATTATAGGTGTGTAATTCCATTAATATTTTAAATTAACTTATGTTTTATCTCTTTTATCCGCTAGAAAGAGTTAAACTTCCAACTATAACAAAATTCTTACCGGGCAGCAGTTCGTAGACTAGTGCCAGGTCATTCAAATTATGTTTTATCTCTTTAATTCGCTAGAAAGCGGTTAAATTCCGGCTCTAACGAAAATTTCATCGGGAGGCACTTTGTAGAGTAGTGCCAGGTCATTCTAACGAAATTCCACCGGGCAGTAGTTTCGTAGACTTTCTGTCGGATTACTAGTGTCCGAGTAGTAGTCACTAGTACTCGCTCAACATATATTTATTTATTAACCACTATAGACATGTATAGTCTTGGATTATAGGTTATTGAATGACAGCGATGGGTTCTAATACCTAGTAGCCATTTATATTGTTGAATTCTGTCCAGTCACTTTTGAACTTGACTTAAATTCTATATATATATTTATTATTGAAAATGAATTAAAAATTATCGGTTACGATCAAATTCGCAATTCATTCACTAAGTGTAGAAGATACTTCCAGCTATAATTATATCTCTTTTATTCGCTACAAAGAGATTAACTTCTTACATATTCACCTTATTCGGCTCTAGGGCAAAGGTGAACTATAAAACTATCGTTATTTATAAGAAGAAAAATATACACGAAATCTAAAAAATTTTCTTCTTTCCTCCCCTGTTTTTCTTCTACATGCTCCGATATGTAATCAGCATGTAATCTAAGGAGTAAATTGACAAGAAAGTAGCAATAGATCTTTTCTACTTTCTATTAATTTTTCATTCTTAAGGTATCGGAAATTTACACTAACCAGATAAATAAATTAACAGTTTATTTATTTATTCGCTACCTCTCTAGATTACTATGATTTAAAATTCTAGTTGAGGTACATATTTTCCTTTTGCCTTTTCTACATGGAAAATAGTTGATCCGATAAGCTATTATTCTATTTTATACTATCTTTTGATTGATTATATAAGAGTCTAGGTCAGTCGTGCTCTGTCTAAACTCTGCTATAAAATAATAAATAAGAAAAAAATCTTATATTTAGGCATAGATATAATTCGATATGTTCTTTACTTTGCCTGTTTTATTTTTTTCTTCTGGATCATTTAAGACTACGATAGCAATATACCAGATAGTTTTGCCTCAGTAAGAATCTATTACGCCGAAGATTCTTCATATTGGAATAATAATTTTATTATGATTATAATTTCTAGACCCAATTAATCCTCGTATATTATAGGTCTACTTTATCTTATTGAGGAATAGTTTTGCTTCGACTAGCTCTATACCTCTAATATTTTATTTATAACTAGAGTCCATGTCAATCAAAATTTTCTTGCACTTTGGTATTGACAATGGATACATATTTAGTAAAGGCATTAATTATTCAGTACGTGACAGATTATTATTGCCTAAATTAGATATTATATACAATACTTTCCTTTTGATATTTTGTTTTATTGACTTTGTAACTATTCAGAAACTGCCAAAGTCAATCATTTCCTTCCTCTAAACTTACCGAAGCTCTAGATTATGTTGATATACATTTTTGATATATGCTTAGAGGTTAATTAACGAGAGTTTACCTCATAATAGCAGATATTATTATATTTATATTAATCAATCTATAGTCTAGGCTTAGACAAAAGGGAAAACATCCTTAATTACGAGCCGGTAAAGAATTAAGACATTCTTAATTATCTCTTTACCCCTTCTTTATGTTTACATTCATTAAAGGGATCATAGTAATTCTCGCTAAGAGTTCAAGTTCAGTTTGCGAATAATGCAAAGATTAATATCTTGATTTCCAGTCCGCATCAAAAATATAGATAAATATCTTTTCCGAAACTGAATATTTATTTATTTTTCCACACAATAAGTCATTTCAAGACGTCGATGATTTTGAAATGCACTGCTTCAATTTATAATATAAAATATGTTTATATTACTTCACAACTTAGTAAGTCCTGCACCTACGTTCCTGGTCAGATCTTACTTTTGTGATACGTTTTTGAACATACTGAAAGTTTTCTCCGATTATACATTCGGTAAATATACTTTCGAGTAGTATTTATGCTTTTAAACATTCAGATTATTTGATAATTGTGGAGATAATATATTATTCCGATATTTATATATCTATCTTCATTATTTATCTTTCTCATCTTACTTTTAAATTAGATTGACCTTCTCGCTACGTTCCAGGTTTAAATCTAGCTAACATTGTGGAACAGTCACTTTTTTATTTCCTAAACAATATTTTAACATTTTTCTCAGTATTCAGAGCATAACGACTTCATGAATACTTGGAAATAATTCAATTCTACGCTTGTTAAACTAAGCCTAAAACAAGCCCTAGTTTTTTAGAATGGATATTATCCTTCGATTCAGTTCATGGAGATACATCCTTTTAGATCCCATTATCTCTATTTCAATCATACAAAATTCTAATGACTAAGTACTCCTTTTCTACGTACGAATACAGAATATCGAGTCACTGTTGCTGCATATTGGTTAAAGATTAAACAAATTTTATCTTAAACCTATATGACGTTAAATTAATTATTATCTCTTTCATATACATGTTTTTACCCTTCCGTCAGGGATCGCGGTAATAATATTATTACTCTCTATGGTTTACGCATAGATCTCAAGAGTATATATATGTATTTTCTTCCTAAACTCATTTGCGAGTACGTAATTTGATATTTCAGGAATTACCAATTATGCAGACATAGATTTTATTCTATTAATATTCAATTCTAAAAATTTGATTGAATGTTTATCTATAAAATTTTTGGGCAGTAATTTTATAGAGAGTTATATGTTTTATAATTCCTTGCTTAATAAATAGTTATGCTTAACCTATTATTTATAGCGGGAATTTTGTTCAGTAGTATAATTTTAATTTAGTATTAATATATGTCTTACTATTCTTAAATATGCGTATAGAATAGTAATACTATCTCTTAACTTATAAATTAAGTGTTTTTTGAGATTATTAATCAGTATTATTGTATAATCTTTCTTCAGAGATTATCACACTATTACTTTTTCTCTGAGTCCTTCTCTTTTTATGAACATTTTGATTCGTATCAAAGTGGATTTTTTAACATTTCTTGATTTCCATGATTATTTACTCAGGAGTACTTTTCATGGCAATCTTCTGGTATAGAAAGATTCTATCCAGCTCATTTATTATTGCTTAATCTTATCAATACGGTAAGATTTAGCCAAACTATGACCGTCTTACAGTTTGCTGCGATCAACCTTATTCTTATCTCTCTTATTCTCTGTCAAACTCTTAAGTTATGATGTTGACAGTTTATTCTTTATTTTTTTTGTCAGGACATCAAACGCTTTTATATGTCTATGACAAAACTAATTATCAATGGTTTAGGTTGTTTTTTCTTCCCAGCAGTTATATGCAAACTCTGTATTATTTTATTGCTTGACTAAAAATTAGTAATACAATTAGTCTAGCAATAGTTTTAACCATTATGTTTGTCTATACCTTTTTCTTCTGATGGATAACTTAGTTATAGTTAAGTTAACTCCATCTACTTTTATTATCTCCCCTTCTTTAATTTGATCAAAGGGAAATAATTACATATTATGGTTATTTTAAGTCTGTGTCTGTTCATCGGAAACTGTCCTGTCGCTCCAATTAACAGAATCTAATTAGTTTATAATTCTAATAGCTTAGACTATTACAATTACATAGCTTCACATATCTAGAATTTTATCCAAAATATCTACATATGTCAGTTATCTATAGGAAACTCCACCGAGTAGACTTTTCCTTATTTATTCAAGACCCTACATAGACTACTTACAGTGTATGGTCTTGGCTTTTTGTTTTACAAATTTTGTTTTGAAAATATTTCTATATTCCTAGCTTACTTTGCGATGGAATATTTATTTATGTCTCAATGACTCCCTTTTCTTTTTGAAGCCAATTGTTGTTTCCCAAAAAGAAAAAAAGAGGGGGAGGGGGGGGGGGGGGGGGGGGGGGGCCAATGTTAGGTCTCTGAGACTTAAGAACTGGCTTCCTCTAGAGTCTACTAATATATATAAGGTTGTTAGATCATAACACCTTAAAGATATGCTATTTTGTGAATCTAGATCATTCTTTCTATTAAATATAGAATTAGAATGTATCTGATTCCTTTGAGTTTCCTGAGTCTTAACCAGAAGTGGTGAGATATTATTGGTGTTAGAATTAGGAGAGCACCTCCCTCCTATTCTGCAAATTCTAGCACATTATCTATAGGTTAATGTATTATGAAGTTAAAATGAAGTAAGTTTTTTAAAAGTAAAACATATTTTAACGAGTAATACTTAACCTATAGATAATCAATTATCTCCCTCCGCCCACCCTCGCTTATCTCTCCTAATTGTGTCTATTGTTTTACACATAAAAGAAACTGACACGTGGTCAATTGAGCGGGAAGAGTTACGTCACACAGGTAACTGCCTAAGGGACCTTCTGGTTTAAGACTTTAATTAACGACTGAAAGGTCGTTTTTTCTGTGGAAGGTGTGAAAACAGAAGAGAATAGCACATTATCTATAGGTTAAGTATTACTCGTTAAAATATGTTTTACTTATAAAAAACTTCATTTTTTTTTTTTTTTTTTTCAGTTTTATACGCCCATTTGAAAAACAGGACGTATTATGTTAGGGGATCTGACGTCCGTCCGTCTGTCCATAGGTTTTCAAAACTCCTCCCACAGTTTACATCCATTTTAGCTGAAACTTGACTTATAGTAACACCATAATGTGGAGCAGTGCATATTATTTCGAGTTTAGAGTCCACAAAATATTAGCAGAGTTATGCCTCTTTGAAAATTTCTGTAAACTTGTCATTTCTGGCTAACTCCTCCTACAGTTTTTATCCGATATAACTGAAACTTGATTTATAGTTAGATTATTATGTGAAGCAACGCATATTATTTGGATACCAAATATTAGCAGAGTTTTGCCTCTTTGTAAATTTCTGTCAATTTTTGGTTTCCCATTTCCCCTCTTACAGTTTCCATCCGTTCAAGCTAGAACTAAATTTATAGTTAGACCATGATGTGGAGCAGCGCATATTGTTTCAAGATTACAGTCCACCAAATATTAGCCCCTTTGAATATTTCTGTAATTTTTTTTGTTTCTGGCTAACTCCTCCTACAGTTTACATCTAGTCAAGCTAAAACTTGATTCATAATTAGACCATGATGTGGAGCAGCACATATTTTTTTGAGGTTGCAGTCCACCAAAAATTAGCAGAGTTATGCCCCTTTGAATATTTCTGTAAACTTTACTTTTCTGGCTAATAGTTTAATCCGATCAAGCTGAAATTTGATTTATAGTTGGACCATGATGTGGAGCAGCACATATTGTTTGGAGGTTACAGTCCACTAAATATTAGCAGAGGCATGCATCTTTAAAAATTTCATACATTTTTCGTTTCCCGCTATCTGCTCCTACAGTTTACATCGGATCAAGCTGAAACTTGATTTATAGTTAGACCATGATATGGAGCAATGCATATTATTTGGAGGCTACAGTCCACCAAATATCAGCAGAGTTATGCCCCTTTGTTTCTGGCTAACTCCTCTTACAGTTTACATCCGATCTAGCTGAAACTTGATTTATAGTTACACCATGATGTGGAGCAGTGCATATTATTTCAGGGTTACTATCCACCAAATATTAGCAGAGTTATGCCACTTTGTTAATTTCTGTAAACTTTTCTCTTCCAGCTAACTCCTCCTGTAGTTTTCATCTAATCAAGCTGAAATGTTATAGATAGTTACATTTTGATGTGGAGCAGTGCATAATATTTTAAGGTTACAGTACACAAAATATTAGCAGAGTTATGCCCCTTTGAAACTTGCCATAAACTTTTTGTTTCAGGCTAACTCTTATATAGTTTACATCTCATCAAGTTGAAACTTTGTAAATAGTTCCACTTTGATGTAGAGCAGCACACGTTGTTTCAAAAATATTTCTTCTAAACCACTGGAAGATTTTTCTTGCAATTTCGGTGTTCATCTTAACAGGATGATATACAGAACCCATTTATCAGTGATGTCATATCAAGATCAAGGTTGGGTAACTTTTATTGTCCATTAGTACTATTTCTGTTACTGACAAAGTTACTGACAAAGTCCTGCTCATTTATCATTTCATATTCTAATAAAGGCACTCACGGGTGTATATTGACTGCTCTGCAGAGCTCATGTTGTAGAAATATAATAAGTCTTTCAGTTTCATATGTACTGAAGTTTAAATCTTACTACCATATTTACACTTAATGCTCGGACAGAGGGGCATGAGCTAACAGTGTAGACCCAGATCATATGCCACAGAATGTTGGCATCTGATCAGAGTCAGCTTTGTTTGTCATTATACCCCAGGCAAACTGTTTGTGGGAGTGGTGGGGCTGTTTACTGTTTTCATGTCCATCCATATGTCTGTCTCTCTGTCTGTATTGATTGCCCAAATTCACATCTAACCTGAAGCAAATATACATTTTAATACATTTCTTTTCAGTACCCAGAATGCAGTTATTACCTTGCGGGGGTATCTAATAAGACTGATTATTGACATTTCTAGTTTAGACACCAATATTGTAGATATATCACCAGGGCCCAGTTGTTCAAAGCTAACGATGATGTTAGTTAACGATTTGTTAAAATTAACATCGAGTGATACGCAAATACGCTGAAATTTTTTTCTGAAAAAATGTGAGTAGCTTTTGCAGTGCAAAAGCTACTCACATTTTTTCAGCAAAAAATATCAGAATATTGTGTATTGAATCTGCTAAAACAGTTAACGAAACGACCCTTAACGAGCTCGTTAAGCTAACGACGCTTTGAACAACTGGGCCCTGGTAGCTACATGTAAATGTTTTGCAGCTGGGGTGTGTATGATCTAGACGATTCCTGCACCGGAGCTAAACATCTAGCGGATAAAGGAAAGGTTGATGGGAATAGACTGTGTATAGATGGAGGGTCTGCAGGGGGATACACCACTCTAGCTGCCCTTACATTTAGAGATGTCTTCAAGGCGGGTATGCACAGCTTTTGATAAGATATAAACTGTTTCTAACCCATTTAGACTGAATAAACTTCCCCACATTACATATGGGAAGATTTCTATTTCAATTTTAGGTATGTCAGGCTGTGTAATTTAGATATCCCTTGAGAAAAAAAGCTAATCTATTTGGAAACAGTGAAGACTCTGTGTCTGTGACATCTGATCTGGGTCTGCACTGTTTGCCAGTTATCCATTTGGGGGTCTACAGACTAAAATAGGTTAATAGTAATGATTGATACAACGAAAAAAAAGGGAACTTCATTTCTTTTTATTTATCCACAAAAGAACCATACTTAAAACACTGGGACAGATAGGCTTTAACAATGTAGACCGAGATAAGATGCCTTACCTAGAATGCATTGGCTGATCAGGGTCAACACAGTTTGCCTGACACAGCACAGGATAGTTAATAGACTTGTTCAAATTAAGGAGTCCCAATATTAACCCTTGCCCTGCTGAATCCAGATATACGAGGGATGTTCGAAATGAATTGCTTATTGTCCTCTAGCTCGATATCCACGTGGGGCACGATAAAAACCAATACATGCCTGTATAGGGCTATTCAGTATCTACACAATGATGTATAAATGTACATGTTAGACTAAAAGTAAGACATAAAATTTGCCATTTGAATACACGCAGTCATTGACCACTGCAGTAAAAATGGTTGGTAGAAGCGTCGACAAAAAAGATGAAATACACGCTTACATCAAAGCTCGCTCAAAACTTGGTTGTTCTTTGAAGAAGCTGATGACTGAAATTTCTACTGCTTTTGGACCTTCTTGTGTGTCTTATGACACAGTTCGGCGGTGGAAAAAGAAATTTGAGTCTGATGTAGAGTCCATCAAAAATGCACCGAAATCAGGTAGGCCAAAATCTGCATCTCGTAAAGAAATCGTTTCCAAAATAAAGGAAATCATTGAAGGAGATGCCATATTTACATTTCGTGATATTGCACGAAAGGTAGGCATATCACTATCAACGGTTCACCTTATTTTGAAGAAACATTTGAAAGTCAGAAAGATTTCTGCTAGATGGGTGCCACATCTGTTGACTGACGAGCAAAAGAGGCAACGGGTTAAAGTGGCCAAAAAGCTGCTTCAAATGTTTCCAAAATATGACAAAAAGCAGATTGCCAATGTCGTCACAGGTGATGAAACCTGGGTCCATTATTTTGAGCCTGTCAGAAAGGTTAGCAATAAGATCTGGGCCACTAAACGCAGCAAACGCCCAATAATTGCCAAACGTTCTCTGAGTACAAAGAAGGTTTTGTATGCAGTCTTCTTCTCTGGTGAAGGAGTCGCAATAAAAGTGCCAGTAAAAAAGGGCAAAAGCATCACCGGAAAGTACTACAAAGACGTAGTACTGAAGAAACTGAAAAAGTATTATCAGAAACGACGCCCTGCCACTGGTTTTAAACATGTCCGTCTTCTACATGACAATGCCCCAGCCCATACCTCCGCAATAGTTACGGCGTTTTTGAAGAAAGAAAAAGTAACTGTTTTGCCTCACCCTCCGTATTCCCCAGACCTTGCCCCAAGTGATTTCTTTTTGTTTCCGAAATTGAAAGCATTCCTTGTTGGGCGGAAATACCAGTCCCGACAGGCACTTGGATCTGCCATTCATCAGTACCTTATTACTGTGCCCAAATCAGCATACCGTGACGCCTTCAAGAAGTGGATACATCGGCTGAAACTTTGCATTTCTAGCCACGGGGAGTACTTCGAAGGCATGAAATGAGTACTTTTGGGCTAAGTTGAAATTTGAAGTCTCCAGATAGAAATAAGCAATTCATTTCGAACATCCCTTGTACTCTGCCTTTGCAAACAGTGTAGATCCAGATCAGTTGGCTTCTTCAGAAGCCAACTGATCTGAATCTGCACTGTTTGCCATTAAGTATGTGATCTAGATCAAGTAATCCGATTGGTTGAAAATTAAGTATGTGATCTGGATCAAGTAATCTGATTGGTTGAACATTAGAATTGAATGTGGCCTTTTCATTTATTCAGCAGGACGAGGGTTAAAAGTAAATATGTTAGGGGCCTTTGCAAATAAAAAACACTCTTTCCACGTGTGTGACCAGCATAGACCCAGATCAGCCTGCGCATTTGTGCAGTCTGATCGGGGTCTAGGCTGATTGCTAATAGAATGTCTAAGGCCCCTTCATTTTGTCAATGACCAACATGGACTCTAATCAGACTTCCATATCTGCAAGTCTCATTACGAAAACACGCCTATTCAAATATATGGAAAATTTCACCTCAAAAAAAAACTAAAATTTTTCAGATACAAAAACAATGATATTTTTCATATTTCTGCTCAAAACATAGATTGTGGGTACTCGTTAGAACCACCTCGACAAGGCGGTTCTAACGAGTACCCACAATCTATGTTTTATGCCGTAATAAGAAAAATAATGTATACCCCTGTAAACCTCAGTTTTACTATATAAAAGTGGGGTTTAAGGGGGTCAAAATTATATAGGCATGTTTTCGTGATGTGATTAGAGTCATTGTTGATCATTGATCAGCATCTTTACTGGTTGTATATGCCATAATATTGTTTTCTATTGGGATGAACTCATAAGCTGTGGCTACTTAACAGAATTGCATCACAGTTATATTAGTAGAGATTGAGGTGAGTTTGAATCCTGCTCAGCAGAGAAACCTTCTCACAGTTGTAGAGTGCAATGCAAAAGCTACTCACATTTTGTCAGCAAAAATTATCAATATATTTGCCGTATTTCAAGATACAAATTTTAACGTCATGTTAGCTAACAGCATAAGTTTTGCACAACTGGGCCTTGATTGATTTTAAAAAATTTGTATGTTTGAGTCATAACTCAGATGAGAGAGGGTAGTCACATAATAATTTTCTTATTTCTCCATGAAAACATTTGTTGTGATACTCATTAGATGCTCTTTGACAGGTGAGTAACCACAACATATGTTTTCATGGAGAAATAAGAAAAAAGTGTTAGTACTGTCTGAGTGGAAAAAGTGCTGTATGCAGAGCTATGCTTAGTCCTTTGGGCTGTTTCGGGCTTGATTTCCAATTATGTGGCCTTTTACATGTAAAATATGTGAAGCAGATGCAGACCAGCATGTGCATTTTGTAGTTGAATTAAGTCTTCTACTGTTTGTCAGTACACTGAATTATTCAGTGAGCTGATATTGAATGGACCTCTCACTGTACATCTAGACTTTTTCACATGGGGTTATTTTTTTTTTTCTGTTAGACACACTCTATTAATGTCTACTGAGTCTACAGTAGTCCAGAGCTCTAGATAAAAGGATTAGCTGGATAATTTCTTTTTTGATTATGGACTGCAACAAAAAAAATGAACAGTACTTCAGTTGTATTTTTAGTAGCAGTTTCTAAACCATACTGAGCCTGAACAATTAATGGCAACTTCTCAACTCTAACTGCTTAGCAACGGATGTTATATACAAAGTTAAAATGACATTAAATGTCAGATGCAACATTGAATTATTATACCCCCAGCATAAGAAGTGTATAGGGGTATATAGTTTTTGTCTTTTCAGTAACAGTGTATGTCTGTGTGTAACCTGTTTTTTCTGTTAGAGATTTCTCAGGAACTACTAGGATTTTGAAATTTGGTACAAACATTGACTTGTTATGTCGTTAATGAGAGAATCGAGCCTGTTGATGGATTATTGCTGGCTTGTGTATACATGATCCACTGGTCACTTTGATTAGTTAAAATCTGTACAGTCTACTCTTGTTATCTCAAACTCCAAGGGACCAAACGTTTTGGTGAGAGATAAACATAGTTTGAGATAAAAGGAGTTGAAATGTGAAGAATATATTATATAAAGCAAGCTAAACCAAAATACACCTTATTTACTTTGACTTAAACAATAGTTTGAGATATCAATGTTTGAGATAAAGAGAGTCAGCTGTATATGTATGAAAAGTAACCTGGTACCCACCATATGTTTATTCTTATTTCTCTACCACAGTTTATGTTAAGGGTACTCATTTTGAAAGCACTTTGGTAATGCATTTCTAACTGATACAAACAACTTTCATTTTTGTGTAGTAATAAAAAATAGTATCATTTTTTTTTTTTTTTTTTTTTTTGGTTAACCCTTGTCTTGCTGAATAAATTAAGATGCCACGCCCACTTCTAATTTCCAGCCAAGCAGATTACTTGATCCAGTTTTTTGATAGAAATTCACATATTTAATGAAAAACAGTGCAGATCCAGATCAGTTGGCTTCTTCAGAAGCCAACTGATCTGGATCTACACTGTTTGCTTAGACAGAGCATGTTGTGTTCAGCAAGAGAAGGGTTAAAAAGTGTCTTATGTTGAGCTTTGAATAATACACAACTATTGATTTGTAGAAATAAATTTACAGGTGCCAGTCATTATGGTATTGGCGACTTGGAAGCTTTAGCACAAGACACACATAAATTTGAAAGTAGATACTGTGACACAATGATTGCTCCCTATGATGACGCCCATAAGAAAATTTACAAGGAGAGATCCCCAGTTTATCATGTAGATCTTCTGTCATGTGCTTTAGCATTATTCCAGGGAGATGAGGACAAGGTAAAATTGTTTTAATAATGAAAACCATGATGCATCATTGCTTTAGATGAGAGGTGCATCCAGGGCCCAGTTGTTCAAAACTAACGATGTCGTTATTTAACGTATCATTAAATCTTGGTCATTAAATCTTTGGTCATTAAATATGGCATATATGCTAAAATTTTTGCTGAAAACATGTGAGTAGCTTTTGCATTTGCAAAAGCTACTCACATTTTTACAGCAAAAATACCTGTGAATTTGGTATTGTACTTACTAGAACAGTTAACATTTTGACCACTAATGAGTTTGTTACGCTAACAATGCTTTGAACAACTGGGCCCAGATGAATATGTTCTTATTTCATCATGAAAACATATTTTTACTGAGAAAAAAGTAATAAAATTCCCATACTTTTGGTTGAAAAAGAAATGCCTTTAAAACTTAGCATACTGTGTAAAACATCCAAATATTTTTCATATGTTTCCTAGAAAACAGGATTTGACATTTCATGCAAATTATTTTCTGGGGAAAATATTAAGAAAAAATATCATCCATTTGTCATCAGCTGAATTTGCCCAAAGAGTGGTAAAGGTTAATGTTGAGCTATGACCATTCTGCTATTGACATGCGCATTAATTTGCAGGTGCTAGTCATTATGGTGTTGCTGACTTGGAAGCTTTAGCACAAGATACACATAAATTTGAAAGTAGATACCTTGACACAATGATTGCTCCCTATGATGAGGAGCACAAGAAAATTTACAAGGAGAGATCCCCAATTAATCAGCCAGATCTTCTCTCATGTGCCCTAGCATTATTTCAAGGAGATGAAGACAAGGTAAAAATGTTTTGGTAATGAAGACAGTGACAGAGGGTGTCCAGATGAATATTTTCTTACATGTATTTCTCCACGGAAAACATCCTAAAATTTCATACACTAAAGTTTCTGACAAAATGGCTTATGCAAATGGTGCAGACCCAGATCAGACTGGTCCTGAAGGAGCAGTCTGATCAGGGTCTACACTGTTTACCATTCTACTAAGTATTTTAAGAAACAACTGCATAAAAAGCAGGAAAGCCAAAACAGTATGGAATATGGTATTCAAAATTTTAGGACGTTTTAGCGTATTGAGTGAAATATCCTCTGAGTCATCAACCAGAAGTAGTCCCCTCCGTATTACAATCATTTTTCTGATTCACTATGTGCTGTTTTAATATATATTTAACTTCTCAAAACAGTCATCACTCTACAATCGCCCATTTTCTGATTTACCAAGTCTCAGGGTGGCCATGGTAGGGAGGTTGCAGTGTATAAATTTACCGAGAATATAAGTAAAAAGTCACTTTTTGGCTGAAAAAAAAAACAAGAACAAAAATCCCATTTTATCATGCCTGTTTTTATAGCAGTTCCATCTGCTTGGCTCTCAATTTTTATGTCCGACTGATGATCAGGAGGTTGCAGGTTCGATCTCCTGGGTCGGGCAACATTCTTCCTGAGAGCATGAAGTATTTTCTAAAATCATTCTCTCCCTTCGGCTGATTCAAGAAGGGCATTTGAAAATGTAAACCTAGGTAGCTTCCTTTTGCTGCCTAGGAGACATGCTCTCAGCAGCAGGTGGCTGTGAACTTTCAGCATCAACACATGTAAAAACTGTCCAGAAGAAATTCAAGGAGCTGCAACCAATTCTCTCTTCCTGCCACCTCTCTTTCAAGACACATGACCGCGTGTACAGAGCGCAATGCTACATGCCAGTGAGACTTGGCCATTGACAAAGCCAAACCACCAATGTTGCAGTGAAGTGACAGGGCAATGATCAGACAGATCTGCAATGTTAGGCCACAAGACATAGTCACCACCAAATCCAGTGAGCTACTTGCACGGCTTGGCATTGAGGATCTGGACCTCATTCTGAAGGAGAGAAGGCACCACTGCTACGGACACATGGAATGCTCCAATGGTGCAGTCAAGACAGCCTGTGACATACAAGTTAATGGAAAGCGTGGACCTGGGAGGCCCAAGATCACATGGAAGCAGCTAACAGAGAGGGATTGCTGAGAATGGAAGCTCTCGGCTATCAACCCTCATGATAGACATACTGGAGATCTTGTGTGAGATCTGCCATGTGTGCAGCAAGCCAGCTATCTGAAAGGGGGCCCACTGATGTGGATATTGCCCCTGTACCTGCACGTTATTCAAAAATCCGATGATGATGATGATGAGGTAAACTGACTGCTCAACATGCCCTTAATGGATTGATTGGGCCGTTAAACCTCAACTTAACCACAGTCAATTTCCTAGGCCTTATTTTCTCAGAAAAATAAAAAAAAAGTCATATCTGCTGTTGTTGTGATTAGCACATTAAGGGTTACGTATTTGCAGACTTGCCTGAGCAAACAGTGTAAATTATTCTCGGTGGATCACTTGGGAGAGTGTCTTCCTACAGACACAGAGATTTAGGGTCATACCTAAGACTTTCTAAATTTTCCAAAGAACTCTTTCACAGAGGATGTAGACAGAAGTAAATGTTTTTTATTAAAAGCACCATTGTGCATGCACTATGTTGTCGCAGTGTATTGCAGTTTGATGGCAGTGATGTTTCCATTAGGCTGAATGGGAAAATGTTAACATCATGTTAGAATAATTTTTTTTCAGTTACAAGGTATTTTTGCATATTTTAATTTGCATGTACTATAAGTTCAGTTTTTATATTCTTGCAGAAATTGAAATTTCAAATATTGTATCTAGAAGAAGCTGAAAAGGATTTGCACCCTTGCCTGCTGAGCAATACTTAAGTTAAAAGTTTACAAAATTGTTTATGGAATTAGTATATAAATTCAGAAAAATATATGCTTGCAATTATTTTAGCATTCAATTTTGTAAAATCATTCTACGATACATAAAGATTGGGTACAGCATAAATGTAATACGACAGACTGCATGCATGGTAGTTAACCCAATCACGGTAATAACTTTGCTTCCCTCTTTGGTTGCATGCTGGCTGGTTGGGCCTCAGACTATATGACAGCTCCAGCCTAAAGACTTTTAAGAAAGTCGGTTGGTGCTTGATGCTCTGGCTCTGGTCAGGCCCACCAGAGTCCTATTGTTGGTTTTCTTTTGCTTCAGCATTTCAGTTATTTAATGCTGTCGAGACCGAATCGTTGTTTCATCTCTGCATTCATTTGATTGTTATGTTCTCAGAGATGTTGCACTGATGAGTTAGGAACCCTTCACATGGAATGAACAATTGTTTGAGTATACCATGGCAGAACTAAGGGCATAGGTTATGGCCACATAAAATCGATTTAACCTTTCTCTTGCTGAGCACGACATGCCCTGTCTTAGCAAACAGTGTAGATCCAGATCAGTTGACTTCTTCAGAAGCCAACTGATCTGGATCTGCACTGTTTGTCATTCAGTATGTGAATTTATATCAACAACCTGGATCAAGTAATCTGATTGGCTGAAAATTAGAAGTGGGCATGGCATCTTAATTTACTCAGCATGAGAAGGGTTAAGCCATAAATATTGGGTCAGCTTGACTCCATACATAACTTTGAACTTGTACAGTTTACTACATATTGAGGTTTCTACATACTGCTGAATGAATGACAAACAGTGTAGACCCTGATCAGATGCCACATTCTGCAGTGTCTGATCTGGGTCTACACTTTGCTAAGGCCAGTTTATCCCAATACTTAGGATTATTGTGGTATTTTTCATGTGTGATATTCTTGTATTTGTTTATTTTAGGTAGTGCCTCCAAATCAGTCTGAAATGATGTACAAGTCTGTAAAAGAAAAGGGACTGCCTACCATGTATGTTCTATTTAAAGGTAATACTGGTTGATTTATTTGTGTTGTCAACAACATAGCTCCAGATAAGAGGGGGTATCCACAAATATTTTTCTTATTTATCCATGAAAACATGTTGTGAGTACTCATTAGAAGCACCTCATTGAGGTGCTTCTAATGAGTACAACAACACATGTTTTTGTAGAGAAATAAGAAAAATATCTGGAACTGTGATAAAAACAGTTATTTTTCTTCTCAGTTCTTGTTAAAAACTCTGTGAATATAATCCACATTATGAAATCATAATACTAAATATAACAGTCATTTAACTTTGCATCCAACTTCTGAGGTGGATGCATTTTATTGTTGTTACTAATAATATGTAAACATGCTTTAATGTTTACATATGAAGGATGTTTTAACCTTTGTCATGCTGAGTAAATTAAGATGCCACACCCACTTCCAATTTTCAGCCAATCAGATTACTTTATCCAGTTTGTTGATACAAATTCACATCCTTAATGGCAAACAGTGCAGATCCAGATTAGTTGGCTTCTGAAGAAGCCAACTGATCTGGATCTACTCTGTAAAGACAGTGTATATGTTGGTTCAGCAGGACCAGGGTTAACTTCGAAACAAAGAATGTCATATACATATATGTAATTAGTTTGCAAAAATGTGGACATCTAAAAGACATTAGACAAGGAAATAATGTGAAACCAGTTTCATGCCAGTAGACTTCAAGTGACAACATGAATGTTTTAATCGTAGGTCAGCCAACCGACAATGTAAATGTCTGTCTAAGATCAAAAGAGTGTGGATAAGCCACCTCCAAACAAAGTCTCTACCTGGACTTAATTTGATACAATCATAAAAATAACATTCAACTGCAACAGATCCTTCACAACTGCTGGAAACCTCTGTCAACACACAGCGGCATTCTATGCAGCAAGCATTACAAGATATCAATGGTGACATTGTCACAAAACCTATGCCAGGCAGGAGAACTCACGGAAACACTCGTCCACATTCAAAGCTGGAAGAGTGCACCTCTGAAAGTCAAGGCTGAAATGGCTAAATATGTACCCATTTGACTGAAAACAAACTATATGATGGGTAGGAAGGATCTTTAGTAGTGATATTTGTAAATACTACGTTATCCATGATTTAATTGTTTACTAGAATTGTTTGGACAAAAAAGTAATTAATGGAAGATAAAATTCTGAATTGCAGTCTGTAATTAGAGCAATCTCATTAAAAGCAGAAGTTTAGAAGTTTTATGTGCAGTAATTAATGCTTACTGTATTGTGGGCAAATTTAGCAGACAACAAACTGATTATATCTTTCTTATTTTTTATAAAAAAATAGGATCTGACACTTCATGCAAATTGTCTTCTAAGAATGCAGAGTGTTAAAAAAATGATACACCTGAAAGATTTTGCAGCCATTTTACAAAAAATCTTTAAACATGGCAGCTACTCTGGTGAATAAATTATTTCCTTTAAGGGAATTTCTTTTTGAGAATGGAAGCAAATATTTGTGTATGTCAGAGTTATTTTTCTTGTAGGTGTATTTTTCCTTGTACTGAAATGTACAAATTGAAACCAACCTACATGGTTTTACAAAGATCTCAGAAAAATCAAACCAGTCTAAATATCCTGTTAGCTGACTGTATGTATGAAATAGGTTGCCTCCTTTGAATGTTACAATGTACCTCACTTGTTTCACATTATTTATATCAGAGAGACGGCCTCGGTGGCTCAGTTGGATGCGCGCCCAACTACTGATCAGGAGGTTGCAGGTTTGACCTTCGCCAGGTCGGCAACATTCTTTCGTGGAGATTTGATCATGAAATATTTTCATCGGTCATTCTCTCCCTTCAACTGATTCAAAAAGGGCAGTTGTCAGTTTCTGGTGAAAGAATGTGCACAATACTGGTTACCCGCTTAGAGGACTAAGCCTGTCCAGTAAAACTGGTAGGGTAAACTGACTACGCTCGACATGACCCCATTGTATTGACTCGGCCGTAAAACCTCAACAAAAGCAAACATATCAGATTGACAAAAATTCTTAATATTTCCCTTTAATTTTTTTTTTCAAGGGATGTAGCTCAAGATAACTTGGGTATCTGAATGTTTTTTTCTCCTCAAAAAAAATATATTATGGTACACGATGGAAAGACCTTGGTGAGGCACTTCTAATGAGTACCAACAGCATATTTTCATGAAGAAAAAGGAAAATTGTCAATACATTTACTAAGACCTTACCTAGAGCTTAGAGGGCTGGACAGTTGGAAGATAAATGAGTAGGGACACAGTATTTCCTATAAGATTGCATACCGTATTCGACCTAATTACCGCACTATGCGCTTAGGTTTTTCAAAATTACTGGGAACACTCAGTTGTGATAAAATATGTATCTACCTATTAAGGATACACTATAAAAAGATCAGAAAAGGACTTATTTGATGATGATTATGCAATTTTTTTTTCTGATTTTCTTTTTAAAAGCATATTTTGTGGGTACTTTTTTCTGATTTTCTGTTTAAAAGCATATTTTGTGGGTACTCATTTGAATTGCATCGACAAGTCAATGCAATTCAAATGAGTACCCACAACATATGCCTTTATAAAGAAGTAAAGAAAAAAAGAACACTGGCTGTAATCTGAAGACTACGGAATGACTGTGCGCTTATAGGGGTATGTGCGGTAATTAGATTGAATACGGTAGCTGCTAAGCAAAGATTCAGATGGGTCTGTGCATCCATGCAGTCTCATCAGTCTCTGCTGGGCAGACATGCAATCTTGTAGGTAATGCTGTGCCCCAGCTCAAAATTTATATTTGTCATAATTGCAGGAGAGCAGCATGGTTTTAGAAAATCGGAGAACATACAGACAGCATTAGATGGAGAGTTCTATTTCTTTTCTAAAGTGTTTGGATATGAAGCAGCTGACAAACATATCAACGTATGTACTTTTGTTTCTTTATGATGTTTAGTTTTGTAGTTTCTCATGCGAAAATTAACTATGAGATCTTACTTCATTTTCACCAACACATTTATGTCCCCACCTTTTTAAAATGGCAAAAGAGGCATACAGTGTTACAATAAGTGTCCTGACATTTCCTTCAGGAGCTGTCTGATCTGGGTCTGCACTGTTTGCATATGCCATTTTGTCAGAAATTTGTGTACAAAATTTTAGGATATTTACCATACCCATGTCAGCCCATCCACATCGTTTCCAGGCTATAATCCTTGACTTTAAGAGATACAATTATGAATCTTTAATGTGTGGAGTCAACACGGTACATGTATTATGATATGTGGTGCATCAGTATGACTAGATTTTTAGCTCACCTGTACGAAGTACAAGGAGAGCTATTGTAGTTGCCCTGGTCATCTACATTTGCGTTCCCATTTCTGTCACACTGCATTATAACTCAAAAAATATTGGATAGAGAAATGTCATACCTTAGATATTAACATGTTCCATGTGACACAAAGAGTGACCTCAATATATATGTAGGTCAGTGTGACCCATATTTCATGGTCTGGTGATTATGCCTTAGATCTCGATGACTGTTTGATGGAAAAATGTCATACTTTGGATATTAGTTCCATGTGACACGAAAAGCCTAAAAATACAATTAGGTCAGTGTGATCTATATTTCATGGTCCAGTGATTTTATCTGGATGACTATTTGATTGAGAAATGTCTTACCTTGGATATTAGTTCCCTGTGACACAGAGGCTGACCTCAAAATATGCATGTCAATGTGACCTGTATTTCATGGTCCAGTGAATCTGCCTTATATTTCAAAAACTATTTGATGGAGAAATATCATACCATGAATATTAGTTCCATGTGACACAAAGAGTAACCTAAAAATATATGTAGGTCATTGTGACTTACATTTCACAGTCCAGTGGTAATCTCAAAGACTATTTGATAGAGAAATGTCATACCTAGATTTTAACGTCCATGTGACCCGTTGATTGACATAAAAATATATCTAGGTCAATGTGACTCAGTGTGACCTATATTTCATCATTCAGTGATTTTGCCTAATAACTGGAAGACTATTTGATGGAGAAATGGAACATTAATTCAATGTGATGTGATGATCAACCTCAAAATATATCGAGGTCAGTGTTCTATGTAACACATAGATTTGCATAAAATCTATAGTGGGATGTGTGATTTATATTCAGACTCACAAAACTTATTGTATTTGGAATAGAATCATAAAAATCATTGATCATGAAATATTTTCTACGGTCATTCTCTCCCTTCCGCTGATTCGAGAAGGGCAGTTGTCAGTTTCTGGCGAAAGAATGTGCACAATACTGGTTAACCGCTTAGAGGACTAAGCCTGCCCAGTAAATGTGTGGTTAGGTAAACTGACTGCGCTCGACATGACCCCATTGGGTTGACTGGGCCGTAAAACCTCAACACAAACAAACATGTAAAAATACTAAATACACCTTTTGACATGTTAATGTGAAAACAGAGATAGACAAGGTGCAAATAGGCAAGCTATGCTGTCATGCATCAGACTTAGGTATTTTAGCATAGGAAAATCTGGTGAGCAAAATATCTCAAGAACCCTAGAGCTAGAATCATAAAATTTTGCAGGCAATCAGGGATAATTGTGTAGATGATCTGATTAACTTTTGATGACATGTTATAAATATTTGTCCAAATTATGCCCCTTCTCAGACCAGCGTTTTAGCACTTTTGCAACCTCTTCTGTCTTTGCATATATGCTAGGGTTTTGAAATTGTATATGTGCATTGATTATGAAAACTTGATTGACCCATATTTGTTTTCTTTTCCATTGGATTCTTCATTCCATTGGACTTGTACTTCCTCAGTATGCCCCTTTTTTTGACTCATGCATTGTAAGTCTATGTGACATAATGAAATCTTGTGAGCAAGATATCTTGAAACCTATTTGAGCTAGGGCCTTCAAACTTGGTGAGCTTATTGGTGATGATGAATAAATCACCTGATTTAATTTTGAAAAAAAAAAAAAATCTGATATAAGAGTTATGCCCCTTTCCAACTTTGACATTTTTGTATGGACAAGCAGATAGTTGGGGGCATAGTGTTTTTACAAACAGATTTCTAGTTTGTTTGTTTGTTTTTTTTTTTCTAAGAGAAAAACTTGTCATAGCTTTGAAAACTGATCTAGATTTATACTATTTGCTGCTACATTTCGTATGCAATATCCTATAATCATGGACACAAGCTCTGAAGACCCTCATCATACTGTACAGGTGTGTAGGCTGAGTTAGATGTTCACAGTTTGTCTCTACTGTAAGATGCTTTTCACTGAGTATAGCCTATGTAGATATGTATTGCATGTAACTTTTAGCTCTCTTTGGGTAAATTCAGCGAATGACATGATGATATTTTCTTATTTTTGTTTGCAAGTAGAATTCGACTTTATACAATTGTGGCCCTGGGCAGACTGTTATAGTGGCTCAGTTGGTAGAAATAGCAACAGATAAGGTGCTTTTTTCATCCAAAAAATGTTGATATCTTTCTTACTTCTTCTCGAAAACATATGTTGTTGTACTCATTAGAAGTGCCTCGGCGAGGCACTTCTAATGAGTACCCACAACATATGTTTTTGTAGTGAAATAAGAAAACTATTATGTGTATACCCCCTCTTATCTATAGCTATGGTAGAACGTCGTCTTTGTGACTGGGAGGTTGCAGGTTCAATCGCTGGCCGAGTCATACCAAAGACTTTAAAAATGTTACTAGCTGCTCTAGCATTAAGAAGTAGAGCTAGGAATCAGAACTGGTCAGCTCAGTGTCAGTATAATGTGACTGGGTGGAATATCATGTCAAGTGTCTGGGGCATGATATTTCAGTGAGGCAGCACTCTAAACGTGAGCATTGAGCTCCCTGCCACATCCAGAAACCGTCGCGATATGATTGAAATATTGTTAAAAGTGATGTAAAGCCTGAATAACACAAACAAACAAACAAACAGTGCAGACCCAGATCAAACACCACAGAATATAGCATCTGATTAGGTCTCCACTTCTTACAAACAGTTTAGCCGTCTTTCTCTAGGAATATCTAAATTACATAGCCTGACATACCAAACATTGAAATTTGATGCTTTTAGTTTATAGTTTGGAGGAGTTTATTCAGTCTAAAATTGGTTAACCCTTTTATGCCTAGTGTCCCATAAAAGGGATGCTGGCAAACAGTGCAGATCCAGATCAGATGCTGCAGAATGCAGCATCTGATCAGGGTCTACACTGTTTGCATTGAGTACAGGAATTTCTATAATAAATAATAATAAAAAAAAAACAACCAGACAGACCTTCTATTTGAAAAGGACCTGTCTAAAGAGTTGGGGTAGCAGTCCACTTGGCATAAATGGGTTAATCAGCAATATTTTTTATACCCCGCCACACTATAGTTGGGTATGCCTATGTTGGGTACTTGCCATTTATTCCATTATTCCAGAAAAGTAGCCAACAAATTTGAGGGTTTGTTGGGTATTTTAGGGGCATTTTTGTTGCTTGTTGGGTAATTTTTTTACTATTGAAGTACCCAACTAGAGTGCATTTGTGAGAACGGCCGTCTGTTCGTCCGTCCGTCCACAGAATACAGCATCTGATCTGTCCGTCCGTCCATCCGTTTTTCATTTCCAGCTGATGACTTGAGTAAACATCAGTGGATTTTCACCAAACTTGGCATGTGCATTGATATTATGGAGAACTGGTTTGGGATTGCTAATGGGCAAATTTCATCTAATTTTTACAGTTATCTGCCTGCGACACGATAATGGCGGGGTATTATAGTTTAACGTTTTTATTTATTCTTTGTTTCAGATACCAATTGACAACCTCAAGTAAGGAGAGACGGTAAATATGCTGTGGGCTAGATTTTCTTGAGGTATTTTGTAGATAATACAGAGGGAAAACCTGTGTAAAATTGAAATCTGAAAGAAATTCAGTAGAGAAAGAGGAAGACTATTGATCAGTGAGGAGTAAGACTGTATGTCAACAGTAAAGTAGGAGTTTGTTTTGATTCATATGTGGTTGAGATTATCAATTTGAGTGTGAATGATTGGGAACCAGCCAAGGAAAATTCATTTTTTCACCACATATAATAGCATACCTCCAGATAAGGTGTTTTCTGTTTTCTTTTTTTTTTTTCTTTTTTTTTTCTGCAAAATTGATATTTTTCTTATATCCCTTGAAACATGTTGTGGTTATTCATTAGAAGTGCCTGAATGAGGTGCTTCTAACGAGTTCTAAAAACATATGTTTTCATGGAGAAATAAGAATAAATATTTACCTGATACCCGCTCTTATCTGTAGCCATGTAAACATGTGCCTTTTGGTATTTAATCCATGGCCTTTCCACTTGGCAGGTGAGCAACATATACATATTAACCCATTTTATACTGAATAGACTCCCCAACACTATATATTGGCAGAGGTCTGCACTGTTTGCCAGTTGCCATTATGTGGGTGTCCACAATAAAATGCCTACACAGTGCACAGGTTGTTGATGTTTATTATATGGTCTTTAAGCCTTGGGCAGTTTATTAAGTGATACTGAATCAGTTTTAATAATTCTAACACTTAAAATGATGCCCCATCTTACCCATCCTCGGTAACCCAGGTGTGACCCATTACATTACACTCCATTCATCATGATGAATGGAGTGTAACGTAATGGGTCACACCTGGGTTACCGAGGGTGCATCTTACCCATTCACACAAGAGTGCCTTGCCCAGCACTCTTCTGCCCTCCAATCCTAACTGGAGCATTGGTTGTATGTTTGTTTAGGGAGTTGTGTATGATTCTGTGAGAAGCATAATTATATATGGACCAATCTACCACAGAGTGTCATAAATTATATTCAAGGCTGTTGGTGCAGAGTTTTGTTTACATGCATTTTGATCATCTTTAAGGATTGTATTTTAATAGTGCATCAGCAGAAGTTTTTTTTTTTTTTTACGCTTTTATATTTTATTACTTTCTTATTGTACCCTTGGCATACTTGTATGTCACAGGGTATATAGTTTACGCTTTTCTGTTTGTAGATATATTTGTACATACAGTCAACTCTCATCATCTTGAAGTTCAAGGGACTCTCTGAAATACTCCAAGATATCCATACCTCGACATATCAGATTTGCAGAATTGAGGAAAAAATAAATCCAGCAACCACATTTTACGAATGAATATGTAATTTGACACTTGAAGTTAGAGATAAATAAAAATACATGTATTGTGGAAAAGAGGAGAAATTGCTCCTTAGGAGCAATTTCTCCTCTTTTCCACAATATTTTGTAACCTGCTTTTAGATTTCCATGTTAAAACAGGGGCCAGATTTTTACTTCAAGATAAACGGGTGTTCGAGATAAGCGAGGTCGAGATAATGAGAGTCGACTGTTCATTGTTCATTCTTCCATAGCATAAGTAGACATCTGTGTCAAGGTGTTTAAATTATTATGTTACCAAGACCTGTTGATGGATTTAGATCATGTTAGGCAGGGGTGAGGAATTATCAAAATTTTATTACTTGTCCACAAACAAGTAAATGTTCAAAATGCACTTGTCCAACCAACATTTACTTGCCCGAAAATTGACATTTTTTCTTATTTCTCTGAGAAAACATATGTTGTGGGTACTCATTAGAAGTGCCTCACCGAGGCACTTCTAATGAGTACCCACAACATATGTTTTCTTTGAGAAATAAGAAAAATTATATCTTATAAACTGGATACTCTTTCTAGCCAGAGCTATGAATTATTTATCCCAGGACAAATTGAAATTTCTTAGTTGTCCTCAGGGAAATGGGACAAGTTGGACAACTCGGGCATGGTATTTCCACAGCTCTGTGTTTTGTCAGTTGCTACATGTAGTTCCCAAATATTATTAGGGTATACAGCTATGGGTTACCTGAATAGGTTGGTCAAGGTCATGGTGGAAAGACTGATACTGTTATTGATGGCACCGACCAGGGCTATATGTGACTTGCTGATTACTTTGTCCAGTGACTTAGTATTTTTGTAACTTAACTCTTTTCCTGCTGAACCCGAATATATCCTGCTTTTACAAACAGTGTAGATACAGATCAGTTGGCTTCTGTTTGCCATTAACTATGTGAATTTTTGCACTGTTTGCCATTAACTATGTTAATTTATATCACAAATCTGGATTAAGTAATCTGATTAGCTGAAAATTAGAAATGGGCGTGGATTCTTAGTTTATTCAGCATGACAAGGGTTAAAAGGCCAAGCCTAGGAAAGGAACTAAATAAGTTTTATGCTTTCGTTCTAATACTATTGTTGTATTTTTGTATGTGTTGTATATGTAAACTTTTCGGAAATAAATTATTTAATCTATAGGGCCAAGCAGACAACGCACATGAAATATTCTCTTATTTTCTCTGAAAATAAAAATACATACAGTCAAACTTCAATGGCTCGAACATCTTTGAGATTGTGGAAATATATTCTAGATATTGGTAGTTTGAGCCTTTGAGGGGAGGCAAATGAAGATACTTTAACCCTCACCACTCTCTAGGCATATTCAGCAGACGACAAATTGGTGATATTTTTCTTATTTTTCCCTAAAACAGGATTTGACATTTCATGCAAATTGTCTCCAATGGAAACAATTTGCATGAAATGTCAAAACCTGTTTTCTGGGAAAAATAAGAAAAAATATTTCAAAATGTCGTCTGCTGAAAATTTTACCCAGAGTGCTAAGCGTTAAAGATGTCTTTTTTAGTATTCTATAACATTAATTCAGAGATATGATAAGAATCATTTCATTTTTGATACAGTTCAAGAACGAGACTAACTGAAATTTTACAGGCTGTCAGGTGCCACATTTTATGATTGTATTAATACCATACATCAATTTATTAAACCTTTGTTGGACAATAAAATGTCTGATTTTGAGGAATATTGTACCTTTAACCCTTAGTGGTATATGTTAAGACTTTTGAGTTTGTATCCTACATATGCTTACCAAACCACTTATATCACAATGTCATGGTCTTTGCATATAGTCACTGCCGACAGTGGAAACGCTCACACACTGGTCGGCTGTAAAATTGCACACAAAATGTTATAGGGCTTTATTGTCTCATACAATGTTTTTGTTTCACTGTATTTGCAATAAGTATTCAAACATATAGGTCTGAGTAAACAGTGTTGTGCCTCATAAAGGGTCAAAAGGCCAGTCAACTCATCCATGGAGCGATGAAAGTGATCCTCTTGGGTTGACATGTCTTTAAATTTGAACTCATTATCACATTCCTGCAATATTGTAGGCAACTTTCTTATTCATTTATGAAGTTTGCAAAAACTAGCAGTATTTTATCTTTACCACTCTCTTGGCAAATTCAGCACATGACAATAATATTTTCTTATTTTTCCCAGAAAACAGAGTTTGGCATTTCATGCACATTGTCTCATAAGAGACAATTTACATGAAATTCCAAACCCTGTTTTATGGGAAAAATAAGAAAAATATTTTAACTGTTAAAGCACCAAGAAAACCTGCATCTGAAAATTTCGTCTGTTTATGTTGTCTGCTGAATATTCATGCATCTTTCAAACGTATTTTTGCATACAGGCAAACAGTGTGGACCCTGATCAGAATGCTCCTAGAGGAGATGTCTGATCTGGGTCCACACTGTTTGCAGAAATGACTTTAAAAATCACAAGTAGATGACAAAGCAGACGACAATTGTTGTGATTGGCAGTTTAAGGGTTAAAATATTGTCAGCTGAAATTTTTACCCGGTATGCTAAGCATTAAAACATGGCTGATTTGTACTCTTAGACTCTTTGTTCTATTAGCTATCATGGTTACCTTAACTGTTCAGACGTACAGGCTTTTGCAAATAATGTAATCCCAGATCAAACTGCTCACAAGGAGCTGTTTGATCAGGATCTACACTTTTAATTACCTACTGCAACATTTAGACCAAGTTGGGCAGTTTCTGGCCAAAGAATGTGCACAAGTATTGGTTAACCGCTTAGAGGACTAAGCCTGCCCAGAAAAAAGGTGTGGTTGGGTAAACTGACCATGCTCAACATGACCCCAGTGGGTTGACTGGGCTGTAAAACCTCAATACAAACAAATAAAGCAACATTTAGACAACTTCTAAGGTAATCAGAAGTACATGTTCAAATTTCAGAAGTAAAGGATAAAAGTGTGCAAATAATGGGGGGTAAATATTGTTTTGTATCTTTGTCATTTCCTTTGTGTTGTCTTAACCTTGGTCCTGCTGAGCCCGGATATGCTTCACCTGTATAAACAGTGTAGCTCCAGATGAGTAGCTAACTGAGCTAGATCCTCACTGTTTGTCATTTATTATGTGAATTTGTATCAACAACCTGGATCAAGCAATCTGATTGGCTACATTTAGAAGTGGGTGTGACATCTTAATTTATTCAGCATGGCAAGGGTTAAGGGGCACATATTGTTTCAATATTTGTTTCAAAAACCTTGATCAAACATTCTGATTGGAAGTTACAGTTAGAAGTGGGTGTGACATCCTAATTAATTCAGCATGACATGAGTTATGGCGCACATATTGTTTCAATATTTGATTGCAGTTATCAAAGAACTATAAATCCATGAGCAGTTGGTAATTTGAGTTACAAAAACTTGAATGGTGACTTAGATGCTGCATCTACATGAAATGCTTGAACACAGAACATACAATTATACATATATGGCCTTATCAGGGTCTGCACATGTTCCATACATAGTACCTGAGATTTCAGGCCATTCTGAGTGTAAAAGATTTGTACAGTGAATTCTCGTTACAACGACAGCATTTGTTCTGAAAGGTATTACACTACAACCTCTTTATAACACGGTTCGTTATAAGACGGTTTTAGATATAACACGGTTCAAAGAAGGATCCCAAAAATGTATAGATTATATTGAAAAATGACCATAAATGGTCATTTTTCAATATAATCTATACATTTTTGTTTGGATATAACACAGTTGTTTAACTAACACGGTTTATGCTATGGACCCCAACAATAGTATTACAAAGAGGTTGTGGTGTACCATTAAAATAAATTTGCTGTTTGTAAAGAATTCTTAATGAGCAGAATGATATGCAACAAATGCCATGTTTTATTCTTATTTCTTTATAGAACTGTGTTTCAGATATTTGTAAGAATTGCCTCAGAGAGAGGCAATGCTAACAAATATCCAAAACATAGGTTGCTTGAAGGAATGAATAATAATGTTTGTGCCTAATTTCTGATAAACTGTCACCTCTTGAGAGAGGGTTTCTGTGCTAGTCAAATTGTCAGTATAACAAATTTTGTCGTTGTATCGACTGTCGGTATAATGAGGGTTAACTGTATTTGCAATAAGACATTTGTTTGCTTGTTATGGATGATAACTTTTATACCCTGCCACACGATAGTGACGAGGTATTATGGTATCACGTTTGCTGTCTGTGTGTCCATTCGTCGGTCGTACATCTGTCCATATTTTTGTTTCCAGACGTAACTTGAGTAAATATCAGTGGATTTTCACCAAACTTGGTGTGCACATTAATAATGTGGGGATCTAGTTTGCGATTGTTAGTGGGCAAATTTCGTCAACTTTTGACAGAGTTATCTGCCTGCAATACGTCTGTATTTTCATTTCCGGTTGATGACTTCAGTAAATATCATTGGATTTTCACCAAACTTGGTGTGTGCATTGATATGGTGGAGACCTCGTTTGGGATTGCTGATGAGCAAATTTAGTCAATTTTTGACAGAGTTATCTGCGTGCGACACGTCCACATTTTCATTTCTGGATGATAACTTTAGTAAAAATCAATGTATTTTCACCAAATTTATGTGTATTGATATTGTGGAGATCTGCTTTGGGATTGCAAATAGCAAATTTTGTCTGTTTTTGACAGAGTTATCTGCCTGAAATACATCCATATTTTACTTTCAGGACAATAATTGAGTATATCTCATGAATTTTCACCAAATTTGATATGTGCACTATCTTGTGGAGATCTGCTTTGGGTTTGCTCATTGGCAAATTTTGTCAATTTTTGACAGAGTTATCTGCCCGCAAAATGCTAATGGCGGGGTACTATCATTTCACATTTTATTTGAATATGGGCTGCGCCATGCCAAAAATTGTGTTAGGACATTGCAGACAACAAGGGCCCAGATCAGAGTGCATATCTATGCAGTGTGATCAGGGCCTTTGCTGTCAGCTTATAAAATCATTGGATACTAGAATGTTTCAGTGGAGAGCAAGGCCTGGATGAGACTGACCATGTGCCAGATGATATGAAGGCACTTTTTCGCTTGAAACAGTTCATATGTGCGAGTATTATTTTTTTCAGACAATATATTTCTACGTATTGTTTAAAGGGGACTGAATACACTTGGTAGATTATTTGCCTTATGTTACAATGGAGACAACATCACAAAAACATACCTATGTAACTTTGATCCCTTTAAACCCACTTTTAAATAGTAAAACCGGGGTTTACAGGGGTATACATTATTTTTCCTATTTCTGCTAAAAAACCTAGATTGTTGGTACTCGTTAGAACTGCCTCCACAAGGCAGTTTTAATGAGTACCCACAATCTATATTTGAGCAGAAATATGACAGAGTTTTCAGTTTTCGGAGGTGAAATTTTCTGTAAATTTGAAGAGGTGTGTTTTCGTAATGACTGCTGTGACTTTCTGTTTGCTTTTCTACACACAAGGGTCCTTTGCAGAAGAGAGGCATAAATTTGACAGAATTGCCTGAAAATGTATCAGTTTTCCTTAATTAGGGTGTTCAAGGTGTCTTCAAGCATATATGTGCTTAGTCTGATCTCTGTTGACTAAGACGTTTTGCAGTCAGCTAACATAATAATTGGATACTGCGGAATATATTACAGCTTAGCACTCTGGGTAAAATTTTCTTATTTTTCCCAGAAAATAGGATTTATCAGTTGAAAAAATGTCAAATCCTGTTTTCTCAGAAAAATAAGAAAAATATTTCAGTATGTCATCTGCTAAAAAAATTTACACAGAATCCAAAGCAATCAATATATTCCACAGTATCATTTGAGACGATTTCCATGAAATGTCAAATCCTGTTTTCTCGGAAAAATAAGAAAAATATCAATATGTCTTCTGACAAAAAATTTACCAAGAATGCTTAGAATTAATATATACCACAGTATCCAATTATTTTGTAAGCAGACTGCAAAATGTCTGACTGTCTGTGCAGGCTGATTGCAAACCTTCATTGTTCCTATATGCCTTGATATTTTTTTACTTGACATGACCCAGTTAAATAAACAGCATTCTTTTAAATATATAATATATACTATATACACTATATCTATAACAATTTGAAAAATATGAACAAATAAAATTCATTGTCTAAAATTGATTTGTTGGAATATTTACCCCTTTTCCACACAAAGTATTAGTAAAGGGCTAATTTTACTTTGCTGAATGGAACGGAACGGAACGAACTTGTTCCGTTCCGCAAAGTATAATTAGCCGTAGTAAAGTAAAGATTTGCCCTGAATATTCAGACAGACAGGAAGGATAAATACTATAGATTCAGATAAGAGGCTGCAGAATTTGACAGCTGATCAGGGTCTACATTGTTTGCCAGTAATCCAACAGGTGTAAACTTAGAAGATGTTGGAGGGCATATTGTTTTGGGTTGTTCATCCACATTTCGAAAACATGTCTATTCTAATATACAGAAAATTTCACCACCAAAAACTGAAATTTTTCAGATAAAAATTCTGATATTTTTTCATATTTCTGCTCAAAACATAGATTGGGGGTACTCGTTAGAACCGCCTCACCAAGGCGGTTCTAACGAGTACCCACAATCTGTGTTTTTGAGCAGAAATAAAAATAATGTATACCCCTGTAAACCCTAGTTTTACTATATAAAAGTGGGGTTTAAGGGGGTCAAAATTACATAGGTATGTTTTCTTGATGATCCAACCGTTTGTCCATTTGTTTGTCACACTTTTCTTGTCAGCAAAATGTCTTGCTAACTACTTGAGCTAAGGCCTCGGAACTTCGTGAGCTTATTGTGACTGAGGAGTGGATTGCTTGATTAACTTTCGAAAAAAAAAAACATACGTATTTTGTGAGAGTTATGCCCCTTTGGCATTTTGTAGGGACAAGCATATAATTGGGGGCATAGTGCTTTACAAACACACCTTTCTAGATGACTCGGCAACAGGTTGTCAAATGCTCCACTGTATAAGTCACAGCTTATCGTAGATCCAGGGCTCGCAAGCTCTAATCCTAGCTCAGCAGCATAACTTCCATGATAATTGATTATGGCATCATTTCTTCTATGGTCATTCTCCCTTCCATCGGTTCAAGATAGGCAGTTCTCAGTTACTGGCGAAAGAATGTGCACAGGTACTGGTTAACCTCTTTAAGGACTAAGCCTGCCCAGGAAAACTGTGAGTAGGTTAATTGGGTTCATTACGAAAACACGCCTATTCAAATATATTGAAAATTTCACCACCAAAAAATGAAAATTTTCAGATAAAAAATTCTGATATTTTTTCATATTTCTGCACAAAACATAGATTGTGGGTACTCGTTAGAACCGCCTCGGCGAGGCGGTTCTAACGAGTACCCACAATCTATGTTTTTGAGCAGAAATAAGAAAAAACGTATACCCCTGTAAACCCCAGTTGTACTATATAAAAGTGGGGTTTAAAGGGATCAAAATTATATAGGCGTGTTTTCGTGATGTGACATGACTATAACAGTGTTGATTGGACTATAAAACTCCAACTCAACTCAAATTTTAGGACAAGTAGTAAAGAAATAGATATCCAAATATTTAGGGTAAATATGGTTGACAAAGCCTGGGGTGGATTTTCTTTGAAATAAGCTTTGAAATTATGGCTTGTATATAAAGTCTTGAGAAAATTATGTGAAAAATTCCTTCTTGATTGAACAAGTCAAAATTTTCTTATCTTGTAAGATGTATTAATTGTTGCAAATGTACCCTGTCTACCCTAAATATTCGGATGCCTTAGGTCCTTACCGTACTTGCCCTAAAATTTGAACAAGTCTGTTTTACTACCAGCTGATGTGTTTGAAACTTCTTGATAAGAGACAAACAGTGTAGCCCCTGATCAGATGCCACGGTCTGAGGTGTCTAATCTAGGTCTTCGCTGTTTGATCAGGGCTGTTTATCTAAATACTGCGGATAAAAACAATACTCTGTGTTATACCAGAACACTTTGAGCAAATCATCCAAAACAGTACCAGAATCATTTAGATTTCTGCTATGAGAAATACATTAACTCTTTCATTTCCATAGGCAATAATAATAGGCTTTTTGCAAACAGCGTAGATCCAGATGAGACGGCTCATTATGAGCCGTCTCATCTGGATCTATGCTGTTTGACATTCAGTCTTTCAACTTTACATATAAACTTCCTTCCAATCGATAGTTTGTTAGACGACAAATGTGGTCTGAAATTTGGCGCCGAAAGAATTAAATCTGCAATGAAATACTTCTTAGACATAAACAATATGTACAAACATCCCAGCTAGCATTCTACTTAAATCTATATCGGACCTTTATCAGCCCGACAGGATTCCTGTCGTGCCGATAACAGTCCGATACAGATTTTTGAGAGGAACGCTAGCTGAGGATACAGCATGCTAATAGTATACATTAAAGTATAGTATACATTAAAGTAGACCACCACTGAAGCTGTGTTTGACACCCTCCAAATGGAAATCAGTCGTATGACATGCGAACAGCACAGATACATCTGCCTGCGCATCTGACCAGAGTCCACACTGTTTGTTAATAAAATGTATAAGGTCCATACATTATATTGTCCATCAGTGTAGCTCAGATCAGACTGTAGATACGCAAGCTGATCTGAGTTTACTGGCCATATGTGTCACAACGTGAGAAAATGTACCTTCTGACATGTGCGCCCAACGAAGACAACCAGCCTGCGCATTCTGATCAGATTCTTCGTTGTCCGCATGAAACTTTCATTACGAAAACACGCCTTTTCAAATATACTGAAAATTTTACCACCAAAAAATGAAAATTTTCGGATAAAAAAGTCTATTTTTTAATATTTCTGCTCAAAAACATAGATTGTGGGTACTTGTTAGAACCGTCTCGTCGGGGCGGTTCTAACGAGTACCCACAATCTATGTTTTTAAGCAGAAATAAGAAAAATAATGTATACCCCTGTAAACCTGTAAACCCCAGTTTTACTATATAAAAGTGGGGTTTAAGGGGGTCAAAATTATATAGGCATTTTTTCGTGATCGAAGATTCTGATCAGACTGCGCGAATCCGTAGGCTGATCCGAATCTTCGCTGGGCGCACAGGTATGTTTATTTGGAAATGTTCAATTTACATATAAACATGTATGATTTTTTGATGATTACTTGTAAATAAAACATGAAGTAAATCTCTTCGGCCATGTACGCCCAGCGAAGATACAGATCCAGTGCACCTCCCTACCTTTGTAGAAGCAGAAAATAAAATTCTGCTCCCAGTCAGAGGGTACCATACCATCGCGAATGATTGCAGCTGCAAGGTCACGGATCACTGATCACTAGGGAAAAATGAGAATGGAGATGATTTGCATGAAATGGCAAAACCTGTTTTATGGGGAAATATGAAAAAATATTTCAGTATGTCGTCTGCTGAAAATTTTACCCAGTGGTAAAGCGTTAAAACCTTTAAAGAAAAAATTTTACACCAGGATGTTTGCCGTTTTTACAATCTATATCATTCTTGTTGACATTCCAGTCACACTTCAGAATAATGCCCAGTCATTTTATGGACCGTGTCCTGACAAACCCGCACTTTAGACATTTCGAACCGAATGCCCAAAGCAGACTGCGCATGCGCAGTCTGCTTTGGACATGCCGGTTCCACAAAACGCTCTACACACCATATATTTTGAAAGCAAATATCACGTGTTCTGATCTGACTATTCGTAGTTCGCAATTACCCGATAAGGGACATTTTTCATGGCGCGGCTGTGTGTATGGTCACTGGTCAATGATGGTTATTTTATTGCAAAGGAGTATATTCACCCGGCGGTTTTATACGGTCATTTTATCTTATTAAGGGGTATAAAAGATAATGGAAGTGGATATGTAGTTTGCAACGAAATATCGTGACGATTGAATTCTTCTATTTACTAGTCGTTAAAATGGAATGGAACCCAAACATTTTCTGGTGTACTCAAAATGAACAGGATGTGACAAGAATTTTATCAAAAAATGTCACTGAGTCGTTCGAAAAACTTTGAAGAATGCGGAAAGTTATTTATGTCTTATCTCAAAATTGGCTTTTACAATTTTGGTCAGTTGAGACCATACAGAACAAGACATTTGTCAATACGTCAGTCAGAGACCACTATATCGGCCACAGAGACCGGCTGATGGCATTTCATACTGTCTTCTCTTGATGTATCCATTCATCACACCTGGTCATCTTAGGCAATGTAATTAAACATGCTTTTTAGCGTATTTATGCCTGGCGACCCATAAAAGGGACATTGGCAAATAGTGTAGACCCAGAACGCTGCAGATGGCCAGGGTCTACACTTTAAGATAGTAAAACTAATCATCCCTTCACTTGGAAATGGAGCTGTCCAAAGAGTTGAGGTAGAAGAGTCCACTAGGCATAAATGGGTTAAGGTCAAAGATCAATAAATAGACCCATTACGAAAACACGCCTATTCAAATATATTGAGAATTTTACCACCAAAAAATGAAAATTTTCACATGAAAAATTCTGATATTTTTCTTATTTCTACTCAAAACATAGCTTGTGGGTACTCGTTAGAACCGCCTCGGCGAGGCGGTTCTAACGAGTACCCATAGTCTATGTTTTTGAGCAGAAATAAGAAAAATAATGTAAACCCCTATAATCCCCAGTTTTACTATATAAAAGTGGGGTTTATGGGGGTCAAAATTATATAGGCATGTTTTCGTGATGCCAGTAGCCATCGTAAGTGTGTGACAAATAAAATATATAAACGTTGCCGTTGTAAACAACGCATAAAAAACTAAAATTGGATTCTCGGCTTTATTGAGACTTTGTCTATCATTAAAGTACAGTCGAACTCAATAGCTCGAACACCGATGGCTCGTTTACCATGGCTGATTCGAACTTGTTTTTGAGTCCCTACGAACTTCTGATAGCTCAAGAAAACAAATATTTAAGGAAATTTTCTTATTTGTCTTGAAATTGAATGTTTGTGTACTCATTAGATTCTAATGAGTGTACTCAGCATACCATTGTTGTATAGAAGATCCAAATATTTCTCTAAATTATTGCCATTTGCTTCTTGACGGCACCATGATTAACCCTCAGTTGCTCGAACTACCCATATCTCGAACAAGCTTCCATGGTCCCAAAGATGTTCGAGCCATTGAGGTTCGACTGTAGTTTGTAGGGTAGCACCAATTTAACCTCAACCACTGTCTGGGCTAATTCAGCAGACGACAAATTGGTAATATTTTTCTTTCTTATTTTCCCAGAAAACAGGATGTGACATTTCATGCAAAATCTCGTCTGCTGAAAATTTTACCCAGAGTGCTTAGCGATAAGCGGAATTTGATTATGCAGAGAGAGGAACCAAACAAGCAGACGTCTTTCGTTCTAATCCTGTAACATGTGTTATTTGTTGTATGTATACAGCAAAGTGTTATTTAAATAAAATATGGTTTAAGTAAATGTAACATAAAACTAAATCTGGTCCGACCAGATTGCACGTTTTCTGTAATGTCAGTGAGGTGTATTATATACGTTGCATGTTATAGTTACATACTCACCGCATGTTACAAGACCATGGACGGACGGAAGACCGGACGGCAGCACAGAATGATGGATGGAGATCGACGGAAGACTGAATAAAAAATGTTGGAAGAATGAACTCTAAATATTGTATTACAAAATATCTTGTTGGAATTTTTTTTTTTTTTTTTTTTTTTTTTTTTTTTGCAACAAGATATTTTGTAATACAATATTTAAACAGTTCAACCTGACATAGTGCAACTCTATTATCTAGAGTCTATGATTAGCTAGTGTTACGTCCGTTGTATAAGCTATTTAGGGAGAATTAATACACTTTCACGGGAGACAGTTCTGTCAAAATTTGTTTGCTTCCTTCTGAAAAACGAGTCCTCTAACAGAAAAGAATTTGCTTCCCATTTAGGGAGCAAATTCTTTCCTATTAGAGTAGACCCGTTTACAGACACAAGAAAGCAAACGTGAGGATCAAATTCATCCATATTAGAATAGACCTGTTTTCAGATGGGCATGTGTGTCCAAGGAAGCAAACAGGGCGTCACAAAAGTTGTCTCCCTTGTCAAAAAGTGGCGGAAAATCCACCGACTGTAGCCACTCACGTTAATATATCTTTACGACGCTTTCGTGACACCCAACCGCCCCACCTTGCTTTAATAATAACAAGATTGGTAGACGGTCTCATTCTTCACATTCTTGAACAGTGTACTTACATATTGATCCATATTCAGTTGAAATAGTACGAAATTTCACTGACAGACAGTCATTACAATATTTACCCTAAATAATGGGACATCTAAATGCCTTTCCATATTTGTTCTAAAATTTGAACGCCCATTTTACTATATGTCTATATAACTGTAAAATTTGTGGGTGAGTGCCAAACAATGTAGACCCTGATCAGACGCCGCACTCTGCGGCGTCTGATTTGGGTCTACCATGTTTGCTCAGGTCTTTGTTATAATGGTATGTATTGATTATGCCCCATATTTATGCTATTGCATACTGATAGAAAATTAGTTTTATTACTTTAGGACCTCACAGATTATTCATAAAATATTTCAAATATGACAGGAATCATTTCTGTAAGAAGCTAATAATGAAAAGCACGTTTAGGTATTATTTACGACCACTCAAGACAAATCATTGTTAGTTTTAATTTGTTTACTTTCTGATATATCATACCTTCAGATAAGGCGTTTTTCCAACCCAAATGTATTGATAGTTATGTTTTTATTATTATTATTATTATTATTATTATCATTATTTCTCCATATAAAAAACGTTGTGTGTACTCATTAGAAGCAACTCGGTAAGGCAGAATTACATCATTTAGGAATGTATAAGACCGAAATGGCCTCGGTGGCTCAGTCGGGTGCTCGTCTGCCTTCTGTTCAGGAGGTCGCGGGTTCGATCTCCGCCGGGTCCTGCAGCATTCTTTCGTCGAGATTGATCATGAAATATTTTCATTCGCTTCCACCGATACAAGAAGGGCAGCTGCGAAAGAAATTGCACAGGTACTGATTGGCATTATGGGGGACTAAGTCTGTAGGAAAAGTGTGGTTAGGTAAACTGATTGGCTCGACATGACCTTTAGTAGTGCTAACTAGGCCTCTAAACTCCAAACCAAGGAGACCGAAGTATTGTTTCTATACGTTACCGCGAAGTGTCGACCCAGGTCAGACGTCATAGAACGCGATGTTTGATCAGTCCTCAACGCTTGTCATTCATCCAGTTAGTTTAGACACATCAACCGGTAGTCTAGTACCTTCTTTATACCGAAACTCGGTACAACGCCAATATTCGTTATAATGATAATATGACTGGCACGAAACCTTCGCTGAAGAGGTAATAGTTAATCAGAAATGATGCAAGAAGATTAAACTAAATGCTCCAACAAATATAGTTCTTAGATATTTGTCAGAATCGCCTCGCCGATTCGATTCTAATAAATATCCAAAATACATATATTGTGATGAAAAAAGAACAAAAGATTTTTCTTACATATCAGTCTGCTCATTACGGATTCTTAACAGTAGCAAATCATTTTAATGACAACATCTATGGGAACAAATGATGTCGTTGTAACGAGGGTTCACTTTACATGCAAAATGGATTTTAGGATAAATATTGTAAAGCTTAAGGTTTCTGAATATTTACTGTATACATTGTTTTTTTTTTTTTATTTTTATTTATTTATTATTTTTTCTGCGCACAGTAAAACATCAAAATGACTCAGCCACCGATAGCTCATTCACTCGTTGTTTGAGAACGTAGGAAATTCTTCCCAAAGCTCAAGAAAAGAAAACACGTATTTAGGGATATTTTAAGGAACTTTTCTTGTTTGTCATGAACATGTATGTTGTGTACTCATTAGCATTGCCTCATCGAGGGGGTTCTAACGAGTACCCACAATCTATGTTTTTGAGCAAAAATAAGAAAATTAATGTATACCCCTGTAAACCCCAGTCTTACTATATAAAAGTGGGGTTTAAGGGGGTCAAAATTATATAGGCGTGTTTTTGTAATGCAGTAAAATATATAAACCAAACTTATGCATACTTCGACCTATAGGACAATTACTCGTGAATGTCATTTCTGTAATAAATTAAGATTTTTATGTATAACGGCCTTATCATTAACACACCGATAGGTCATTAAAATAAGCATTACTATTTCGTCACTATTTTAAAGATTAAATTAATAGATGAATTGAGAAACTTAAAGGACCTAGCACTTGTAGCGGTTATCGGTAGACTTAATTTAGTTTAATCTTGGTGTCTTCGACCTCATATATAACCAGAATTAATGTAATTGTTATGCTTCATGTGTAAACCGGACGGATTGTAAAAAAAAAAAAAAAAAAAAAAAAAAAAAATTGAGGACGCACTATATCAGGTGGCTCAACTATACAAGAATCCAGGGTTGTGAAAAAAATACCATGACCGACTTGTCCAACTTGTCCAATTTCCCTGAGGACAAGTAAGAAATTTCAATTTACTTGTTCTGGGACAAGGACTTAGCTCAAACTAAGACGAGTATCCAGATTATGAGATTTTTATTTTCTTATTTCAGAAAGAAAACATATGTTTTGGGTACTCATTAGAAGCGCCTCAGTGAGGCACTTCTAATGGGTACCCAAAACATGTTGTTGTTGTTTTTTTTCTTGTTTTTTTTTTTGTTTGTTTGTTTGTGTGTTTGTTTGTTTGTTTTTCTTGTTTGTTTGTTTTTTTTTTTTAAATAATGTGAATTTTCGGGCAAGTAAATCTTGGTTAGACAAGTGGATTTTGACCATTACTTGTCCATGGACAAGTAGTAAAGTTCGATAATTCCACAACCCTGAAGAATCGCTCTTCATCTTGATATATACAACTGTAATTTATTGCTGAGAGAATCACATGTTTGATAAGAGTGTTGACGCTTTAAGTCCTATCGGGTGACGAAATTGTTCATTATTTGCTTTTTACCAAACGCTCTGGTTTCAGACTGCCATTGAGCCCTCTACTTTCTTACATTTTGTGATTACAGTTGCTATCTCGACCTCGCTTATCTCGAATAACCGCTTATCTCGAAGTGAAAATCTGGTCCCTGCCTAAACATGGAAATCTAACAACAGGTAAAAAATATTGTGGAAAAGAGAAGGAGGAATTTCTCCTCTTTTCCACAATATTTTTAATATCTCTAACTTCAAGAATCTAATTACATATATAGTTGTTAAATGTGGTTAATCGAATTATTTTTTCCTCAAATCTGCAAATCTGATATGTCGAGGTACGGATATCTCGAAGTATTTCAGAGAGTCCCTTGGAATTCGAGATAACGAGAGTCGACTGTATTTGCGTTTTACTGTGATATTTCACTGATGAAGTTGAGGACCCTACTCGAACCGAACATATATTTGTAATTTTGAGCCGTATCAGAATTAAGGGCGAGGAAACTAGTTAAGGTCCCAAGTAGTTGTTTCTGTTGACCGTTCCAAGACTGTTCTTCTTTGTTTCTTAGTCGGTTACTGTAACTGTACCGTTATATCTTTGTCTTTGTTTGTTAGTCGGTTAATGTAGCTGTGCCATTATGTCTTTGTCTTTGTTTGTTGTACGATAGCTTTCTTCCTCAGACCTCTCTTGTTCTATCTGCAACAGGCAGTTTAGAGCTAAGTTTGGTCTCATCAGCCATAATAACACATCACACAGTTGATTAGGATTGGTTATTGTCAGTAATGACAGACGAACGAACTGTACGGTAAATGTAACTGCTATTATGTCATTGTCTTTGTTTGTTAGTCGGTTAATGTAACTGTGCCATTATGTCATTGTCTTTGTTTGTTAGTCGGTTAATGTAACTGTGCCATTATGTCTTTGTCTTTGTTTGCTAGTCGGTTAATGTAACTGTGCAGTTATGTCATTGTCTTTGTTTGTTAGTCGGTTAATGTAACTGTGCCTTTATGTCTTTGTCTTTGTTTGTTAGTCGGTTAATGTAACTATGCCGTTATGTCCTTGTCTTTGTTTGTATAGTCGGTTAATGTAACTGTGCCGTTATGTCTTTGTCTTTGTCTGTTAGTCGGTTAATATAATTGTGCCGTTATATCCTTGTTTTTGTTTGTTAGTCGGTTAATGTAACTGTGCCGTTATGTCTTTGTCTTTGTTTGTTAGTCGGTTAATGTAACTGCTTCGTTATGTCCTTGCTTTTGTTTGTTAGTCGGTTAATGTAAATGTGCCGTTATGTCTTTGTCTTTGTTTGTTAGTCGGTTAATATAACTGTGCCGTTATATCCGTGTCTTTGTTTGTTTATTTGTTAGTCGGTTAATGTAACTGTGCCGTTATATCCTTGTCTTTGCTTGTTAGTCGGTTAATATAACTGTGCCGTTATGTCTTTGTCTTTGTTTGTTAGTCGGTTAATATAACTGTGCCGTTATATCCGTGTCTTTGTTTGTTTATTTGTTAGTCGGTTAATGTAACTGTGCCGTTATATCCTTGTCTTTGCTTGTTAGTTGGTTAATATAACTGTGCCGTTATGTCTTTGTCTTTGTTTGTTAGTCGGTTAATATAACTGTGCCGTTATATCCGTGTCTTTGTTTGTTTATTTGTTAATCGGTTAATGTAACTGTGCCGTTATATCCTTGTCTTTGCTTGTTAGTCGGTTAATATAACTGTCCCGTTATGTCTTTGTCTTTGTTTGTTAGTCGGTGAATGTAACTGTGGCGTTATGTCTTATTTGCTTGCTTGTTAGTCGGTTAATATAACTGTGCCGTTATGTCTTTGTCTTTGTTTGTTAGTCGGTTAATGTAACTGTGCCGTTGTGTCTTTATCTTTATCTTTGTTTGTTAGTCGGTTAATATAATTGTGCCGTTATGTCCTTGTCTTTGTTTGTTAGTCGGTTAAAGTAATTGTGCCGTTATGTCCTTGTCTTTGTTTGTTCCTCGTCTCTTCTTCAGGTGCCTCAGGAAGACGTTTCTTCGTGATTGTGGCATTGTCACGACCCGAGAGGGATTCAAATAAAAGTCAAAAAGGATTGCCTTTGGAAATATACAAAATCACGAAAATTGGAGACTCGGTTTGATTGAGTCTCCTCATATGCAACGTTGTAGTTTGCGAGACTGCATACTTCTGGGTAACTTCATTCAAGAGTAGTCCTTATTTCTGAAATATTTTAAATATTTAGGAGGCAATTACTGTTTGCACAAGTTGTCTCTTTGCAAAAAAGAACAAAAAAAAAAAAAAATAGTAAACGCTTTCAGTTGTATCCATGCCCCTTAAGGCATTTTGGTGGATTTGCCTCTCTTGAAAGTATATCTGTTCATCTTAAGGGGAAGGGACTCACTTTCAAGGGAGGCAAATTCACCAAACTATGGATACACCTTTAAGGGAGGCAAATCCATCAAAATTGCTTTGCCTTTCATCTGAAATGTGTAGATACTAAAACGTAAGACGGTACTACCCAATCCCTTTTTCAGAAGGGTTTTGGTTTCCAGGAAAAGCAAACAGGATGTCACAAACGTATACCCATACCCAACAAAGAGCCCTTTAAAAGCGGACAAACAACCAATAATGTCTTGTAAACACTGTCAACATATACATATACAAAAAGTGTTAACCATCCCCTTCCTCCCCCCCCCCCCCACCCCCACACCACACACCACACTCTCCCCTACCCACACCCCCCATGCTTGTACCACACATGCATCTACCGCATTGTAAACTAAAATAATCATTTGAGAAGCGCAGATAGAAACATTTACATAAAATTACTGCTTTCTTTTAAACCCTTGTCCTGCTGAATAAATTATGATGCCACGCCCACTTCTAATTTTCAGCCAATCAGATCACTTGATCTAGGTTGTTGCTATAAATTTGCATACCTGATGGCAAACAGTGCAGATCCAGATCAGTTGGCTTCTTCAGAAGCCAACTGATCTGGATCTACACTGTTTGCAAAACAGGGTATATCCGGGTTCAGCAGGACTAGGGTTAATTCACTCTTGAACATATCTTTGTGAAAATTCAAGAAGTCGTTACAAGCGCACACAAAATCAGTTTCTAAATATTTATCGTCAACTGATTGTATTCAAACTTATCCCAGGGCGGGTCTTTAATCTGAAACATTGGATTTTATTTACGGTTTTATTGCACCTTCTCAACCTCATTCGAACAAAATAAACTAGTACATTAAAGCTTAGTACCCTTGGTAAAATTCATTATGAAAACACGCCTATTCAAATATATAGAAATTTCACCTTCCAAAACCTGAAAATTTTCAGATGAAAAGCTCTGATATTTTTCATGTTTCTGCTCAAAACATAGATTGTGGGTACTCGTTAGAACCGCCTCGCCGAGGCGGTTCTAACGAGTGCCCACAATCTATGTTTTTGAGCAAAAATAAAAAAAAATAATGAATACCCCTGTGAACCCCAGTTTTGCTATATAAAAGTGGGGTTTAAAGGGGTCAAAATTATATAGGCTTGTTTTCGTGATGTTTAAGCAGACAATATATTTAAATATTTTTCTTATTTTTCCAAGAAAACATGATTTGATATTTCATGCAAATTATCGACAATGGAGACAATTTGCTTGAAATGACAAATCCTGTTTTCTTGGAAAAATAAACAAGATATTACCAATTTGTCGTCTGCTAAATTTGCCCTGAGAGTGGTAATAATTAAAACAGTGTAGGTGGCTTCATTCAAATAAACTGGCCAATACTCATTTACCTGCAACCTGTACCGAGAGACACTGGTCCTATAACAATAAAATATATTTTGTTGATTCATCTGTCCGTCATGACTGACCCTAGTATTCACAATCGCTAGCGTTGCTTGTTACACGACCCGCAGAAAAGTCAACCGACCTACTTTAAGGCCGATATACATGTACGGATCGACTTGTGAGTATGTCCGTCCGTCCGTGGTCAACGAAAATGGGCGTACCTCTTGACCATTAGAAATACTTTGATACTATTTTGCACAGAAACTGATTTAGATAGGCTGTAGCCAATGGGTTTGCCAAAAACCAAGCCGATGGGTTTGCTAAATGACAATTTTTTATCGCCCGAGGGTCAGCTGAGACCAACGATGTGAATAACATAAATATGGCTGTCAGCGTGGTACGGTATTGATAAAGTTTTGTATAGTCATTAATATTTACAAGATCTACCTGAAGGAGTTGCCAAAAGTCATTATTCTTTGACCGAGGCAAAGCCGAGCGCAGAATTCTTTTCTGTAGTCAGTTAGTGAACATGGTCATACATGTAACTCTTGAACTATTGGGAACATTTTGATTTTTTTTTTTTTTTTTCGTACACGGACAGGGCTATCAAATGCCATTTTCAATGACTGAGGCTAAGCCGAAGCCAAAACTGTGTAAATATGAAAATGGCATTAAGTCTGTGGGATACTTCGTTGAACTTAAGGTATGACTGAATACTGATAAGAGCCCAAAAAATTACCAAATGCTATTTTGATTTACTGTGGTCAGTTAGCGAAAATGCACATAATTCTTGTACCGTTACAGAAAAGTTGACCAACCGAAAGGTTGACTTTCAAAGCTTGTCCTATATTCAATCTGTGTCCGCCCGTCCGTGGTCAATAAGCAAATATGGTGATAACTCTTGAACCGTCAAGAATAATTTGATAGTTTCATACAGGTTGATACCGATAAGACCTAGACAGTGGGGCATTCAACGTAATGTAATACTACGACTGTGCGCGCCAAGGCAGTGGAGTAATACAGCCAGCTGCATTTGGCTGCATTGTCTGCAATCGGTTCTCATACATGTCTTATAAATAATTGCAAAAGCTCATGATTATTTCGATTACGGTATTCTAGACTATACATGTTTAGTATTTTCAATACTAAAATATAATCGGTTCACACCTATAAAACTGTGGTGAATCGGTGAGATTATAATACAATTTCGTTCCTGGTTGGTTTTATTATTGCGATTTCTGTGTGTTTAGCTCGTGAAAAAAAAAAGAACGTCCAAATACTGTTTGCGCGTCGTGTTTTCGCGTTTTACTGGTTTTATTTGTCGTCGAGATCGCTGTTAGGTGTTTGCCACTGAGGTCCGTGCTGATAGGGTGTTGGTATCGGCTGCATAGCAACCCGGTTGGAATTTTACAGATAATCGCTCCCAGTGTTTTCACCAGTCTCGATTTGAACTGATTCAAGAATTCAGAAGAAACTACATTCTCTGGAAGGCTATTCCACTGGTTAATAACTGTTTGTGAGAAGCCAAAAGTCAGAATGCCCTTTTGTAAAAAAAAAAAAAAAAAAAAAAAAAAAAATCTGTTCCTCCTAATTCTTGTATTAGTGGCTCTAGTAAATAATTAATTTTCATTACAGCGGTCAGTATTGTTAAGAATTCTATAAACCTGTATCATGCCAAACCTGATTCTGCGATATTGTAATGACGGAAATCCTAAGTCTCTAGGTCTTTCCGGGTAGGGTTTCATTCTTAAAAATGGCAACAGCCTTCTTACCCTTCATTGCTATTTCCAATGACTAATGTCTTTTTTGTACATAACCGACTATGCGCTGGACTCCATCACGAAAACATACCTATATAATTTTGACTCCCTTAAACCCCACTTTCATATAGTAAAACTGGGGTTTACAGGGGTATACATTATTTTCTTATTTCAGCTCAAAAACATAGATTGTGGGTACTCGTTAGAACCGCCTCGCCGAAAACTTTCAGTTTTTGGTGGTGAAATTTTCAATATACTTGAATAGGCATGTTTTCGTAATGCATACTCCAAGTGCAGCCTTACAAGAGTTTACAACAGAGGCAAAATGACTTTTGTTAAGGTACGTTTCTCCAGTATCTTACTTCTGACGATGCTTTGTGAGTATCATAACTGTATTGTTCACGTATTCGTGCATATTTATAGTATAGTGATTTAAGATCTACGTTGATCAATTCTGTAGCTAAGAAATTTCGTACATGTCTCCTATATAGAAAGCCGAACTACGATACAAGTAGATTATTCGTAAACCGCCATCTTTGGTGACCATGAAACGTACGTTATACAAATATTTATTTTGTTGGCTACATGTAAAAAATATACTTTGGCTGAAATGCATGGCATGTTTATATAGGATACATATATGATATACAACCAAGCTGGCGCATTTGTGTCCTTACCGACATTTTGTTCAGCTCATTTTACTAAATAATTTAGGAACTACCAATTCATGTCTTTATCTGACAATAAATATTTACAAAACCTCAAGGAATAGGTATTTGAAGTGCATTTAACTGCTGTTTCACAATGTTTATACTACAGTGATGATTGGCTGCTCGCCGGGGTATTGGTCATTTTCCTATTGTATATAAAAGCTGTTGAATATAAATAAAATAATCAGAATACATTGAGAGAGAAGCCGCGAAAGTCAGACGTTTAAAGCTGTATAAACTTAAAAACAAAACTTCACGGAAAGAAACAAAGACACTTTGAAGCATCTGATCCAAAGAGTGAACAACGTAAAAGGAAATAGAACATAATCATGGTTATTACGAAAACGACTGACAACAAAATAGTACAGTGCTGCCTTATAGGTGATGGCTTGGTGGGGAAGTCGCACTTGGCAAGATCTTTCCTTCGTACAGAATTGCCAATACAATACAGAGCCACAATCTTTGGAAATTATACCGGTGAGTCTGTTGTTTTTTTGTTGTTGTTTTTTTTTTTTTTTTTTTTTTTTTTTTTTTTTTTGTTTTGTTTTGTTTTTTTGTTGTTGTTTTTTTTTGTTGTTTTTTTTGTGTTTGTTTTTTTTGTGTGTTTTTTTTTTTTGTTTTTTTTTTTTTTTGTATTATTTGTGCGCAAGCAAACTACCAAGTTATCTAGTTTCATAATAAATAAATAAATAAATAAATAAGTAAATAGATAAATAAATAAATGAAAAAGGGAAGAAAAAACAAACAACAAAACAGTCGAACTTCAATTGATTTAACATCTTTGGAATCATGGAAATTTGTTCTGGACATGGGTAGTTCGAGCCACTGAGAGTTAATCATAGCGCCAGGTCAGGAGGCAAATGGGAATAATTTATGGATGTCTTTTCGTACTTACGAGTATATAAAACCATTGTATGTTGAATGTACTCGTCGAAGCGACTCTAATGAGTACAAGCAATATACATTTTCAGGATATGATAAGAAAATTTCCCTAAAATATCCCTAAATACTTTTTTCTTGAGTTATCCGAGGAATTTCCGAGGGACTCATAGACGATTTGAATTAGTCACGGTAAACGAACCATCAGTGTTCAAGTGACTGAAGTCTTATTGCATTTTGAAATGTTTGGGAAACATTTTTGTTTAACTCTTTCGGCGTCAAATTTCAGACGACATTTGTCAAACTGCGTAGATCCAGATGAGACGGCTCATTGAGCCGTCTCATCTGGATCTATGCTGTTTGCAAAAGCTTATTATTATTGCCTGTGGCAGTGAAATAGTTAAGTATTCAGAGAGCTAAGATTTAGTTAAGAATCACATTACAAGTACGGTTCACAATAAATTGTCCCCTGAAGAGACAATTTGTATGAAATGTCAAGGCCTATTTTCTAGAAAAATAAGAAATATATATTTCAAAAATCTCGTCTTCTGAACATGTTATCTAGCTAAGCGTTAAAATTCTGAAACACATTAACCCGTGGTAGTCTGGAGATCCCTAAAAGAGCAATCGGCAAACAATGTAGACCCAGATCAGACGCCGCAGAACGCGGCGTCTGATCAGGGTCTCCATTGTTTGCAAATAGGTCAACAATTTTTCTCTAGAAATATCTAAATTACATAGCCTGACATACCTAAAATCAAAATTAGACTCTTCTAATATATAGTGTGGGGGAGTTAATTCAGTCTACAATGAGTTAACATTTATTAATGTTTCTTCTTTGCAGGAAAACTAAATCTTTTTAATGAGGCATACACTGTTGGCCTCTTTGACACCGCCGGACAGCAAGACAACGACAGACTGAGAATTTTCACTTACAGACACAGCGACGTCATTGTCGTCTGCTTCTCTATGGTCGACCGTGAGTCTTTCCTAAATGTAAAGGAATTCTGGGTACCGGAAGTAAAACGTTATGGGCGATCTAAAACATCGCTTATTCTTTTAGGGACTCAAAGTGATCGCACAAATAATGTCGTAGACACTGACCATCACGTGCAGATAGAAGAAGGGCAGAAACTAGCTAAAGAAATTGGAGCAGATACATTCTTGACATGTTCAGCATTCGACAGAGACAGTATTATAAGAACATTTGAATGCGTAGTGAATTCTGGGATTAAACAAAGAAAGCACAAATTGAGTATAATTAAGAAAATTTGGAGAAAATGGACATAAACGGATAAGATACACTTGTAAGATTTCCCCCATATTTTACAAGAGAGACAACTTTGCTGACTTCCTGTTTGCTTTCCAGCAGGAGTAGCCCGGAAATTAGACCTGGTCCTATCTGATAAAGGATCTACTGTGAAAGCACTGAATTTGCTTCTACTTAATCTTTCCATTAAGAATAAACACCGCTTTTGCAGGCATTCGAGGTAGAAACAGAACTGGCTCCCCTAAAAGTGTGCCCATTCACCTTAATACTTAGCATGCTGGTAAAAATTTCAGCAGACGACAATTTGAAACTTGTTTCTTACTTTTCTCACAAAATAGATTTTGACATTTTATGCAATCTCCAAAGGAGATGCTTAGCATGAAATATCATATACTGTTTTCTTTAAAAATGTCATCAATTTATCGTCATCTGAAATGGCGAAAATTTGCATGAAATATCGAATCATGTTTCCTAGAAAAAAAAACATGTCATGTTTGTCGTCTGTTGACTTAGCCTAGAGAGTGGTAAAGGTTAATGTGTTTTGTAGTTGAGATACGTCATCACACGGGAATAAACTTCTACCCAGTGTACCCAGCTGTGATGCCCTAATCAGGTTCAACTAATCCGGCGAAGAAATGAGACGATGTATGAGTGTTTTACAGTCATACCATACGTGTCCCCAAATTAGAGCAGCTCTATTCTTGCCCCGAGTTAATGTGCTTAAAACCGCTGACTGAGGGACAAAAAGTATACACCCTGATCAGAAGCCGTAGAACGCGTCTTCGGATCTGTTTCTATATATCCTGACACGTCGCGGTCTGCGGAGGCTGATCTGGGTTTGTGCACTTAGGAAAAGTATGTAATCGAAACTGTAGCAGAGGCATTTTGCGGTTTCAAAATTAAGATGCAGTGAACCCTCGTTACAACGACACCACTTGTTATTAAAGATATTGCCATTTAAATGAATTTGCTGTTGTAAAGGATTATTAATGTACAGGGTGATATGTAATAAAGACTTTGTTCTAATCTTATTTCCTCATAGAACATATGTTTTAGATATTTGTTAGAACCGCCTTACTTGAAGTATTGAATACAATCCCAGTGGGCACACAACGTTAAAATGACGTCGTATCAACGTCGATGCGACGTGATCACGTCGCATCGACGTTGATACGACGTCATTTTGATGTTGTGTGCCTGCTGGGCTGTATTTGCATAATATCTCATTAAATGTTACCTCTTTAGCGAATGTTTCGTGCCAATGAACTTATCAATTAACGAATTCGGATGTTGTTTCGAGTGTCGGTATAAAGAAGGTTGACTGTATATGTTTTAGATTAGCGTTTGTTTCAAGGATATGCCTTGTTTTGTAAGGCAGGTTTGACACTGCTGCTGTTTTTGCTTATTGTATTGCAGGAATAAATGATGAAATGATGTATATCTTCAGTAGTTAAATATTTTGCTTATCAAATTCCTACAGAAAGTATGCTTTCAGCGCTATTTAACCCATTTTAAACTGACTAAACTCACCCCCCCCCCCCCACCCACACACACACACCCACACCCACTATAAAGTGTCAGAATCCAATTTCAGTTTTAGATATGTCAGACCATATGATTAAGATATTCCTAAAGGAAAGTTGCTAAACTATTTGCAAAAAATGGAAACCCTGATCGGACGACGCATTCTGGTATTTCTATCTTTCGTTCGAATGTGTTCTTACTCACAAAGGCGCCTCCTTTTAGAATTTAGAGTTGATGTTAGTGACAGCTATAAAACGTCTCCCTGGTACAGTGTTCTTTTTATATCTTTTCATTGACCTTTGTGATCAGTGACCGGGCCAGGGCCAGGATGTTAGAACAATCACGGATAGGGCCGAACCTTGCCAGTCTGACCCAGTAAACATGTCACCTTATTTTTTTCGATTTCTTTTTGTGTGAGTGTGTTCTTAGCTGTCAAAGGGCCATTTTTTTCTAAAATCTAAATTTTATAAAACTTTCTCAGAAATTAGCATCTTGTGATTAGCAGTATGTGACGTAAAATGCTGTCAGGGTTATTTTTAACAGGGTCATCTGCATTTTGCGGTTTGTCCATGTTATTCTTTTAAAGTGTATTTTCTAGTAAATTTCAAGAAATAGTTTTCAGTACAGTCAGACTCAATCCCAGCAGAAACATGACGTCTATACAACGTCGCCTCAACGTCGATGCAACGTCATGACGTTGCATCGACGTTGAGACGACGTTGTATAAACGTGATGTGCCCGCTGGGATGGCTCGAACATTATTAGGAACATGTATATTTGTTCTAGACGTGTAGTTCGCGCCAATGAAGATCAGTCGTAGAAAACATGCCTATATAATTTTGACCCCCTTAAACCCCACTTTTATATAGTAAAACTGCGGTTTACAGGGGTATACGTCATTTTTCTTATTTCTGCTCAAAAACATAGATTGTGGGTACTCGTTAGAACCGCCTCGCCGAGGCGGTTCTAACGAGTACCCACAATCTATGTTTTGAACAGAAATATGAAAAATAATAGAACTTTTTATCCGAAAAATTGCCATTTTTGTGGTAAAATTTTCAGTGTATTTGAATAGGTGTGTTTTCGTAATGAGGCCGCCGAGGCGGTTCTAACGAGTACCCACAATCTATGTTTTGAGCAGAAATGTAAAAAATATCAGAGTTTTTTACCTGAAAAATTTCTGTTTTTGGTGGTGAAATTTTCAATATTTTTGAATAGGCGTGTTTTCGTAATGAGAATGCAAATGGGGATAATTTCAGGATGTCTTTTCGATCAACTTTAAGTTAATTGATTGTGTTGGGGTTTAACGACACGTCAACTCTTGTGGGTCATTTTGTGTCGTCTCCCAGAGAAAGGGAGAAAAGAGACAGAAGAGATAGCAGAAGAGATGAAAGAGAGGGACAGGGAAGAAAGAGGAACAGGAATGAAAGTGAAGAAACAGGAAATAGAAACATCACCTCCCTACCCTTACCTGCTACAAGGATAGCAGGCCTTGCCCAACTGTAAGCCAATATCAGCTGGACGCCCCGGTGACATAAGATACATGACACCTTCGCACCAACCGACCACCCCCCAACTTTAAGTTAAAGATATTCGATTCTAATTAGTATACTGAACATATCTTCAACTTTAAGTTAAAGATATGTTCAGTATACTAATTAGAATCGACTCGATGAGGTATTTCTAATGAGTACACACACCATACATTTTCATTATAAAATAAGAAAACATTCCCTAAAATATCCATAAATGTTTGTTTTCTTGAGTGATCGGAAGAATTTCCTAGGGACTCAAAAACGAGTTCGAATCAGACACGGTAAACGGGTTGTCGGTGCTCGAGTCATTAACCCATTGTAGACTGAATGAACTCACCCACACTATATATTGAAAGAGTCCAATTTCAAGTTTAGGAAGGTCTGGCTATGAGATTTAGATATTCCTTTAGAAAAATGGCTTAACTATTTGCAAACAGTGAAGACCATGATCAGACGCCGCGTTCTGTGGCGTCTGATCTGGGTTTGCACTGTTTGCCAGTTACCCTTTTAGGGGTCTCCCGACTACAATGGGTTATTTAGTTTTTTTTTGTTTTTTTTTTTTTTGTTTTTTTTTTATATACATATTTGTAGACACTCCATTAATACATGATACCTAATTCTAATCGATACTGGTCCGGTTTCTTTTATAATAAAGCTCTGCTGAATATTTCATAAATACTGTTAGTGTCATCATCAGTAACTACGCTTCAAAGCATCACAATGCTACTTACTCACACTACAGGATATATGTTTACTCCATTGAAGCTTTAATCTTTTGACCATATAAGAGCGTAAATTTAGCTGATGACGTGTCGGTGATAATACGTACTTCGAAACTGTATGTTGTTTGTTTCGGTTATATAAAACTTAGTAAGATATTAAAAGTTGCTTACTTCTTAGTAGTTGGAGGCCTATATAAGGCCAGTGCATACTTCTTAATAATTGAAAACCTAGGAAAGTGCAGTGCGTATATTTTAGTAGTTTGTTTGTGTTGAGGTTTTACGGCCCAGCCAACCCCATGGGGCCATGTCGAGCGCGGTCATTTTACCTAACCACACGTTTACTGGGCAGGCTTAGTCCTCTAAGCGGTTAACCAGTATTGTGCACATTCTTTCGCCAGAAACTGACTACTGCCCTTCTTGAATCAGCGGAAGGGAGAGACTGACCGTAGAAAATATTTCATGATCAATCTCCACGAACGAATGTTGCCGACCTCGGCGGGGTTGAACCCGCGACCTCCTGGTCTCCAGTCGGACGGCGCATCCAACTAAACACCGAGGCCGGTAATATTTTAGTAGTAGAAGACCTAGGAAAGTCAAGTGCTTACTTCTTAGTATTTGGAGAACTAGGTAAATCCAATGCTTACTTCTTAGTAGTAGAAGAAGACCTAGGAAACCTAAGTGCATACATCTTAGGTTGCAGCACTTTTTTCTTAGTAGTTAGAGACCTAGAAAAGTCCAATGCTTGTTATTTAGTAGTAGAAGACCTAGGAAAGTCAAGTGCTTACGTCTTAGTAGTTGGAGACCTAGGAAAGTCAAGAGCTTACTCCTTAATAGTTGGAGACCTAGGAAAGTCCAGTGCTTATGTCATAGAAGTTGAAGTAGCGAGTAGCAAGTTGGCGTTTGGAACAATCAAAATGTCGGCCTATGCGAATAAAATGCTTGTATGCTTGTTCGTAACAAAACATGGGGAAACGGTCACTGGATTGACATTATACATTCGGCCCCTTACAAAATTGATACGTAATATATATATTGATATAATTTATTCGACCTATTAAACATCAAGTCTCAACGAAAATAATGGCTCCTCTGTCTAAATTGTGATGTCACAACACGCCGTCATCACGGGTTTACAATCAGCGTAAGAAGATGCAAAATATATAGTTCGGGGAAAAACTCTCGTAAGCGATTTGCTTTATTTCACGCTGCTTGATAACCGGTGTGATATACACATATAATCTGCCCGGTACACACAACGATCGGGTAGATAAAAGAAATATTATGTAGTCATATTGTTGGAGTAGGTATATTTGTGTGGAGTTTAAAAATAGAACGTACACATTTAATCTATACAAGGAAAATACCCTTATTTACATTGAGCTTTACTAATGACTGTGTGTATTTGTAAATTGTATGCCTACAAAGTGCGTTTCTGTCAGTCTATAAGAAATACATATAAGCCGTATTGGAATATTAACCCTTAAAACGCCAAGAAAACCTGCATAAAAAAATGTCGTCTGTTTATGGCTTCTGCTGAATATTCTTGCAAACTTTTCAAACCTATTTTATACATACAGGCAAACAGTGTGGACCCAGATCAGACTGCTCCTAAAGGAGCAGTCTGATCTGGGTCCACACTGTTTGCAAAAATGACTTTTAAATTGACAAGCAGATGACAAAGCAGACGACAATTGTTGTGATTGGCGCTTTAAGGGTTAACTAATAAAATGTGCGTCCAGCAAACATTCAGTTAAGACTTTCGGATGTAAAAAAAAGACACAGATAACAAATAGACAGCAGTCTAGAAGACAGCAAAAATGGACATTTCTGCAAATAAAAAACAGCAAAGACCAGATTCCGAGCGGTCTGAAATAACAAATAAGAATGAACTGGAGAGTAACAATGTACCAAACAAGAACAAAAACAATAAAAAAGAAGAAAGCCAAAAGGAAACTTATATTGCAATATTGATACTAGGTGTTGTTTTTATTCTCGGGTTTCTGTGTGGTAAAGCTTTTGGAAAATCTGGTGGTAAGTATCAGTAGGTACCCAGCGGGTACATGACGTTTATACAACGTTGCATTGACGTTGAGGCGACGTTGTATTTACGTCATGTGTCTACTGGGTAGGTTGGCGTGATAGACGTTTCGTTTAAATCTTTAAACAAATGTTGTTATTACTGTTGTCTGGCTGGGACGTCACTAATTGTTGACTAGACCTGTAGTAAAATAATAAACTATAGTCTAAGTCACCTTGTGGACATGCGTTTCAGCGTTTTGTGCAAAACATATGCGGTTTTCAATAACAAACATACCATTTATAAGCATAAAAACAGAATAATTCTAATTTGCCTCTATTTCTTTAATTCTTCCTAGCGACAGTCAGAAAGTCGCACAAGTACTTTTCAATGACATTTTCGATGTTCTACTAAGTATTGTTAGACTACTGTTTAATGACGTCACGTATTCCTAACGCTGATGACAGCATAAGTGAACAGTGAATTGTCAAACTACATTGCTGCATATGAAAAGACTTAATAAAACCGAGTCTCCAATTTTAGTTCTTTCGTATGCTCTTTGTTTCCAAAGGCAAACTTTTAGATTTCTATTTTATTCAGTTAGTTTGAAATGATTTGTATAATAATATAGAAACAAATACAGAATAGAATTATTTTTAAAATGTAGCCTCAGCAAGTATGTGGTTCTCAACAACAAATTTGCCATTTATAAACAAAAGAAAAAATATTTTGAATTTACCTCTATTTCGCCAACTATTTTACAATTCTGTAAGTAAAAATTCTGAATCAGACTATAGACTTTACCTCATTTCAGTATTCGTTGAAAGAGACTATTTCTTTTACTTTTGACCTAAGCTGACGAGGCTATTATGTTTCCTTTCTTTGTGCGTGTAATCGCACCCGACTATTCATCTGGTTTCCAGATCTTATTGCAGAATTGCAGATTTCTTTCATGGCATCAGTCTACTCCTGCTTGAGCTAGTTCTGCCAGTGTGTCATCACGAAAACATGCCTATATAAATTTGACCCCCTTAAACCCCACTTTTATATAGTAAAACTGGGGTTTACAGTGGTATACATTATTTTTTTTTCATATTTCTGCTCAAAACATAGATTGTGGGTATTCGTTAGAACCGCCTCTCCGAGGCGGTTCTAACGAGTACTCACAATCTATGTTTTGAGCAGAAATATGAAAAATATCGGAGTTTATGTATCTGAAAATTTTCAGTTTTTGGAGGTGAAATTTTCTATATATTTGAATAGGAGTGTTTTCGTAATGTGTGCCGGACTCGCTGGCTCATTCGGCTGCGCGTCCGCCTTGTGATCAGGAAGCTTCGGATTCGATCTCCGCCGAGGAGATTGCTCATGAAATGTTTTCTACGGTCATTCTCTCCCTTCCGCTGATTCATGAAGGGCAATTGTCTGTTTCTGGCGAAAGAATGTGCACAAGTACTGGTTAACCGCTCAGAGTCTAACCTGTGCAGTAAAAGTGTGGTTAGGTAAACTAACTGCGCTCGACATGACCCTAAGTGGTTGACTGTGCCGTAAAAGCTCAACTAAATGAATCTACTAATGTGTTGTCAGCTCCTGCTAACTCCCCTTTTTCAGTGCTAAGGACTTCTGCCCGATCCTTCACGAAGAAATTGTAACAGCAAAGCTGCTACAACTTCTTCGCGAAAGATTTGGCAGTAGTCCTCATCTGTACTTGTTGGGCTCAACTAGTCCCGTAATTGTAAAGCTCCGAATAGTACTCAGTCCATTACCCGAGATTGTTCTTCAGTGAGACATTCCATGCTTTGTCGGGGATGCTGGTAGATTTTCCAGTTACTTTCCTTTCTGAGGTCTTCCACCAACTAATAGGCTTATTTTGTGTTGTTCTTGCTCAGGTAGGCCTCGATGCCTTGCGTCAAGTTCTCCATTGACTACTTTTGTCCTTTCGTATATTTCTATTTATCTGTCTGTTGTTTTTCAGACCCTCCAGGTCCATTTTTGTCTTTTGGATATTCCTCCTCCATCACAGAGGTCAGGGGATTCAGTTGTTACCCAGAGGTTCTATTTGATACCTTGTTTACGGAGGACATTCTTAGCTGTATCAGTCACTGCTGAACTGAAGTTTATAGTTATGTCTTTGTGTCTTGTCATTGTCTGTTCCTCATCTCTATATAGATTAATCAGAACAATATTTTTTTTCTGATTTCTTTACGAAAACATTTGTTGTAGGTACTAATTAGAAGCACCTTGTACAGGAAATCTTTTTGGATAAAAATCTGGAGCAACGAAATATTTAAAAAAAAACACAATACTCCACGTAGTAAGCCTGGGCTTCCACATTTACAGAAATCCAGTTAAATCGTAACCTTGTACTCTCTCATTAATGCCTGTTTTCACGAACGCATAAAATTTGCTCCATTGAAACTGGCATTATGGTTCGAATTTTTGCTTTGATTACTCATCGTCGAAAATCGATATGACCAAACAGTACAGACCCAGATCAGACGCCGCATTGTGTGGCGTTCGATCAGTCTGCACTGTTTGCAATAATATACAGTCGAACCTCAATGGCTCGAACATCTTTGGGACCATGAAAATTCGTTCAAGACATGGGTAGTTCGAGCCACTGAGGGTTAATCATGGCACCAGTTCAGGAAGCAAATAGTAATAATTTAGGGAAATCTGTTCGATTTTCTACACAGTGATTGTATGTTGAGTGTACTCATTAGAATCGCCTCGATGAGGCGATTCTAATGAGTACACACAACATACAATTTCACGATAAAAAAGAAAATTTCCTTAAATATTTGTTTTCTTGAGCTATCGGAAGAATTTCTTAGGGACTCAAAAACGAGTTCGAATTAGCCATGGTAAACGAGCCATCCGGTTCGAGCCATTGAGGTTATACTGTATGTAATTTTCACGCACAGACCATTGTCTGCATAACAGCCTCCAAATAGATAATGAATTTTTCTAACATTCATTATGGAAGTTATTGAAAATATCCTGGCACCAAGCTAGCATTCTTTATAAATCTACAGCGGGCCGTTATCGGCCCGTCAGCTACCTTGACGGGCCGATAACGGCCCGCTATAGCTTTAAGTAGAATGCTTACTGGGCATTAAAGGGTTTAATATGCTTGTGAACTGTTTATATTGCAGGTACTCCTTCTGAAAGCGACACTGTGTCGATGGCCGATGTAACTAAACTAATAGCCGATATAGAAAACAAACATGAGAAGCAGCTCCTCCAGGAAAGTGATATAGAAGAATTAAAGACACTTGTTCAAGGGTTAAAATTCGAATCTTCATTTAAAAAAGGTAGAATAATTTAAGGCTCAGAGTGTTACAGAATAATTTATTATTATTATTATTATTATTATTATTATTATTATTATTATTATTATTATTATTATTATATTCGTCGTTTGCATCTAAACAGGCCCTGTATCTACGTCCCATGCATGTCAAATTATGAATTGTGGAATGTTGTCCCATTCCTCCTACAACGTCCGTATCATTACAGTTTTCTGGTTATCGGTCTGATGGCACGCTTATCGGTCTGTGACTTACCCAAAGTGGTGCTCAAAGTGGTGGCAAATATACAGACCAAGGCAAGACACGAATGTTGGTTTGGCTTAGGTAAGCTGCTGAGTGTTGACACACATTATCCTTGTGGAACACATCGTTGCTGGAACGTAAGGTTCGAGCTCCTCGGCAATTTAACGCCGCACCACATGGTGCTTCAACTCCTCTCGTAAGAGTTGTTGGTCTGATTACATTCGATAGTGGTTTTATACTTTGTGATATTATGTCCTTCATATTTTGACCATCATTGCCCGTGCATATTTAATGTATTCTCTTTACGAGAGGAGTTGAAGCACCATGTGGTCCGACCCACAACATAACGTCTCCTCTGCCCAATGATCTGTTGCCGAACAACGGAGAAACGTTTGATTACTTTCTGTTTTCTTTTTCTGCACTTCAAGCCCTTTCTGAAAAGGGGCCTACTGTAAAAGGAAGGCATTTGCTGCCTGAGTAGATTCCTTTGAAGATGGGGACAAAATGAGTTGAGACAACAATTTCCACCCTTGAACATATGTCAATCTTGTTTGAAAAGTAATACATATACAGTCGACTCTCGTTATCTCGAATTCCAAGGGACTCACTGAAACACTTCAAGATATCCGTACTTCGACATATCAGAGTTTAGAGAGTGAGGAAAACAATAAATTGAACAACCACATTTAACAAATGAATATGTAATTTGACTCCTGAAGTTAGAAATATATATATAAATAATGCTGAAAAGAGGAGAAATTTTCTCCTCTTTTCCACATTATTTTGTTACCTGGTGTCATAGTTTCATGTTAAAACAGGGACCAAATTTTTACTTCGAGATAAGCGGTTATTCGAAATAAGCGAGTTCGAGATAACGAGGGTCGACTATATATGATTTTGTTTTTGAGCATGGTTTGTAGACTCCATAAGGAAGAGGAAGCTGGTTGATTTGCTTTTCGTTGGTTTGTAACGTGTGAGCTATCCGTAGATTAGACTGGCTCCAGTCTTCAGTGACAAAATATTCATTCTTGTTATCCTGTTGGAATCATCCACTAAAATAAACCCAAAATAATATCATGGCAATAAAGGCTGGTCACTAGTGACCAGCCTTTATAGTCATGATATTATTTTGGTTTTATTTTGTTATTGGTAGGCCATGTTCTCTAACTGTGACTCATCCTGGTCATCATTACTATTCTCCAAGGAAATAACAGTCTAGAATAAAGTCCGCAAAAAAAAAAAAAAAAAAAAAAATCCGCGTATCTATAACTGTCCATTTTATTTGCCATCGACAATATAATAACCGACCTACATAGTATATCGACAAGTGGCGAAATTTCTTCAAAGCGAATGCACAGGTTGATTTTCACTTTGCTAATAGTACATGATATATAAATAACATGAAATATGTCTAGAAAGAGCCACAATTACAGACCACAGCCTACCAATCACACCAAGAGGAAGAGACAGACAGTCCACAAGCCACCAATCAAAGAAAAGCAGAGCATTTCCTTTTATTATAGTTAGGCTCATGTAGGGAATTTGTTGGGATACACTGTACCACAGAGATCCCGAAAGATTTTCAAGGATGCGCAGTCTAATTTGCATATTCCTGTTTTCATAGTTTAATATTACCTTCCTTATTTCGTTGGGGCATACGCTAGAGGACTGCGCATGTGCTTCGTCAAGCGAACATGCGCAAAACGTGCGGATTCACATCATCCTGCACATGTACAGCCTCATCCGGGCATTTGTTCTCCACTGAAACATTATATAGTAGCCAATGTTTCTGTTTGCGGACAGTGAGGGCCCTGATCAGACTGCGCATTCGCGCAGTCTGATCTGGGCCTTCGCTGTCCGCATATACCAGAAGACACGTTTTTGCATGGCGCGGCCCACCTAGAGTCTACCGTTTTACTTTTTAATATTTCAGATCCAGCCCAAATGTCACATCAAGAAATTATGGATACGCTGTCGAAACCAGTCTACCCTAATCTAGCCAGAGACATAATGCTTGAGAAATTGTATACGTTTTTGATCGGTGTGGTTGCAATCGTTTTGTGTCTTGTTTGGGTAATGCTTTTTCCGTCGAATCGACGTTGAACGCATTCTTACTATTATATACCACCCCTAACAACCTGCGTCATAACGGGGGTATACACATCTGTTTTCGTCAGTAACTAGTTTTACGGAATCTTGCTGAACTAATTAGGGTTTATGCAATTCCGAATATTCATTTAGTGCACCATACCCAGTGATATGGACTGTCTGTCTTTTAAAATCGGACTTCTAAAGCGGAATGGATAGTCAGACACTTCGACCATCAATGTAGACATTCAATAGCACTAACAATTTAAGCATAATTGGTCGAAGTATCTAAAATAGCTAGAATATGTATGGAGTATGCATTTTTGGTAAAAGACAGAATTAAAATAGACATGTTTTGTGCACTTGGTAATTTGATGCTGCATTATGCACTGTTCGTGATTTTGTCATAAATCCGAACAAATGTTACAGTCGCGGCTATGTACATATCAAAAGGTTGGTGACGTAGGTTGGTGCCTTGTATACACTATAACAATTAGTGTTGAGCAGGTACACCAAGTTTAACCCTTTCACTCCTCAGTTTCTGGAGTGGACTCTTCCATCTTTGAATCTGGTCGGAACCATTTTTCCAAATAGGGGTTGCAGTCAAAAATCATGTATGAACCGTCTCATCAATAGCAAAAATACGATGCCTGTTTGCTTTTACTTAATTTTGAATATTAGCACCTGATTGATTACCAATGTCTGGTAAGGCTCATCGTGGTCCTGTTTGTGTTATTATTATTATTAGTGTGTGTGTGTGTGTGTGTGTGTGTGTGTGTGTGTGTGTGTGTGTGTGTGTGTGTGTGTGTGTGTGTGTACAGACTTCAGACCGCCATTGAGCCCTTAGTTTTTGTTTTACCTCAGTGTTTTTGATTATATTAGTTTCACTGTGACTATGTGGACCGAACATTATTTGTAATTTGGAGCTGCATCAGAATTCAACGTGAATTTCCCGTGATTAAATCTAGTTTATTGCATAAAAAGCAGTGCCAGTCGTTATTAACAGCCGTGCATTAATCGGCGAAAAGCCGTGTATTAACAAGGCAATTCACGCGCTGTTAATGCACGGCTACGCAGCTTTCAATATGATCGTACCGGGGCCAAAGATTTGATGCCGTTACGAGATGTGTACTGCTCGGCCCTTGAACGAGCATAGTCCGTGGAAATAACGTTCGCGAGACATCGGTGAAAAGGCGAAACAAAATAGTGCAAGAAATAACGCGAAATGTAGCAAATGTTTTCAGTTTTTATGCAATAATAGCGATCGAACATGGTTTTTCAATGCATTAACATTCGCCAGGTCCCTTGGGAGATGTTGAAAACCGCGGACTTCGGCCTCGGTTTTCAACACCTCCCACGGGACCTTGCGAATGTTAATGCATGAAAAATCATGTTTGGTCCCTATATACAATCCCTCTTTTTATTTTATTTATTTTTTTTTTATTTACACAATATTTTAAGAGGGCGACACATTTAGCTAAAATTAGCCATTCTACCAAGTGGCCCTCTACTAACATACTAAATTCTCTAAAACACATGTTACTTGAAAAGAGCAAAAATATAACATATACACATATATACACAAACGTCACACATACATTCTAAAAAATGCAGTTTTGTCTAAAATTAAGAGATCAAATGGTATAACTGCATCAAGAATTGTAAGAACATTAGGACATTATTAAGAACATTTTGAAGCTATTTTATAGCATATAAATACCATTTGCAGTGAAGATTAAGATGTGCAATTACTGTCGCACTTGTTATCAAACATAATATTGCACATAATTTAGGGGGTGCATAGAATTAGGAAATCTAGCAGAATTAAAAGTTAATAAAATCATGTTTACGCTAATAATAGCCTGCGCTATAAAACTACGGTCAACTCATTCAAAGGTTTTTTTTAATTAAAATTGGGACGGTCTTGACATTTAAAGACTATAATTAACACTAGTTAAGATATTCTTTTACACATTTTTTAAAAGAACTTAGGGACGGAGCTGATTTAATGGCACATGGTAAAGTGTTCCATAGTTTTGACGCTGAACATGTAAATCATTTGTCATAGAGCGCCGTTCTCGACCTGGACACAGCCAGTGAGCCGTTTTCAGAAAATCTTAGCTGACGTGTACAGGATTTTCACGAAACGGGCTTGAGTAGATCTGATATATATGGTGGTGTAAGTTGGTTTAAAGCTTTGTAAGTTAATACGGCCTTATTGTAGTTACTTCGACTGCTAACAGACATCCAGTCTAGCTCTTTGAACATCACTGTAGATGGCGTGGTATAATCGGCCTTTAAGCTGATACGTGCTGCGCGTTTTTGTAATTTGTTGAGTCTATCTATATTTACTTTATACGTCGTGCCCCAAGTGTTTGAACCATAATCGAGGAGTGGTAGGATGTAACCTTGATAGTACATTTTTTGAACCTTTATTGGCACATAGTTTGCAATATGTTTCAAAAGAGAAATTCTAGAGGAAATGGTGGAGCAAAGATAGTCTCTATGAGGAGTCCAAAGCAGATGTTCATCAATGACTACTCCAAGAAGCTTTTGTTTGTTTACGCTGACAATAGGATTATTAGCTATATTTATTTCTAATGTTTGATTATTATGTAATCTTTGTCTACTGCCAATAGTCATAGAAGTTGTTTGATCATAGTTTATAGGCAGTTTATTGCTTTTACTCCAAGCATGTGCTTCAAGGGAGTCACATTGGTTTCAATTTCTTTCATAGTATTACCATTGATATGAAAAGTGGTATCATCAGCGAATATGTCGGTTGAACAATGATTCATCACGGAAAAGAGGCAAGTCATTGATGAATAATAAGAGTAAGGCAGGTCCCAATATAGAACCTTGAGGGACACCTGATTGCAACTGAGAGAAGCTTGACCGACTTTGGCCATTGACTATCGTTTGGAGCCGACAATTTAGATATGATGTGGACCAATCTAAGGTTGTGCTTGTGAGTTTGTAAAGTGAAAGTTTTTGTATAAGAAATGTGTGGTCAACCATATCAAAGGCTTTCCGAAAATCAATAAATAGAGTGCCTACTATATCTCCATTATCGATGCAGGCCATCCATTGGTCGATTAGTTTTACTAGAGCTGTTTGACAGCTACGTTTTTGTCTGAAACCAGACTGACATTCATGAATAAGATTATATTTGTTTAAGTATCCCATTAAGTGCTTATTAACATGTTTCTCAAATATTTTAGAGATTGTTGGCAAAATTGAAATCGGTCGGTAATTTGACGGGTCAAGTTTCGAACCATTTTTAAAGACTGGAAATACCTTGGCGATCTTTAACTGATTTGGGAAAATTCCTGAAGTCAAACTTTTGTTTACTAAGGCAGCAACACTAGGCGATATAATGTTTTGGATAATTTTTAACAGCCTTGGTCCGATGCCATCAAGACCAGTTGCTTTCGAGGAGTCAAGATTCTGTATAAAAGAAGAAACTTGCTGTGTCGTAATTGGTGGCATCTTGAAAGATATGTTTTCGGGAATTTTGTTACTAATAAAATTTATTAATTTAGTTACGTCTGGTGTTGGAGTTGCATTATTATCTTCATTTAGCCGTGTAGACACTGAAGTAATCATTTAGTTTGTTTGCTCTATCACGGGAATCAGTAAAATGTTTATTATCTATCTATCTCTGTAGTTTTCCTACTGACAGTTCCAAGATGGTTCCTCTGTTGCAGTTCTTCTTTGTTTGTGCGTCAGTGGCTGAAAAAAATATGTGAACTTGGATATCGGTTGTCGGTTTCCTCTTCCTCTTGGGGTCTGGGAAGGGCTGCGGTTTGTGATTGTGGCACTCCCTGGACTTTTCTCTTACCTTTTTTTCATATTTGGCGTTTGTTCTATCCTTATTTGTTCCTCATCTCTCCTTCTTTATGAGCATCGGGAGAGTTGTGCTTCATAATTTTGGCATTACCTTGATGTCCAAGTTCACATATTTTTTTCAGCTGAGTTGTGGTACAGATCTTTTCATTTAATAAAGGATGTACCACCTGAATACATTAAACATGCACGGGCAATGATGGTCAAATACGAAGGACATAATATCACAAAGTATACAACCACTGTCTAATGTAATCAGATCACAAAGCATGTGCTTCTATCATTGGCAACGCTTATCTGATTTTACAAGACTGTACATACGTATTTTCTATTGTAGTGATACTCTTTTATTAAAGGTACTTTTCAGACACTAGTCTCTGTCTAATCCTTGGTCATTACCCGAAATGAAACATCATTTTAATATGTAATAATTGAAGAACAACCAACTTCATCAAACAGCAATAGATTACAGTGGAACAAAACCGAAACACCGCTGTTCCGTCATAAAAGCCGGCGCAAACTAGTTAGTGACAGAAACCATGCCATTTCAAGTATAGTCGGTTTTTTGTGCGAATGTCCTCATTATTCTCAAACATATAGGTGAAAATACCCAGGAAATGTCATGATCACGAAGCACAACATTATCAAGGCATCAAAAGAAAGATGATGAACAAATGACAAAACAATCGTTATATATGAAACAACAGACGTAAAATCAAAAAAAGAACTGCAGCAGAGAAAACACTTTGGAACGGTCAGTAGAACAAATACTGGGGGGTGGAGGGGTTGGGGTGGGGGAGGGGGCTTAAACAAGTTTTAATTGTGCGAAACTCGCCTTTGTTTATCTCAATGCTCATTCCTTTAGCAGAGGACGGACTTTATAAGGAGGAGTGTTAAGTGATAATTCTGGAATAATTTTCTCCAGTTCTCTATGCAAACATATGTTTTGGGTACTCATAAGAAGTGCCTCGCAAACATATGTTGTGGGTGCTCATTAGAAGCGCCTCAACGAGGCGCTTTTAATGAGCACCCACAACATATTTTTGCATGGAGAAATTGATAAATTATCCCAGAATTAGGCCGAGGCACTTCTAATGAGTACCCACAACATATATCTTTATGGAGAAATAAAAAACATTATCCCAGAATTATCACTAAATACTCCTCCTTAACAAGTCCTCCAAGGTTTTGTAGAATCTATTGTAAAATACCTCACTGTTCACGAACACTATAAACCGAGCCAGCTATTTTCGCTTTCTTTACAACGTTCCTTGCTTTCAAAGGAGCTGTTAAGTGTTGCATTGCGGTCGCAAACTGTAATAAGGACAGCACACAAGCCACAAACTGAAAACTGAACTCTTTGTTCTGTATCGAAACACATTAGTAAATGGCAGTTCTCCAGGAGACTTCTAATGATGTTCTCAATAAATTTAAATCTAAAAGCTTTCAGGCTTCTTAATTGTCTACATATGATTTTTCTACACTGTATACTACGTTACCTCATCATCTTATAAAAGATAAACTTATTGATTTAATTAACCGAACGTTTATTCGGGAGAATACCCAATATTTGGCTTGCAACGAAGAATGTGCTTTTTTCACTTCTGATGTATGTAATAATCACAATTTATGGTCGTGTCGAAGTCTGTGATGCCCTTGTTAATCTTTTGGATAATATTTTTATTAGATTTGGAACTAAACTTTATAGACAAACTATTGGTATTCCGATGGGAACTAATAGTGCTCCTCTTGTTGCAGATTTGTTTCTTTTTTGTTATGAGAGAGATTTCATGAAGTCTCTCACGTGAAAATCAGGCTGACATTATTGAGGCTTTCAATTCAACTTCAAGATACCTTGACGATTTATTAAATATTGACAATATTTACTTTGACCAAATGGTGGACCTGATATACCCTACAGAACTCCAATTAAATAGAGCAAATTCTTCCGATACCGAGGCACCTTTTTTGGATTTGAATCCATGTATATCTAATGGTACAGTTTCCACCAAAATTTATGATAAACGGGACGATTTTGATTTTGATATAGTCAATTTCCCTTTTCTGGATGTCGATGTCCCCCGGCGTACCTCATATGGGATATACATATCTCAACTTATAAGATTCGCCAGAGCTTCTTCAAATCTTAATGACTTTAACTACCGTAGAAAGCCCTTACTGCCAAACTTCTTAGGCAGGACTATCGTTATTTTAAACTTCGTAAGGCGTTTTCGAAATTTTAGCGCAGACACAGTGCCTTGTTAGAAAAATATAGCGTCAGTCTGAAAACACTTCTGCAACAAGGTATATTGGAACCCGAATTTTACGGTGACTTAGTGTACAGATTTAAAAAAAAATTTCGGAGCAATTCAGAAAACTTATTAACCGTTATAAAAGAATTGGCTATAGCCTGGATATTATGCGGCAGACTGCATGCCTAGTTGTCAACCCAATCATTGTTGATGGCTATGCTTCACTCTTTAATTGCACGATGGCGGTTCGGGCCTCAGACTCAATGACGGCCTCTTCGTAAAACTTTAACCAGTGGGTTGGGGTTTGACGATATGTCTTTGGCTTGGCCCGCCGTGGTTCAACTATTGGTTTTCATTTACTCTGGCATACAGTAGAATTAGCCATGAGTACTCGTCTTTGTTTATTAAAGTGATTAATTTGATTTTTATGTTTTCGCTTTGATGCATTGACTGAGTTGGGAGCCTTTATGCGAACTGAATTTTTATGTATTTCTGTATTAAGAGTAGCATCGGGACCCAGGGTGAAGTTAGCTAGCTGTAAAAGTGCCCCCGGTGGTTTGCTCTACCGACCGTTCTAAGGCGGTGGTCCCGGTGTTAGTCTTACTCTTTGTTGCTTTGTGGTTTATTCTACGAGGCGATTTGTTGTATGTCTTTCCGTGTGTCATTTTGTTCTTGTGTTTTTCAGTCCTTTTAGTATTGCGATTACCTAGCTTGGGGAAGAGAGAGCTAATCTTAGTGCTTTTCGTATGTTTGTTCGGTTTGTGCTTGTTTAGATTTGTCGGTTTCCTCTTCCTCTTGGTGTCTGGGAAGGGCTGCGGTTTGTGATTGCAGCATTCCCTGGACTTTTCTCTTACCTTTTTTTTCTAATCCATTAAACGTCTCAAAGTTAGTCATCTCCATTCCATTACGAAGTAACGAAGTTCTTACAAGAACACACATCCTTTTCCAAACAGTGACCGTCACCATATACCCTGGTCATATAGAAATCTGTCCAGATGTTGATATATCATTCTCCAAGTCTGAAAATACAAGAACAATTTGAAGAGTATACATATTACACTGTCATGAACAATAATTCAGGATTATCAGGGCCCAGTTGTTCAAAACTAACGATGTCGTTAGTTAACGATTCGTTAAAATTTAAATTGAGTGATACGCAAATATGCTGAAATTTTTTGCTGAAAAAATGTGAGTAGCTTTTGCAGCAAAAAATATCAGAATATTGTATATTGAATCCGCTAAAACAGATAACGAAATGACCCTTAACGAGCTCGTTAAGCTAACGACGCTTTGAACAACTGGGCCCAGATTGCCAAGAAATGCCTAATGTAAACAATACAACATTGTTTCGACCTTGTCTGTTTGTTAGGTGACCTTAATGCTAGTTTAACTGAGCATTGGCTGTTCGCATATAAATGTTGATGTCATTTCATTTCCAGTGTTAGTCTTACTCTTTGTCGCTTTGTGGTTTATTCTACGAGGCGATTTGTTGTATGTCTTACCTTGTGTTATTTTGTTCTTGTGTTTTTCAGTCCTTTTAGCATTGCGATTACCTCGCTTGGGGAAGAGAGAGTTAACCTTAGTGCTTTTCGTACGTTTGTTCGATTTGCGCTTGTTTGGTTTTATCTGTTTCCTCTTCCTCTTGGTGTCTGGGAAGGGCTGCGGTTTGTGATTGTGGCACTTCCTGGACTTTTCTCTTACCTTTTTTAAAAATATTATATATGTAGATATACATAAACGCACGAAGAAGTTTGTTTTCATGTTAATAATAAATGATACTTTAGTTTTTAAGAGCGTTTATACGCGTCAAGTTTGCGCGCAGTCACGTTTTCAAGCTAGCGATACGGGTGTTTTGACTTTATTGGATTTTAAATGCAAAGTTTTGAATCTCTGTCAGAGTACTTCGTATGCTGGATTATTCAGGTTTCGTAGTGAGTACTTTAACTTCTTGCAATGAAAGTTTTATTAACACCACAGTACTGTGCAAATAGAGAAGATGTTTTTCTGTCTTATTGAGCAGTAAATATGTTAAGTTTTTTCAACAATCTGGGCCCGGTTGTTCAAAGCGTCGTTAGCTTAACGAGCTCGTTAAGGGTCATTTCGTTAACTGTTTTAGCAGATTCAATATACAATATTCTGATATTTTTTGCTGAAAAAATGTGAGTAGCTTTTGCATTGCAAAAGCTACTCACATTTTTTCAGCAAAAAATTTCAGCATATTTGCGTTTCACTCGATGTAAATTTTAACAAATCGTTAACTAACGATGTCGTTAGCGTTGAACAACTGGGCCCTGATTTTCGAATAGGCTGTTCTGAATTTTGGAATTGTGCCACCGTATACCAGTATTCGTGGCATTACCTCTTCCTTTGAGTCGGTATACCAAGGTTGCAGTTTAGACGGATGCAGTTCTGCCCTGTTGACTCTGAACTTGTTTCTCTGTTGCAGTTCTTCTTTGTTCGAGCGTCGGTAGTTTCATAAGGCCAAATAAAAAAAATAAGTGTTTAGGGTAACCCTACCCTACCTAATTTTCTTGATGAAACCTAGCAATTTTTTGCATGTTTGCTAAACAAAAAAAAAATGTGCTAAACATTCCGATAAGAAGGGCTGAGCAAGCAGTGTAGACCCGGATCAAACTGCTCCTAAAGGAGCAGTCTGATCAGGGTCTACACTGTTTGCCATTCTATCAGTACTTTTAGAAACATTTGAGGAAAATCAAACAGACTTGGTAAAATTTTATGTGCATAATGTGCAAAGTCCAAATATAGTTGTTAATGATGGTATTATTCTTCATAAAAAAATGTATAAAAAAAAAAATACTTGACTACCCTACCTATTTTTTCTAACATTTACCCTAAACACACATACTTTTTTTACTTGGCCTAAGTGGTGTTTCTTTTGTTATTGTTCGTTCCTCATCTCTTCTTCTTTTGCTTGATATCTTAACTATCATTTTTTCGTTTTTTGATATTCAGGATAATTGCAAAATATAAAAATGCATGGCTGAATCATTTTGATAGCGCAGCATAGAACAGCTAGCAAATGATTTAGATAGGACATTCCATATCTGATAATGTAAGAAATTCCGGACCGTCCACAGAGGTTTGAAGTACATAGTCCTCCGTTGGGCACGGACAATGTAAGTAATAAACACAAAAGTATGCGCTACTGATTTTCATAAAGTACCTTTGCCTATATAATCAGAGCGGGCTGATCGGTAAATATTTACGAGAATCGATACACTTTCAAGGGAGACAACTATGTCAACATTGTTTGGTCCATTCTGAAATAGGGTCTACTCTAAAAAGAAAGAACCTGCTTCTCTTGGTCATCTTGATCAAGTAGAACTTGTGAAAACCATGTCTTCAATCTACACACCCTATAGATTTCTGGAAAACTGACACATATTTTACTATGGGAAAAGTGATAAAAAAAGTGATAAAAAATGAGCCAGTGCACGACAAAACCTATAATAAGACGTGCGACCAGCGAGGAATCAGATCAACATGCGCATCCACGCATTCTCCGCTGATCGCATGTGCCTTCTTTAGCCTCCAGGTTATCCAAACAGGGACAAACAAGAACCCTTGCACCTTGAGTGGATTACAGGCTGATCTGTCTTTACTGGTCACACAGGTATTATTGTAGGTTTTGTCAGGCGCTAGCTCAAATAAAAAATGTTCAGTTTTTCCAAATCGATGACAAAACTCTTAAGGATACTTGGTACACTTGGTAAATTTTCCATCAATTTTTTGACAATGAAGAGAACTTTTGTGACTTCCTTTTGAGTCAGCGCAAGACGAAACCAAAAACTTGACCTGTGTGACCAGCAAAGACTCAGATCAGCCTGTACGTCCACCCATTTGGCAAGGGTTCTCGTTTATCCCTCTTTGAATATCCTTGAGGCGTGGAAGGCACATGCGATCAGCGAAAACTGATCAGACTGCGTGGATGAGCAGGCTGATCTTCTATGGCCGCACGTCTTCTTGCAGGTTTTGTCGTGCGCTGGCTCATTTGTTTTCCTACCTACCAAGACCAAAAAGGTTTATTCTAAAGGGTTATAGTTTGCTCCAAAGAGGAGCCAATATTTTCCTTTTGGGGAAGACCCATTTTTAGAAGGTAGCCAAAACAATTTTGAAATATAGTTGTCTCAATCATGAAAACATACCTATATAATTTTGACCCTCTCAAACCCAACTTTTATACAGTAAAATCTGGGGTTTACAGGGGTATACATTAATTTTCTTATTTCTGCTCAAAAACACAGATTTTTGGTACTCGTTAGAACCGCCTCGTCGAGGCGGTTCTAACGAGTACCAATAATCTATGTTTTGAGCACAAATATGAAAAATATAAGAATTTTTTATCTGAAATTTTTCAGTTTTTGGTGGTAAAATTTTCAGTATATTTGAATAGGCATGTTTTCGTAATGAGTCATTCCCCTTCAGTTACTTACTGAGAGTTTTGCACAGTTGTCGTGTTTGGTCCATCCTTCTAAGTCATGATAAACCTGGGCTGATCGATTTTCATGAAGAGCTGAACAAAGTTTACAAAACGCGTGCTCTTCATCCCTTTTGTAATACGATATCCATTTGAAGTAACTATTATAAACAGTTGCATTATTGGCAATTTCTTTCATTTTGTCAGTTAATTCTTTAACACTGTTAAAATCGAACACATTTAAGTATGAGCCAGACGGTAGCAACTCTGCAGTAGCGTTTGACACCGCTATCACCGGAATCTGATGTCGAATTAGCACCGATCTCCAGAATTTTTCCGTCACATAATCTTGACACACGCTGTTTTCAAAAGCTAAATAGAACTTATAATGCGTAATAAGTTTGTCACATTCTTCAAGTCCTCTATCTTTTCGACATATCACATTATTCGAGCATTCGCCGAACTGATCAACATCAATATACTTGGAAATTTCTCCTATCAGTCGGTATCTTTTGGACTGGTCCTTACAATTACTCTCAACTATAACGGCCATTTTGGTTTTCTCTCTGAAGTAATCAAGCTTTTCATGCGCAGTTAAATCATTTGTGTTGATTTCATCTTTTGTTTTCTTCACAAATCTGTCATATGGCATAAATATTGTAGAATCTCTCCTGTAGTGAGCTGTCCAGTTGAACATGTCATCTGGCAGCACGCCATAAGTATGACTGACTGGTTCCATACTCCAAAATACCCACACTTGGCTTTGGTCTCTGTATGGAGGCAGCTCGTTTAATTCATTATATACTGTTGAAAACAGTGATCGCCTGTACTTCCAAATATCTTCACAATGAAACAAGATTGCATCGCTAGAATTAAGTTCCTGCCTAGAGTTTGTAACAGCACATTTTTTTGAGCACCCAGGCAGTACACGCTGAGCCTCTTCCAACCACCCCCAGACGCGAAACCACTTGGTCCATAGTAGTATTTTCTTTATCCTTGCAGGTTTCCATGGATACGTGGGGAATTTGGTAAGAAATTTATCTGTTTTCCGCGTACTTACTGGTACTGCTGGGTAGTAATCCAAACGTCTAATTAGTTTCCAAACTATACACAGAACACACATGAAAAGAACTATTTTCAAACATGATGCTTGCCGTTTGAATCCCAATATCGGGCGAATAAGATTTCTCATTGCACTAAGGTTACTTCATATAACACCGTTTAAATGGAGATCAGTGTCACACGATAGCTTAACGCTCAGAAAAAAAAAATCAGCAGACAACATATTTTTTTTTCTCATTTTTTCCCAGAAAATGGACTTATTTACTTTGATATTGTCTCCTCTGAGCAAATTAAGAAATATTCACGAAAAGCTATGTGTTTATTTACACATCGTGTTAACACAGATATAGTAGGGAGTACACTGCAATATTAAAATATACAGCCACACACTATGTCTGCAGTCATTGATAGGAACGTTTAACCGACAGCTAGCAGACGACAAACGTGTGATATTTCTTTGTTTGATTGTTGTTGTTTTTTTGTTGTTGTTTTTTTGTTGTTGTTGTTGAAATTAGGTAATGATATTAAAGGTGTTCACATGAAATGTCAATTCCTATTTTCCTCGAAAACTAAGACTATCAAATAGGATGACACAAAACAGAAACAGTGTGATTTCGCTTGTTTTCGCTACCGTCCATCGAAAACTGACAACTGAACGGAGTTTGCAAACGTTTGCACTTTGTTAAACTTGGTAGTTAAGGATTGTTAAAATTTACATCGAGTGATACGCAAATATGCTGAAATTTTTTGCTGAAAAAAATGTGAGTAGCTTTTTTAGTGCAAAAGCTACTCACATTTTTTCAGGAAAAAATATCAGATTATTGTATATTGAATCCGCCAAAACAGTTAACGAAATAACCCTTAACGAGCTCGTTAAGCTAACGACGCTTTGACCAACTGGGCCCTGAACGCTAACCAGGTTTAAGCCCCTCGCCCTACGTTTTGACTGTTGACCGTTCAAAGGCGGCATTTTGCTGTACAAGGTTCCTCCTTTTTTTTTTTTTTTTTTTTTTTTGTTCTGTTATCGACGAAATGTGTTTTGTCATTTTCTACGTCATTTCACGCAATTAACCCATTAATCCATGCTTGGCGTCCCATAACAGGGACATTAATAGCAAACCATATAGACCCAGATCAGACGCGGTGTCTGATCAGGGTCTGTACAGTTTGCATTGAATACAGGAATATCTGTAAAACTTGGTGATAATAAAATTAACCTAGGAAAAAAACCTGTCCAAAATTTGAAGTAGGAGAGTCCATTCGGCGTAAATGGGTTAAACCATTATCCAGTGCCTTAACAGGAACGGCTACCTAGCAAACACACAACGTCGCAACAATGACGTTGCAGCAACGTTGTAACCACGTTGTGTGTTTGCTGGGTATGTTTTTCCTGGGTGTCTCCAAATTTAATTATGTATTTCCCATGTTCAGAATTACTTGAGCCCCAACTTCGTAGCATGTGAGCATGTGCGGACAGCGAAGGCCCAGATCAGACTGCGCGGCACGCTGTCTGATCTGGGCCTTCGCTGCCCGCTAAATGAATCATTTGGCACAACATAATGTATAAACTGAGAGCAGAATGTCCGAATGAGACTTTGCGCATGCGCGGGTTGAATCTGAATTTGAGCATTTTGCGCATGCTCGAAGACAGCGTGGTCACAGAGGCTGTCTTTAGGGGCTTATTAGAAGGCCAAATCATCGCCTTATTCTCTGACCAAACTTTACTATAGTGATGATATTCAGTAAATTGCTTGCTCCTTTCAATTGACAATTATGTAATGATTTAAAATTAGAGTTCGACTGAAAACATTCTTAGGGGACATGAGGATGAAGCGGATTTAAAATGTGAGCAGACTATAAGTTTCAGTCTAAAAAAACACCTGATAAGAGTCATACAGTATAAACCCTGTTGAGATGCCGCGTCTTCTGGCGTCTGATCTGGAACTACACTGTTTGCACAGGCCTAATTCCTTCTAAAATTTGAACTTCATTTTACCACCTCGATGTGTATCATAAAAAGCACTGTATGAGTAAAAACTGTAAACACCTCGGTTCTACACTGTTTGCTCAGGCCTGTCTGTCCTAATATTTAGCAAAAGTGCGATGAAAGTTCGCTAAAATATGTAGTGTTGAAATAAATTCACTGTTAAAGTAAGACTGTGGCTTAAGAAGGACAACTCTTTAAACCATATTATACGTTGCTCCAAAACAGTCATTGCTTTGAACGTAGGCAGCGAACACTGGCAAGTTTTTTTGTTTTGTTTTGTTTTTTTTTTGGGGGGGGGGGGCGGGTTGTGTGTGTGTGTGTGTGCGTGTGTGTGTTTTTGTTGTTGTTGTTTGTTTTTGGGGTTTTTTTATGTTGTTTTTTTTTTTTTTTTTTTTTTTTCAAAAATTGTTAACGGGTATTGTAAATCCTGTCTTAAGTGACCTCAAATTAGAGACTAGCCATTATTCTCGCTGACAAGTCTTGCTATTGGATCGAATGAATTATATCAATGATTATTAATTTGACATGGATTCAAATAAATCCCAGCTGACACATGACGTTTATACAACGTCGCCTCAACGTCGATACAACGTCATGATGATGTTGCATCGACGTTGAGGCGACGTTGAATAAACGTCATGTGTCCGCTGGGATGATATCAACGCAGTAAACATTTCATATTTTCGTTACAAACAAGCATACATAAATTTTATTAGCAAAGGCGCCATCTTGGTTGTGCCAAAAGACAGGCTTCAGAAAATAGGTTTGGGGACGTTCGCTACACTCCGCCGAAAACTGTCGCAACTAAACAGAAAGTTTGTTTTGTAAGTTCGGTTAACTGAACGCAGCCCTGACGGCGGCCTATGCGAAAACAAAATCCGTATGCTTGTTTGTAACCAAAAATATGGGGATGTTTACTGTGTTGAAATTATTCATTTGAGTCTATATAAAGTTAGTAATTAGTGATAAAGTGAATTCGATTTAACATCAAGTCTCGTCTGCGAGAATAATGGCTACTCTCTCACTGAAGGTCACAAGAGACGGATTTACAATAACCGTTCAGAAAATGCAAACAAGTTTGTGAAAAACACTCGCCAGCGTTTCGCTTTACTGAACGCAGCCCTGGTTTATGGATGAATGGACACCAGGCCAATGAAGGCTTGTAGGGCAATGATGATGATGCTCATCACGAAAACATGGCTATACGATTTTGACTCCCTTAAACCCCACTTTTATATAGTAAAACTGGGGTTTAGAGGGATATACATTATTTTTCTTATTTCTGCTCAAAAACATAGATTGTGGTACCCGTTAGAACCGCCTCGACGAGGCGGTTCTAACGTGTACCCACAATCTATGTTTTGAGCAGAAATATGAAAAATATCAGAATTTTTATCCGAAAAATTGCCATTTTTCGGTGGTAAAATTTTCAGTGTATTTGAATAGGCGTGTTTTCGTAGTGTTACGCAATGACGTGACTTGAGAAAAGGCTCCGCGGACGGGACGAACTCCCGACCATAAGATTTTGAGGCCGGAGTATTTCCTCCCGTTGGCAAAAGACATCGGCTTCATTCTATTTTATATAATGCAAAATACAGACATAAATTATGACGTCACCTTTGACTTCTCCAAAAGCAGTGTATCACATTTATTTGTTATTTCTGCCTTCCACCTTATTCGCCACTTTAAGAGATCCGAGTGCTCAAAACGTGCAAGATCAGTGATTTAGGAGCACTAATATAAAAGAACGTTTACCAAACTAGCCAAGTTAGTTTGTAACAAGATAGTGACATATTTATATCAAATGCTGCGGGGAAGCAAAATGTATCGTAGATAATAAATAGAACGTAGAGCCGAGACAGGTTACTGGAGACTGGTGGAATAAAAGTCCACCGTATGGAGTCAATTCTTTTCTAAAAAAAATTGATATACAGAAAATCAAACAGTTAGTCACAAACACACGTGCCTTAAGGAATAAAGGGGAGATAACTCAGGCGAAAATGTGTCTCCTTTAAAAAATGGGGGTCTACTCTAAAGAAGGTGTTTAATATACAGGAAAATAAACAGGAAGTCACAAAAATTGTCTCCTTTATAAACTAGCGGAGATTCTAACAAGTTATCAGGATCCCTTAAGGGCCCCTTTTCTACGACACTGTCAAATTATTAAATTACTGTTGGTATACATCATGCTCATTATTCTAACATCATACGCCGACTTTCTTTGTTTGCTCAGGCCTAATATTACCATCTTTATGACAAACTTTTGATCAGCTTAACTAATTACCTCCTTACGACCTAAACTCCTTTTAAAATTTGAACAGATTCACTTTACCATCGCTTGCTGTATCATAAAATGCGTTGGATGAGAAGAAAACAGTGTCTGAGACCTGACTTGCTGAGGCCGGTTTGTCTCAATAGTATTTAGCATTAATATGGTGTATGTTCACTAAAATAATTTTAACGTTTGGTAGAGGTATATTCACTTTAGCAATAACCATGTTGACCCATTTATGCCTAGTGTCCCATAAAAGATACATTGGCAAACAGTGTAGACCCTGATCAGACGCCGCAGAACGCGGCGTCAGATCAGGGTCTACACTGTTTGCTATAAGTTCAGAAATTTCTACAAAAAATGGTAACAATGAGAAGTAATCGGACACTTCTTCTACTTTCTACTGAAAATGGGCCTGTCAAATCAGTTGAGGTAAAAGACGGTTCAACTGAGACTATGGCCTAAGAAGGACAACTCTATAAACCATATTATACGTTGCACAAAAACGGTTATTGATATTTTCAACTTGGCTATAGATAACTGAACATCAGGCCAGTGAAGGTTTATGGGGCATTGATGATGATTCACGCATGATGACGTAACATGAGAAAAAGCTCTGCGGACGGAACGGAACGAACTACCGACCATGATATTTTTAGGCTTGAGCATTAACCCCTCTTTGGCATAAGACCGGTTTCATCCCATTTTATATGACGCAAAATACAGACAAAAATGACTTTTTTGCAGGGAAATGGATCAGCTATGTTTCAAAAACTATTGTTTGAAATTTAACTGTTATTTCTGCTTAGCACTGTTTTCGCCCCTTTTAGGGACCCGGACGCTCAAAAAATGGCAATATCAGGATTTTAGGAGCAATAATTTTAGAAACGATGTTAATCACACTTTCCAAGTCAGTTTGTAAGAAGACAGTGGCGTTTAATACAAAATGGCGTTGGCAAGCAAAATGTGATAGATAATAATAGAACCTAGAGCAAAGCACAGGTCACCGAAGACTAGTGGAAGAAAATCTCTAAGGTTGTTTTTGGAGATAAGGAAACACTAATGAACTAAAATCGGAGATTCGGTTTTATTAAGTTTCTTCATATGCAGCAATATAGTTTACGAGACTGCATACGCCCCCTAGCACTGGCTTAAGCGGTATTCGATTTTCAAAGTGACCAGAATGGGCTCAATGAAGAGTTGGAAATGCTGTGTATGAATCATTTTTAGCATACCACCCAGCGGACACATGACGTCTATACAACGTCGCCTCAACGTCGATGCAACGTCATGACGTTGCATCGACGTTGAGACGACGTTGTATAAACGCCACGTGCCCGCTGGGCAGGATACAGTTGAAAAATTTATTACCTTAGTTACGAACTCTAACCCTGTTTATTGTAGGAGTCTTTATTTGGTTTTACTTAATTGACCACAAGGATAGGGAGGATTTATATAGGGACAGCCTTCTCGATACAAGAACGAAAACTTTGATCAGATTTGTGTCATCGCTGTTCGCATACATGCCTCAAGGAGTATGGGTACACTTTCACGGGAGATAACTCTGGCAAAAATATTTTACCTCCCTTCTGGAAAGGGATCTATTCTGAAAGGAAACATGAGAGCAAATTCTTTCCTTTTAGAGTAGAACCCTTATCAGAAAGTCTTGTTGTATTAGAAAGTAAACAGACAATCACAAAAATTGTCTCCTTTTTAAAAAATGGTGGAAATTCTAACAAGTGAAAAAAGTCCCCGCGAGAGCCCTTTTTCCGTGGCACTGTCCAGTTATTATATTGCTGTTGGTATTTATCATGCTCGTTTTTCTAACATCATACGCCGATTTTTCTTTGTTGTACAGTACTTTTATTGGTCTGAACATATTATATGGACCATGCCTGGCGAAGATATGCCTTCCAGACATATGCGCACAGCGGAGGCCCAGATCATACTGCGCATCCGTGCAGTCTGATCAGGGCCTATGCTGTCCGTTCATATTTTCTATAGTATCTAATGATTCTGACAGCGGACAGTGAAGGTTCTCATTAGACTGCGCGGATGCGCAGGCAGATCTTGGCCTTCGCTGTTCACATTTGCCATGAAGACAGATTTTCGCTTGAAACGTCCAATATCAATGAATTTACAGTGAGTATAAAACTCTGTCAATGCAACTTGTATCCAAATTATATCCTTTTATTTGGTTCTGCTATTGTCAAGAAAAATTATCATATATATGCGAACGACGAGAATCAAAATAGCAAGGTCTGTATTGGCTTTGTACACTTGACTGTTTCCAAATATTTTGTTGGTGAGCAGTGGAATTTTTGTCATACTGCACGGTTAGGCAGGAATGGTCTGGGTTTTACTGTTCTCACGTTCGGTATACTGTCATTATGTAGGCTACCTTTTCTTTGTGTGCGTACCAAATACCAAAAGATAATGTAAATTAACCCTTAAAGCGCCATGCAAAATTGTAGCGGACGACATTTTCAATGTCTTGTTTTTATTTTTCAGAGAAAATTTGGCTTGATATTTAATGTGAATCGTCTGCCTAGCAGACGATTCACATGAAATATCAAGCCTTATTTTATCTGAAAAAAAAAATTAAAAAAAAATAGAATGTCACCTGCTGTTATTGTGACTGGCAGTTTAATGGTTATCGGTTTATTGTGTTGTTTATTTATCATATTACTGATTATGAATATTTGTCAATATAATGTATATTTGTAAATATACGCATATTGAAACTTAAGCCAAGTTCAATATATTGAAGATCAAACGAATGATATCCTGTTGACGGGAACAAAACTAGTTTCCCATTGTTACAAGTTATATTTTGATTCCACTATTTTATTTCTCACGACTTAGGGTGAAAGATACACTTTCAGGGGAGACAACTCTGTCGAAGGGTTTTACTTCCCGGCCGAAAAAGGGGTCTTAAAGGAAAGAATTTGCTCCCAAAGGGAGCAAATTCTTTCCTTTAAGAGTAGACCCGTTTTCAGAAGGGGGTTGGTGTACGGTAAAGCATACAGGAAGTCGCAAAGGTTATCTCCCTTGGTAATCATGGAAACAAAAAACATCAAGTGTACAGTGAACGTTTGAACGTTAGTGTCGTATGCTGCTTGGCTTATCATTTTCAGCCCAACCCTTCTACTCATGGGTTTCTAAAGTGGTCCCTTCCGGACTTGTATTTTAGATACGTCCTTTCTTGCAAAGGGGTTGCAGTTAAAAATAAAAATAAAATTAGAATGGCAAGCAGTGTAGTTTCGCGCTGTCTGGTAAAGGTCCTCTTTATTGACTATACATATTCTGCTGTTCAGCGTCTTCACTGATACTAAAATGTCTGCTGGTCTTCGTCCAATATCAGATAAAGTATAAGGCTTTAGCTGGTCGTACTTGAGACTTTGTTTTGCCTCTGTCTAGATCTAATTGGTTAGATAAAACATATGTATTAGCTGCAACTGTATGCTGCTTATCCATGAAGTGTACTTTTCATGGAACTTTTCCAGTTTGTGAATGTTATTATTGTTATATACTCGATGTCAGCTTCCCAGCTAGCATTCTACGTAAATCTACATCGGGCCGTCATCGGGCCGTCAGCTACCCTGACGGCCCGATGACGGCCCGATATAGATTTACGTAGAATGCTGACTGGGTTTCTAGATTGTATTGCATCGCTGTGCTTAGAATACATCATAACGTGATATAGATGCAAGCAAATACATGGCGAGTGAATAGATTCCACTAAAAGCAAGAATCACACCAGAGCCCGGCGGGCACCAGAGTAACGAATCTATCAGACTCGGTTTAATTATCAGTTTATGAACAGTTGTGATTCATGTGACATTGCTCGCGCTGAGCAAATTCTTGTTTTCAGATAAATGCAAATGAGTTAGTTGCGCGTAAGGTTACTTGGAAAATATCCTACGAGATTTTCTAAACCAAATTACACGTTACAAGAAAACATTGATGCAAAGCATCAATACGCCGGGAAACTAATCTGTCATGCATTACTTAGCTCCCTATAGATCGTAGTATAGTGAAAAATGTTATAATTTATGAAAGGTTGTAATTATATAAATTATCGCAATACTAGTACGAAGAAAAAAACGAAATGAAAAATTCAAACGTGTACGAATATTGACAGCAACAAGCTCATTTCAGGTCGAATTGGGGCTCATGCGGGAAAACTGCTCATTTCTCTTTTAAATGAGCAAAACCCACATTGCTACATTCATTCTACACAGTACTTCCCATTTTTTATTTCACTATGTTACCAATAGCACAGTTCTCTGCTGCAAAAGTGTGACTTTGAATAATAAAAAAAAGTGGGGGGTGAATAGTTATATATCCCACTAAGAACCCCATAAAACTGGAAGAAAACCGATGTTCTCCAAATGCATACACATTTTACAATAACAACGTCAAAGAGATACGCCAGCCCGGCGCTGAGCTGGGTAAAAATTTCAGAAGACGGTATTTGTAATACTTCTCTTATTTTTTCTAGACACAGATTTTGGCATTTCATGCAAACTGTCTCCAATGGAAGCGTATGCTTCATAAACTTTGGACCAATATCTAACATCAGTCGAAGTATCATCTTAATACGTCCTGGTATTCAGGAGAAATAGATCTTTAGAAAACTTTAACCAGAAATTTTTATTGTAAAACTTTCAAGTCCGTGATCTTGAATTGAAACTCTGTGAAGGGGATGCAATATGCATGTACTGACTAAACCTTTGGAAGAGTATCTAATGCAAGTGTTAGCTTTCATAAAAAAAAGCTAGGTCAACGCTTAGCAAACACTGTGTGCTAAGCGTTGACCAAGCTTTTTTTGTGAAAGCTAAAATTGGTTATAATAACGTTGAGCAGTCCGTGGAAAATAACATTGGACCAGTCCATGACCTAAGATTAGGCGTAGACAATCAGTCCACGTATCAGCGTAATACATCGAGGTATCCATGATACACTCTTCCATAGAAGAAGTTTGACCAAGAACATTAATACCAAATTTCAAAGTTGGTGACCTTGACCTCCAGATCAATGAGTGAGTGCACTGATATTGGGTAACACAAGACCCAGTATATGTTTCAACTAATTCAATTCAGTATTTAAGGACACAGGAATGTCTACAAACTTTCACCGAAAAGCACAACGTTGAGAGTGGTGCCAACAGAACGCTGACGCATGAGTGAGTCAGAGTCTTCTTGTACTTTCTGGCTAGCTAAAAGGTGAACTGCGCACGCTCAGACCGCAGCCAACTCCGTATTACAGCCTAGTCTGAGTATGCACTCTATGCAAAATACTTTTTTCATTTTCATTTGCAAGCGACATTTTCCTCCATCCTTGTACAACGTTTAACCCATTTAGGCCATGAGTCCCATAAAGGGGATCTTTGCAAACAGTGAAGACCCTGATCAGACGCCACAGAACGCGGCGTCTGATCAGGGTCTACACTGTTTGCATTTAAGGCATGAATTTCTATAAAACATGATAATAATAAAAACTAAAGAGACACCCATTTTATTGGAAATGGATCAGTCCAAAGAGTTGAGGTAGAAGAGTCCATTCGGCATAATTGGGTTATGAACGTTTTGTCATATCGGTCGCTATGAAATAATTCCTTTAATGGTACATGTGGGTAGCGAAGACCCTGAAGAACACATTACGAAAACATGCCTATTCAAATATATTGAAAAATTTACAACCAAAAAAGGAAAATTTTTAGATAAAAAAAAATCTGATATTTTTCATATTCCTGCTCAAAACATAGATTGTGGGTACTCGTTAGAACCGCCTCGGCGAGGCGGTTCTAACGAGTACGCACAATCTATGTTTTATAGCAAAATAAGAAAAATAATGTATACTCCTGTAAACCCCAGTTTTACAATATAAAAGTGGGGTTTAAGGGGATCAAAATCATATAGGCGTTTTCGTGTTGATCTGCTCAGACCTGGTCAGGATCGTATTTTCATTGACATACTGAAAATATTTCTCAGTCATATAAAAAGTGATGAAATATTACCCTACCAGACGACAGACTGCTGGGTATCTTTGCTCTTATTTTATAAGGAGTTTTATTTAGTGTTGTGTGTAGAGGATAAATTCATACATGTCTGGATTCAAAATAAGAATAAAACATAACATTTGTTTTAATTTAATACAAAAATAAACTTGTAGAAATATTGCAGCCATGCATTACACATTATATTCTATGACAATTACAATAATCATGCGCAGCTTTTGTACAATTCCAGATACATATATGCTACAATAAAAAAATTGAGACACCTTTAGAGAGAGCGGAACTGAGCAGTGTCACAAGAAATTAGCTGATATGCGAGCAGCGAATCCCTGGTCAGGCCGGATTCAGCTGATCTGGGTTTTATTTGTCAGCACAGTATGCAATAAGTACCTGTATTTCATTGCTCAGCGCAAACACTAGTTTCAAGCTTGTACGTCCGCAAAACATGAGCACGTGCATGCAAAAATGGTACAACTTGTTATTGGATACTAACAAATATCCTTAACAGCCGTTATATTTATGCAGACAAGTCAAAGCTTAAATATTTGCTATGTAAGTTCTACAAGATATGCCAGCAGTAATGATCCTGGCCAGACTGTGCGGAAGCGCAGGTTGGTCTGGATATCTGTTGCTCGACAAAGCAGTTGTATATTCCTACAAGCAAGTGCTCAAATAGTGTAGTCTTAGACTAGCCTAGCTACTAGGCCAATACATAAGTATGTTTGTCACTTTTTGTTTACTTATTTTTTTTTTTTTTTTTTTTTCATTTACATTCTACTTTTTTGATTCAATGTTTAGCTAGTCTATGGGTGAGCTTTTCTTCTGTGGTTGTCTCTGAAATATATTGAAAATATATATTAGAAATCCAGACCATATTATCTATAGACTAGCCACAGAGCTCAATAAGCCAAAAAATATATATGTATATTTCTAAGCCTTGGGCAAGGCTAGTCTTAGACCTACTTCACCCTAAAAGCTAGACTGGCTCCAGTCTCCAGAGACTAAGTATTGTTTTCTTATACTCTTGATTGATAATCAAAACTATATCATGACTATAAAGGCTGGTCACTTGTGACTAGCCTTTATAGTCATGATGTTTTGGTTGTAATTAACTGGAGACTGGAAAACAGTCTTATTACATATTGGAACAAAGTAAACTTAGAACAGCCTGTACATCCAAGCAGTCTGATAAAGGTGTCCGCTATTCCCCTGGAAGAAGAAGACAATGTACAGGCGGAAGACGTAGATTCTGATCATACTAAGTATCACCCCAGATCAGTATACATGTCCACGCAATCTTATCAGCGCTTTGAATCTTCCTCTTGAAGAAGTCTGTAATTACGCGAAGACACGGCATTATCTAGAAGATTGCATGTGCGCCCAGCGAAGACTCAGATCAGCTTGTGCATCCGTGCAGTCTGATAAAGAGTTTTGCTGTCCGGCTGATGACGCTTTCGATTCTTGGCTACCCGTAGAGTGCCCTGCGAAGACTCTGACCAGACTTTGCGAAGGCACAGGCTGAGCTGGGACTTCAATTGGCATCCGCCTGAAACTTCGCTAGGCATCAGCCTGGAACTTCGCTGGGCATCAACCCGAAACTTCGCTGGGCATCAACCTGGAACGCTAGGCATCAGCCTGGAACTTCGCTGGGCATCAGCCAGGAATTTCGCTGGGCATCAGCCTGGAACTTCGCAAGACGCACAGCAATCGTAGGAAATGCTGTTCCTCGGCCCGTATAATATCTACAAATGAAAAGCGACGTTCATTGATGAGAGTGCGCGGATAGCTGATCTTAGCCATTCTTCTTCCAATATGGGCTTAAAGGGATTTGGATACGATTGGTAAATTTTCTGCCATTTTTACAAGGGAGACAGTATTTGTGACTTACTATTGGCTTAACTGCACACGAAATCCCTTCCGAAAAGGTGTCAACTTTAAAAGAAAGAATCTGCTCCCCTTAATGAAGGAATTTACTCCTGTTTTTTTTTTTTTTTTTTTTTTCTTTTAAAGCAGACCTCCTTTCAGAAGGGAGGCAAAAACAATGTTGACAGAATTGCCTCACCTGAAAACGTATCCATACCACTGAATCCCCAAAATGGTATTCATTACGAAAACACGCTTATTCAAATATATTGAAAATTTCACCACCAAAAACTGAAAATTTTCGGATAAAAATTCTGATATTTTTCTTATTTCTGCTCAAAACATAGATTGTAGGTACTCGTTAGTACCGCCTCGCCCAGGCGGTTATAACGAGTATCCACGGTCTATATTTTTGAGCAGAAATAGGAAAATAATGTATAACCCTGTAAACCCCAGTGTTACTATATAAAAGTGGGGTTAAAGGAGGTCAAAATTATATAGGTATGTTTTCGTGATGTTCGGCGCCTATTATCTATTCTTGATGACTAGACGGTACCGTTTTTCATTTATTTACTCAACAAATGAGTTTATAGCATTAAGTAATGTAAGTTGTGGTTCTATAATGTGAGCCGGGACACAGCATTTTCTACAAGACTGCAAGTGCACCCAGAGCAGACTCAGATCAGCTTGCGCATCCACGCAGTTTGTGATCAGAGCCCTTCCACTGTGCGTTCTATGGATAGCTAAGGACTCCAAGTATTCCATGCGGTTAGTGAAGACTGATCTGACTGCGTGGATGTACAGGCTGATCTGAGCCTTCACTGGACGCGAATGTAAAATTTAAGGAAATGATGTGCCCTGGCTCATGTAATCATTTGTCTCTGTATATAAATATTCATCACATATAATAATATACAGACATACATCATGTAATTAAGGCATGGGTCTTTTTCTTATTTCTCCATGAAAACATATATTTTGGGTATTCAATACAAGTGCCTCACCGATTTCTTCATGAGAATATATGTTGTGTGTAATCATTAGAATCGCCTCACTGATGAGCTTCTAATGAATACAACAATATATATGTTTGTGGAAGAATAATAAAAATTATCCATACTTCTTGTTGGAAAAAAGTATTGAAACTTGAGGCTAATGTAAAAAAAAAAATCAGAAATTCAAAAACATGATGGCAAATCCCACAGAAATGCAACTATAATGTGTGCGTGTTTGCAACACAAAACTACTAAAGCAAACAATTCGGAATTTTTTTTTATTTTTGAACAATAAATGCATTATATGTTTATTTCATCGGCTGTTTAGTTATCAGGCAAAACTGATTTTGTCAAAATCTGACATTGGTGCTTATCAATATACATGATGCTCAGTATGACCTTAATGCAATGCGAAGAGCGAAGGCCCAGATCAGCCTGAACAGAAGAAAGCATAGGTGCAAATGCGATTCATTTCTAGGTTAAAATTAGATTAAAAAAGAAATCATCTCGCAGATCTGTCCAGTTAAATCAGATTTTACTGTTCTCTGTTATTCCTTAAGTCTTATCTGGACGAACAGGTCCTGACATTTAACGCTTAGCATGCTGAGTAAAATTTTCAGCAGACGACAAAATAATATTTTCTTGATTTTCCCAGTAAAAAAGATTTTAATATTTTATGCAAATTATCTGTCTGCAGACACTTTGCATGAAACGTCGAAAACTCATCACGAAAACATGCCTTTATAATTCTGACCCTCTTAAACCCCACTTTTATATAGAAAAACTGGGATTTATAAGGGTATATATTATTTTTCTTATTTCTGCTCAAAAACCTAGATTGTGGGTACTCGTTAGAACCGCCTCGCCCAGGCGGTTCTAACGAGTACCCACAATCCATGTTTTGAGCGACAATATGAAGAGTATTAGTTTTTATCTGAAAACTTTCAGTTTTTGGTGATGAAATTTTCAATGTATTTGAATAGGCGTGTTTTCGTAATGTCCTTTTCTGGAAAGGTCCGGCGACTAGGTAAGAAAAAAGTGTACGAAATTTCGGACAGAACATATATATACACTAATGATGGAGTGGATATAACTCTACTCTGCATGACCCCGTCCTTTGAGCTAAGATTACCATCCTTATCAACATCTGTCTGGATATAATGGTGAGAACTGATGCCCCTTCATAGTGTCACCACACTACAGTATCTTGTCTAGATACACTGAAATGGTACTACCACTAGTCACATTATACTGACTCCGGTCCGACCAGTCTTATGTCTTCCTACTAATACTGAACACCAAGCTAAAGATTAGCTGGACCCAGTTTTAGGAAGTTATAGGTACGACCCGTCTGGAGACCGAACCAAATACCTCTCGATCGGAAGGCGGAAGCTCTATCAAATATCCAGCCATTTTGAATTACGCATGCGAGCAATAATAATAATAATTTAACCAAACTTTGACATGAAATATATATTTTTGTTGGTGTATGCGAGCTGCTTACAGAATTGCTGACTACTGAAGTTAATAGATGCCATGATCAGACTAAACGGTTAGACAGACTGATTCAGACCTCTGTACATATCATCAGACCCCTTTTTCAAGATGCGAGCCCTTTTTAACGAAACATCAGCCTTAGCATGAGAAAATCTACATGATAACATATGTGCACAGTCTGATCGGTGTTCGTTGTCTACTTGAAGAAACCTTGGATCCATGCCTATCCACATTGCACTGCTAAGACTTATCACACTGTGTTGATGCACAGGCTGACCTAAATCTTCGCTGTGAGTACGTCACAAAATACGTTCTCACAGGTTTAGTCTCATATGCAACCCTGATGTTTGTACTGATACTGTTTGCAAAGTCGAGTCGCATCATGACAAAACTGTCTTCCGGGATATGTAAACTGGACAAGCGCAGTCTGGTCGGAGCATGCGCGATCGCTTTGACGCTAGTTGGAAATTTAAGATTTAAGAAAAGAAATGACTGCGTGTACTGACCAGACTGTACAAGCTACCAGTTTCACCTAACCTGGTTATGTACAGCTCTCCTCCTCCTGTGACAGTTTTGTCATTAATAAAGGAAATACAGAATTTATCAAAGGCCTGTAGGGAGGTCACATTTCACACTGGCATTTCATACCTTTTACTTCACTATTTATGTGACACATTAACCCGTAAAGAGCTAATCAGAACTACAGCAGACAAAATATTTGTTTTGCATTTTACAGAATAAATAAAACGACATTTAATGTGAATCGTCTGCATACTTTTAAATATTTGTTTTGCATTTTACAGAATAAATAAAACTTGACAGTTCATGTGAATCGTCTGCAAGGCAGACGATTCACATGTAATGTCAAGTTTTATCTTCTTTGAAAAATAACAAAATGGATACTTGTTGTCTGCAACAAATTGCTTAGCGCTTTAAGGGTTAATCCTTTAGGCCCCGCTGATCAAAACAGTTGTACAAACAGTGTAGGACCAGATGTGAGGGACTGTAAAAACCTAAAACAAAAAACATCCCGTTAGGACCTACACTATCTACTATTCTGTAATTGAGGTCTTTTATGTTTGAAGATGATAATTCGAACAGTAAATGCCCTGCTAAACCAATCAGGTTGATCAAGGCACACGGTGTTTGGCTAACATAATCTACCCTTTGAGATGATGAAATGCATACATAAATTATGAAGTATTGTAGGCAGCATATACACACTAGTAAAAGTGTTTTCGCAGAAAACAGATGCCCCCGTTGCGCACTCACCCATCGTGAAAATTCGGTCAAGGTTACAAAAATCTAATCCGTTCTTTGTTATGTCCCATTCAATTTATTCCATCAAGTTCACAACGCTGAAATAATGTCGTCGAATCAACGTTGAAACGACGCTGTTTTAACGCTGTGTGCCCGCTGGGATCGATTTAATAGCAAACTAATGGCAAGTCAGGTGACATCAGCGTTGGTTTAAATATTCTTTCAGTTTATACTCAGTCTCTCCTTCAGTCCATGAGTGTCTCACAATACAACAACGGGACGTTACAGCCACGAGGAGGTTTACCATAATGGAGCCACAACGTCTGAAAACGTGCACCCAGCAAAGATTCAGATCAGCCTGCACATTCAATCAGAATCTTCCTAGGGCATAATTTGGATAGCCAAGGATGCAAAGTTTCTTCATGCCGACAGCGAAGACTCTGATCAGACTGCGCGGAAGTCGTCGTTGGGCGCACACGTCAGTGGGTACTTTTTCTCATGTTACGTCTCATATTTACCCAAAATATTCGGACAGACAGATCAGAGCAAATAGTGTAGACCCTGGCAAGGTGTAGAAATAACACGTGACTTGTGACGTCGTCCAATATACAGTCGAACCTCAATGGCTCGAACAACTTCGGGACCATGGAAATTCGTTCGAGACATGGGTAGTTCGAGCCACTGAGGGTTAATCATGGCACCAGTTCAAGAAGCAAGATAATTTAGGGAAATCTTTTCGATTTTCTACACAATGATTGTATGTTGAGTGTATTCATTAGAATCGCCTCGATGAGGCGATTCTAATGAGTACACACAGCATACACTTTCATGATAAAATAAGAAAAAGTCATTAACTATTTGTTTTCTTGAGCTATTGGAAGAATTTTGTACGGACTGAAAAAAAAGTTCGAATCATCCAAGGTGTTCGAGCCATCCGTGTTCGAGCCATTGAGGTTATACTGGTTATGGTCGCGACCATTTAGAATCACTTAGATGAAATTCTGATGATGGATTCTCTGTATATTTACACTGTAGACAAGATTTTGTTTGGTGTGAACAGTACTTTAATGTCTCCGTTTACATCACGAAAACATACCTATATAATTTTGACCCCCTTTTATATAGCAAAACTGGGGTTCACAGGGGTATTCATTATTTTTCTTATTTCTGCTCAAAAACATAGATTGTGGTACTCGTTAGAACCGCCTCGGCGAGGCGGTTCTAACGAGTATCCACAATCTATGTTTTGAGCAGAAATATGAAAAATATCAGAATTTTTATCTGAAAGCTTTTAGTGTTTTGGTGGTGAAATTTTCAATATATTTGAATAGGCGTGTTTTGGTAATGAGATGACCAATGTACTTTATGCTCTTCTGGTATTTAAACCTTACCACTCTACGGGCAAATTAAGCAGACGACAAAATATTTATCCCTTTTTTCCCCAGAAAATAAGATTTGATAAATGCAAATATTTTCTAAGGATGAAGTGTCAAATCCTATTTTCTGGGAAAGAAGAAGAAATGTTTCCAAATGTCGTCTGCTGAATTTTTTTACACAGCATGTTAACTTGAAGCCCACACTTTAAACCATATTTTGAAGGATTCTGTACAGTGTGGAGGTAAAACTTAATAAATAAGCCATCACACGATAAAACCTACAATAAGACCTGTGTGACCAGCATAGACTCAGATCAGCCTGTACATCCACTCAGTATGGCAAGGGTCCTCGTTTATCCTTCTTTGAGAAGGCACATGCAATCAGCGAAGATTCTGATCAGACTGCGCGGACGCGCAGGCTGATCTGAGTCTTCGCTGATCGCACAAGTCTTATTGTAGATTTTGTGCGCGCTGGCTCAAATAAAAGTTGATGGGTCACGGGCTTAATATTTTAAAATGTTAACTAAGTACTCGTGAAGTATTTGATTTCTGTTAAAATGACCACTTTACTGATAAAAGCCAAAAGTCAGCTCATATGACAGCGTTTCAAAGATGGCCGCGTCCTTGATGGTAAAGACAGATGAATTGTTTCAAGTCACCAAGTCACGTGTTCGCCAAACGTGCCAAATCGTACGTTGGCCTCGTTGTACATAGTACAAGAAACACCAAAGTATATACCGGAGCAGCAGAGTACAGTCAAACACGCCTGTATTAAGCAATGACCTGTCTTAAAAGGCCATTATATGAGGTCCCATAAACAGTCAAGAAATGGAAATGTATCTGCATAAAGCAAGCATCTGTCTTAAGCAATCACGTTTTGCTTTCCAGTAGGTGATTGCTTAACACAAGTTTGACTGTAGATACTTTAATTCATTATCCTGGCACGTAGCCATTAATAATTAAATCTATCAAGTTTCAAGATCACATAAGAGCACAAAACGGTGGGAAATGCATAAAAAATATTGAAAACCCTTCATCAGCATGCGAAATAATATGATCAGGACATGCAAACTAGACATAACAATATTTGGTTCTTATAGTTTCAAGGTAAACTGATACACCCGGAAATTTTGCTTCCATTCTTCACAAGGGAGACAACTTTGTGACTTCCTGTGTGTTCCTGCGTATTAATCCCCCATCTAAAAAGGGGTCTATCTTATAAGGAAAGAATTTGCTCCCTTTGGCAGCAAATTCTTTTCATATAGGTAGACCCCTTTTCAGAAGGGAACAAAATCATTTTAACAGAGTTGTCTCCTCTGAATACGTATCTATTCCCCTTAAGCGAATGAGCATGCTCTGACCAGTTTGCCTTGGTATGGCTAATTTACAGAAATCTAAAGCCAGGCTCTGTCCTGGGTGGCATATACAATTCATTCAGCCAATATGTAACAAGAATACTTTTTTTGCTGATCAGTTACCCCACTGCGCCATGTTAGAGTTATGGTCTTCATTTCACGAATCTGTCCTTCCGGTACATCTCGGATGATTCCGTTTACAAGATCACATGACAAGGTTTTCCAGGTGCTTTCAGAGTGACAGCCCAAAGCTGGCAATTATGTTGCTTTCTAAGAACTCCCATCTAGGCGATGCTAGTTTCTTTAGCTCCCGGCTTCAGCTACCATATTAACCCTTAAAGCGCCAATCACATTTGCAGCAAGCGACATTCTGAAACATTTTTTTGTATTTTCCAAAGACGATTCACATGAAATGTCAACTTATTTTCTTTGAAAAACAAAACAAAAATGGAATGCCGTTTGCTACAAATTTTGCTTGGCGCCGAGGCATAAAGATGTATTATTGGAACATCCGTCTTGGATATTGAACACATTGCTATTCTAATCCCGGTTTCATAATATAACACACTTCCGGCGTTTCCTCCGAGTATCTCTCCGTTTTATCTTTGGCTCTAAGGCTGCCAACATGGCTTCGTCAAAAACGTCTTTTAAACCTTGTTTAGTCAAAGAAGAACATTCCACGTGGCAGTCAGCATTCATTTTCTTAGCAAATCTAGCACCTTCTTCCAGAGTTATCGGTTTAAGTCTCCGTTTTTGCAGTTTCTGGCGAGTTTTTTCATCGTCACGTAAATCTACTTGTGTTCCAACGATTAAATAAGCGGCGGTTGGACAGTTCTGACGCACTTCTGGTAGCCATTTTAATTCTAGATTTTTAATTGACTCTGGCATAACAACTGAATAAGCGAATAAGAAAACATGTGTTCCAGGGTAGGAAAGTATACGTAGACCCTCATACTCTTCCTGAAATGAAAAAAAAAGGAGTATTGAAAACAGGAATAATAAAGACGACAACAGCTTCACCCAAGCAAAAGTGTAGTTTTGTTTGATTTGGAGTTCAACGGCCCAGTCAACACTGTTACGGTCATGTCAAACCGGTCTGTTAACCTACTCGCATTTTTTCTGGTCAGGGTTAGTCTTAAAGGGATTAACCAGTATTTTTGTGCAAAAATTAGGGAGCGAATTCTTTCCTTTAAGATTAGCCCTATGGAAGTGATCATTGGCTGAATCTTTCTAGATACCTCCCGGATGTGTATAAAGTAATCCCGTTTTAGCTACGCCACTGGTAGATGTCGTGCAGCGAAAGAAGCCAGTCATTTGAGAGGTTCATTGAGCTGTTTGATCTCGGTCTAAAACACAAGCGTATCGCTCATTACGCATATTACGCATGTGCGTATTATGCGTAAGAAAAGTAAAACTATTTGCAACGCAGGTGCGTATTATGCGTAAGAAAAGTAAAACTATTTGCAACGCATGTGCGTATTATGCGTAAGAAAAGTAAAACTATTTGCAACGCATGTGCGTATTATGCGTAAGAAAAGTTAAACTATTTGCAGCGCATGTGCGTATTATGCGTAAGAAAAGTAAAACTAATACAATAAAGAGATACCAACTACGATAAAGTATTTTGCTTTTTTACCATCGAGTCTGCTCATAGTGAAAATAATTAATCGCTTCCAAAATTGACACTACTCTTAAAGGAAAGAATCTGGGAGCGAATTCTTTCCTTTAAGATTAGCCCCTATTTTCGAAGTGATATTAGGGAGAATTTTTAGAAGATTATTCCTGGGTGTGCGTAACAATAATTCCGTTCTAGTTACGCCATTCCGTTCTAGTTACGTCACTGCGCAGGCACAGTTGTCCTAATATCATTGGCAACCTCTGTCTACAGAAAGGTTTATTTTGTTTTGTTTCTTTGTTTTTTTGTTGTTGTTGTTATTTTCGTTTTTTTTTTTTTGTTTTTTTTTTTTTTTTTTTTGTTGTTGTTTTTTTGTTGTTGTTTTTTGTTATTTTTTTATCTGTCTGCTTGCTGGTCGTCGTCTTTGTTGCTGCTTTTTATACTATTTTTTTGTGGAGATTTGTCCGTAAAACATAATTCCTAATTGCAGAAACATTTTACAGAGAACCTCTCAGAATAATTAGATGCATTTTTCGAGATAGAAAGATCATGCAAATGGATTTTCTGGATGAATTGATACAATCCATACCTGATGTGGTTTTAGACTGATGTAAACCACTTACATAGGATGGTAAGTGGTTGTATACTAGAAAAGAAACACTCAGATACCTTGATAATTTGCAAGTGATTCTGCAGAATATAATTCTGCAAGATTACAGCAACATGATCAGCTAAGTAATACATACTACTGTGAAGAAAATAACTCTTCCACAAGAGCGTGTGCATGTTATAATAATAGATAGAATCAGATTCGTTTCACTGAAACGGAGCTACTGAGACCCTGAATATACGAGTTGACATGTGGGCCTTTCCAGCGAAGACCCGGATCAGCCCGCGCTTCCGCGCTGTCTGATCAGGATATTCGTTGTCCGCCTAAACAGTCCTTTGATAATTTACTATCCACAGACCCCCCCAGCGATGACTCAGATCAGACTGCGCTTGTGCGCAGTCTGATCTGAGTCTTCGCTATACGCACATGTCCGAAGGTACATGTACATTATCTCACGTTGTGGCTGATATGATTTTGTGAAAAGAAACATCCGCTCAAAACTCACAAAAAACTGTTTGTCATCCTCACAAATCACTGAAAGTACCGTACAGACCCTAAATATTTGAAAACCTTCTGCTAAAATTTGAACATCTTCATTTTATTACCTGTTGATGTGTTTTATAGACTGCAGGATGAGTGGCAAACAGTGTAGACCCTGATCAGACGCCGCTCTGCGGCGTCTGATCAGGGTCTACACTGTTTGCCCAGGCCTGTCTGTCCCATTACTTAGGATATTATAATGTACTTTTACTTGATTTTGTATATATGTAATATAACCTGGCCTATTATTATTATTTTTTACACTGAAACTGTGGTATTTATCCTCAATATGCGGACATTCAATATGCCCGAGCTACCACGTGTAGACCCAGACAAAGCAGTTTGATTAGGAGTTTGGTTGTTTGTGTTGGAGTTTAACGGCCCACTCAACACTATGAAGGTCATGTCGAGTCAGTCAGATTACCTAACCACACTCTTTCTGTGCAGGCTAAAGTTTTCTTAGCAGTTAATCAGTACTTCTGCACATTCTTTTGACAGCCTGCTGATAACTGCATCTTTTTTAATCAGATCCTTCTTGAATCAGCGGAAGGGAAAAAATGACCGTAGGAAATATTTCATGATCAATATCCACGGAAGAATGCTGTCGGTCCCGGCGGGGATCGAACCTGCGACCTCCTGATCACCAGTCGGACGCGAATCCGACTGAGCCGCCTAGTTTGATTAAGGTGTGCTCTATTTTCCCTAACTTATCAGACGCATAATGGATTTATTTAAATTTTAGGATAAGTAGGTTAGGAGTTAAGGCTCTTGACTACTTCGGGTACCTTTAAAAAAGAGGTAAATTTACAGATTTAGAATATGGGACGTCAGCAGAATATCTCCCAGTCTAGTTAAGCATAGCCGTATCCACTTCAATATCTATTTCTCTATGAAACAAAAATAGGCTGTGTGTAGTCATTAGAAGCGCTTCATCGAGACGCTTCTTAAGAATGCCACAAGATATGTTTTCATGAAGAAACAGGAAAAAATATTAATATATGTTTATTGAAACACCCCATGTCTACAGAGATAAACAGTTTTGCAAAGGGCCTTTTGCAAAATAGATTATTTCCCTTGCCTAGATTGTTGGCGTATTTACTCTTGCCTAGATTGTTCAGAAAGAATACCGACTAATGTCACCGACGGTGATGTATAAAACATTAAAGTACTGACAGCACTGGTGGGTCGATTATCTCTGAGTGGGGGCTGGGAAAATGGCCCTGAACGGAGACTATTTCATTTAAACAATAACTGTGCAGATAACTGTGATCATACGCCGTGTTCTGTAGCATCTGATCTGGGTTTGCACTGTTTGCCTATGTCCCAGCACTAAGCCCAGTCGTTTTAGAGTAGAGTTCGGCGGAGAGAACAGGTTGTGGTTTTCATATCGTGAACATTTGGTTAGTCCGCCTAATGAGCGGTTTAATTTCATTGGTCAATGATAAACACGTGGACAACAACAATAGGAAATTTTGGTGTATGTATACTCTGACTTGATTGTAAACACACTTCAACCTCTGTATAACACGGTTCGTTATAACACGGTTTTGGATATAACACGGTTTTGGATATAACACGGTTCAAAGATGGATCCCAAAAATGTATAGATTATATTAAAAAATGACCATAAATGGTCATTTTTCAATATAATCTATACATTTTTCTTTGGATATAACACAGTTGTTTAACTAACACGGTTATGCTATGGACCCCAACAATAGTGTTATAAAGAGGTTGTGGTGTAATCAATAACGGACCCGATACACATGGCAGACTTTCTTCCATTTTTATGGGAGAAACTTTTGTGACTTCCCGTTTGCTTTCCTGTGCACCATACGCCTTCTGAAAAGGTGTCTTCTCTAAAAGGAAAGAGATTTTCAGAACGGAGGCATAAATGCTTTTGATAGAGTCGTCCTCTAAAAATGTATTGATTTCCCTTAAACTTCTCACGCTGAATAAATTAAGACGCCACGCCCATTTCTAATTTCCAGCCAATCAGATTACTTGATCTAAGTTTTTGATAGAAATTCACATATTTAAGGACAAACAGTGCAGATCCAGATCAGTTGGCTTCAGAAGCCAACTGACCTGGACCTACACTGTTTGCTGAGACAGGACATGTCATGTTTAGCAAGAGAAGGGTTAAAAGCCCCAAGGGTTTCTTTCCTAGATAACTTGTGCATTACAATAGTGCGAAGGAAGTTTAATTCACATGCCTAATACATATTTAGAACTTCCGAGAACAATAACTACTCAAAACTACTTGAATAAGACGGGAAACAGACAGATAGACAATAATCATTCCTTTTGTGCTTCAAACAAAACAGTAAACAGTAAACAAGCATGGATGGACGACAGACTCACATAAGATAGGTGGGTGGTTGTGTATGTCGGTATGTCGGTATGTAAGGTAAGATTAAGAAGGCCACGCAGACGGTAGGTAGATGAACAGCGAAAACAGACAGAACAAGGAAGGGCAGGACAGAGTGACAATCAGGTGTGTAGATAACAGGACAGAGATAAAAAAAAAAAAAAAAAAAAAAAAAAGATCTATGTTTAATACGTCAGTTTGCTTGTATGTGTTTGTAATACCTGTCCGGCTGTGTCGAACAACCCCAACTGGTAGTTGGTACCTCGGATTCTGACTGTCACTGAAAATAGATTTAAAGAAAAAATAATAATAAGTGAAATTGTTACAAACTGTCAAATTGTTACAATTATTCACGCTGATGGATGAAAACTGATTGAATGACATATCTTATAATCAACTGAAATATAAGAGTCGAAATCAGATATGGTGTAAAACACCGGACTAATACAACTGTGTCTATTTCTTATACAGTCAACCCTTTCCTAAAAGCCATCTGTATTAGGCAATCACCACTATTAAGAGGCCGCAATTTGGTTCCCTTAAAAGCCAAATTAGTTTAAATGTACCTGTATTAAACAAGTACCTGTCTTAAGCAACCATCTTTTCCTCAGGTGTCGGCTTTTAATACACAGGTTGGACTATAATTGTCATGGAAAAAATACTGAGCAATAGTATCTCCTCCTTCCGCTATTCTAGAATCTCATACTGAGTTAAATGGAATTGTTCTCAATATCAGAATAATCAATGTAAGAAGTCCAAATACTTAGAGTAATTATGGTATACCTATTATACCCATAAACATAATAAAAACCTCATTTTACCAGGTGAGCAAAGCATTAAACACAAACTCGGTACAGGTGTAGATTAGACATCTTTTTCGATCAAGAGGTACTGACAGGTTTCTTTATTCTCTACAGAAACGTATGTTATGGGTCCTCATCAGAAGCGCATCGCCGATGCGCTTCTGATGAGAGCCCATAACATATGTTTTTGTGGAGAATTAAGAAACATATTTCTCTGGAAAGAGAGATGTCTTAGCTACAGCTATGGTAATGTGTAATACACGCGGAGAGCATATGTATTTACCTGTTTGTATAAAAAAAAAACAGCTTTTATTACACTTTTCTAAATAAATACGTAAACTCACGGGTTATCACAAATAGTTAATGCTTGTTTCGTCTTATTCATTTTTTTCTGAAGCCTCAAGAGAGGGTAGGCCTATATCTAGACAGGATTCAAAGCATGCCAAATATACTTCCACATTCATATTATCAAATACTTCAATGACTCGAACACTGATGGCCCGCCTCCGTCTTAGAGACCCTTAGGAAATTCTTCCGAAAGCTCAAGAAAACAGATGTTTAGTGGTATTGTAGGGATTTTTTCTTATTTCAGCATAAAAATGTATGTCTTGTGTACTCATTAGAATCGCCTCATCGAGGAGATTCTAATGGACACACTCAACATACCATTATCTTATAGACGATCGAAAAGAAATCTCTAAATCATCCCCACTTGCCTCCTGACCTGACGCTATGATTAACCCTCAATGGCTCGAACTACACCTGTCTAGAACAAATTTCCATGGTTCCAAAGATGTTCGAGACCCTAAGGATCGACTATTTGGCCAACATAGACCTAGGTGTTACGGTTACTGAGAAAATGACCTAAACGCACTGGGTGACCATTGTGCCCACACTATGGCACCACACTATGGCACACGCTCAACACAGGAATATGGCATAAGCAGCCCTTTTATTCGACATTACGAAAACAAGCCTATTCAAATATACTGAAAATTTTACCACCAAAAAATGAAAATTTTCAGATAAAAATGTCTGATATTTTTCACATTTCTGCTCAAAACATAGATTGTGGGTACTCGTTAGAACCGCCTCAGCGAGGCGGTTCTAACGAGTACCCACAATCTATGTTTTTGAGCAGAAATAAGAAAAATAATGTATACCCCTGTAAACCCCAGTTTTACAATATAAAAGTGGGGTATGAGGGGGTCGAAATTATATAGGCATGTTTTCGTGATGAAAAGGTGCGCTGAAAATGCATCTTCTGACAAAAAGCTGACATCTTCTGACAAACAGCTGAAAATGCGACACCCTGTTTCTAAGTAAAAATAAGCGCTTGCCGTCTTCTTACCAAAAGAAACAATATGGCAATGACAAAAGGAATTGGCCGTTAAATATAGCTGAAAGACAGCCTACACTGGCCATTTTAGGTTATTGATTCATCCTCAAGGGAAGTAATTCCGACATGAAACATATTTACAGTATCTCCCCTCTCACTAGGGGCCTTCTTTTAAACAAAGTATTTGCTCCCTGAGGGATCAAATTCTTTCCTTTAAGTGACGTACTCAATTTTGAAAGGTTGCCAGTAATAGGGAGCTAAATTCTTGTCTGCAAACGGTGCTCCGCTTTTCAAAAATAGCGACAAAATTTTTAGGTGTATCAATTACTCTTAGCCTCACTATCTAATGGTGCTGGACTTAAAAACAAACTGAGATGTCATTTCAAAATAATTTCCCCAGAAAAAAAAAAATATGGTTATAGTCATTTTTCGTTTCGGAAAAAAAAAAATAGCATAAATATGTCGACCGTCGAATTTTGCCCAGAGAGCATAAGTGGTGTACATGTTGCAAAGGAGTGTTTTGTTCGATTCCAGGAGACATTTGCGCCGGTGCTAGTTTGTATGTCAGTAACGATCTAATATAAACGACAAGGCACTTCTAATGAGTACCTACAAAATATGTTTCTGTGGAGAAATAAGAAAAATAGTTTGAGCATACCCCCTCTTATCTGGAGCTATGTATCGGTCTGTAAATTTGCTGGCAAATAAGCATAACTGCTTTACAATGCTGGGCAAGTCCTGAAGACGACAGATTAATGACGCTCTTCTTATTTTTTCGCATTAACCCTTAAAGCGCCAAGAAAATCTGCATCTGAAAATGTCGTCTGTTTATGTCGTCTGCTGAATATTCTTGCAACTTTTCAGACCTATTTTTGCATATAGGCAAACAGTGTGGACCCAGATCAGACTGCTCCTAAAGGAGCAGTCTAGTCTAGGGCCACATTGTTTGCAACAATGTCTTTTAAAGTGACCAGCAGAAGACAAAGCAGACGACAATTGTTGTGACTGGCGCTTTAAGGGTTAATGTCGTCTGTTTATGTCGTCTGCTGAATATTCTTGCAAACTTTTCAAACCTATTATTGCATATAGGCAAACAGTGTGGACCCAGATCAGACTGCTCCTAAAGGAGCAGTCTGATCTGGGTCCACATTGTTTGCAACAATGTCTTTTAAAGTGACCAGCACAAGACAAAGCAGACGACAATTGTTGTGACTGGCGCTTTAAGAGTTAACAAGGGCAACTTGGAATACACTGTGTATGAAATGTCAAACCCTGTTTTCTGGCTGCATATGGAGATATATCGCAATCTATAAACCATGTTTTCAGTTTGAGGGGTGGGGGCGATAAGATACAATTATCTAGATATTCCTCTTATCTGGAGCGATGGATAATATAGTCCATAAAAGCGTCCCACTGATATCTAAATGTCATAGCAGTTGAATGAGTACATTCTGAGCCGGAGGCTTCATGGAGGTTCACGCATAAACCTATGTATCCTTGCAGTCAAGACCTTCCTTATTCGCTTGGAAGAAACCTAAGTAGAATCTAGTTGCAGAACAGATCAGACTGTGCAAATGCGCTGGTTGATCTAGGTCGTCACTGTCCATATATGCGCTAGTGCTCCATTTCGCAGGACGAAACACACAATTGAGATGGCTTAGTTTCGTACAAATTCTTCCGCATGTCAATTAATATAATTTTATTTCAATTGTTCTCAACAGATGCATGTACTTTCAACACAATGGATGACTCATTCTTAAAAACTTCCTTTTTCTTATCAGCACGTAAAAAATTCACACAATGTAAAATAGTGGATATTTTTATTTTTTTGGACAATATCTCGTACTAGGTACATGCGGATCGATATGGTGTGATATAACAAGGAATGTTGTCCGTCACCGCCCACCGCATCGGGCTAATGTTTAAGTTGCCAGGGGAGCAAACTCAGTTAAATAGTTTTGTCCCCTTCAAACACGGGGTCTACGCTAAGAGAGTATTTGCTCCCCTTGGAAGCAAATTCTTTCCTTTAAAGTATATTCCTTTTCAGAAGGGAGTTGGCGTACAGGAAAGCAAACTGGTAGCTACAAAAGTTGTCTCCCTTGTAAACAAAGACGAAAAAACCAGTTCCCTTTAACTCTTTCGGTGCCAAATTTCAGACACATTTGTCGTCTGCTTTTCTTTTTAGCAAACTATCGCTTGAAAAGAAGTTTATATGAGCCGGCTCATCTGGATTTATGCTGTTTGCAAACGCCTATTATTATCGCCTGTGGCAGTGAAAGAGTTTGTGTTGAGGTTTTACGGCCCAGTCAACCCAATGGGGTCATGTCGAGTGCGGTCAGTTTACCTAACCACACGTTTACTGGGCAGGCTTAGTCCTCTAAGCGGTTAACCAGTATTGTGCACATTCTTTCGCCAGAAACTGACAACTGCCCTTCTTGAATCAGCGGAAGGGAGAGAATGACCGTAGAAAATATTTCATGATCAATCTCCACGAAAGAATGTTGCCGACCTCGGCGGGGTTCGAACCCGCGACCTCCTGGTCTCCAGTCGGACGCGTATCCAACTGAGCCACCGAGTGAAAGAGTTAACCATAACATGTATGAATAAAATGGATGGACGAAATACAACGCTGCCTCGATACCATAATTACCCTATTTACACTAAACTTATTCGGACACTATAACTCCTTACCATACTTGTCCTAAAATTTGAACAAGTCCATTTGGCTTTCCATTTATGTGTCTAAAACATTGATGAACGGCTAATAGTGTAAACTCTAATCAAACGCCATAATCTTCGGCAGATCATTTACAATGTTTGTTCATGCCTGTCTGTCTGAATACTTAGGGTAAATGTGGGAAACCCATTAAGTTCCTAGCTGACATAATGTTTCCAGTTCTAATGCCCGTTTGTAGTCCATGTATATTTCATGGTTAAAATATGCGCTATTTTAGTGACCCATCAATGGTTATTCCATGATTTAAGATGGCGCTATTTTCAGTGACCAGTCTATATTTATTTCATGATTAAAACTGCGTTATTTTCAGCGGTCAATTCATAAAAATGGCGTTATTTTCCGTATCAGTCCATGCTTATTCCATAGCCTAAAATGACGCTATTTCCAGTGTCAGTCTATGCTTATTCCATAGTTAAAAATGGCGCTATGTTCAGTAGTAAGTCTACGCTTGTTTCATGGTTAAACATGACACTATTTTCAGTCTGAACTGGGCCTTTGGAGTTCCCTTTTGTCCCGAAGACTCGTGTGTGTGTGTGTGTTGTGTGTTGTGTGTGTGTGTGTGTGTGTGTGTGTGTTTATGGCGTGACTCAGGTTTTCCCTTATCTACAGTCTTGCAGATACAAATGTCGCTAAAAAAATGCACAAAATTATAACCACATCAAGGGAGTTTAATTATGAAATTATTTTCATTATTATAACAATAACAAAACTGAGCCATGACAAGGGAAAATCGTCTTGAAGCCCAGATTAGACTGCGCATTCACAGTGTGATCTGGGTCTTTTTTGTCCGTTTACAATCCTGTAAAATGTCAGCGGTGAGCAAAGACCCTTACAAGACTGAGCGGGCACGCAGCATGAGCTGAATCTGTGAACTTATACCGTATGTATGAAAGCACCTACACTTGTACATGTATCACTTGAGAATCTGTAGGAGGGGTATTGTAAATGAAGCAATAGTGAATTTATCCTAAATATACGGACATCTAACTCTTTACCATACATGTCCAAACTTATAACATATACATTTTATTGTTTTCCTTCACATCAAAACCCTTCTGAAACAGTGGTCCTCTCCAAAACGGACAAGAACCAGCTCCCACGAGAACAAATTCTTTTCTTCCTAAGAGTTCTCTTTCAGAAGAGAGGCATTTACTATCCCCCACCCTTCCCCTCCCTCTCCCCGCGCCTCTCTGTCTCTGTCTGTCTGTCTGTCTGTCTGTCTCTCTCTCTCTCTCTCTCTCTCTCTCTCTCTCTCTCTCTCTCTCTCTCTCTCTAACCCAACTCCTATAACTTATCTCCTATGACATACCCATAATAGGTGCTATTAATCACGTTGGTATCAACACAACTAAACTGAAAGTATAAAGTAAGGTCTGAAAATGTTGAAAGTAGTTACTTATTTCAGTATTTTTCATATAAACGTGGTGTTGCACACCTTACGTCCTGTTGACCCGTAAAGCGCCATCATGACTGCAGCAGACGACAATTTGTTTTGTTTTGTTTTTGTTTTTTGTTGTTGTTTTTTAAGAAAATAAGTTGACAAGATACATTGTAACCAGGAGTCTCCAGAAACAATGACTGAACCCTTTCAAAATATTTGGTGTATATAAACCCACCCACTCGCGGCCTATCTGTTTGCCCACCTGCTGATCTATCTATCTATCTATCTATCTATCTATCTATCTATCTATCTATCTATCTATCTATCTATCTATCTATCTATCTATCCAGCTAGCTACCTGTTTGCCCGCCTGCTGTTCTTTTATCTATCTATCTGCCTATCTGTCTATCTATCTATCTATCTATCCAGCTAGCTAGCTGGCTATCTGTCTGTCTTACGTCCGTCCGTTCGTCCGTTTGTCCATCAATCCATCCCATCCCAAACCTCGACGAGGCGCTTCTAATGCGTACCCAAAATCTATCTATATATTTGTAGCGAAATAAGAAAAACATTTACCTGATACCCTCTCTTATCTGGAGGTGTGCTGTACCGCATAAATATGTAACTTTACTTATTTGTTTCAGTATATTAACGCGTGCCAGTCGTACCCAGGTTTTTAGTAACTGTCCAGTGCGCGTGCCATTCTCTGACAGCCCTGTCATGAACTTTGACCCATAACGCAAGAAAAGGGCCCTTATGTCACATGCAGGTAACAAAGGCCCTGATCAAAGGCTCCTTGCCCACTGAAAGACTTGTTTGACATTGTATAATACACTGATGAAAAAGAAGGCCCTGGTCAGATAAGCGAAATGAGCACACTAATCTGTCACCAGACGCACGTGCCATAGGGTAATTCTATGATATTGTATTAATATATGAATGTCATCACCTTAAAATGGTATCTGTGCAACAATGAAAAACGAAAGCGGGAGGCTCTGTAGAATGTTACGGCGAAAAAGCAAATGCCCTGATCAAACTGCAAAGTTGCGTGAGCTGGCCTTGGCCTTCACTATCTCCTTGTGCAGTACGGCCGTTTATTGCATGGTACAACTCGTATAGAAGATGATAAATAGTATATATTTTTGTAATAGCGTGTGCAGGTAGAAAAAATATAATGACCCATACCTCCTGATAAGATGGGTTATCCATATATTATTTTTGCTATTTTTCCTCGAAAATATATGCTGTGAGTATTCATTAGAAGCGCCTCGACGAGGTGCTTACCGAGGTGTTTCTAATGAGTACCAAAACATATGTTTCTTGCGGAGATGTAACATAAATATCTGTACTTTTTGGTTGAAAAAACAACAACAAAAAAAACCTTATCTGGAGCTATGAATGACCTGTCCATAAATATCGCATTAGCAGGTTATAACAATTTACCGGCATTTTAAGACGCATTAGCTTATTTAAGAAAATAGAAATTTATATTTTAAATGGATTAAAAATAATGAATATGGCATTGAACAGGTTCTGTATAAGGCGCGTCTTGAGAAAATGGGGTTTCAGGGCATATGCGGACAGCGAAGGTCCTGATCAGCCTGCGCATCTGCGCAGGCTGATCAGGACGTTCGCTGTCCGCTAACAGAATCCTTGTATACTAAACAATATTTCGGTGTAAAGTAAAAGGCTTCAGCGGAATTTAGGGCTTCCCTGTATGAATTTGATCTTCATTGTTTAAGAATGCCCCGACGTCATATTTACTCATGGCGCGTTTGAATTAGAATTCACTCAAGACCTTAATCGCAATCTTATTTTCTTTAGGTTGTATAATTTGAATATTTATTTGTAAGAATTCCGTGAGCCACTACGTCAGAAAATGCACCTTATATGTGCGCCCAGTGCAGATTCCGATCAGCCTGCGCATCGGCGAAATCTTATCAGAGTGTTCGCTTGCGTTCTGCGGGCAGCCAAGTATCCGAGACTTCTTCAGGCGGAAAGTGAAGACTGGTCGGACTGCGCGGTCCGAGTCTTCGCGCATGTGCGAAGGTCATAAGGTACATTTCTGGCATTAAGACCCATATTTATTTGTAAGGATTGTAGTAAGTATCAGCTTTGAATAGACTGAAATCTACAACGTCAATAAGCCATTGAAAAGTAGAACTCGCTTGAATTAATTGAAATCAGAATGAACAGACATAACCAGAGCCCGTTTTCCGTTTTGACTCATGTGTATGTAGACATAACCTGGGCACCCTAAATTACCCATACTCTCTTTTCTCTGCTTTATATATGTATGTATGTTTGGTGTACTGGGAGTAACGTTAGACTCGTCAAAATAATTTGAGAACCGATGGACGCTCCAGAATGTATTGACGAAAAGAGAGGTGCTAACTCTTTTTCCTAAGCAGACTTAGTACCACTAGCGGTTAAAGCAGTACTTTGTGTACATTCTTTCGCCGGTAACTGACAACTGCCTTCTTGAGATAGCAGAAGTGTGTGTGTGTGTGTGTGGGGGGGGGGGGGGGGGGGGGGGAGGATGACAATAGAAATGATTTCATGATCAATTTCCACGAAGGTTATGTTGCCGAGCTGGGATTCGAACCTGCAACCCCTCGGTCTGCAGTCTGATAATTCGGCAGTCAGACGCGCTACCACTGCTCTATGGAGACCGGCTAAGGTCCTAGTCAAAGTGCGCGATGTAAAAGCTAATCTGTGCCTCCACTTTTTGCATATGCCGTGGTATAAGGGACCTTCTCTCATGCTGCACACTATATAAAAAGAATTTCAGTCTGGGATGGAATGCACGGTCTTCCACCGTCCATAACTACCGAACTAAACAATCGACACCTCCTTACCATAGCTGTCCTAAAATTTGATTGTCCATTTGGATTGTTGTATATGTCAAAATATTGCTGGATGAATGGCAAACAGCGTAGTCCCTGATCAGACGCCGCGTTCTGCGGCGTCTGATCTGGGGCTACACTGTTTGCTGAGACCCGTCCGTCCGAATTACAATTAGGGCAATTTTTTGCAGATACATGCAAAGTGTCTCAGCAGTTCTGCAGCGTCTGATCTGCGTCTACACTGTTGTTGTCTGTCCGAATTATTCGATAAGAGTAATACGGTATATAACGTGTTTCGGCAATCAATAATTGACTCAAACATGAGTACATAAAATAATCTTTAATATTTATTTGTCCTGCACTCAGCGAACTAGTTTTCTATCTATTGATTGTGTACAATAATCAGAGAGACTGACTGGCTGCTAATGGCATGGGATTTACCAAAGTAGATTGGAGTGAAGCATATAAAGTTTGCTTCCATGGAGGCATGCTGAACCAACGAATGCGTGCGTGCGTGCGTGCGTGTGTGTGTGTGTTCTTTGGGCTAGAGCAACGTATGAATATTTGCAGCTACTGTGGATAACTTGCTATACTTCCGAAACATGTTTTAAACATACGTGATGCTAGGAAAACTAACCCTTACCACACTCTGTTAATGCAGCCGGACAAATCGATGATATTTTTGAAAAAAAGGTTTTGACATTTCATACAAATCGTCTGCACAGGAGACAATTTGCATGAAATGCCAAACCCTAATTACTTGGAAAATAAGAAAATATTTTAAAATGTCGTCTGTTGGAATTATTTTTACTAAGCACTAAAACGTTCAATACTAAGGCGTTTACGTCCATTGAACGTTAGTGTTTACAATAACGTTCAATGGACGTTAAAGCCTTAGTATTGGGCATGCTAAGTTTTCTGGACACCATGGACCTCAAAGGGCAGGATTTGAAGAAATATCCAATTGGTCAAACACCCCAACAGCTATTTTATGATACTTATTTACCTGTGCCTGTTTTTTTTTTTTTTTGTTTTGTTTTGTTTTTTTGTTTTTTTTTTTTTGTTTTGTTTTTTGTTGTTGTTGTTGTTTTTTGTTTTGTTTTTTCAAAAATGTCGAAGTGTGAAATTTTCAAAAAACTATTTACTCATTTACGTGGGTCTGCTTTTTCTACAATGTCGAAGGGTAAAACGTTCCGAAAACTATTTGCGCCGCAACTAGAGTAAACGTACCTTCAGACATGTGCGCCAAACGAAGACTCAAATCAGCCTGCGCATGCGCGCAGTCTGATTAGAGTCTTCGTTGTCGCAGGAAGAAACTTTGCATCCTTGGCTATCCAAAAACGTGCCTAATGATGATTCTGATCAGACTGCGCGAATGCGCAGGCTGATCTGAATCTTCACTGGGCGCAAATGTTCGGAGGTATATTTTCTAACGTTGGGCTCTTTGTTTTCATATAGAGCAACAGACTATCGATAGTTCCATAACGCAGACGATATTTGTGTCAGATACATTTCGTACGGAAAAACATCTTGACCAGAAAAGAAAGTGTGGTTACGTAAACTTGACCGCGCTCGACGTTAACTGGGCCGTGAAACCGCAACACAAACAAACGGATAAAATACAAGAGGGCCAATATAGCCCTGAATCCCTCATCTGATTACCTGACAAGTTTCAAGTCAGTTGGCCTTTCGATTCAAGAGAAGACGTTCAATATAGATTTTTGAGACGACGCTATCTTGGATTTCCAATCCAAACGTTTTTAGCTATTTTTGATCAACAAGTAACCTCGATACTTCCAATGAAGTTTCGAGTTAATTCGCCTTTCGGTTAGAAGAGAAGAAAATCAAAATAGACTTCTCAACATGGTTGCCATGGCGTTCATCTTGGATTTCCGACTGGAATGATTTTAGCTAGTTTTTGATCTACAAGTGGCCCAGATACTTCCTATCAAGTTTCCACTCAACTGGCCATTCGGTTCAGGAGGAGGAGGATAAAACAGAATTTCAAAATGACAACAATGGCAGCAACCTTGGATTTCCGATCGGAATGAATTTAGATATTTTTTATCTATAAGTTAGTAAGTTACCCTGATACATCCTACCAAGTTTCAAGTCAGCTGGCCTTTCAGTTCGGTAGAAGAAGCTCAAAAGTAGATTTTCATGATTGCGGCCATGGCGGTCATCTTAGATTTCCAATCAAGACGATTTTCTATATTTTTAATCTGCAAGTCGCCCAAATACTACCTATCAAGTTTGAAGTCCATTGGTCTTTCGGTTCTGAAGAAGAAGCTCAAAATAGATTTTTATGATGGCGGCCATCTTGGATTTCCGATCTGAACGATTTTAGCTATTTTGATCTACAAGTCGCCCGATACTTCCTGTCAAGTTTTGAATCAATTAGCTATTCGGTTCCAGAGAAGAAGTGCAAGACAGATTTTCAAGACGGCGGCTATGGCGGCCACCTTGTATTTCCGATCCGAACGATTTTAGCTATTTTTGATCTCTAAGTCACCCCGATACTTCCTGCCACTTTTCGAGTTAATGTTCCTTTCGGTTCAGGAGAAGAAGCGCAAAATAGATTTTCAAGATGGCAGCCGTGGTGGCCTTCTTGGATTTCTGATCGGACCAATTTTAGCTATTTTTGATCTGCAGTTCGCCCTGATACTTCCTACCAAGTTTCGAGTCATGCAGTTGGCCTTTCGATTCAGGAGCAAAATCGCAAAATAAAATTTTCAAAATGGCGGCCATCTAGGATTTCCGATCGGAATGAATTTACCTATTTTTTTATCTATAAGTTGCCCCAACACTTCCTACCAAGTTTCGAGACACTGGCCTTTCGGTTCAGGAGAAGAAGCGCAAAATAGATTACCAAGCTTGACACTATGGCGGCCATCTTGAATTTCCGATCGGAACGATTTTGGCTATTTTGATCTAAAAGTAGCCCAGATACTATCTAGGGTTTCGAGCAAGGAGCTTATTGTGTGATGAGCTCTTGTTTCGAGACAATTGGCCTTTCGGTTCTGCAGAAGAAGTGCAAAATTGATTTTCAAGAAGGCGGTCATCTTGAATTTCAGGTCAGAACAAATGTTGCTATATTTTTATCTACAAGTCGCCCCAATACTTCCTTCTATTTAAAGTCAATTTGCCTTTCGGTTCAGAAGAAGAAGCGCACAATAGATTTTCAATATGGTGGCCATGATGGCCATCTTGGATTTCCGATCGGAACGATTTTTTGATTTTTTGATCTATAAGATGCCCCGATATGTCCTACAAAGTTTCGAGCTAGTTGGCCGTTCGGTTAAGGAGTAGACGCGCTAAATAGATTTTTTTAGATGGGCGCCATGGCAGCCATCTTTGGTTTCCGACCGGAACTTGTGTAGTTATATAATATCTACAAGTTGCCCCGATACTTCCTACCAAGTTTCGAGTCATTTTGCCTTTCATTTCGGGAGAAGAAGTGCCAATTAGATTTTCAAGATAGCGGCCATGGCGGCCAATTTGGATTTCCTATCGGAACAATTTAAGTTATTTTTCATCCACAAGTCTCCCCGATACTTCCTTCCAAGTTTCGAGTCAACTGGCCTTTCGGTTCAGGAGAAGAAGCACAAAATAGATTTTCAAGATGGGAGCAATCTTGGAGATTTAAGCTATCTTTTATCTACGTCGCCCCTGTATGTCCTACGAAGTTTAGAGTCAAATGGACAGGGGTGTAGGAGGAGTAGTGATTTAAAAGCAATTTTTTGACGCCACACGATGGACGACGTGAGACGGACATTGATCGATCACAATAGCTCACCTTTCAGCACTTCGAGCTTAGATGAGCTAATAATGTAACACGAAATGTTCTCAAAGGGGATCGGATACACGAGGTAGATATTCAGCCATTTTGTACAAGTGACTCCCTGTTTGCTTTTCTGCAAACAAAACCCTTTTGAAAGAAGTCTACTCTAAAAGGAAAGTATTTGCTCCCAAGGGGAGCAAATACTTTCCCTTTAGAGCAGACCCCCTCTTCAGAAGGGTGGCAACAACAATTTGTATGGATCAAAATATAATGTAACACGAAATTTGTGTTAAGGGGACCGGATACACTTGATAGATTTTCAGCCATCTTGAACAAGGGAGATAACTTTTGTGACTTCCTGTTTGCTTTTTCTGCAAACAACCCCCCTTCTAAAAAGGATTCTACTCTAAAAGGAAAGATTTTGTTCCCAAGGGGAGCAAATCCTTTCTTTTAGAGCAGACCCCTTTTCAGGAGGATGGCAAAGCAATTTGACGGAGTTACGTACCATGAAAGAGTGTTTCCATTCTCCTTAAACTAAATAAAAAACAATATGCAAATGAGATTATGCCCGTCTTTCGTAGTGTAAAGGAATATGAATAATATAGCATATATTCAATTTGATTTAATCTTACTATTATTTACCTAGGAAGTATCAATAATATGACTCATACAAATATATGTCTACCTTGTAAACAGAGAGAGAGAGAGACAGAGACAGACAGACAGAAAGACAGACAAACAGCAGCAAACAGACAGACAGACAGAGGGGGGAGAGAGAAATTTCAAAGGGAGGACTTGACATCAAACGCAGAAATTCTAGCATTTTTATTACCGTACTTTTTGGACTGAAGTGCGAAAGTTGGGATCATGTGAGTAATCTGATATTGCCCGTCCGTCCGTTGACGCTATCTCCTCCTTGACCGTTGTAGTAACAATCTTGAAAATTAGACATGTGTTTCGGGTACGTATGTATATGTGCATGGACATATTTCACTTTTGGTCTGACTTGGTCTGACCCGTGAGGGCTGATTCAGAAGTGAAGGGAGGGTCAGAATTTACACTTTTCAAAACATGATCATGTAGCATATCAAATGAAATGGTTTGAAAAGTAGAACAAGCATTCACTAAAACTGCCCTGGGGTAGATAGGATTGAGCCTGAGGATGGGGTCGATAAAGAGGGGACGAGGGTCAAAATTATGCTTTTTTGAAACATGGTCATATAGCATATACATGATATAGAGTCGAATGGCATGAATAGTAGCAAAAATATGACATGAATAGTAGCAAAAGTACTCACTAAAATCGTGTCATTGGGTTGCTGGAGCCTGACACGGGGGTTGGGGTAAGTAGTGGGGACGGTTAAATTTACAGTTTATCGCAACATAGCATGGTCATACATTACGAAAACACGCCTATTCAAATATATAGAAAATTTCACCTCCAAAAACGGGAAATTTTCAGTTAAAACTCTGATATTTTTCATATTTCTGCTCAAAAACATAAGATTGTGGGTACTCGTTAGAACCGCCTCGCAAAAACAGAGATTGTGGTACTCGTTAGAACCGCCTCGGCGAGGCGGTTCTAACGAGTACCCACAATCTATGTTTTTAAGCAGAAATAAGAAAAATAATGTATACCCCTGTAAACCCCAGTTTTACTATATAAAAGTGGGGTTTAAGGGGGTCAGAATTAGGCATGTTTTCGTGATGTAATTTGTTTGGCATTTTGGTGGGAATTGGATTGGGTCGAGGGGAAGAGGAAGCTAACGTATGTATGCAATGTGGTTTACAACACAATACAATGGGTACGTGAGAAAATTTGACCCCAACATATACAATAGCCAGGGTCGGCGATCTGCATTTTTGTTTGCCCTTTTTTTTTGTTGAATCCATGTTGTGTGTAGTTAAAATGTGACACACAGTATGAACTTTATCATTAACTCTTTGCACTCTGGGTAAACATTTCAGCAGACGACATACTGAAACGTTTTGTTGTTTGTTTTTTGTTTGTTTGTTTTTTTGTTTGTTTTTTTGTTTTTTTTTCTATTTTTTTATTCCATAAAACAGGTTTTGACATTTCATACAAATTGTCGCCAACGGAAACAATTTGTATGAAATTTCAAAATCCTATTTTCTCGGATATCATCAATTTGTCGTCTGCTGAATTAGCCCAGAGAGTTTTTAAAGCTATGGAACACTCCAGATAAAATGCTATTTTCGACAGAAAGAAGTACTGATATTTTATTTTTTCCATGAAATCGTAAACTACTGATGCCCATAAAATCGCGTCTATAAGGCGATTTCGCATCGACGTGGCGATTTGAATGGGAGCCGCAACATATAGTTATATGAACTATTATTTGTCTGAGTACCTCTCTTATCTGGATATATGATAAAATCATTTTGTTGTGTGGGGTTTACACAGTACTGATAATTTGTACAGTGACAGCATACTAAAATCAAGATATGACCAAGATAAATGTTGTATATGTAGATAAAAATGAGTGTCGTCTGGCGAAAAGGGCAAACAAACGAGTTTATGAGAAGAGCGAGGGCCCGTTTGTGACTGCACACCAAGTCAATTCTGGCATTTTGCTTTTCGACAGTAACTTCAGGAATTATTAGCTGAAGATTCTGTAACCTTTTAAAAGGAAGGCCCTGATCACACTGTACGGCTGCACAGATTGATTCTTTTCGCTGATTAACGTCTATGTTTTAACCTTTATCACATTCTTGGCCAATTCAACGAGACAGATGACAAACTGATGATGTATTTTTTCCAGGAACAGGCTTTGGCCTTTCATGCAAATTGTCTCCCAGTTAGTGTGAGTGAGCAAGTAAGTGAGTGAGTTAATGAGGTGAATGGAGTGAGTGAGTTAATGAGGTGAATAGAGTGAGTGAATGAATGAGTTTCACGACCAATCACTACCACGAGCATATCGAAAGAGTATATAATGACAGCAGTGGGCATAGCTACTGATAAGAGGGAGTATCCACATAATTATTTTCTTATTTCTCAAGGAAAACATATGTTGTGGGTACTCATTAGAAGCGCCCCACCGAGGCGCTTCTAATGAGTACCACAACATATGTTTTCATTGAGAAATAAGAAAGATATCAGCAGTTTTCGGATGAAAAAAGTGCCTTATCTGTTGCTATGAGTGGGAACTCAGTTTAAAATCTCATCTGAGACAATGAAGAACCAGCGGAGTTGAGCATGAAAAAAATTTATAACCTCGGGGCCTGATTCAAAGATGACATTACAGAAACTGAGCAATGACAGGGGTAAAGTCACATAATTACCCATAACATAAATATGACACAAGAAGATACACTGGACACACAATTCAAACAAATCATAATCAAGTTAGCTGATTCGACTTGTGCGTCTGTACGTCCGATGAGGTTCACCAATATGTATGCCAACTACCGATCAGACACCAAAGCAGTTGTAAGAGTACACTATAACCTACTTACAAATTACTGCAGGCGTATATTATATAAGCTATTACTGATGAGAGATAGACAAGTCTCCTCAAGCAAAAAGGTACTAAATGTAGATGCAAATGTCATGATGCACGGGCTGGGTTCAAATCTTTCTATCTACATGTAGCTAACTATCTCTCAAGCTGTCCTGTCCGTCCGACGATCCGAAACCAATCCATCTATCTATCTATCTATCTATCTATCTATCTATCTATCTATCTATCTATCTATCTATTCGGACAACTAAACCCTCTACCATACATACCAAACCTATCCCCCGCCCCCACCCACATCGACCCTTCTCCCCGCCCCTCCCATCCACGATTAGAAATCCTAGGTACGATACTACAAAATATACTGATGAACAGAAAGGTCTCTAATGGGACTACGCAGATGCACCGACTGATATGTGTCAATACTGTGTAACGCAGTGGCTCTCAGCATGACCTGCTAAGTGTCACTGGGTCTCATACTTTTCTGCAAATTTTGACAGAACCTCACAAATATAGACAAATAACTTAATAGGGTTAATCAACCTAGTAGCCTTTTAGCAATAGTTTATCGGAGTACTTATCTTACTATTATTTACCAAATTTACCCTAAATATTTGGACAGGTCTGAGCAAGCAGTGTAGACCCAGATCAGACGCCGCATTCTGCGGCGTCTGATCAGGGTCTACACTGTTTGCCACTCATCCAGCAGGTTAAAAACATCAATCGATAATAAAACGGACTTGTTCAAATTTTTAGCTCAAGTACTGTAAAGAATATATGTGTCCGAATATTTTGGTTATGTATGGCACGTGATGTCAAATGAAAAGTTTTATGGCATAATCGAACAGCAACCAACATCATTGCCGTTCGCCGGAGCATTTGCAATATCCAGCGATAAAGTTTCTTAAAAGCCTACCATGAAGACATTGATCAACCTGCGTGGATGCGTATTGCGCAGGCTGGCCAGGACCTTCATTGTTCGCAAACTCCATAAAGCCCTTTTAACTTGACCATAAATGTAACATTTACATTATAACTGACCTGCATAGTTATCAAACACAGTGGGAACGTATTCCGTCGGAAATTTGTTTGTAGCGTAACTCATCAACATACAAGTTTTGCCGATAGCGCCGTCGCCGACGACAACACACTTTATAAACTTATTATCTTCATCCCCGCCCTGCATATTAGCAGTTTGTATTCAACTTTTAATCCACAAAAGTCTTCCTTTTAGAAACCATGAATTCAACCACTTGTTGAGATACACACATACTAACTTGTAGTGATACAGTTGATGTTTGACGAACCATGTAGCCAATGCTTAAAGGCATGTCTATTTTTAGACTCTACACTCATAACCAATCCTCCGCTTATGTTATTTATAACAAGCGGTGATTCCCAGAATATTTTTTGTTTTACACAATAGTTGAGATTACATCAAAATCATTAGATTATTGATCACTTGTGCCAAGCCTTTCTTTACTAATTTCCACCTGTATTTTATACCGAAATAGCTACCGGTCCCAGTCTACCGGACTTGGGTCCGGACAGTAGACTGGGTTCGGACCCCGGACAAGTGTCCGGTTATCCCAAGAAATTATCATGCTATCACGCGATGAGCTATCCTGACTGTTTTTACCGATTATCCCGCAATGTTTTGAAACACGTGTATGACATTGAAAACATTGAAACGACGTTGTTTCAACGTTGTTTGCCCACTGGGTAGTCATAAAATTTAAAGAACTGGCGCGTAATATGTAATACTCAGTTGAGAGCGTATGTTATATGAAGGCCTCGGTGGCTCAGTTGGATGCGCCGTCCGACTGGAGACCAGGTGGTCGCGGGTTCAACCCCCCGCCGAGGTCGGCAACATTCTTTCGTGTAGACTGATCATGAAATATTTTCTACGGTCATTCTCTCCCTTCCGCTGATTCAAGAAGGGCAGTTGTCAGTTTCTGGCGAAAGAATGTGCACAATACTGGTTAACCGCTTAGAGGACTAAGCCTGCCCAGTAAACGTGTGGTTAGGTAAACTGACCGCGCTCGACATGACACCATTGGGTTGACTGGGCCGTAAAACCTCAACACAAACAAAATGTTATATGACGAGGAATGTGCTTAAAACGTTCTTTAAAGTTGAAAAATTGACATAAAATCCGTGAATCGAAAAACAACTAAAAACTCAAGCATCTATCCTTAGAAATAGTAAAAACATGATTTGTTAAGGACAAAATACAGTGAACCCTTGTTACAACGACAGCATTTTTTCCGAAAGATTTTCCCATTAAAATGAATATGCTTTTGTACAGAATACTAAATGAGCAGAATGATATGTAATACAATCTTGTTTTGTTCTTATTTCCTCATAGGACATATGCTTTTGATATCTGTTAGAATCGCCTCATTGAGGCGATTCTAACAAATATCCAAAACATATGTTTCTTTAAAGTATTGAATACAATATTTTGCATAATTTGTGACTACTTGTTACCACTTAGGCGAAGATTTCGTGACAGATAAATTGTCGTTATAACAAATTGTGTCGTTGTACCGAGTGTCGATATAAAGAGGGTTGTCTGTAATTGTCAAAACCGCACGACCCACAGAAAAGTCGATCGACCTATAATCGACGCGTCCGTCGGAAGTCAGCTAGCGAAAATGGCCATCATTCTTGAACCGTTTGGAATATTTGACAATTTTTCGCACACAAAATGTTACAGACAAGATCTAGCCAGTAAATGGGCTTGCCAAATGCCATCTTTCAATGCCGTAGGCCACGTAAGCGGAGGCCAAAAACTGAAAATATGGAAATGAATTGTGTCTTCGAACATACGAAATAGTTTGATAAAATTTTGCATACACATTAATATTGACAAGCTCTAGCCAAAGTAATTACTAAATGCCATTTTCTTTGACTAAGGCAAAGCCGAGGTAAACTTTTTTTTTTTTTTTTTTTTTTTTTTTTTTTTTTTTGTAGTCACTTAGTGAAAATAGTCATAATTCTTCAAATGTCAGGAATATCTTGATTATTTTTCAATGAAATTGACATCAACATGCTCTAGCCAATGGACTTGCCAAATGCCGTTTTCATTACCCGAGGCTAAGCACATCACGAAAGTATACCTATATAATTTTGACCCCCTTAAACCCCACTTTTAAAATTGGGGTTTATAGGGGTAAACATTATTTTTCTTATTTCTGCTCAAAAACATAGCTGGTGGGTACTCGTTAGAACCGCCTCGCCGAGGCGGTTCTAACGAGTACCACAATCTATGTTTTGAGCAGAAATAAGAAAAACTATCAGAATGCTTTATCTGAAAATTTTCATTTTTCGGTAATAAAATTTTCAGTATGTTTGAATAGGCATGTTTTCGTAATGAGATACCAAAATGTGAAAATAGAATGGGCCGTGCACTTCTTGTAAATAATTAATTAATTTTCATTGTTTTCGTTCAATATTCCGCTCGGAGGATTTGATTGTGCTTCAAAGAGTCGGCAATGACGTCGATAATATTTCAGTTACATGACCTCTGGCAGATCCGGACAACTTTGAATGTTTCCAAAAAAAAAAAAAACACTACATTTTGTTCATATTAATTTCATATTTATATTGAACGAAATCTCAGAACGGTGGTTCATTGCTGTCAGATCCCAGGTAGCAGTGATATCTGCCTTGACAACTTGGTGCTAGACAGCAAAATATCTATTGATGACTACTGTTGATCCACCGCGACCGTATTAGGAATGGAATGGTGCGGTGTATGTATGTATGTATGTATGTATGTATGTATGTATGTATGTATGTATTGACATCTCTTTCTCATATGACTGACTTAACTCTGCCAAATGGACTAGGAATTTCATGGTGTGACATTTTATTATAATTCCAATTATAATTCAATGACAGAGTTTGTATAGACCTCCTAAGCAGAACGATTATAGTGAAACAAGAAATTTGCCGAATGGCTATGCCGCGACTGCCAGTGGTGTTCAAGAAACGAAGCTAAACGCACAGACTAAACATTGTTCAACCAAGCATGAAAAATAGGTCAAGGTCAGTAAGAGTTGATTGCAGTGGGAAGAGAGCATCATGGCCGAGGTGTATATGAAGCTTCATTAGCCTAGAAACATTGGTGTTTGAGACACGAAGCTAAACGCACAGATTTAACATTGTTGGCGCCGCCAACGACGACGTGTGATTCCTATGTCGTTCCTGCTTGCTAAAGCCAATCTATATATTTGTTTTTCACAAACTCAAAACCATATTTTTAACGTTTAAACCAACTATTAGACCAAACTAACAGACTTCCAAGCTCAACTTGGCTTAAGATAATACTTTATAAAGAACTGGTATAATTTTCACTAAATATTAGATATAAATTTAGATACTTACTTCGTATAGCCAATATTTGGCATACAAAAATATGTATCTGTGTTTCTCAACACTTACCATCAACAGTAACTGAAAGAGCAATACTATAAATGAGTAAAACAAATATACTTTCAAATCCATATGAATATTGGAGACTGTTCGGCCAAAGCCAACCTAAATCCCCACAGAAACCTAAGTAACGCAGTCATGGGTTATCTTAGGTTACTTCAGCACAGTTACATAGTATTCTTCTAAAGTGTACTACGGAACTTCGACATACTTTTGATTTGTTTTGTCTATAATTTATTAACATTTTATAGTCGTTTTATATGTATTTATTTTAGTTCTAGTCCTATACCGAGACACAATCTTTAACGATGCTGGAAAACGCTTTCAACTGCTATCGTTTTCACAAATCAAGTCAAAGTGGAGGATACGTTTAAATAGTAAAATGTCAACAATAAAATGTCTGCGTTTGTTTGTGTTGAGGTTTTACGGCCCAGTCAACCCAATGGGGTCATGTCGAGCACAGTCAGTTTACCTAACCACACATTTACTGGGCAGGTTTAGTCCTCTAAGCGTACCATATTACTGTTATGTCGTACACATTAAACACAGCGTATCAAAATTACTAAAAAAAAAGTACTGACCACTATCCACAAGCGGAATGCGATAATGCAAACACAAAGCACCAAATATTTGCTGTGTTTAGACTATAAGGGCGACGCAATCAGTGTGGTTTGCGGCTTAAGTTTTTATTGAATGTAACTCAGAACATTATAATCTGTATGAACATTGACCCTAAGCACTTAGAACAGCCAGTCTCCTTTATTGATACCATATGATCGCAAAATAATCTGGCGTTTGAGCCAGTAGCTCTTGTGAACTTACCTTGTTTGGTCTGTCTACTTTGAGTAATGGCCTATACAATAAGTTGACTAAAGAAGGGATGTTCTGTTGAGCAGAAGTGTTTATACGTCAGGGAACAGTTCAAATCTGCAGTGTTTCTAGTAATCGCGATGGATGTTTATTCTTCCATTTACTGGGTGTTTTGTTTCTCCCACATACTGTTTTTTTTTTTTTTTTTTTTTTTTTGTTGTTTGTTTTTTTTTTGTTTGTTTGTTTTTTTGTTCACTTCAAGTCCAGTTTCCTGTCTACCAGTATAGAAACTCTACAGATGTATGCATAGTTTTCAAGTAGAGCATTGTCATTCCTTTAGAAACTACATAAATGGTGTCATTATAAACTACATAAATGGTGTCATTAAATTTTGGGGTCATTTCGTTCACCATAATAAACACGTTTCTTTGAATTTGTCATCAAGAAAGCAGAAAGCAAAGTGGACAGCCGTATAGCTGCAGATCACAATGTAAACCACTAGGAGCTTTTACCAGTTTTACTCAGCTCTGAATTCATTACGAAAATAAGCCTATTCAACTATATTGAAAATTTTACCACCAAAAAATGAAAATTTTCAGATAAAAAAATTCTGATATTTTTCATATTTCTGCTCAAAACATAGATTGTGGGTACTCGTTAGAACCGCCTCGTCGAGGCGGTTCTAACGAGTACTACAATCTATGTTTTGAGCAGAAAAAAGAAAAATAATGTATACCCCTGTAAACCCCAGTTTTACTATATAAAAGCGGGGTTTACGGGGGTCAAAACTATATAGGCATGTTTTCGTGATGTACAAATATGTGTTCGGTCCTCTACCACATCAGTGAAACATCACAGGAAATATCAGTGAAACACATATAATCACAAACACTGTGATGAACCAAGCAAAAGGCTTAATGTGACGATCTGAAGCCAGACCACAAGACAATACAAACAGGACCAGGTTACGCCCGACCACAGAAATTGATCGTCAGGTACCAACCTTGTTTCTTGAGAAAGGAGCCGTCATTAAGTCAGAGGACTGACTCACCTTGGTGCAATTAAAGAGAAAAGCAAAGTTATAGACCATAACTTGGATAACAACCATGTATGCGGTTTGCCACAGAAAGTAAAATTTAAGTATCACCATCAAAACCGGATCTTTTAAAAAAATTATAGGAAGTTATGGGAATCAGATGGGAATCATCATGGGACATGCGTTGATTGTGACAATGTTCTGGAGAATAAAACTGTACAAGCTTGGCAGCGAGTTTCCCAAACACCGTCTGGAATTGAAAGTTGAAATTTATGTCCAGTTAAGGCTTGTAAGATTCTGTTTAAGTGCTGCAAATGATACTCCAATCTGTCCCCTGCATGAAAAGAAACTTATAAGGCGGGTCGGGCCTCAGACTCTATGACGGCTCCGGCCTAAAAGTCTCTGGCTGACGTCAGGCCCACCGGAGCAGCTGTTGGTTTTCTTTTGCTGCAGCATTTCAATTATTTCTTGCTGTCAAGTCCTAATCGTTGTATTAGTTTGATTTTTATGTTCTCGAAGACGTTGCACTGATGAGTTAGAAACCCTTCACGAGGACTGAACAAATAAATGTCTTGTGTATACCATGGCAGAACTAAGGGCGAGGGTTGTGTCCACGTAATTTGATTTAAGCTCCCCTACCCCCCCCCCCCCCCCACCCCCTACAGTAAGGCTTTTACTGACTGTTCCAAGGTGGCGCTTCTGCTGTGGTTTTTGCTATTTCTGTCATTGTATGTCTTTGCATTTATGTCCTGGTGAAACTTTTATTTTGGATAGCCGTTTTGCCATTTATTTGGGAAAGAAACTCTTTTTGACTTTCTGTTTGTATTGTTTTGATTGTGGTGCCGTTGCTTTAAGTGCGCCCAATTTTTCCATTGGTGTCTTGGACGGAAGGTATTGGGTAGTTGTATCGATTCCTGATCATTGCCTTTCTTTCTATTTAATGCTTAAAACTAAACTGAAAGATGGTAGAGGTAAATATGATTGAATTTCAGTCTTTTTCTACACATTCTTTTAGACGGGATGGGTCGGTGCTAGGTCATCCAGATACTTTACAAAATCTGAGAGACTGGCTCTTTGATATATAAAAAGATTATACATGGTCCTGTTTGTGGTTTTCTTGTGTTCTGACTTCAGATCGTCATTGAACCCTTTGCTTTGTTTCATCACAGTGTTTTGATATAGTTTCACTGTGATGTTTCAAAGATGAGGTAGAGGACCGCTAAGGGGACCGAAAATATACATGTAATTGCAATTTGGAGCTGCATCAGAATTAAGGGCGAGGTTTCGCGCAAGTAAAACGTTTAAGCCAATAGTAGTTTTCCTACTGACCGCCCCAAGGTACTTCGTCTGAACAATGCAGTTCCAGCTAGCATTCTTATAAATCTACAGCGGTCCGTTATCGGCCCGTCAGCTATCCTGACGGGCCGATAACGGCCCGCTATAGATTTATGTAGAATGCTTACTAGGTCTTTGTGCGCCGATAGTTTCATATGTGGCGGTTTTTTGTTTATTTTTTATTTTTTGTTGTTGTTTTTGTCATTATTCCTCATGTTTTCTTCTTTTGGTGCCTCAGGAAGGCCGTGTGTCGTGATTGTAGCATTTCGTAGATATATTCACACATATTTTTCTTACATAACAGCAAAGTACAATGAAAGAAAATGCATTTCAATGTAGACTAGTCAGTTCCAATCAAGGTATTGGGTTAATATATATTACATATTAAGGAGGGCAACATTTTCATACTAGCTAAGACATTGTCTGTTAGTGTTTCGCGCGAGTAAAACTGGCTTACCCCAACGTCATCCATCCTGTACCCCGCCCCCGCCCCCATACCACCAGTAGTTGTCCTGCTGTCCGTTCCAAAGCGGTTCCTCTTTTAAGTTCTTTTTCTTCTTTATTTGTGCTTCGTTTGACTTTTATTCATATGTGGCGTTTGTTTTGTCATTATTTGTTCCTCGTCTTCCCTTCAGTTGGTGCCTCTGGAAAACTATGCTTCACGATTGTGGCATTTTTAGATTATTCTGTAATTTGGTTTTTCCTGGGTAGCTTCAATTATATTTTGGGGCTATACATATTCTACTTTTAACTTAATATTTAAGGGAACTTCATACACCGGGTAGATTTTCGGACATTTGTTACAAGGGAGGTGTGTTTTACTAAGGCCTCATACCCTTCTTAATATTATGTTTAAATTAGGACATCTTTTAAAATCTTGGAAGGAGGTCTACAGTATTCCTTTTTAAAAAACGATTTTTTTAAATAATGCAGAAAACAACAGAGTTACGCTTTCATGTATGTTGGTAAACTGTTTGCTGTTTCCAGACCTATGTCTGATGTTTTGCCACAGCCAAGCCATTTTTAGACCGACTTTCTGAACCGCGGGCATTACTGTTCCCGCATTTTCCTAATCTCGGTTCAGGCTAATAGGCATGGTGGGCGAAGCATGCTTACCAAGTAATGCTTACTTCTATGCACGTCTGATTACACCCATTTTAGGGCCATGTCTGTCTCAACATTCCTAATTTTGTTTTTGTGTATATCGACTTTACGATATTGGTATGTTGACCTCAGATTCATCTCTAGAGTTACAGTTAACATATTGTCAGAATGGGTAGGAATTGTTCCATATAAGCTGACTTCAACATCTGAAAAGAGAACCATTGATATTATATTTGCTTTGCATGGCCTGACTTCTTATATACTCAAAGTTTGTCTTTAACTGACCCGTATTTTATTCTTCTCGTATGAGAAGAAAATAAGAAAAAAAAAATCAGAAACTGTTTACTTTAATACTGCAAGGCCTAGAAAATTAGCTCTTCATTTTACAAAAGTGAAGAAATATTTTGACGGCAAATTTTGCTTTCTAAAGTGACTTAGGAAACACAGTTCAGTTGCATGAAATTACAGAACAAAACAGCATTTCATCGAAAAAAAAAAAATGAGCCAGTGCGCGACAAACCCTGCAAAATGGCATGTGCGCCCAGCGAAGACTCAGATCAGCCTGGGCATACGCCCAATCTGATCAAAGTCCACTGTCCGCGTGAAGAACGTTGGGGTCCTTAGCTCCACAATGAGCGCGCAGCGAAGACTCTGATCAGACTAGGCGAATTCCCAGGCTGATCTGAGTCTTCGCTGGGCGCACATGCCATTTTGTAGGTTTTGTCATGCGCCGGCTTAAATGTTATATTTTTATGTTAATTTGATGTATTTTTGTTTCCAAAGGATACCTTTTGACTGAGCTTATTCATAGGTCTTCACTATAGTTAGTGTAAATGTTGTGTGATCGCCGTAAACGTCACCCCGTACTTCACGTAAGTATATGTTCTATTCCTTTGGGATCACTGAGCTCATTCGGATTTATCAAAAAAAAAAAAAAAAACAATACGAAATATATGCTGAAAATTTCACAGCCATTTTTTTTTTTTTTTTTTTTTTTTCAGATAAAAATTCTGATATTTTTCATATGTCTGCTCAAAACATAGTTTGTAGGTACTCGTTAGAACCGCCTCGACGAGGCGGTTCTAACGAGTACCCACAATCTATGTTTTTGAGAAGAAAATAATGTATACCCCTGTAAACCCCTGTTTTAGTATATAAAAGTGGGGTTTAAGGGGATCAAAATTATATAGGCATGTTTTCGTGATGTATCGCTCAATCATGGCCAGGAGACGTGAGCAGTATTGCATGTGACATTACTATTCATGAACAGATTTAGTAAGACTGAGTCTGCTATTTTCGCTTATTTTATGTTTCTTGATACCATAGGATCCCTGTCTGAGCACTTGTTTATTGTCTACACATTCGGTTTGGTTTGGTTTGGACACGGAGGTGAATCAATTGTTGATCCACAATCCACCATTGGCCTTGTTGTCTACAGGTAAAAACCGGGACTAAACATAACATTGAGTAATAGAATAGACTAGAATAGTATTTATTGGAACACCTTCATACACAGATGGTGTTCTCCTTCCGCGTGCATTTTAAAGTCAACATTTTATCACAGGTTATGGGATGGATATACATTAATTTTGACAATTTAACTTTTAAAATGGTCGGATGCCTTGGTACTGCTAAGTGCAATTTATAGCATTTTAGGGGGACAGCGTGACAAAATTTTAATATTCTTATAACCACTTATTTTAGTTTTGATAAGGTAAGCCTAAAGCGATATGAAATCAGCTGTAATTATTATTATTATTTTAATGTGAGAATCTTTTTCATTTAGACAAGGTCTCATTTAGACCTCTCCAACATACCCTTTGCATTTCGGAATGTAGCCAAGAGTTGCATGTAAAGAACCCAAGACTTGTGAACTCAGCTTTAACATTTACTGTGTGTGCGAATCGTAGACCAAGCATTTTGTGAAAGCTTATACTTGTAAACGTATTTTTTATGATAAAATTTAACTTGGGTCAAGAGCGAATACCTTGAATATAATCAAATCTCTGTTTACAACGGTTAAGGTTCTTGTTTATGTTATATTTTATACTCATTTCGCTACGACTGTTACATCTAATCACATCAGTAATGAATCTATGATTTAAAATATTTCTTGTGACACTGTCTGTAAATTTTGAAATCATATGGCCGTCTGCTTTGAATATAGTCATAGCAATTACAAGGAAAGCAGCCCGATTTCTGCAAAATCATCATGCACGCGTAAAGTCTACTCTGCTTTCCACATCTTTCAGAAAGTTTTTTTTTATTTGCATGTCGCTTTACACAGAAGAAGTAACATTACGAAATCACGCCTATTCAAACATATTAAAATTTTTACAACCAAAAAAGGAAAATTTTCAGATAAAAAAAATTCTGATACTTTTCATAGTTCTGCTCTAAACATAGATTGTGGGTACTTGTTAGAACCGCCTCGGCTAGGTGGTTCTAACGAGTACCCACAATCTATTTTATTAGCAAAATAAGAAAAGTAATGGATACCCCTGCAAACCCCAGTTTTACTATATAAAAAGGGGTTAAGGGGGGTCAAAATTATAAAGGCGTGTTTTCGTAAATATAATTCCATACTTAATACAAAACCTTTTTTTGTCGTTACTATCTATGCACCAAAAGTTTTAGTCCATTCACTGGTTTAAAAAGAATATTGACTATTTTCGTTTCCCCCATAGTAAAATGGCTGCAAATTAAGTAGAAATCCGCAGGGAAGGTAAATTGGAAACAGATTTTCAACAACTTCCACTTGTTCAAATTTTCTGAAATTTTCACAATATTGTCACGAAACACTAATTATTCAAACACAGCAAAGAAATATAAGAAATATTTTCTTCGCCAGAAAATCCAAAGCAAATCACTTTATTATAGAATCTATATAGGTCAGTCCAAGTTTTTGGCTGTAAATTTAATTTAGGGCCAATATTTGAGAACAAAAGCAGTAACAGAAAAGACAAATGGTTTCTGATAAGATATGGTCAGTAAGAACAAAATATTTTCATTTAAAATAAAACACCAAGCAAAAACGTCTTTCCAAGTGATGTCCAAAAAAAACAGTAAGTTTATTTTTCACAATTAAATGAACCCTGATCTGCATAAAGCGTAAGAGTGTTGCAGCACCTACGGCAACACTGCACCAGCGACTAGAATTGTTAATCTTGGTGCAAAAATTATTTACACTAGAATAAAGAATATTGCACCAATGGCAAGCAACAAAATGTACGTTATCACCTGCATAACAAGTAAAAGCGTTTGCACCAAAGACAATAATAGTGGTGTAACAACAATTACAAGGAAAGCAGCCACACTTATGCAAAATCGTCATGCATAAATGAAGTCTAGGTTTATTTTCAAATTTTGAAAGTATTGAAATGAACCCATGATCTGCATAAAGCGTAGGGGGCTCTACGTCATCAGTGAAGCATTACAGTAAATAAATAGAATCTCAAACATTATGATGGAAGAAATTAGAGGGCCCATAGGTGATCTGAAGTCAGAGCACAAGAGAACAACGATTAGGATCACGACTAAAGACATCAATAGTCAGGTACCAACCCTCTTAAACAGACTGAGAAAGGAGCCGTCATGACTCACCGTCGTGCAACGAAAGCGGGAAACAAAGTTATCAAACATAACTAGGTTAACAATCATGTCTGGCGAAAGAATGTGCACAATTACTCGACTGCGTTAAAATGTGGAACTTACTCGCGACCCAGCGGGCTCATGACGTTTATAGAACGTCGTCTCAACGTCGATGCAATGTCATGATGTGTCTGCTGAGGAGTGTTTTGCCCTGGATCCCTGCTCCTGTTGGCGTTCGTCATGAGGTACAGGAATCCAGGGCAAAACACATTCGCTATCACCTTGCACTTATGAACGCCAAGTCAGATTAACCGCTTAGAGGGCTAAACATGAACAGGAAAAGTGTGATTAGGTAAACTGGCCGGTTTGACATGACCTTAATAGTGTTGACTAGGCCATTAAACTCAAAACCAACAATCATGCAAGCAATTTGCCGCCAAGACCCCTAGATTACAAAACTCGGCTAAACTCACCCATGGGCAGTAGATGGTAACAAGACTGTCGGCCGCGTCTTGTATTAAGTATGGAAGCGGAACATAGGGACATGATATTTGGGCATTGGTAGTAGTATAGGGTGCCCAGAGTGACCCCCTATACTACTACTGGTCCACCATATAATCCCTGAGTCACCGGGCTCTAGGTCGATTTTTATCGCAATTTGCGCTTAGCACAGTTGCTCTGAGTCACTATATCCTTTATACTTCTGTTCACTCGAAAATGCACACTATGTAATACTTGATGATGAAGAAAACTTTGTTTTGTAGCAATTTGTTTTAGCAAGAACTCAACTTTTTTAATAGTTAGCCCTTTCAGCCCTGCATACCGAAACTAATACCTGTGCTAACGGTTTAGATCTAGATGGCTCGTGCCGAGCCGTCTCATCAGGATCAACACTATTTGCCGTTCTGTTTGTTTTTATTTTATTATTTATTTATTTATTTATTTATTTTAGACCGAAACCCCTGTTTGCATCAGTGGACAAGTCCAAATTCAAGAATTGAAGAGTCCACTTCAGAAACTCAGGGATAAAAGGGTTAAACGATAATCACCAAGACCTTCGACCTTTCGCTGATGTATCCAGATGTTTGTTTAATAAACTGTTAAATCCTGTTAGAAAGTTGGATACTATACATATTTGTGATTTTGTCAAACTACAATCTTGATGTAGATATAGCTCAAACATACATTCAACTAAACATGTACAGTCGAACCTCGTTATCTCGAACTCGCTTATTTCGAATTACCACTTATCTCGAAGTGAAAATCTGGTCCTGTTTTAACATGACACTATGACAACAGGTAACAAAATAATGTGGAAAAGAGGAGAAATTGCTCCTAGGGAGCAATTTCTCCTCTTTTCTACATTATTTTATATATATATTTCTAACTTCAGGAGTCAAATTACATATTCATTTGTTAAATGGGATTGTTCAATTTATTGCTTTCCTCACTCTCTCAACTCTGATATGTCGAAGTACGGATATCTCAAAGTGTTTCAGTGAGTCCCTTGGAATTCGAGATAACGAGAGTCGGCTGTATATCTTTGGAATGTAATTTCGTCAAATATGCTTAATATATAATGATCATTGCACACATAGATGTCTTATCTACTTGTATACTGTCATCTCGTCAGATTTGATCTGATGTCAATGGATGGATGGCACCAATGTTTGTTGGTTTTCCTATTAACATTCTGTTCTGTTCTACACTATTAAATTTATCCGCATCAAAACAGATATGAGCCGGGGCACAGCATTTTGTTTGTTTGTTTGTGTTGAGGTTTTTACGGCCCAGTCAACCCAATGGGGGTCATGTCAAGCGCGGTCAATTTACCTAACCACGCAATTACTGGGCAGGCTTAGTCCTCTAAGCGGTTAACCAGTATTGTGCACATTCTCTCGCCAGAAACTGACAACTGCCCTTCTTGAATCAGCGGAAGGGAGAGAATGACCGTAGAAAATATTTCATGATCAATCTCCGCGAAAGAATGTTGCCGACCTCGGCGGGGGTTGAACCCGCGACCTCCAGGTCTCCAGTCGGACGGCGCATCCAACTGAGCCACCGAGGCCGGCTCCACAGCATTTTGTACATGCAAAGACTCAGATCATTATCAGAACCTTTGCAGTACACTCTGTGGGCAGCCAAGGATCCAAAGCGTCTTCAGGTGGACAGCGATCAGACTGGGTGGATGCGCATGCTGTTCTGAGTCTTCGCTGGACGCAAATGCAATAGTGTAAGCAATGCTGTGCCCCGGTTCATATGTGAACTGTTTCAGTGGCTTCTCTGTGAAATGTTTTCTGGTAACGATAATGATTTTGTATTCGTCTATTTAATTGCTCATTGCTCAGCATTGTTATATGCCATCATTTATGTTGTATTGTATCCCCAACGACTTTAACACTTTCAGCCCTGCATACCAAAACATTGTATTTTTTGTTTGTTTGTTGGTGTGTTGTTGTTTTTGTGTGTGTGTGTGTGTGTGTGTGTGTGTGTGTGTGTGTGTGTGTGTGTGTGTGTGTGTGTGTGTTTTATCATGAGCCGTCTAATCAGGACCTACAGTGTTTTCCATTCTGCTTTGATCAGATTCAAAGATACTTCACTTACAAAACTCAGGGATGAAAGGGTTAAAGCATTTTTTTTTTGGAATTTTAAAATGAAGTCTATTCTAGTCTATTAAGCCACTTGTTAACCATTATTGCGTTTGGTAGGCGTGTTATGGCGCTAACAACAAGTGATCTTGCATTAATTCATGACAAAAATACATTGCTTACATGCCGAAAATATGGGAAAGGCAATAACTGATCATAAGTGCGACCACCTATATGACCCACCGCATCTGGTGATGTTTGTGTGTACATCTTACTTTTGAAAAACATGAACTTTGGCAAATCCGAGTTTTCATTGCGGTCACCTTTAGTAGCTACCCACCTTGATTTCTTATTCTTTGTTTGTACTTTGCTGGTTTTGTACGTATTATGGACAATATCAGAACCTACGATGAAGACATGGTGTCATTATAACCTATTAACCCCTCTCCCTATCCCATAGTGCTACTACTGCATGACCGTTCTAAGGCAGTGGCTACAGTGTTGGTCTCTTTCTTTATTTGACCTTGTGGCGGGGAGTTTTTCGTGTTCGTATATCGGTCCTGTTTGTTGTCTGTGGTTTTGTTCGGTGGGTCTTGAGTGGTATTCTCATCACCTCTCTGGAGAAAAGGGGGTGGGGGTTCGTTGCTTCGTAGAGTGATAGATGTCCGTCGAATTTGTTTACTTTTCCTCTAGCTGACATTGGCAGGCTGTATTCCATGATTTTGGTCCTTCCAGGACATCGTCTAGTAACGTTTCCAGCCTATTTTTAAAATCTTATGTTGACGCATTCAGTTAATAGTAATATGTTGTTTATCACTATGTTTCACCGTACAATATAGCGAAAACACGACTAAGCAAGAGTATGCATCATTGGCCGAATTGTTTCAGTTTCGCCGTTTAGAAACCGTATTTCATTTTTTTTTAATTTGATATGCGTATATCTGCTTCAATGTACATAACTCTTTTTGTGCCAAATTTCAGACGACATTTGTCCTTTGCAATTTTCTTTGTTTTTTTTTTTTAACAAAACTATCGCTTGGAAAGAAGTTTATATGTAAAGTTGAGTCTGAATGTCAAACAGCGTTATGAGCCGTCTCATCTGGATCTATGCTGTTTGCAAAAGCCTATGGCAGTGAAAGAGTTAAAACCAGATTGTCCTCAATTTATGAAGCAAACATTCATTGGATTAATAGTTCTAGAAAGGAGGCTAACCAGATCAACATAGTCTCTGTTTTCAACTCAGCGAGGCTCCTCTATGGAGCACTCACAACATATGTTTTCATGGAGAAGCGAGAAAAACATTAATCCCAGCTAGCATTCTACATAAATCTATAGCGGGCCGTTATCGGCTCGTCAGCTACCCTGACGGGCCGATAATGGACCGCTATAGATTTATGTAGAATGCTTACTGGGAATATTTTCTGGTTGAAAAAATAAACAAAAAAAACACCTAGTCCGATGGAGCCAAAACAAAATATAGTGTATTCACATCACGAACAGACGTGTACGTATGCAGTCTGATCCGATCTTCTTCGGACTGGTCTACAAGACATTTCGGTACTGACCTGATCAGAACCCCCCAAAAGATGGACTTCATTATTGGAATTTATTTTATTTATTTATACAGTATTTTGAGAGGGTGACACAATTAGCTAATACGCTATTCTACCTTGCGGCCCTCTATAAAAACTATGTACATATATACAAGAATCATGCACATTGTCACAAAATTCATAAAAACAAATAATGATACAATGCTGGGGTAACAAATAGGCAGTTCTAAATCTCATAAGACATAGGTAGCACCAGTGCATACTTTTAAAAAAGGACTAAAACATAAATACTAAATGATAACCCTTCATACCTAAAACATAATGCACCAATTAAACATATCTTATGCGAGCGTATAAAACATCTACGCATAAGCAAAATATAGATAAAACATCTGCTGCTTACACACGTATAGAAACATGAATAAAATGCATAGAACAATCTACACGAGTTAAAACCTTCGCAATCACGGACTTGAGCCTCATAAAACAAATATCCCTGTATCTGTAAACAGCCCTGCATCTGTACCGTGGAAAAAAATCGTGTAAAGTCAAATGTCCAGTCGAGCAGGGAGCCCTGTGGTGGAGCCAATGTCCCCCTGCCAAAAAACTACATTATATACCGTTTTTTTCCCTGGCACAATTCGATCAGGCAAAAAGCTTTTCATAGTTGCGGAGCTGAGCAGGCAAATGATCCTTTGTAGAGTGATGTTTGAGCCATTGGAATGTATAGCGTTCCATTTTCACATGATCTTAGGTGAAATGAGTGAGTGTTAGTAGGTCTGTTATATACTCAGGGGTCATGTTATTTAGAGTTCTATATGTAAACACTGCTTTGTTGTATTTTACTCTACTTCGAACAGAAAGCCCGTTTAGGTCTTTGAACATGAGAGAGGATGGAGTATTAAAGTCAGCTTTAGAGCCGGCCTCGGTGGCTCAGTTGGATGCGCCGTCCGACTGGACACCAGGAGGTCGCGGGTTCAACCCCCGCCGAGGTCGGCAACATTCTTTCGTAGAGACTGATCATGAAATATTTTCTACGGTCATTCTCTCCCTTCCGCTGATTCAAGAAGGGCAGTTGTCAGTTTCTGGCGAAAGAATGTGCACAATACTGGTTAACCGCTTAGAGGACTAAGCCTGCCCAGTAAACGTGTGGCTAGGTAAACTGACCGCGCTCGACATGACCCCATTGGGTTGACTGGGCCGTAAAAACCTCAACACAAACAAAAAATGTCAGCTTTAAGTATGATTCGAGCAGCTCGTTTTTGCAGTTTTGCTAAGCGTTCCAAATTAGCGCAAGATGTCGATCCCCAGGTGACAGATCCATCATCGATCAAAGGAAATATAAACTCATGATAAAAACGTTTTTGAACATCAATCGGAACATATTCAGCAAGTTGTCTCAAAAGTGAGATGTTTGAGGATATGACTGAGCGCAAATGGGCTATATGTTTTGACCATGTCAAATTTTCCAAGTAATTTCTGAGAGGTGACATTTTGAATAGAAATATCGTTCACATGTAGATTGAGTTCGCGGCAGTTACTTAGACGCATTCTAGTGCCCAATGTCATACATGTAGTTTTGTTTAAATTCAATGGTAATTTATTTTCTTTACTCCAGTCATTTGAGTTGTTAAATTCTCTTTGTAATCTAAACTCAGCAGTGTCTGTATGCTTGTTGTTGGTGTGTACTGTCGTGCCGTCTGCATATATATCAGATGAGCATGCTTCAAGATGGAGAAGAAAATCGTTTATGAATAAAAGAAAAAGGGTAATGCCTAAAATAGAGCCATGAGGCACAACTGCACGTACTTCTGCAAACTCAGTTAACCCGACTTCACATTGAATTGTTTGCTAACGGCAGTCGAGATATGATTCAAACCATCGTAGAGTAAAAGGATTAAACTTGTAGAGCGACAGTTTATTTAATAGAATTTCATGATCAACCAAGTCGAAGGCTTTGCGGAAATCAAGGAAAAGTGTTCCTATTATGTCGCCGTTGTCAATACACTCCTTCCATTTATCATTAAGTTTGATTAAGGCAAATTGACAGCTATGTTTAGGACGAAAAACCCGGATTGAATCTCGTATAAAAGTTTGTATTTATTTAAATAGCCCATTAAATGTTTGTTGACGTGTTTTTCAAATATTTTTGACACTATAGGCAATATCGATATTGGTCTGTAGTTTGAACGGTCCGATTTTGACCCACCTTTATGGATAGGGAGTATTTTGGCATTTTTAAGTGGTGTTGGGAAGCAGCCAATCGCTATGCTTTTATTAATGAGATCAGAAATAGAAGGCGCTAAGCAACTACTCGCAAGTTTTAAAATCCTCGGTCCTAAGCCATCCAAACCAATTGCTTTAGATGGGTCCAATTTGTTAATAAACGAGCAAGCTTGTTCCGTTGTTATAAAAGAAATATGGAAACTGATGTCGTTAGGAACTTTAGAATTCACAAAATGTTTTATCTTGTCAGTATTAATGTGTGTAATGTCAGAGTTGTCTTGAAATTGTTCGGCGACCATCGGAAATTAATTGTCAAGTTTAGCAGCAATTTGTTCAGAATTGTTTATGCGCTCACCGTTAATATTAAGCTCGGTGAGAAGGTTGTTAGCTGACGGTTTGGTCCCTGTGTTGACATCACGTAAATGCTTCCATATAGATTTGGTGTCTTTTGAGTTATCAATTTTTTCAGAAAAGTATTTCCGTTTTGCATGTCTTATTAGTTGCTTGGTCTTGTTGCGGATTCTCCTATGGTCAGCCCACATTTTTTGGCGCTTATAAGTATCTCTTTTGTTCTGCATTTCTGTTATATCCGCTGTAAACCACTCTGGTAAGCGTTTGGATTTTACACGTTTCGTTTTGAACGGAGCGTGATTGGTTATATGTTTGACAATAATGGACGACCATATGTCAAAATCTTCGTCTATATGCGATTGGTTAGGATGAAAATTTTGCATGTCGAATGAAAGATCGTTTACAAATCGTTCTTTTGTTGTTGTTTTTTTTTTTTTTTTTTTTTTTTTTGTTTGTTTGTTGTTGTTTTTTTTTGTTTGTTTGTTTTGTTTTTTTTTTGTTTTTTTTTTTTTTTTTGTTTTTTTTTTTTGTTTGTTTGTTTTTTGTTGTTGTTTTTTAAATGAGCGATATGAAATTGTGATATGTTCATGCTTTGACAATTTACAATTAATGTTTCGCGAGAAAACAGACCGAGTAGTGGTCGCTTACTGCCAGTTTAGACATAAAACATTCGACTATATTGCCTGGAGAATTAGTATAGACGTGGTCTGTTAACGTCGCTGATGTTTGCGTGATGCGCGTTGGTTCTGTGACAATTTGGGTGAGATTAAACAGCTGTATCAAATTTAACCATTTAGAGTTGGAACAGGAACGCATGTCAATATTAAAATCCCCCATGGCTATATATTCAACGCCTGTTGCTTGTGCTATGGAAAGTTCTTCCTCAAATAAGTCGATCCACTTATTACGAACATTTGGCGGGCGGCAAACTGTGCATATAAGGTAAGGTTTGGCATTAGGTAGCGCAACTCTGCCCAGATGGTTTCTGTTTTAGAAATTTCTAACTCTGAACGACGTGTACACGTCAGCGTGTTCCTGAAATATAAAATATATATGCTACGCAACACAAGAAAACGACTTTATGCCGTATGCTGACAATGACATATGGTCGACCTATGCATTCGAACAGGGATTTTGTTGCACGCTTATAAAACCAATGCCTATTGCAGAATATTTGGACGAATAGAGAAGGTTTTTTTCGACCTATGCATTCGAACAGGGATTTTTTTGCACGCTTATAAAACCAATGCCTATTGCAGAATATTTGGACGAATAGAGAAGGTTTTTTTCGACCTATGCATTCGAACAGGGATTTTGTTGCACGCTTATAAAACCAATGCCTATTGCAGAATATTTGGACGAATAGAGAAGGTTGTGATCAGACTGGGCCTTCACTGTTCGGATATGACACACTTTGAAGCCCGTTTCTTGCTTTGGGCGTCATCCATGAGCTGCAACGGCAGAAAACGTACCTTCGGACACATCACGAAAACATGCCTATATAATTTTGACCCTCTTAAACCCCACTTTTATATAGTAAAACAGCGTTTACAGGGGCACACATTATTTTTCTCTTATTTCCGCTCAAAAACATAGATTGTGGGTACTTGTTAGAGTACCAACAATCTATGTTTTGAGCAGAAATATGAAAAATATCAGATTTTTTCCTGAAAACTTTCAGTTTTTGGTGGTGAAATTTTCAATATATTTGAATAGGATTGTTTTCCTAATGATGTGGGCATTTTTTTTCATATCCGAAGGTGCAACGTTTCTTAATGCGGACAGTGAAGACTTTGGTCAAACTGTGCAGATGCACAGACTGATGCAAGTCTTCGTTTGGCGCATATATCAGAAGGTACGTTTTCTCACGTTGCGCCTACATAGCGAAAACACGCCTATTCAAATATATTGAAAATTTCACCTCCAAAAACTAAAAAAATTTCAGATAAAAATTCTGGTATTTTTCATCATTCTGCTCAAAACATAGAGGCGGTTCTAACGAGTACCCACGATCTATGTTTTTGAGCAGAAATAAGAAAAAATAATGTATAACCTGTAAACCCCAGTTTTACTATATAAAAGTGGGGTTTAATAGGGTCAAAATTATATAGGTCTGTTTTCGTGATGTATGAGATTCTGGTGTATGTCCCGTTTAGGTACGGTATCAGCTCAGAATACTTATCAATGCTCGCTGAACATGGTCTTGCCTGTTTATCGTATCATAATTATTTTTTATAGTCACTTTGATTAGAATGTGCGGATATTCTTTCAGCTGACAACGAAGTTCCTGATTAGACTGTGCAAATGTGCACGCTGGTCTTCAAATATGTGCTAAGGATATTTTTTATGTGACAAAACGCATATGTGTTTATGTATCTTTACATCACGCTATGTACTTTAACATCTGCCTGTCAATATTCGGTGCAAATAGTGGGTCTCTGACCAAGCCTTTTGATGCTCAATGAAATTCCCTTTTTTTTGTTTACGAATGTGTACATTTCAACATCATTGATATTTATTCAAATTTATTGGGCTTATGACTCATATTAAATATTTCTTAAGCCAATGAAACGTACTTTTTTATATACGAAGACAGTACATGTAAACCCTGACCAGACTCTTAACCAGTCATGTCTGGATATTCCCTTTCGCTGTATATATTCTTTAGTCTCCGAATGGTGGGAATGCGAACAGAGTAAACCCTAAACAGTCCATGTAACTGCACAGGTACCTCTTGGTCTTCAGTGACCGCGCATGTCTTGAGTAGCTTTGTTTAGATTCTGGATTTGCAATTATATGTTAAGCATGCAGGATAAAAAAAAAATCCACAGACGGCATTTTGATATGTTTTTCTTATTTTCCCCAGAAAACAGGTTTTGACTCTTCATGCAAATTGTCTCCCTGGAATTAGCATGAAATGGCAAAGCCTGTTATCTGGAAAAAAATAAGATAAAAATATCATTAGTTTGTCGTCTGCTCAATTAGCCCAGAGATTAATAAAGGTTAATATGCTCTAGCACGTAACATATGGTTGCTGTGCGTGCCCAGTATTTTATTGTAACTGTTTTTTTGTTTATTTGTTTGTTTGTTTTTCTGACTGGTTTTCTATATAAACGCGAACTGACAATTCTGCTAAAAAGATAAAATTAAACTTACAGTATCACAAGCAACTAGTGAAATAAGAAGCTACAAGAAATTGTAAGTTCTTATGTATATATCATTTTATTTATTTCTGCGCTGTTGTTGTTTTTTAAACTATCTACAGTCGAACCTCAATGGCTCGAACATCTTTGGGACCATAAAAATTCGTTCGAGCCACTGAGGGTTAATCATGGCACCAATTCAGGAAACAAATAGCGATAATTTAGGGAATTTTTTTCGATTTTCAACACAATGATTGTATGTTGAGTGTACTCATAAGAATCGCCTCGATGAAGCGATTCTAATGAGTACACTCAACATACAATTCCATGATAAAAAAAGAAAAAATCCCTACATATTTGCTTCCTTGAGTTATTGGAAGGATTTTATAGGGACTGAAAAAAGAGTTCGAATCATCCACGGTAAACGAGTCATCCTGGTTGTTATACTGTATATGTTCTTTGCAAACGTCTCTCACTATTATTACTTAGTGAATAACGTCGAAAGCGTTAAATGTTATACATCCAGCAACAAAGCAGACGGCCAATTTATGTTTTGTTGAATAATAAGCCCCAGAAAGGCAAGTGAATTAGCAAGTTCTGAATTTATTAAGACCTTCTAAACTTTCTGTTTTATCATCATTAAGTAGTAGTTTTATATGTTTTCTTCTTTTCGAAGACATTTTATTGTTTACTTCATTTATTGTTTCATTCCATGAGGAAATATGTTTAACACTCTAAAGAGAAACCAGCAACAACCAAAAACGCTCAGTTTTATTAATTCCAAGCACTGTTAATGCCTGTACCTCAGAGAAAACTTTATCTACGTTCTCTGCTCTCATATAGACATTCTCTGCTCTCTATAAACGAATTGAGAGACAACAATATTGAAACTCTCTCCAAATAAGCAATGTCACCTGACTTTCTGTAAGAAATAAGAAAATGTTAATACTCTAGTGACTTAGTAAATAAGAAAAGTCATGGAAACGAGATCCTCAGCAAATACTTAGCTGAGGATAGGCGGACTCTTCGGTTTCTATGTTCCAGGAAACCACGGTATCATAGAATTCTCCTAATAATAAGGGAAGGTCCCATCTTGTTGTGCAAATGCGCAGGCCTGCATAACCTTAAACCCAACTGGCACATTAAATTGAAAGAAAGTTGTTTCAACGTTCAATCAACGTCACGTGCGTTTAACACTGTTGTTTCGACGTTAAGTGCTCGCTGGGAAGGGGATATGGGTATACTTTCTGTAGAGGCAATCCTATAGAAATTATTTTTCTTCTTTCATAATCACAATACTGAATGAACTTGGACCATTATTTTCTGGCTTGGTGAGAGAAGCCTTCATTCTGAAAAAAAGCGTCTACTCAAAAAGGAAATAATTTTCTTTCAAAAGGAAAGCATTCCTCCCCCCCCCCCCCCCACCCCCACCCCCACCCCCCCCCCCCCCCTCCACCCCACCACCTTTGGAGAAAATTCTCAATTTCTATTAAAGTAGAGATCGCATTTGGTATGCAAGAAAGTCACAAAAAACGACCGAAAATTGCCGAGTATATTTATTCTCCTTGAGGATCATCATCATCATCATCATCATCATCATCATCATCATCATTGATATTGTGTTATGTTACTACTATTATTATTATTGTTATTATTATTATTATTATTATTATTTGAAATGGCATAAAAATACAGAATATTTTATCAACAGAAAACGATGCCTTCTGCAAACAAGAAAGCTCTGGTCATGTCCCAATGGCAAGTGAAACTGAATGGTGAAAGTGCGCATAAGAATTTGCGATCACGTGATGACTTGTATGATGAACTGATGCACTGTAAATCTATAGAAGTGGAAGTGTGTACAAGTAAGGGATTACAAGCGCAGCTAAAGAAACGGGGAATACCCACGGAAACTGTTAAACACCCAAAGGTATTGTAAAGCTGTAAAAGTAGAAGTAATTCAACCCTTAAAGTGCTAAGCAAAATTGTAGCAGACGACATTTCGAGAAAATAAGACGACTTGGTATTTCATATGAAACGTCTACTAGACAGACGATTCACATGAAATGTCAAGCCTTATTTTCTCTGATAAAATTAAAATAAAAACGTGAAACGACATTACCCCGCCACCATCGTGTGGCGAGCAGATAACTGCACAAAAAATTGGCGAACTTTGCTCATTAGAAACCCAAAACCAGATCTCAACAATATCCATGCACATACCAAGTTTAGTGATACCAGCACAAAGGCTTTGTGATCGAAAGGTTGCGGGTTCGATCCCCGGCCGGGTCATACCAAAGACTTTAAAATGGTACTAGCTGCTCTTTCGCTTGGTGCTCAGCATTAAGAAAGTTGAGCTAGAACTGTGGTCAGCTCAGTGTCAGATAATATGACTGGGTGGAATATCATGTCAAGTCTCTGGGGCGTGATATTTCAATGAGGCAGCACTCTAAAAGTGAGCATTGAGCTCCCTGCCACATCCGGACACCGTCGCGATATGACTGAAAGATTGTTGAAAGCGACGTTAATCCCAAATCAAACAAACAAACAAACAGCAAGTTTGGTTAAAATCCATTGATAGTTACTCATCGTCCGGAAACGAAACTATGGACGGACGTACGACAAACGGACGGATGGACGGACATGCGGACGAAAAGACGGACGGCCACCGTGAAACCATAATACCTCGCCGCTGTTGTGTGGAGGAGTATAAAAATCAAAATGCCGTCTGCTGCAGTTGTGATCGGTACTTTAAGGGTTCAAATCAAGCCTAAATAAGAGTATACATCCCAGCTAGCATTCTTTCTAAATCTATAGCGGGCCGTTATCGGCCCGTCAGCTATCCTGACGGGCCAATAACGGCCCGCTATAGATTTATAAAGAATGCTTACTGGGATGTATTTGAGTCGCGACAAACTATTGTCTTCGATGCATATGCGGACAGTGAAGGTGTAGATCAGCCTGTGCATTGGCGCAGTATAATCTGAGCCCTCCGCTTCCCTCTTTCAAGTTGGTTAATTTAGTCTGTAACAATGTGTAGCAAAAAAACCCTGCCGAGGCTGTGCGAATGCACATGATTATCTGAAACTGGGCATTTAAGAAATCAGTTTATCGTATAGTAAATTTGTCCAGTATGTGTTTACCCTTATATTGCTGAACACGACATGCCCTGTCTTAGCAAACAGTGTAGATCCAGATCTTCAGAAGCCAACTGATCTGGATCTGCACTGTTTGTCATTGAATATGTGAATTTCTATAAAAAAAAAAACCCGAATCAAGTAATCTGATTGGCTGGAAATTAGAAGTGGGCGTGGCATCTTAATTTATTCAGCATGACAAGGGTTAACTGTCAAAAGCGAACTATGAAATGTTTATTGAACCTTTAGTGGTATATGTTATAAGACCAACTGTGTTTTAGTGAGTACACCGGAAGTAGAGGTTTCTATGGAAACACCATCGAGCAGTTCTGGCATTCGTGTTGAAAAAGAAGTGGGGCACGCCTAATGAGTACCCACAACCTATCTTTTCACTGAGAAATAATAAAAGATATTTAAGTTGATATCCCCTCTTATCTGTAGATATGCTAATGACATGAAGGCACCGATCGTGTTGCGCGCATGCGCAAGCCTCCCTGGACTGTCGTTGTCTTTTTATACCTTAAGGTTTTCTTTTTTGTAATGAAATTTGAAACTTGAGAAAAGGTACATTATGACGTGTGTGCCCAGTGAACTCAGATTAGCCTGCGAAGGCTTATCAGATTTGTCGCTTGACTTTCTGTAGCTAGCCTACGGCCCATTGTTTCCTAAAACGGACAGCGATGATTCTTATCAAATGTGGATCTGCTTAAACTGCGCGGATCTGATTAAACTGCGCGGACGATATCATGTTGCGCAAGTGTGCGGGCTTACCTGAGTCTTTTCTGAGTGCACATGTCCAAAGTTATCTTTCGTAAACTCTAGGATTCATTCATTAAACAGAAAATGACGACTGCTGCCATTGCCAGTAACGAAGATGACGTAACAATGTCTCAGTGGCACGTGAAACCGAGTGGTGGAAGAGCCCATAAGAAATCACGATCACGTGACGACTTGTTTGATGAACTGATACACTCTAAATCTCTAGAAGTGGAGGTCTTCGCAAGGAAGGGATTGCAAGAGCGGCTAAATGATTGGGGGATACATACAGAAACGATTGAACACCCTCAGGTACGATAGAGCTATAAAAGAAGAACTAGTTTAGAATTTTGAGCCGAGGCACAGAATTTCGCACATATGCGCATTCTGATTAGAGTGTTCATTGTCCGTACGAATGACCTTTGCATCCTTGGCTTTCCAAAATGCGCCCAGTGAAGATTCTGATCAAACTGTGTGAATGCGCAGGCTGATCTGATGATCTGAGTCCTCGCTGGGCGCATATTTTCGAAGGTACGTTTCCATTCATTGCAGTATAATTTATGCATTCCCAAGGCCGTTTTGTAGAACGGTTACATTGTATAGCTATTGATTTATCCACATCAAAGAATTACCAATCGCCTACATGTCACTCACTATCCATGGCCTCGTGTTGGCCCCCACCTCCAAGTTCTCTAGATACATATCAACCCTTAAAATGCCAAGAAAACCTGCATCTGAAAATGTCTGTTTATGTCGTCTGCTGAATATTCTTGTAAACTTTTCAAACCTATTTTTGCATACAGGCAAACAGTGTGGAGCAGTCTGACCTTGGTCCACACTGTTTGCAAAAATGACTTTTAAAATCACAAGCAGATGACAAAGCAGACAACAATTGGTGTGACTGGCAGATTTAGGGTTAAGGGGACTGGTTACACTTGGTGGTTTCTTGCGATGTTTTACTAGGGAGACATATTTTGTGATTTCCAGTTGCTTTTATGCACTCCATTACTTTCTGAAAAGGTATCCCATTGGGGAGGAACAATGCCTCTCTTCTAGAGTGGACCCCTTTCCAGAAAAGTTACAAAAACAGTTTTGACAGATTTCTTTCCTCTGAACGTATACTCATTCCCCTAAAGGTACTGGATAGGGGTTAAGGTGTTGAAACGCAGACTGAAGCAGTTTGTCATTGATTTTTTTTTTTTTTTTTTTTTTATTCATTTATGAAGGCTTGCCTTCTAATTTGCGCAAATGACACGCCAAAAGTTACCTTTATTATTTTCCTAAATGCATAAAATGTTAACGTCAGTTTGCTTAACAATGTTCTAGCTAAACAAGCATGACATAAATTATCCAAACCAATTCCAATAAAGATATTTTGGATCCAAAATAGGCAACTCAAAGCGCTTTGCTTTATACAATAAAATCTATGGAACAGTAATAAAATGTATCTAAAATATTCGTGGAGCAAGCATTTGATTTGTGGATTTTTCTAAATTAACATGAGGGACACACGTTTTGTGCATTTTGTCCCCATGTGTTGGCATCTGGCCGATTATTACACTTTCTGAATACCAAATCTAATTATCTGACTTTGTTTCAGGTTACTACAACGGAACAAGCACTGTCGTATGTTTCAAATTTTGAGGGGATATTTACCAGAAATCTGTTTCTCCGTGATTCCAACTGGCAGTTGTATTTGTTCTGTGCGCCACATGATGCTACCATATCGCTCCCTAACCTAGCAAAGCTTGTCGGTGCTTCTGGAAGTCTCAGACTTGTAAGTGCCCGTCTGATTGAGATGAGGCTTGGTTTGAAACAAGGCGTAGTGACAATATTTGGACTAATCAATGACCAGAGCCACAATTTCAAGCTTATCCTGGACAGCTCCCTTATTGATGGGACGTACTCTAAGGTGCTGTTTCATCCGATGGTAAATTGTGCCACAACCTCAATATCACCGGATGGTTTACTGAAATTCATAGAGCATACTGGACACGAGCCTATTGTAATTGAGTTTCTAGGTTCACATTTGTAGCACAATTCATGTAATGCTGAAGTTGAAGCAAGTGCAATATGAATATATATATAAGACACAATATTAGAAACAAAGTGTTCTGAACATTATGATAAACGTCCCAAAGTTTTAAAACTTTATTCCATATTTTATTATGGCCAAAATCTTTCTTTTATGAAGTTATTTCTTAAAGTACTTAATGCAATGACAAACATTATAGTCCCTCATCAGACTGCTCCTTCACAGGAGATCCGGGTCTGCACTGTTTGCATATGTCAGATTTTCAGGAACTTTGGTGTATAAACTTTTAGGACATTTACTGTATATGGATCACAAAGACCCCGATTAGTAGCTCGACTGATCATGGTTTTCACTGTCCATATACTGCATTCGCGCTGTCTGATCTGAATCTTCGATGAGCCCATTTTGGATAGCCAAGGATGCAAGGTGTCTTCATGCGGGCAACGATAACTCAAATGAGCCTGCGCACCCGCTCAGTCTGCTAAGCAGACTGAGCGGATGTGCAGACTCATTTGAGTCATCGTTGTCGCACATATCAGAACTATGCCTTCTGACGTTGCAGCTCTTATTAATCAGTAGCAACCGATTCTGTAAGGCACCAACGCAATTTCGGATCAGACTGTGCGGATGTGCAAATGGATCTTAGCATTCTTTTGGCGCATATGGCAAAAAACATTTTTTCGCATCGTGCATATGAGTCACAACGGAAAAAAAACGTACCGTACCAGCGCAATCTGATTCTAATCTTAGTTGTCCACGTTTAGAAACTTTGCATCCTTGGGTATCCAAAATGCGCCCAATGATCTGATCACTGCAGGAATGCGTAGGCTAATCTGAATCTTCACTGGGCTCACATGTCCGAAGCTACGTTTTCTAATGCCACGACTCATGTTTAGAGCACTATTGATATTATATCCTAAACTGCATTCGCATTTGCATTTCATTTAGTGCTCAGAGTATGAAAATTGGAAAACTCTCATTTCTCACGGAGCCATCAGTCATAACACTGCATCGTGTTGTCTATGTTTATAAGTTGTAGTAATTTTATACTTTTTTTATTATTTTAAACACTGCAAAACTATTAAAATATAGCATAACTCATATTTCATGATTTACGCATTAGTTTCGACGTCACTGTTTATTCCACGTCATGATTTATAAAAGTTAACCCTTTCTACCTGAGTTTCCGAAGTCGACACTTCCATCCTAGAATTTGGACACATCTGTTATTTCAAATGGGGAAATCAGCTAAAATGTAAAACACAATGACAAACAGTGTAGATCCAGATGAGACGGCTCGTAACGAGCCGTCTCATCAGGATCTACACTGTTTGCATAAGTATCTGCTTTGGTCTAGAGGAATGAAAGGATTAAGATGATGGTAAAATTGGATATTAGTTTACACAATACTTTCTTATGAATACCATTTGTTTTCGCTGCCTTTTTGTAATTGCATTGTATCAATACCATGTCTGCTTATTTACATACAATTGTTGTATAAATAAAATATATTTAAACCAACACGAAAATATAGTTTCATTTTGTCGAGGGCGGAGCTCGAGAGAACGATGTTGTAGCTTGGTGTGACGTAATTCTGTAATTTATAGTGTACAAACGCAATGAGCTAGTAACTCTTTCACATAACTTATGTCATAACGATGACGAAGACACATACTTACGTCAGTAACTAGATTTTCAGAATCTTGCTAAATTCATTCAGTTTTTATTAGATTTAGAATATTCACATAGTGGAACAAATCTACTGTTAACTGTTTCACCCCTGACTTTATGATGAAAAAGATACCTCTTCCATATTTTAGTAGACGTGTCCATTGTTGAAAACAGGGAAGTTACATAAAAATCAAAATCTAAATGGCAAATAGTGTACATCCTAATGAGATGGCTCATAAAAAGCTATCTCATCTAGATCTATATTGTTTGCAAAGGATTCTGTTTTGGTCTGCATGGATGAAAGAGTTAAATGAGCTGAAACGTCCTGGCTGTTCAGACAAATCGACAGCCTAAGTAGATATTCAGTAATGCTTTTTGCTTACAGTATCTACAACTACTAAAGTATGACAGTACTAAACTGTACTAATTTGGTACAATTAGATGTTAATAGTTCACTTCATTTTACCCTCTTCGTAAGTTTGGCATAAACCCGAACAAATCATACACAGAGCACTTGTTAATTCTTGGATATATTTTTTCTTATTTCTCCATTAAACCATATGTTCAGGTATTCATTAGAAGTGCCTCGCCGAGGTGCTTCTAATGAGTACCCACAGCATATTTTTATGAAGACCAGGAGAAAGTTAAATCAGAAGCCTCATCAAATACTTCTCCATTACAAGCCCTCTATGACACAGTCGCATATCACCATACTAATGGCGTAGGTTGTTGCCTTTGTCTTTGCACGCCAGAAATGAATTCAGCACACGACAAACATTGTTAAGTGAAACTGTTTGTGACATCATATACTTGGTACCGCAAATACTATCATGTCTTCGTTTCGAAAGCATATACTCGGTAACGTATGTACCATTCAACCCAGACCAACACAGCAGCAATTCAAATACTTTATACAACCCTAATACAGGCCTTGTCATTGAAATATCTCCCAACTCTGAGGCATATGAGTTTCCTAAAGAGACAATTCTCAAGAAATGTTAAGGTTTTTCTTGGTAAAACCAAAAACAAAGTATACTTACTGACTTTTACCACTTTCTGGGCTGATTCCGCACACAACAAATTGATGATTATTTTTTCTTATTTTTCCTAGAAAATAGACTTTGACATTTCATTAAAATTGTCTCCTATGAGACTGACGATACCCAGGAAATCCCATAATCACGAATCATATCCTTCCTACAATCACGAAGCATATCCTTCCTGAGGCACGAAAAGGATGGAGAGAAGACATCACGAAAACGTGCCAAAATATTTTTTTACCCCCATAAACCCCACTTTTATACAGTAAAACTGGGGTTTTGCAGGGGTATATATTAATATTCTTATATCTGCTCAAAAACATAGATTGTGGGTTCTCGTTAGAACCGCCTCGTCGAGGCGGTTCTAACAAGTACCCACAATCTATGTTTTGAGAAGAAATATGAAAACTACTAGAATTTTCCATCTGAAAGTTTTCATCTTTTAGTGGTAATATTCTCAATATATTGGAATAGGCGTGTTTTCATAATGGAAACAAACAATGACAATACAAATACCACATATGTAATCAACGACGCACAAAAACAGAACTGCAACTGCAACTCAGGAACCGCCTGAAATGGTTAGTAGAAAAAAACTACGAGGGGTAGTGTGTTGTGTGTGAGGGAGGGGGGAGGGTGGAGGGGGAGGCTTAAACCAGTTTTATTCACGCGAAACCTTACCCATAATTCGGATGCAGCTCCATGTGCATCAGGGGTCCTCTAGCTCACCTTCGAAACATTGCAGTGAAACATATATAATCACAAACAATGTGATGAAACAAATCATAGGGCTCAGTGATGATCTGAAGCCAGTACACAAAAAGGATCACGATGAGCCGAACCACAGATATTGTCTAAATGTACCGCAAGTTCTTATCCTTTAAAGTGTCACTCAGCATTGTAGCAGGCGGCATTCTGATTTTTATTAATGCTTTACAGAGAAAATGATGGTTGACAGTTCAGATGAAGTTTGCTACGCATAGCAGACGATTCACATGAATTGAATTGTCAACTTTTTTAAATAAAATAAATTTTAGAATGCTGTTGTGATTGGCGCTTTAAGGATTAACATCTATTTACCCATGGCTCAGTGTATACGGACTTTAGACCAGGACTCTTTGATGCCCGGTGGAATAAATTTGGACCGCAGCCTGCCGAAAGCACCCGTGTCACGGCCAATGAAAGCCTTGGTCATCCTGCACATTAACACAATCCGATCACCGCATTCGATGTCACTTCCAAAATCATTAGACACTGTATATATTTCGATGACCACAGATTACCCTGGTCAGAATACGAGGAAAGAGAAAGCTGGTGTTATTGCAGCAAAACTTTGAAAAGGTACATTTTCTCTCTTTCTGGTTTAGTTTATTGTTTCAAATAAAAAAGCTGAAAATATTTACTTAAATTTTATTGACTTCTTTGTGCTCGCTTGTAAAATATAACGGCCAAGCGAAAGGTGTCCTGCAAATGTTAATATAACTATGAATCTCTTTACATCTTGAATATTCTTTAACCCCTAAAACGCCAATTACAACTGCAGCAGACGACACTTTTTGAATATTTTTACTATTATCTTTTCACAGAATACAAGTCTTGACATTTCATGTGAATCGTCTGCTTGGCAGACGATTCACATCAAATGCCAAGACTTGTTTTCTATGAAAAAAAAAATCAATGAAAAAAATCAATGAAAAATAGAATGTCGTCTGCTACAAATTTTCCTTGGCGCTTTAAGTTTATGTTCAGATGTTATATATACGGCAGTAAAACCATTATACATATAGCGCGACTGTGAAACTGTGAAACTGGTCACAGGTGTCTTCAGATATAGATATAAATATAACCTTGCCCGGTGACCTATGATTTCTCATTCCAATTTTCTGTTTGAAGTAATACAGCTGGGAACTAGAGGCCTCCGGTCACTGAACAAGGTTATATTTTTAATTATACATTTTTCGGATCCATTGCTTCATTAAAATGCGGTTGCACGTAGTTCACTTGTCGCATACGTGTTTTTTTAGCTGGTGCTGAATGTATCCATGAAACAGCAAACACTGTGGTTCAAAAGGCTATTAATAAAACAACGAAGCGGGAGTGTAAAAAAAAACAGGAAACCACTTGGCAACTTTCAGGAGACTGGATATACTTGGTAGATATTACTCAATATTTTGACATTGGGGACAACTTTTGCGACTTCCTGTTTGCTTCCCTGTACACCTATTCCCTTCTGAAAAGGGATCTACTCTAAAAGGAAAGTATGAATGCTTTTCTTTTAGAGTACACCCCTTTTCAGAAGGGAGAAAAACAACTGTGTTAGAGTTGTCACCCTTAAAATGGTATCTATGGACGTGCTTTCAGGGAAGACAATGTCGAAACTGTTTTGGCCTCCTTTTCAAAAAGGGCTCTATTTAAAAAGGTAAAACTTCGCTCCATCCAAAGGAAAGAATTCCTCGCTTTGGAAGCCATTTAGAATTGCCTCTATTGGGAATAAATTCCCACATTTTGTAGTAGTCCCAACTTCAGAAGAGGGCTTGTATACAAAAAAGCAAACATGAAGTCAAAAACTTGTCTACTTTGTAAAAATGGCGGAACATCGACTTAATGTATCCGGCCCCCTAAAATGAGTTAAACTTCACAAAACGGGAGCTGGCAGCATATGTGAACAACGAAGGCTCAAATTACTTACCATCCGCACATTCGGATTATGGCCTTCGAGAGCGCCGCGATTTTCTAGAATATACTGGTGAAAAGCTGAGGCACTTATCGTGCTACTCGGATGCGTTATTTGACCTTGGTCTTCGCTGTTCACATGGACTTAACGCTTAGGATTCGAGGTTTGAATTTTTTTCTGATTTTCCAGAAAAGAGGTTTTAATATTTCATGCTAATTGTCTCCAATGGAAACAATTTGCACGAAATATCAAAGCCTATTTTCTGGCAAAAATAAGAAAAAATATCATCAATTTATTGTCTGCTGTATGTGCCCAGAGAAAGCTATAGGTAAAGACAGTTTTGCCTGACCAGTGCTGATGTAAATTTTAGGTAATTTTAAGCTGAGCGCGATGGCCGCAAGAAGTAACAAAAGTCTAGACATGCCATCATCTCAGTGGAGAGTGAAACTAAATGATAAAATTGCGCATAAACATTCACCAACATATAACGATGCATTGTATGAGGAATTGGTGCACGGTAAATCTGTGGAAGTTGAAGTCTACTCAAGGAAAGGACTGCAAGAGCGATTAAAGGAATGGCGGATACATACAGAAACTATTGAACATCCTGAGGTAAGCAGTAGTAGTAGAACTAGAAATGCGTATGATGCTCAAGGGAAGAGTTGTTTTTTTCAGTTTGAGTGACTTTTACGGCCCAGTCAACAGTGTTACGATCCTGTCGAGCTGGTCAGCTAACCAACTAATTACTTTTCCTAGGCAGGCTTAGTCCTCTAAGCGGTCAACTGGTACTAATGGACATTACTTTTGCCAGTAACTCACAGCTACCCATCTTGAATCAGTGGAAGTAGGAGAATGACCAGAGAAATTATTTCCTGCTCATTCTCCATGCAAGTTATGTGGCCGAGCTGGGATTCTAACTTCCGACCCCCTGGATCTGCGGTCAGACACTCTACGGAACCCGGCTCAAGGCAAGAAAAGGACCTTTATGCGAACAGCAATAACCCGGATCAGCTTGATCACCAGTAAAGGCTGATCATGGCGTTCTCTTTTTGTCAATGTATTCTGTAGTATCCATTGTTTCTGTTAGTGGGCAACAAGGTTCAGGCTGATCTGTGTCTTTGTTGCCCGCATAAGGACATGTGCGTTCCTTATAGTATAGACTAAATTCATGAAGAGTACCCCCGTCAGTAACACTTAACTGTAATTTACTCATCACGAAAACATACCTATATAAGTTTGACCCCCTTAAACCCCACTTTTATATAGTAAAACTGGGGTTTATAGGGGTATACAATATTTTCTTATTTCTGCACAAAAACATAGATTGAGGGTACTCGTTAGAACCGCCTCGCCGAGGCGGTTCTAACGAGTACCCACAATCTATGTTTTGAACAGAAATATGAAAAATATCTGAAATTTTTATCAAAACATTTTTCTTTTTTGGTTGTAAAATGTTCAATATATTTGAATAGGCGTGTTTCCGTAATGTATTATGCTTTATGTTGTTTTGGAGTAAGTGTCCTGTGGAATTTGAAGTACAGTGAACCTTCATCACTACGATTTATTTATTCCTAAAGATGTTGCCATTACAATGAATTTGCCATCGTAAAGAATCTTTAAAGGCTCCATATTCCTCAAAAATAGACATTTTATTATCCAAGAAAAGTTTAATAAATTGATATATGGTATTAATACAATTATAAAATGTGGCACCTGACAGCCTCTGAAATGTCAGTCAGTCTTTCGTTCTTGAAATAAAATGATTTTTTATCGTATCTCTAAATTAATATTGCCAGCATTTATTCAGAGATACGATAAAAATCATTTCATTTTTGATCCACTTCAAAAAACGAGAGGCTATCAGATACCGCATTTTATGGTCGTATTAATACTATATATCAATTTATTAAACCTTTCTTGGATAAAAAAAAAAACAATTTTTGAGGAATATGGAGCTTTTAATGAGCAGAATGATATGCGAAAAGGGCCATATGTTCTTATTTCCTCACAGATCATATCTTTGTATATTTGTTAAAACCACCTCACTGAGGCGATTCTTACAAATATCCAAAACATATTGTTTTTTTTTTTTTGTTTTTTTTTTGTTTTTTTTTTTTGTTTTTTTTGTTTTGTTTTGTTTTTTTTTTTTTTTTTGTTTTTTTTTGTAGTATTATATACAGCGTTTTTGCATAATTTCTGATTAACGGCTGATTTGTGCAAGACAAATTATCATTATAACGAATGCTGTTGTTGTAATGAGTGTCGGTAGATAGTAAAACATTGAAGTGTGTACATTGACCAGTGCCATATCAAAGAGGGTTCTCAAGAAACCACCATTTTTTTACGTTTCTTTTTTTTTTTTTTTTTTTTTTTTTTTTTTTTTTGTTGTTGTTTTTTTTTGTTCTTGTTGTTGTTGTTGTTGTTGTTTTGTAGTACCATCAACAATATGTCACGTAGTTTGATCTGCTGATAAGATGACAGCAGATAAAAAGTCTATGGAAAGAAATATCGAACTAGAAAGATAAATAACAAAATATACATCATTTGTGCTAATGTTAGCTCCGATACATTTTTTTTTTTTTTTTTTTTTTAAATTTGAGGAGCAAAATAAATACCTTCACAGATAAATGAATGCGCCACATTGGACTAAATGCCTAGTAATATATTGTTACAATGTTCAAAGAATACATCGACAGTGTATACCCCAAGAGGAAACAATACAAATGTCGGGGAGCTAAAACAAGCCCCAACTATAGTTCAACTATTGTTTGCAGTGTATAGACAATCATGTTCATACTCTATTTGAAGATCAGAAAAAATTTATTTGTTTTATTCGGTTTTTAAGTCACTTTCAAATTTTCAGACACATAACGACGTTGTCTGGATGTGGCAGTGAGCTCAATACTCACTTTTAGGGTGCTGCCTCACTCTCAATGAAATATCACGTCCCAGACAGATGGCGTAATATTCCATGCGGTCACATTATATTGACACCAGGTTTTAATGCAGCTAGTACCATTTTAAAGACTTTCGTATGACTGGGATGATGATCGAACCCACAACCTTCCATGCACAAAGCGGACGATCCACCAATTGAACCACTCTGCTAGTAAATACGATACCTAAATGTTGGAGTCTCGAACCTATGTTTAACCCTTAAAACGCCAGTCACAACTGCAGCAGACAAAATTTCAATTTTTTTTTTCTACAGAAAGTAATTTTTTGCTACTTTGACTTATTATCCCCACACTTTTTTTTAAAGCAATGGGGATATTGTTAACGCCTCTATCCGTCCGTCCTACTGTCCGTCACGCTACCTTCTCATAAACCACTGGGCGGAATTCTACCAAACTTACTACATCATTTCATGCTACATCATCTACATCATGGTAAGGGTGTGCGAAAGCAACATTTTTTCTGTGCGTCCGTCTGTCCGTTGTCCGTCCATTTGTCCGTCACACTGTCTACTCCTAAACCACTGGGCGGAATTCTACCAAACTGCTACATCAAATCCACTCATGGCAAGGGTGTGCGAGAGCAACATTATTTTTCCGTGCGTCCGTTCGTCCATGCGTCCGTCGTCCGTTCATCTGTCCGTCGCATTATCTCCTCCTAAACCACTTGGTGGAATTGAACCAAACTTGCTACATCACTTCCCCTCGTGGTAAGGGTGTGCGAGGCTAATATTATTTTCCCATGCGTCCATCGTCCGTTCATCTGATTGTCACGCTATCTCCTCCTAAACCACTGGCCAGAATTCAACCAAACTTGCTACATTACTTCCCCTCATGGTAAGAGTGTGCGAGAGCAAGATTATTTTCCCGTCCGTCCGGCGTCCGTCCATCTGTTCGTTGCGCTGTCTCTTCCTAAACCACTGGGCGGAATTTAATCAAATTTGCTACATGACCCCTCATGGTAAGGATGTGGAAATGCAAGTTTGTCCGTCCGTCCGTCATCAACTGTGCAGTCTAGTTTTCTCTGAAAATATAAAATTGAATGTCGTCTGCTACAAATTAAATTTTGCATGGCGCTTTAAGGGTTATGTAAGGCGATACTTCTAGCTGAACCGACAGAAATATTTATTTTATATCCATTAACCTAAATGGGACCAGCGCCATCAAAAAAAAATATATTCGAGCATTATGCGAATTGCGTTGATTAAGGGCACAGTCTCATCAGGGCCTTTACTGTATGTTGAGACATTCTACGGTATCAACAGATTATATATCGGACGGCGAACGGCCTTGGAAGTCAAACACGAATGCACAGGCTGATCTTTGCCTTTGCTCTCTGCATCTACTGAAGACACACACACACTTGAGTTACAATGTCGTTACAATCTGGGAGCATCGACAGACGAGGGATCACACAATAGTACGCCCACAGTCACAAACCGATCTTCCGAAGACATCGATAGCAGAAGTACGGGGGAGGGGGCAGGGGAGGAAATACACCCAAACATAAAGCGCCAACAAAGCACAGACAGCCACCTAAGAAACGAACATAGAGGTACTACAAAAAAAAAAGACGAACTAACCTGGAAACGTCGGAAGCCAGGCCCCGAGGTTAAAAAATCTAATGCTCAACTCAGCTGAGCATGAAACTGTCATGCTAATAAATCTCAAATTATCAACAATTGTAAATTCTTTCTTGCTAAACATAGCTGAGAGTGTAAATTTTCTCTGCTAATAAATATGAAAATGCCAACTATTGTTGGCATTTTCATATTTATTAGCAGAGAAAATTTCATGTTGAGTTGAGCATGAAAAAAGTTTTATAACCTCGGGGCCAGGTTACCGGGGAGGCCCAAGCCAGCTTTCCTACAGTAGGTTTCCTACTGACCGTTCCAATGTGATTCCTCTGTTGCATTTGTCTTTCCTATGTGCGTCTGTGTTTTCATATGTGGCGTTTATTTTGTCATTATTTGTTCCTCGTCTCTCCTTCCTTGGGAAGGCCGTGAATGTGGCATTTCCTGGGTATCTTCACTTATATGTATACATGACGATCACATTGCCCAGTATTCTGATACAGGGAAAACGCCTTTTGTTGTTCTTGCTACTGCTGCTGCTCTCAGTTCATTTGGCAACATCAGATATGGTAGCATTAACTCTAGAGATAAAGAACCTATCGAGCACGCGACGTTTATAGACCTTTTTAAACACTACAATAAACATCAATTGAAACCTCTCGGTCTTTAACACGAGTAGGTTCTAGCCTCGTTCCTATTGGATGGCAGAAAGTTGTTGTTTACATTTACCGGACAGTATAATTGCCGATGTTTATTAGAAAAATAAAGCCGTTTCATTCATCAAAATTTTCTTTTCAGATGAGATTCTCATTGAGTGATCATTTAAATATGATAACCACAAAATTGGCTTTATAGTAGCTAAAACTAGGCGTAAAAATGGTCACCATAAAGCAATATTAAGGTTGCGCGCGTGCCTGCTGAAATCGGAAAATATCTTTTGAAACAGTTGTATTTGTCTTGAGAAAAACAGTCAGATGGCTTCTTAAAGCTGTATTTTAAAACACTAGATAAAATTTACTATTAAATATTAACCAAAAGTGATTTATTTTTCAAGTAAAATTTGGCTTGAATCAATTGGTATCAATGGAACCGGAAATGTTTTTGCCATCCATAATTTTTGGCCACGTGACATAACATTGTAATCACGTGGTCAGTAGCCCGGATGAAAACAATAACATTAAAAAGGTCTACACAATGCCGCATTAAAGTCGATGCAACGTCATCGACGTGAATGCGACGTTGTATAAACGCCATGTGTTCGCTGGGTATAAAAGAATGAACAGATTTGGGATTTGAAGATTCACTCAGGGAAGTGGAAAACAGGGTAAGGTGGAGAAAAGTGGAGATGAATTGTTGCAACATCATCAGAGGTATCCCTCCGACCTTCGAGGTGAAGGGACGGAACTGAACTTTTGTACAGATACCATGTGAGGGTTCGTGACTATTATGATAATAGGGATAATATTAATCCAAAGCACGTTTCTCACAGACAGAACCTTTCAGTGCAAATGTTGAGATCATTGTCCTTAACTTGGGTCACATATGATCATATATACATGATATCAGGTCGCAGTCAGGCACACTTCTGATGACATGAACATAGACCAAAATATATGAGGTGTCATTGATTGTGTTTTACTTTGTTTGAAACTGTAATTCAGATGTGTTTACAATGACTGGACAGTTTTGTCGTCATTATTTACAAGGGAGACAACTTTCGTGACTTCCTATTTGCTTTCCGTGCATCAAACTACTTCTGTAGAAATAGCTATTCAAAAAGAAAAGAATTTGTACATTTCACGTCATTGATCGGTCAGTAATTTTGACGTAAAGTCAATATCGTGATGTCACTCTTTTAAGTCAATCCAACAGTACCGAGCAATAGCTGATGGATCAAACGTCATGGGAATGACGTCAAACGACGCGAGGTAACGTGTGTGTGCCGACGTCTTGTGCTAATTTAGCTTAATGCCGAAAAGCAATTATTGCATGCCTGTTTTGCGAATTAGTCAAAAGTAAATCCCTAAACGCCTCGGACGCCCCCTTCGGCCTCGGGCAATAGTACATCGCGCCGTCTTCGATACCTCGGGGCAATAGCTTTGACTGTTCCTCCAAACAGCCATAAATTAAACTGTATAATGGAAAAATAAATTAACGTTTGTTACTATTCTATGAAACCGTTTTCTTTCATTACAGGTTGTTACAACAGAGCAAGCTCTACCGTATGTTTCAAAGTTGGAGGGAATGTTCACCAAAAACCTGTTTCTTCGTGACTCAGACTGGCAGTTGTACTTGTTCTGCGCCGCCCATGATGCCACCATAACACTCCACGATCTAGCAAAGCTTGTCGGCGCACCTGGGGGATTTAGACTTGTTGGCGCAAGTCTTATTGAGAGGAAGCTTGGTTTGAAACATGGCGTAGTGACAGTGTTTGGGTTAATCAATGACCAGTTTCACGATGTGAAGCTGATTCTAGACAGCACTCTGGTTGACGGAACTTACTCTAAGGTGATGTTTCATCCGATGGTAAATTGTGCCACAACTGCTATATCGCCGGATGGCTTGAACAGTTTCCTTGACCATACTGGTCACGTGCCTATGTTGATTGAATTTCTGGGGTCACATTTGTGATACAATCAAATAAGCCTCGACGTGAGAAAATAGACCTTTTGACGAGCGTCCGGCAAATCTCAGACCAACCAACATTATAATGTAGATTGGTGAGAGTTTATCCAGGCGGACAGCGATGACTCATATAAGACTGCACAGATGCACAGGCAGGCTAATCTAAGTCTTCGCTTGGCGCCCATGAGGTACATTTTCTTACGTTGCGACTCAGTTCAATAATATGTTAAATTTCTAACCAGATTCATGCTACAGAAACCCTAACAATATATGCAAGTTTAACCCTTAGCACTTTGGGTAAAATTTTCAGCAGACATTTTGAAATATTTTTCTTATTTTCCCAGAAAATAGGATTTGACATTTCATACAAATTGTTACATTTTGCATGAAATGTCAAACCAAGAAAACAAGATTGACATTTCATGCAAATTGTTACAATTTGCACGAAATGTCAAATCCTGTTTTCTGATAAAAACAAGAAAACCATCACCAATTTGTCGTTTGAATAATTAGCCCATAGAGTGAGAAAGATTGATATAGGTATCAAACATGGTTTTTCATGCATTAACATTCGCCAGGACTCGATGGAAATGTTGGAAACCGAGGACGCAAACCGAGGCCAGGCAGTAAACATCTCGTGAAGGCAGATGACACAGCAGCGCGTGAAGGATTAATTCGGTAGCCCCGGTACGAGCATATTGGAAGCTCGGAGGGGCGGGGGGTAACTTAGGGGTAATTTTGGTACGGCTGTGCGAGCCATTCAAAACCTACCCCATTCATATACCTGAATTTTGAAAAAAACGGATCCATTCATAGACTTGACCATCCAAAATGCTGACCTATTCATATACTGCCCTTTGATTTTTTGTACCCATTTTTTGCTGGTTGTTAGACAAATATCACAGTCAATTCATGTAATACCAAGAGGGTAAGCAGCCTCGAAAAATCTCTGAGCGAAAAATATGTGCATATACCAGGATGTCAGAAAAATGGGCCTTTCACATAGGAATCCAGAAAAATTGGGCCATTCATACACTTTTTGTATACCCCCCTCCCCCCACCCCAACTGCCTTCCTTTCCCCCACGAGATTGAAAGTTGCGTATCCGTGAAGTAACAGCGAGTGAATTTCCTTGTTAATAAGGTTTTCGCACGGCTGTTAATTTCGTACGGAGCTGCTTTTTTTATGCAATGACATTGAGTTATATACCAGTAACCCAAATGTTGCTCTTACTGGATTAGATGCATCAAACAGCCTTGCGTAACAACACCGTTTCGAAGTCGCCGCGACGTCGATGCAACGTCGAAACGACATTGTTACGAATTTGTTTGCTGGATTCCAGCTTCAGTGTCGGACTACACTTATCAATTTTTTACCCCTTTGGACTCTGTGCAAGAAGCAAATGAATACGACTATTTAAATGTTCAATAGTTGTAGCAACAGACCTAGTAGACACAAAATCGCTTCCGTAAAACATTGATATTTTTGTGTGACTGCAGGATGAAAACCACAGTTAATCTTAAGCAACATGACAAAGACAATAAATACTAAAAGCGTGAAAACTTGACTTAAAAACTACTTTGGCTGTAACAAAAATCACAGAAGCATCAATTCTGTAATAAATTGATTTACCAACGATTGTTGTTTTGATGATATAAAACTGACATAAATATTCAAACAGTCTCATCTGTCATTGTCCAATCAGAGTCGGCATTTTCGTGAAATTATACAGCTTGGCTTCCGTAAACGTTTTGCTGAGTCTCATCACGAAAGCACGCCTATATAATTTTGACCCTCTTAAACCCCACTGTTATATAGTAAAACTGGGTTTTACAGGGGTATACATTATTTTTCTTATTTCTGCTAAAAACATTAATTGTGTCACTCGTTAGAACCGCCTCTTCGAGGCGGTTCTAACGAGTACCCACAATCTATGTTTTGAGCAGAAATGTGAAAAATATCAGAATTTTTTATCTGAAAATTTTCCTTTTTTTTTGGTGGGGAAATTATCAATAGTTTTGAATAGGCATGTTTCCGTAATGAGTTCTCGACACTGTTTTATACCAAGTTCCCTTGTATATGGTACCTTGTTGCCGTTGCTGATAATACGAAAGTTGATCTAGAATATTTTATATTCCCTTGTCTCCAAAATAGGATTTTTACAGTTATATTTTAGAGAACACAAATATATTTAAAAGCTATTCATGAACAGGACTCAATAAAACTGAGTCTATTTTCGATGTCTTTATTGTGGTATTTTGCTGTCAAGAATATGTTTTATCATTATTGACAAAACACACAATAGATTCTCAAAGGAATGACCCTTGAAAGCAATGAACACACTCGTACACAAAATCGAAAACACCAGGGCTCAGTTGTTCGAAACTAACGATATCGTTAACTAACGATGTCGTTAGTTAACGTATCGTTAAAACTTCGATCATTAAATATGGCTTATACGTTAATATTTTTGCTGAAAAAATGTGAGTAGCTTTTGTATTTGCAAAAGCTACTCACATTATTTCAGCAAAAATAACTGTGAATTAGATATTGTACATACTAGAACAGTTAACATCTTGATCACTAACGAGCTCATTAAGCTAACGATGCTTTGAACAACTGGGCCCTGAAGTGTCAAGTTTATACTAGTTGATGAACTCAGTAATCCCAAGTCATAGATTTTCAAAAATGCCGCAGTACGGTCAATGACCACAAAGGACCAGAAGATATAAACTACACTATAGTGAAGTGAGAAGAGACATTTTAAACTACACTATAGTGAAGTACAAAGAGTCACTTTATTGCCTCCGTACGGAACTACGAGGGGAGTTCAATAAGTTCGTAGAACTCGGGGTTTAACTCACAGATTGGAAGATGGTTTCAACATTACTTTTCAATATAATCCCCCTTTACTTCAATGCATTTGGCCCACTTTTCTTTTAAGCAGTCTATGCCTTTGAAATAAAAGTCATCTATTTGGTCCTCAAACCAAGCCTCTTGGCAGCCTTGAGCTCATCATTGTCCCGAAATCTCGTTCCACGCAAGTGGGACTTCACATTTCGAAACAGATAATAATCACTTGGGGCCAGGTCTGGACTGTATGGCGGGTGATTTAACTGCTCGAACTTGCACTCATGAATAGCCGCTTGTGCAACTCTGGACTTGTGCACAGGGGCATTATCATGCAAAAGACGGACACCAGCAGCTAGCTTCCCCTTTGTTTTTCTTTAACAGCAACCCTTAATTGTTTAATGACATTGGCATAGTATTCTCCTGTAACTGAAGTACCAGCAAGCTTGTAATCTATCAATATAATCCCCCTGGAGTCCCAAAACACCGTGGCCATTACCTTGCTGGCTGATGGTTGGGTACGAAATTTCTTCGGTGGGGGTGAGCCAGGGTGCTTTCATTGCATGGACTCTTTTTTAGTATCTGGGTCCCAGTGGTGAAACCAAGTTTCATCTCCTGTTACAAGACGAGTGTGAAAGTCTTCTGGATTGGCATTGTACACTTCCAGAAGTTCTTGACTTGACTCCACCCTTTGCTGACGATCTTGCATGTTCAGGTTTCTAGGTACCCACCTGGCAGATACTTTTGACATGCCTAAATGTTCATGGATTATAGTGTAAAAACTTCCATTAGAAATACCACATTCTGAAGCAAGTTCGGCAACTTTGATTCGGCGATTGTTTAGCACAAGTCTCTCAACACGGTCGATCATCTCCTGGCTGATGACATCAGCAGGGCGACCTGGCCTTGGGTCATCTTCTAAGGAGTCTCGCCCACGTTTAAATTCTGCTGACCACTTTGCCGCTGTGGAATACTTTGGGCTACTATCACCATACACATCAGCCATGCGCCGATGGATTTCTTTGGCCTTTGCACCCTCCTTAGTGAGGAACTTTATGACTGCTCTGAACTCAATATTCTGACTTTCCATTTTTGCCTATAGGTATAGGTTTTCAAACAAAAAGTAAGAGCAAAAAATGTACGTGTTGACTGAATGGCTGTTATCATTCAACTGACAAAGGTTTACACTGCACAAAAGTGAAAAAAAGAAACCTTGAATTGTATAGAAAAATACCGAGTTGTACGAACTTTTTTAACTACCCTCGTAACACTAGCTATAGTGGGGACAAAGTACTTTCTAAAAGGAATGACCCTTGGAAGCAATGGACACACTCAAACTAAATCGAAAACACCAGAAGTGTCAAGTTTATACTGGCCGATTAGCGTCAATCAGTGATCCCGAGTCAAAGATTTTCAAAAATGCCATAGTAAGGGGCCAATGACCACAAAGGATCATAAACTTCACTATAGTGAAGTGAGAAGAGACATTTTACGGCCGCCGCACGGCACTAACACTAGCTGTAGTGGAGACAAAGTCCTTTTTAAAAGGAATGGCCCTTGAAAGCAATCACACTCACACAGAAATCGAAAACACCTGAAGTGTCAAGTGGACTAAGCCTGCCCAGTAAACGTGTGGTTAGGTAAACTGACCGCGCTCGACATGACCCCACTGGGTTGACTGGGCCGTAAAACCGCAACACAAACAAAATCAAGTACGCAAGATTGTTTTATTTTGTATTTATTAGGAAGATATAATATGGGATTACAGCTATAAAACTTAAAACACACAAAGTTACAGATTATATAATGAAAACAAACCCAGCGGGCACATGGCGTCTATACAACGTCGCACTAACGTCGATGCAACGTCGTGACGTTGCATCGACGTTATTGCGACGTTGCATAAACGTCATGTTCCCTCTGGGAAGGTCACAGTATCTATCACAAATGTGTTTATGGTATTAACCCTAATCCTGCTTCACTTTCTTCTGATCTGGGTCCACGGAATGGGTGCCCGTAACTCAGCACCTGTTACATGTATTTCCCTCGTTATCCACAGATTTTATTCAGACTCGCACATGATCTTTCCATAGACAGGCTAACTACTAGCTGATCAGCTGTGATCATGTAACAGGTAAAAAGAGCTGTCACTTGATAGCGAAAAACGTGACAAACGGATGTTTGTCAAAAGAAAGAACTTCAAAATACTAGCGCCAAATGTGGTTATTTTCAGAAAGATTTGATTTGCTATATTTGAATCCTTTCTTTGATACAGTTACCTTTTGTATAAATGTATCACTGAAAAATTGGCTATGTAGAGTGTGAGTGGTTGGCACAGAATCCTATATGATAGGATAGCGATGAGACCAAAAAAGGAAAACTAATAAGTGGTGAAATCTGACTGTGATTTTGGATATTTATTTTAGTTATTGACCTTGAATGGGGACAAACTAAACAAATCCACTCCCCTGTTGAAAAACTTAGAACTACAGGCTGAGCCTTGTTTCTGGCCCTTATATGCACTGTAGGCCTAGCCGATGAACGCGTAAATAGTCGCGAACAAAAAGCAGGGTTTCTAAAATGATTGAAGCTGTTATTCTCTCTGAACTTTACTGGCAGAGAGTTCCACAACTTCGCTGCTCTGAAACGGATCGAGCTAGTACCATATATTTTCGTTTTTATCAGAGGGATCTCGGCCGTTCCTGTGTTAAATCGGGTAAATATACAGGGATACAGGGCTGTCTTCATTCAAGATTTTAAAATAAAGAGAATCCTGTATATTTACACGATTATATATGTTGAACTATGACTGGTTGAATGAACAATAACATTTTCTGCCCGACAGTCCAAAAACAATACCAATGCAAACAGTGTACTCGTAACGAGCCGTCTCATCAGGATCTACACTGTTTGCCAATCTGCTTTAATTCTTTTTTTTTTAAATGAAACCCTTATTTGCATCAGTGGACAAGTCCAAATTCAAGAATGGAAGAGTCCATTTCAAAAACTCAGATGTGAAAGGATTAAACAGAAGCGGTTGCATAAACAAGCGGAAGTACCTACGTCATCAACAGTGTGATATGTACAATATACATAGCTACGGCTGTATCATTTATTCGGATTTTGGCGAAATCACTTTGTGTGTCAAATATATGTCCATTTTAGTATTGGCGTTCACCAAACATACAAACTCCATAAACAATCTAGTTATTGTAGACACGTCGACCAAGTATACGCAAGTTATAAGTGTAAACGAAGATCAACCTAAATTGTCGAAGTGTCTGAGAATATCTAGTGCGTTTCAGAAGCTCTTTTTTTAAAGACGGACAGTCCACATGACGATGAATTTGGTGCACAAAGTGAATACAAAATAGCCAGAGGGCCACTATCATATGTTTAAATATATTAATTAGAGTTATATTAGATAGACCAAATGAAATGTGAATTATATAAAAAAAAAAAAAAAAAAAATCGCTAAATCACAAACACGTGATATATTTGCGTCACATAGATTAGTTTTACTCTCTCAAATTATGACAGTGACTCACGTCTTTTTTCCATCAATATACCCAGCTAGCATTCTACGTAAATCGACATCGGGCCGTCATCGGCCCGTCAGCTACCCTGACGGGCCGATGACGGCCCGATATAGATTTACGTAGAATGCTGACTGGGTAAATGGAGATATAATCCTCAGAAAAAAAAATCTATGTGGTTTTTTGCCTGGGGTCGAACCCACGCCGTGCAAGCTCTGATAAATGCGCAGTCACCGCACTGGTCAGAGGGCGCATGGCGTTGGTCCGACCCCAGGCAAAACCACTTCGAAACGGTTTCCCGCCGAAATTTCAACCGCACAATGTCTTACTCGACCGCACTCATTTTACTCGGATGTTCAACGTGATATAGGCCACATTCTCTGTTATCGATCATCTTGTGTGAGGGGAGATAAACGCGAAACCGCTTTACACAAACTGCTATAACCTACTTTGAAAACAAACAGCAGGAATAGAGAAAATGGCGAACACGAATAGTAAAGATCTGGATGAGAAATTGTCTCCATGGGGAATAACATTGGAGGGACAAAAGACACATGAGAAGCCACATTCTCCCACAGCCCAGGATAAACTGAATGAGAAGTTATCACTGTGGGGCACATCAGTTCAGTATGAATGGTTCGCAACGAAGAAACAACTCTTGGAACGTTTGCTGGAGTGGGGAATACACACAGAAACCGTGGAACATGCAGAGGTATGTTAGTAGCTTATTCCATAGCCGCCGTCAGACGCTAATATCTGTAACATATTGTTTAATATGCACCTATTTCCGCGTATTCTCCTACCCGCTCCCCGCTGATAGACCGAGCCCCCGTGCCCCTCACAGCCCCTTCCACACCTGGCCACCCCTGTCACCGAATTGTACACCAGTAGGAGAATTTATTGTCGGTTAGGTGCTTCAAATGAGTACCCACAATATATGTCTCCTATGGAGAAATAAAAAAAAAAAAAAAACCAGAATTGGGCCTATCACCAAATATTCCTCCTTTACAAGTCCTCTGACTAGGCTTAATATTTTGCCAGTAGGAGAAACACTTACCATACACACAAAAAAAACGAGCTTATGGCATCTGCAAGGAAGTGCTCAGGAATAGGTGCACGTCAGGCCGCGTACTGATGATTGGTAGGGTAGTGCGGGTATTCTGCTGAAGTTTTCAGAGGCTGGTACTTCCATAATTGGCTTTTGGTAGGGATGGGGCCTCTCACTGTCTGTCTCTCCCTCTCTGTTAGCGGGACGTCAAGATATAACTGAACTGTTGTTGACAGGGTCGTTAAACCTCAATTAAAAACTGATCGTTCATACTTGAGAGTCTGCGTACATGTCATCAACAATCATCAGTAATTGCTATAGTAACGCTAGATACATTCAGACATGCATTATGTTCAGCAGGTCACTGACCGCCTTATCCGATGCGAAAAGAAAAAAAAAACATAAAGCACAAGAGAAAGTATTTGTTGATTATCAAAACGAAAGTGAAAAGATCCTCAGGCATGCACCCTGCAAGAACGGCCTGCATATCAATCTATCCGCGCAGTAGCTGACTTTTCATACTTCAGTTCATTTCGGTTGAAGGAGCACATGTATATGGTTTGTCAGACTTCCATTTCTGATTCTTTTTGTGCATTTTTAATATTTTATTTGCTTCATAAATTGTGGCTTAAAATTTCTTGTAAGTCCTTTTTCGCGATTCTCGTGCAATTTCAAGCTTTTTTTTTTTTTCTTAGAAAATTAAAAAAAAAAAAAAAAAAGACATAACGAGTAGTTTCGTGTGAAAAGAAGTGTAGTATACGGACAGTGAAAGCATAGATTATTCTCTGCATCTATATAACTAGATTCGACCACTGTTAGTCTGTTTTTTGTTTGTTTTTTGTTTTGTTTTGTTTTTGTTTTGTTTTGTTTTTTCTGTTTGTTTTTTTTTTTGTTTTTTTTTTTTTTTTGTTTTTTTTTTTTTTGTTGTTGTTTTTTTTTGTTGTTTTTTTTTTTTTTGTTTGTTTGTTTGTTTGTTTGTTTTGTTTTGTTTGTTTGTTTTTGGGGGTTTTTTTGTTGTTGTTTTTTGTTGTTGTTTTTTTGTGTTTTTTTTTCGCCGAGGCGAAGCGCTCCTAATGAGTACCCACAACATATGTTCTTATAGAGAAACAAGAAAAAATATCACAGAATTCCCAGATACTCCTCCCAAATCCTCTGGTCTGGTCCTTTGTTCGTTTAATCAGATACGGTATGGTATCTAAGCGGGAAACAAAGTCCCTGTTAAGACTGCACCAGTGCACATGTTGAGTGGACCTAGAGCGGGACCAAGAGGCTCCTTATTTTTTTGTTACACATCAATTATCGTTCTCTTTCAGGTGTTTACAGTGGAGCAAGCATTGCCTCATCTTTCACATGTCCAAGGAATGTTCGCTAAAAACCTCTTCCTTCGTGATAAAAAGAAGAAACTTTATTTATTCTGCGCCCCGCACGATGCTAAAATAACGCTCAACGACCTGGCGAAGGTTGTTGGTGTGTCTGGAGGATTCAGATTTGCAGATGAAGTCATGTTACAACAGAAGCTTGGACTGAAACAGGGAGCAGTCACTGTCTTTGGACTGATTAATGATCAGTATCATGATGTTAAATTAATTTTAGACAAGAGTCTGATCAATGGAACTTACTCTAAAGTCCTCTTTCACCCTTTGGTGAATTCTGCCACGAGTGCCATAACGCCTGGAGGTTTAAAAAAGTTTTTAGCGCACACTGGTCATAAGCCAATATTAATTGATATTTCAAGGTAAATAAAGAAAGATACTGCCAATGCAACCACAACTTTGACATGATATTAAAAATAAGATGCACGGGTACGATGTGATTTTATATATAACCCATGAAAAATTATCATAACACTTTTAATATTACTAATTAGGGTTTTATATGAATGCAAATCAACAATTTACATGAAGTGTTCATACTATTTTCATCTCAAAAACCATCACCCATTTATTGTCAGTTAATCGACTAATTCAACAGACGATGATTTTTTTTTTTTTTTTTTTCTTATTTTTTCCAAAAACAGGATTTGACATATCTCCATTAGAAATAAAAAAAAAAGTCTGGAAAATCTAATCCTGTTTTCTTGCGGAAAAAAAAAAAAAAAAGATAATTCAGTATCAGTATGTAGTCTGCTGTAAATTGTACTCAGAGTGCTAAGCGTTAATTGGGTACGGGACTGGGCTAAATGGCAGATTGCATCCACCAACAGAATATGATATTCATGCAAATTTGAAACGGGTCAAATTTTTGTCATAACTTTATCAGTGTCAGATTGCAAACTGTATATTATATGACATCAGTGCAGGGTAAATTTGTTCATCCAGTCATAGAAAACAAAACAAAAGTAAAAAAAAAAAAAAAAAAGTCATACCGTAATAACCCTAAGTTCTGGGACAGACAGGTCTGACCAACAGTGTAGTCCCAGACCAGATGCCAGTGTCTAGAATATTTGCCATTCAATCCAGCAGTATTCAGACACCATTACGAAAACACGCCTATTCAAATATATAGAAAATTTCACCTCCAAAAATTGAAAAATTTCAGATAAAAAAACTCTGATTTTTTTTCATACTTTTGCTCAAAACATAGATTGTGGTACTCGTTAGAACCGCCTCGCCGAGGCGGTTCTAATGAGTACCCACAATCTATGTTTTGAGCAAAAATAAGAAAAATAATGTATACCCCTATAAACCCCAGTTTTACTATATAAAAGTGGGGTTTGTGGGGGTCAAAAATATATAGGCGTGTTTTCGTGATGCATTAACAGGTAATAAAATGGATTATTCAAATTTTAGGATATGTCTGGTAAAGAGTTACAGTGTCTCAACATTTAGGGTTATAATGGTATCACCGAGTCTTTGCATATCTTGCATCATCATGGTGACAGGGATTGATTTTACTTGAAAATCCTTGGTCACAAGCACAAATCCTCCGTGCTATAGTAAGCTTACCAAAATAAATTATCATTTCGGGAATGGAATGTGTGCCAAATTTTTGTTTGTCCTGTTTATAATAATGGTCAAGTTTGTTTGACCAAGATAATGTGTAGTTTATGTAACCTTTATTACACTCTGGGCAAATTCAACAGATGACAAGTTGATAAAAATTTTTTTCTTATTTTTTCCAGAAAATAGGCTTTGACATTTCATGCAAACTGTCTTTACATGAAATATCAAAGCCTGATTGTTTTCTGGGAAAAATAAGAAAAATATTTCAAAATGTCGTCTGCTGATTTTTTTTACCCATTATGCTAAGCGGTATGCGACCCGTAATAAAGACAGCGATACCCAGACAGAAAAATATGGCAAATTTATAAGTGTATTGTAAAGAGGTCAGTAGAGTTGTCTTTGCCAAAGCTGATAGAGTATGTCAACGTTTCAAATATGTCTTTGTCAAAGTTTATAGTGTGTGTCAACGTTTCAAATATGTCCTTGTCACAGTTGATAGTGTATTTCAACGTTTGTAATATGTCTTTGTCAAAGTTGATAGTATGCCAACGTTTCAAACATGTCTTTGTCAAAGTTGATAGTGTATGCTAACGTTTCAAACATGTCTTTGTCAAAGTTGATAGTGTATTTCAACGTTTGTAATATGTTTTTGTCAAATTTGATAGTATGCAAACGTTTCAAACATGTCCTTGTCAAAGTTGATAGTGTGTGCTAACGTTTCAAACATGTCTTTGTTAAAGTTGATAGTGTTTGCCAGCGTTTTAAATATGTCTTTGTCAAAGTTGAAAGTGTATGCCAAGGTTTCAAATATGACTTTGTTAACGTTAATAGTGTAATATTCTTTGATAACGTTGACGTATATCAACGTTTCAGATATGTCTTTGTGAAAGCTGATAGTGTATGCCAACGCTTCAAATAGTCTTTATCAACGTTGATGGTGTATGTCAACGTTTCAAATGTGTCTTTGTCAAAGTTGATAGTAGATGCAACGTTTCATTGTCGTATGTTTGTTTTGGTGATGAAGATTTGATTCCGCTGATCCCAGTGGCAAATGTTTGTTAGTTCCTTTATTTTATATGCCAAAGAATTTTCCCGTTTGATTAAGACTTGCTATCAAATAAGAAATATTTCATGTTGTTGTTTTGAGGGGGTGGGGGTTGTTGGGGTTTTTTTCCTTTGTTTTTTTTGTTGTTGTTTTTTTATTTCTTCTATAAAATGACATGTTGACTTTGCGAAACATATAGTTGCATTTTCGCCACACAAACAAACAAAATTCGTTTTTGATTTATGGCACATGTTTATGGCTGGCTGGAAATAACTAAATGCATCTTTCATGATATTTGTGCATGTGCTATAAAACATGGAAGCGGAAGGACATTGTTATATGCTATAAAACATGGAAGCGGAAGGACACTATTATATAACAATGTCCTTCCGCTTCCATGTTTTATAGCAGAAGACAATAACACGCCGCAAAGACACATGCATTTTCTACAAGAATGCATGTGCGCCCAGCATAGACTCAGCTCATGCGTACAGTTGATCAGTCTTCGCAGGGTACTCTGTAGATAACAAAGGGTCCAAACATCTTCAGGCGAACAGTGAGCTCGGACCAGCCTGTGCGGACGAACAGACTGATCTATGTCTTCGCTCTATACACAATCTCATTTGAAATGATATGCCCCGCCTCATATGTATATAATGTCAATTGTATATATACCGTCCGTTTTTCATAAATGCTCAACCCTCATATACCTTTTATTTTATATTTTGATATACAGTTTCCGAGAGCTTGAAACGTTAGCTATGACTTAATAAAATTAATATGCTTGAATATAGACGTGCACTTTTTATCATACATAAATATTTTCATATTTGTTTATCAAGGCTCTATTTAAGTCGATGAGATCAGGTAGTTGCTAAGTCCCTTACCCAAACACGAACAGTAAAAACCCAGAGCTGGTTGCACACTTGCACATTCTTTGCTCTTGCACAGTACAATAGTTTGCTAGTGTAATCTTAGTTGAAGATTCTTATAATTTTGACTGTAGATATTATTTGTTTCAGCTAGAGTGTATTTATAGTTTTCTTATTTTTCCATGAAAGTGTGTTATGGTACTAACTGAAATTGCCTTATCGAGGCGATTCAGTGAGTACACAAAATCATCACGAAAACATACCTATATAATTTTGACCCCCTTAGACCCCTTTTATATAGTAAAACTGGGGTTTACAGGGTGTACATTATTTTTCTTATTTCTGCTCAAAAACATAGATTGTGGGTACTCGTTAGCACCACCTTGGCGAGGCGGTTCTAACGAGTATCACAATTTATGTTTTGAGCAGAAATATAAAAAGTATCAGAATTTTTATCTGAAAACTTTCAGTTTTTGGTGGTGAAATTTTCAATATATTTGAATAGGCGTATTTTCGTAATGATATGTTTTCGTGGAAAAATAAGAAGAATATTTGTCTGGATACTCTTCTGTTCTAGAGCTGTATGTAATACTGTGCTATGAAGAGCGGAGAACCTGATCAGATTGCAGCTGCACAGACGCTATGCGCGGCCCCAACCCCCATCCTCACCCTTTGTTATAATTTCTGTTATTGTTCAGTTCATTTATTTCCATATGGTCTCGCGCACAGGGCCAACCCAGCGGACATGCACACAAGGTTGAAACACCGTCGTTTCAACTTTGATTCAACGTAAATGACGTTTAATCAAGGTTGAAACTGCATTGTTTCAACGTTGTGTGTCCATTGGTAACATGGATCTTTGAGCGCATGTGAAAATACGGTCTGTCCGATCAGCCTACATATCTGGGTTTTGATCAAACTGTATTTTGTCTATTTATTGTCGTGAACCCAGTTTGCTTGAAGCGAACATGTTGATACCACCAGTTGTTGGCACTGTATTGTCGTAAAATCTACATTACTTGTTAACATTTTCCTGCCAATCGTATTTAATACAGTGTACCTCAGTACATGAATACGCACTTATTATGTAACATAATTTGTCAAATCCAAATGTCCATTTATCTTGTATGTCAGGGTAGACAGTTTTTATTGTTTTTTTGTTTGTTTGTTGTTTTTTTTTTTTTTTATTTGTTTGTTTGTTGTTGTTGTTTTTTTGTGTATTTTTTGTTTCTCCATATGTAACACTTATAAAACTAGAGACACACAAAATGGATCATTTATGACATTTGGATGGTGGGTAATCATTTGGATGGTGACTTAAACGACTTAAACCATTCCAAAGAGGTCGTATAGATGACACAATCCCAGGTACAGTGAAGTATGTATCAAATATGAGCCGGGGCACAGCATTTCCTGCAAGATTGCATGTGCGCCCAGCGAAGACTCAGATCAGCTTGTGCATCCGCAAGGATCCGAAGCCTCTTTAAGCGGACAGAAAAGACTCGTCAACCTGCGCATGCTGATTGAGTCTTTGAGTCTTCCCTGGGCTTGTGGGAAATGCTGTGACTTAAAACGGCTGTATCCATTTCCAAGCGTTGTACTGTTAATTGTTTGCTTATCAGTTATGAACTATAGTTATGTATGCATAGTATTCATATGTAAACTGCTGTTGACTCAAAATAATTATAACGACTTTCAACGTCTCTTTGTAACTGAGATACACCTTGGGTCTGTAAGTGGGCTAATTTGCACTGCCCTCGTATGATATATCATAAATATGAACATTACATAACATATGCATATGTTCATTATGGAGGTAAAGGCAAGCAGAGTGGAAATGTTGTTAAAACGGTTCCAGTTTAATTAACGACAGTGGCAGTGGCGACCCCAGTAGTATGACGAAACTATACCGTACGATATACCTGGGTCAATTTATTAAACATTTCTTTGATAAAAAAAAAAAAAATGTCTATTTTTGAGGAATATGGAGTCTTTAAAATGTTTTCGAATAATTTTAAATGTTGTCAAGGAAGTGTTTGTGGACTACGCCAAACATACAAGGGGCGCAAATCTGCCTGACCTTTTATTATATATATATTGCAGTTATCTTCCCTTCGTAATAAGCTGTCCCGAAAAAGTGTTGAATTTCTCGAAGAAAAAAAAACAAAAACGAAACACTGCGGATTTATTGTGAAATGGCTGTTTTATAACGACCTGTAATAGAAGAAATTCCGTGGCTCGTAAGACAATTGGATTTCATAAATTTCGAATTGGAATAAAACCAAGGTAGTAAAATTGATCGATTCTGCAGAGAGAGAGAGAGAGAGGCAGACAGACGGACAGAGAGAGAGAGAGAGAGAGAGAGATTCAACATGAAGTGAACAGAAATTTAATTTACTAGAGAGTAGATGCAGTATTAGTAACAATGTTCGGACTATAGTAAAAAAACGAAGTGAGCTGTTATGTGTGTTCAACGTGCCGCCGGACAGTTAGTTTCCCATCATATGAAAAGGTACTAAATCCGTGGCATTGGCACTTGCATTGAATTAAACCTAAGCCCAGTACCTAACATTATTTAAATCCATCTAGACATTCAACGCAGCTCCGTGTATTTTCGTACAAATTGGGAAATGAAATCAATATCTTATTTCTTGCCAATTTGCCACACACTTGCCATGCCTTAGCCGGCCTCGGTGGCTCAGTTGGATGCGCCGTCAGACTGGAGACCAGGAGGTCGTGGGTTCGACCCCCGCCAAGGTCGGCAACATTCTTGCGTGGAGATTGATCATGAAATTCTCTCCCTTCCGCTGATTCAAGAAAGGCAGTTGTCAGTTTCTGGCGAAAGAATGTGCACAATACTGGTTAACCGCTTAGAGGACTAAGCCTGCCCAGTAAACGTGTGGTTAGGTAAACTGATCGCGCTCGACATAACCCCATTGGGTTGACTGGGCCGTAAAACCTCAACACAAACACACTTGCCATGCCCTAACAATGGTAATTTATTATATGTTGCTTTGTTTGAATGACTAACATGAGCAATGTGCAGGGCTCAGTAGGGCAGGGCAACCCGGAGAAAGATTGAATGGAAGGGAAAGTCAAGGGCCCCGGCATATATAAATATATCAACCGCAACGTCAGAAAATGTTACCTTCCTACATGTGCGCACAGCAAAGATTCAGATCAGCCTGCGCATTTGCACAGTCTGATCAGGTCCGTCGCTGTCCGCTTACAGAACCATTGTACACTGTAGAGCATATCAAAAGATACCACTGACTAGACTATTGGTGCTCGGGATCTTCTGAAACACCGTATTCGCATATGCTTCAAGACATCTTTCCCTCGATATACGAGGGATGTTCGAAATGAATTGCTCATTGTCCTTAGCTCGATATCCACGTGGGGCACGATAAAAACCAATACATACCTGTATAGGGCTATTCAATATCTACACAATGGTGTATAAATGTACATGTTAGATTATTTGTTTGTTTGTTTGATTTGGGCTTAACGTCGCTTTCAACCTTTTTCAGTCATATCGCGACGGTGTCTGGATGTGACAGGGAGCTCAATGCTCACTTTTAGAGTGCTGCCTCACTGTAATATTATGCCCGAGACACTTTGACATGATATTCCACCCAGTCACATTATACTGACACTGAGCTGACCAGTTCTAGCTCTACTTTCTTAATGCTGAGCGCCAAGCGAAAGAGCAGCTAGTACCAGTTTTAAAGTCTTTGGTATGACCCGGCCGGGGATCGAACCCGCAACCTCCCGGTCACAAAGCGGACGCTCTACCACTGAGCCACTGTGCCGGTACATGTTAGATTAAGTGTAAGGCATAAAATTTGCCATTTGAATACACGCAGTCATTGACCATTGCAGTAAAAATGGTTGGTAGAAGCGTCGACAAAAAAGATGAAATACGGGCTTACATCAAAGCTCGCTCAAAGCTTGGTTGTTCTTTGAAGAAGCTGATGACTGAAATTTCTACTGTTTTTGGACCTTCTTGTGTATCTTATGACACAGTTCGGCGGTGGAAAAAGAAATTTGAGTCTGGTGGAGAGTCCATCAAAAATGCATCGAAATCAGGTAGGCCAAAATCTGCATCTCGTAAAGAAATCGTTTCCAAAATAAAGGAAATCATTGAAGGAGATGCCAGATTTACAGTTCGTGATATTGCACGAAAGGTAGGCATATCACTGTCAACGGTTCACCTTATTTTGAAGAAGCATTTGAAAGTCAGAAAGATTTCTGCAAGATGGGTGCCACATCTGTTCACTGACGAGCAAAAGAGGCAACGGGTTAAAGTGGCCATAAAGCTGCTTCAAATGTTTCCAAAATATGACAAAAAGCAGTTTGCCAATATCGTCACAGGTGATGAAACCTGGGTCCAATATTTTGAGCCCGTGAGAAAGGTTAGCAATAAGATCTGGGCCACTAAACACAGCAAACGCCCAATAATTGCCAAACGTTCTTTGAGTACAAAGAAGGTTTTGTATGCAATCTTCTTCTCTGGTGAAGGAGTCGCAATAAAAGTGCCAGTGAAAAAGGGCAAAAGCATCACCGGAAAGTACTACAAAGACGTAGTACTGAAGAAACTGAAAAAGTATTATCAGAAACGACGCCCTGCCACTGGTTTTAAACATGTCCGTCTTCTACATGACAATGCCCAAGCTCATACCTCCGCAATAGTTACGGCGTGTTTGAAGAAAGAAAAAGTAACTGTTTTGCCTCACCCCCCGTATTCCCCAGACCTTGCCCCATGTGATTTCTTTTTGTTTCCGAAATTGAAAGCATTCCTTGCTGGGCGGAAATACCAGTCCCGACAGGCACTTGGATCTGCCATTCATCAGTACCTTATTACTGTGCCCAAATCAGCGTACCGTGACGCCTTCAAGAAGTGGATACATCGGCTGAAACTTAGCATTTCTAGCCACGGGGAGTACTTCGAGGGCATGAAATGAGTACTTTTGGGCTAACTTGAAATTTGAAGTCTCCAGGTAGAAATAAGCAATTCATTTCGAACATCCCTCGTATGCTTCTTTGAAAATGTGCCTTCGAACGTGTACGCCTTCGAGCTTATACGCCTAGCGAATAATAAGATTAGCCTGCGCATTTGCGCAATCTGATCAGAATCGTCATTGTCCGTCTTCAGAAGCTTTGAATTCTTGGCTGTACACAGGGCGCCCAGCGAAGACTCAGATCAGCCTGCGCGGGATGCGCAGGCTGATCTGAGTCTTCGCTGGGCGCATCTGTGTGAAGGTACATTATATCACGTTGTGGATATTATCATGTACAATAGGCTGTAGCGTCATAGGCCTTATCAGGGTAAACTATCTTCTGGGCATATGCTAACAGCGATGGTCGAGGTCTTTGATGTCAACTCTCGGGGCCGATTCGGCAGACGACAAACTGATGATCCTTTTTTTTCGCAGAAAATAGGCTTTGTCATTTAATGGAAATTGTCTCCTTGCATGAAAAGTCAAAACCTTAGGAGACAATTTGCATCAAATGCCAAAGTCTATGTTATGGGGAAAAAGAAAAAGATTTCAGATTGTCGGCTGCTTTAATTATTACCCAGCATGCTAAATGTTAAAGTCTACAGTCTTCAATGATTCTGTAGACGAATAGCCAATGCCATCATCAACCCTTGTCCTGTTGAATAAATTAAAATGCCATACCCATTTCTAATTTTCAGCCAATCGGATTACAGGTTGTTGATATAAATTCACATACAGTCGAACCTGAATGGCTCGAACACGGATGGCTCGTTTACTATGGCTAATTCGAACTCGTTTTTGAGTCTCTACTGAATTTCTTCCGATAGCTCAAGAAAACAAATATTTTGGGAACTTTTCTTATTTTATCATGAAATTGTATGTTGTGTGTACTCATTAGAATCGCCTCATCGAGGCGATTCTAATGAGTACACACAACATACCATTATTGTATAGAAGATCGAAAATACTTCGGATCCTTAAATTATCGCCATTTGCTTCCGGATCTGGCGCCATGATTAACCCTCAGTGGCTCGAACTACCCATATCTCGAACAAATTTCTATTGTCCCAAAGATGTTCGAGCCATTGAAGTTTGACTGTACTTAATAGCAAAAAGTGCAGATCCAGATCAGTTGGTTTTTGAAGAAGCCAACTGATCTGGATCTACACTGCAAAGGCAGGACATATCCGGGTTCAGCAGGACTGGGGCTAACCTACATGGATGTGCAGGCTGATCTGGGCTTGCGCTGACCGTATATACCCTGAAAATCCGTGATAACATGACGCGGCTTAGCTGTTTGGCCTTAAAGCGCCAATCAAATTGGCAGCAGACGACATTTTCAGTAGTTTTATTATTATTATTTTGTATTATTATTATTATTATTATTATTACTACTACTAAAAATAAGACTTGACATTTCATGTGAACCGTCTGCCCACCAGACGGTTCACAGAAAAGGTCAAGTCTTATTTAAAAAATACAAAAAAAAAAAAATGTCGTGTGCTATAGTTGTGATTGGTGCTTTAAGGGTTAAAATTGTTAAGAGATGGCCGCATGGCCGAGTTGTTTATAGCGACCCTGACTTCGGCTCAAGATGCATGGGTTCGAAACCCACAGGATGTGGAACTCATCTCATGTCCTTGCGGCGTTTCATTGGAGAGAGCCGTTCATTATAAGTCATCCGTCGTCTCGATATCAATGAATTGCTGTTAAGGTGAAAAAGACAAAATCATCCATCCGTCCATCCATCCGAAATTAATGAGGTAGAAAAATAAAAACAAAATACATATCCGATGAACCTTTGTCACTCCCCGGGGCAAATTCAGCAGACGACAAACTGATGACACTTTTCTTATTTTCCCCAGAAAATAGGCTTTGACATTTCATGCAAACTATCTCCTTGAGACAGTTTGCATGAAATGTCAAAGATATTCTCGGGGGAAAATAAGAAAAGAAATATTTCAAATCGTCTGCTGATTTTTTTCCTAGCATGCTAAGCGTTAAGGGGAACAGATACACCGGCAAATAATTCTGACATTTGACTCCGTCCTATATTTGACTCCATCTAATTGTGGGTTACCCTTCAAGGAAAGAATTTGCTCCGGTGAGGTATAATTCTTTCCTTTAAGAGGAAACTCAATTTTTGAAAGATATGAGATACTAAAGAGGCGATTTTGTGTCAGCAAAAGTTGTCTCCCTTTCCAAAATGACGACAACTTACTTCAGATGATCAATTAACCTTAAAGGGCATTGGCTCTGTACGCAATAAAGTTCACTGCCTCCTTAACAGCGCATGCGCATCCCACAATTGTTCCAGATCCTGCTTTTAAATTTTATACCTGTATAATTTCACACAAAATCGTAGGTATTCTAGGGTACATACGTGAAAAAAACATGGCTTACACTGACGGTCAAGAGCTGGAGGAGAAATTATCAGCTTGGGGGAGGAGATTAAGTGATTCTGAACATATCGAAGAGCACGCGCAGCATTCTCCAGGACCACATGATAAATTAAATGAGAAGTTAGCGCAATGGGGAACGTCACTTGATGATGAGGCTGGGGATCATGCCCATGTACCTCCAGTTAACCGCCATGATGCCCATGCGGAGGTATCACCGCAAGGCAAAAGGAGATCACATCATCACAAAAAGGAGAAAGATGAGGAACACGCGCCGCATTCCCCGAGATCGCACAATAAGCTGAATGAGAAATTAGCACAGTGGGGAGCGTCACTAGATGACCAGGAGTTAGAACCAACTAGGCATGAGGAGACACATGGCAAAAGGAGATCGCATCATACTGGAAAGGAGAAGAACGAAGCACATGCGCATCATTCTCCTACTGGTATCGACCAGCAGTATCTAGACGAGAAATTGTCAGCTTGGGGAAGACATATAGATGATCAGAGTGAAGAGAAACACAGAGAACACACAGATCATTCTTCAACTGGTCACGACGGACTTTTTCATAAATTGGGACATGTCAAATCAACAGATGTTGAAATCGAAACTACAAGGAAGGGGTTACAAGACAAATTGTAGGGCATAAATACGGAAATAACAGAATATTTAAAGGTTGGTTCTAAACTGTTATCTTCTAGTAGTAGTAGTAGGTGGAGGAGTAGAAGTAGTAGTTATGTAGCCATATCAACGCTTTTGTATGTTATTTTCGGTTCTTTCAACAATGCTTCAGATATATCGGCTCGGTTAGAGTGGTGCGCCCTCTTGCCGAAACGCTCAGCAGGAGATTCCTGTCTCTCTTCAAGTAAGTTCAGATGTTGAGGCCTTTTTCTTATCTACACCATTCTCCTATACCTTGGTCACAGCTCGACGTAAATGAAGTATTGTTGACAACACAAGGAAACTTATACAACGCGACCCTATAGTTTTGTTTCGAGGTTTCGGGGGCGCGATTGTACAGATATGTTTTCGTGGACATTTCATACCCATATAGAGTCGCACGTCTGTCTCTAAATACTACCCTAGCGGTCCATTTTATATAAGTCAGGGCACATCACTCCTTACATGAGTGCATGTGCGCCCATTGAAGACTCGGATCAGCCTGTGCATCTGCGCAATCTGGTCAGACTTTTTGCAGGGCACTCTTTGGGTTACCCAGAATTCAAAGCGTCAACAAGAGGACAGCGGCGAAGGCTGGATGCTCATTTGTTTCCTTTTTTTTCCTGGGTGGGCGTAAAAATAATTCCGTTCAGGCTATATATCTCAACTATATTTTGATATATACGAGGCCTTCGTATGCCACTGACCTTCATGTAGTTAAAGCAGAACTTGTAATAGGAATTATTGGAGCCATTCCAGATCAGCCTGCGCAGTCTGATTAGCTACTTCAATGTATGCTCCGGACAGCCACGAATTCTAGGCATCTTCAGGTAGAGTGCAAAGATTGATCAGACCCCGCTTATAATATGAACATGGAAACGTATCTACAGAGTATGTAGGCGAAGATTAAAAATGTTGATGCGCAGACGCGAGCCCCGAAGACTACTTTTCGCATAGTTTGTTTGTGTTGGGGTTTTACGGCCCAGTCAACCCATTGCGGTCATGTCGAGCGCGGTCAGTTTACCTAACTACACTTTTACTGGGCCTAAGCGGTTAACCAGTATTGTGCATATTCTTTTGCCAGAAACTCACAGCTGCTCTTCTCCTAGAAAATACTGAGCCACCGAGGCCGGCATGGCGCGAGTCAAATGATATCTTTTTTATGTTTGCTTTTTGACATGTGCGTACCGTGTTGCGTAAACCTTTACCACTCTCTGAGCTAATTCAGCAACGACAAATAGATTATATTTTCTTATTATTTTTTTTTTTTTTTTAAATAGGATTTGACATTTCTTGTAAACTGTCTCCAATGGAGATAACTTGCATGAAATGTCAAATCCTGTTTTCTGAAAAAAAAAATAAGAAAAAATATCTTAATACGCCGTCTACCCAGCCTGTTAAGCGTTAAGCTGGAACTGGTATGGCGCTTCGATACACAGAGACTTTCTACATTTGATCACCCTCCGTTTTGACATGGCTTAACCCTCCAAGCGCAGTCACAACAGCAGCAGACGACATTCTAAAATATTTTTTTATATTTCCGAGACAGTAAGGTTTGACATTTCAACTGAATCGTCTGCTAGTCATCTGACACAATTTTGAATGGAGCTTTCAGGGTTGAATATTGTTGAAGTAGATTTAAAACACAAATTCATCATAGATATTTTTAAAGTGTTAACATCATTTTTTATCGAATAAAAAAATGTTCATCTGAAGGACGGTGGCACAGTAGTATAACTGTTCTAGTCCACTGCCTCTTCCAGTGCGCATGCGCATACTACCCACGTTCCGGAAGCTGAACAGCAGTTTATTCAGTTTTATACCTATATAATTTTACATAACCTGAAATACTGTAAAGCGGAGCATTTAATGATAATGATAATTTTGAGATAATTTTCTTTTTTCTCCACAAAAACATATGTTGTAGGTACTCATTAGAAGCGCCTCGGTGAGGCGCTTCTAATGAGTACCCACAACGTATGTTTTTATGGAGATTTTTATCCCAGAATTATCGTCAAGTTGTCCTCCTTTTCAAGTTCTCTGCAAAGTTAAATAAGATTGTAAAGATATTGGATTTATAAGAAAGGAGATTGTAGGCCAGATATGGCTAACACTGACAGTCAAGATTTAGAGGAGAAATTATCACCCTGGGCAAGGAAAATTGGTGAGCAGGGGCAAGGCGAGGAACATGCGCACCATTCTCCAAGATCAAGTGCTGCGCTGAATGAGAAGTTAGCGCAGTGGGGAACGTCAATAGATGACCAGGGTGGGGATCCGGTCCATGTTTCTTCAACTACCCACGAAGAAATACATGGGGAGAGATCACCGCATAGAAAAAGGAGATCACACCATCGCGATAAAGAGCAGGAGGAAGACCATGGGCGCCAGAAGGAAGAACATGGGCGCCATTCTCCTTCTGGTGTGGATCAAAAGTATCTGGATGAGAAGTTGTCACCATGGGGAAGGAAAGTTGGTGAGCAAGATCATTCTCCAAGATCACATGATGAACTGAATGAGAAGCTAGCACAGTGGGGAACGTCAATAGATAACCCGGATGGGGCCCTTGACCGTACATCTCCACCTATCCACGAAGATATTCATGAAGAGATACATGTATCAGCACATGGAGGAAGATCGCAGCATCATGAAAAGGAAACGGAAGAACATGCGCCTACAGGTGTTGATCAAGGGTACCTAGATGAGAAATTAGCAGCCTGGGGAAGAAAGGTAGAGGATGAACCCATGGATCAGTCTTCGACTGGCGGAGATCGCCTCTATGATCAAATTACAAACGTTGAGTCAACAGATGTTCAGTTCGAATTTTTCACAAGGAAGGGGCTGCAGGAGAGATTGATGGAATGGGGTATAAATTCTGAAACTATCGAATATCCAAAGGTTGGTTTTAACCTGGTAATCTTAGTCTAAGTATGGTAGTAGTAGAAGTTGTAGCATTCTTTGCTGTGGTTTAATTATTATACAGCAAAACTTCAATGACTCGAACAACGATGGTTAGTTTACCGTGGCTAATTCAGACTTGCTTTTGAATTCTTCCGATAGCTATAGAAAACAAATACATTTATTTAGGGATATTATAGGGGCAGTTCCGTATTTTATTCTGAAATTGTATGTTGTGTGTATTCATTAGTATCGCCTCATCGAGGCGATTCTAATGAGTACACTCAACATATCATTATTGAATACAAGGTCGAAAAGACATCTCTGAATTATCCCCATTTGCCTTTTGACATGACGCTATGATTAACCCTCAGTGGCTCGAACACATTTCCATGGTCCCAAAGATGTTCGAGCCTTTCAAGTTCGACTTGTGTGGTTGTGAAAACGGTCGCTGTTACAGAACCTAGTATAGTCGCGGTTATTTTAACTGCGAATAACAGAAATGAAGCAGGATTTACAAGTTTTGTGATACCAATATATACCCAATGTTATAACATATGCTCTATTTTGATGATTACCCACAGCAAATTTTGAATGTTGACGGGTGATATGGTCCACACAAAAATAACCAACTTTGCTCAGAGTTTAAAAATAGATCGTGTTATTGAAATAAAATAATTATAATACAACAACATTTTATCTTTATGCGGGGTATACACGCAAATTCCTTCAGTATTGAGTCCTTATCCGAAAGGTTGAAATACTGGTCCGTGAACGCTATCATCCAAACCACGTGATTCTCTAACGCGAACTATTATAAGTAGCGCCAAAAACAAGTCCTGTGATATACGCGAACAATGAAGAACCAGATCAGCTTCTGGATCGTCCCAGCCGATGTCCCAGCAGTCTGACTAAGACTTCCGTTTATGCATCCCGCAGTACTGGTGAGTTTGTAAGGGAAGAATCTGATAAAACGACATATCCGGAAACTGCTCTAGTTCTTTTCTCTTCCGTGCATGTTCCCCATATAGCATATCTCCATGATTATTATTATATTATTATTACACTATCACATGTTTGTTTTACATTTCGGACGAAAATACCCATCAGAGAAAAAAATACCCCAGCTGTCACCCACGGTCATTGTCACAGAAGTTTTATTTGTACATGTATTTACGTCCCACCTACCATAAGGTGCGTGAGATTAGCCCATCTTGCGGGCACACAATGTTGAGACAACGCATCAATGTCGATGCACTATGACGTTGCATCGACGTTAATGCGACGTTGTATAAACGTCATGAATGTGCTCTGTTGAACCGTAAATTTCTCATTTCGTAAATTTCACACCCATAAGAAGAATTGGTACCAATACGTCACATTTGCCAAATGTGAAATTTACGTATGGTCAGTTTCGATAAATTTTGGGGTCTAAAATTTGTACTCAAATTTCTCATGTTGATAATTTCTGTCGTGTGAAGAATTGGTAAGTATTCGTCACACCTGTGAAGAACTGGTGCGACTTTTTCTCGGGTGTGAAGAATTGGTACCAATTCCTCACACATGTGAAGAATTCGTTTATGATTTCTGACGTGTAAAGAATTGGTAAGTATTCGTCACACCTAGCTGTGACCTGTGTTTTTTTGTTGTTGTTGTTGTTTTTTTTTTGGGGGGGGGGGGTGAAGAATTGGTACCAATTACTCTTACATATGTGAAGAATTGATACCAATTCCTCTTACATGTGAAGAATTGGTACCAATTCCTCTTACATATGAAGAATTCATGAAAATATTGCTACGACCAATCGTCCTCTTTCGTTGATTCCAGTAGAGCAGTTGTCAGCTGATGGAGAAAGAATTTTCACGAAGTACTGGTTAACTGCCTCCGGGAGGCTTGTCCAGGAATATTGTGGTTAGGTCAACTGACCGTCAATAACCTTAGCTGTTGATCGTAGACGTCAAACACTAAATCAAACAAACAAACAAAGCAAAATAATAATAATAATAATAATAATAATAATAATAATAATAAATAACAAATGCCAAGAATAGCTCCGTAACCACTCAGAAGAATCAGCGCATTTGTTTTTCGTTGCACTGATTGAAGAATATACCAAGTTTCTAAATCAGAAGTAAAAAATAATTATATGGAAGGCCCAGGGAGTGTCACAATAAAACAACGCAGCCTATCCCAAGCACCAAGAGGAAGAGGAAATCCCTCCGAACAGAAACCACATAATTACAAATAAACATTAGCAGAAAAATTAGCTCTTGCTAAGACTTGCTTTTATAGTTACACAGGCTGGCGGGTCTACTGCGTATTTCTCTCACACGTTGGTATGAAATCCCTGACGTATTGGTACCAATTCTTCACGCGCTATGAGGAATTGGTACCAATTCATCACGGCTTGAAATTTACGAAGTGTGAAATTTACGGTTCAGCAGTGCTCGCTGGGCTAATGGATTTGGTACGGAATCCATCGGCGCTTATATCCACGTCCGCTTGGTACGGAACCCATCGGCGCTTATATCCACGTCCGCGTTGATTCTTGTCTGCACTGGATCTTTTGAGACAATAAGCGAACTATTATCAGATTCGCACGAATACAACATCTCTGAGATAGCATTAAGACAGGAGAAAGAGTTTATAAATTTTGATGAATTTTATCCCCATTATCCAGGTCAGGTGGTGAGATAGTAAGCCCAAAAATGTAGCTTCCCAGCACTATGTATACTTAGCTTGTCTGCACTCTGTCTGTTGAACCACTTGGCAGGTTCTTACCCTGTACAATTAGTTCATTGGGACAGTACAAAGAGTTGATTTTTGGTGACTGACAGAATTTTCAAAGACAAAAGGCGAGTTAAAATGTTATTGTTTTGCCAAAATATACTTTTTTCCACCCTGTCTCTTGAACCAGTAAGAGATTCTTAATATTAAACTTACTTGTCTATTGCACAGAGACACCCTTAAGTGTCTGTTAGGTTTTGGTGATGAAGCCGTTTTCAGTGTCAGAAGGAGGGTAAACATGCATTTTGTCAGATTAAACATTTTTGCAGTAGGTCTTTCGCTATTATACTTTATAATTTCTAAACCATTTATAATCTAATTTGTAAATGTACTGAATTTATCCTCTGCCCCCTTCTCCCTCCGCCCTCCACACCCTCCATTCCCTTTGAGGCTGAATCTTGGTATATAGCATCGGGAATGCAAGGTCTACCAAGTTTATTCAAATGATGATCCTAGGATGACCTTTGACCTTTTTACGGCACAGTCAAATTTCTGTCCTAGTTGCTGTGGCAATACTGGAAGAATGTTGCATGGCATCTGCAGATCTCCAATAGCTGATTTTTTCAGGTGAGCGAATCGTGGTCCATGAGCCTCTTGTTTAGTTTTGTCAAGCTGTCATCTACATGTTTGCTATACCCACAATTTGATCTGCTTTATTCAAATAAAAGAAGCCAGTTATCTTCAATTACGACCCTTTTGAATAAAAACTTACCCAGCAACAGAATAATAAAAATACAGTTGACCTTAGGAAAACCTACATTTCACATTGATATTTGAGCAATAAAGATCCATGCTACATACTTAAAGTTTGACCAAAATCGCCATTCTGTTTCGATAGGATACATGAATTTTCTAACATTTATGCTGCAAACATCAAAGACCCAGGCCAGCCTGCGCATATGCGCAGGCTGGCCTGGGTCTTTGATGTTTGCATATGACATTTGGAAAATGTGTTTTCTCATATTTTGCCCCAGCTATATGTATTTGATATGTAACTTAAGAAATCGGCCCTTATGCCATATGTATCCTCACAAACTGATCAGGCTCTTCACTGTTCATCGATAATTTCTACAGGAGCCGCTGGTTCTGAAGGCGTGTAACGAACATCTTGATCATACTGCGTGAAAGCACAGCCCGAGCTGTGCCTTTGTTGATCGTTTATACGATAAGGTTCGTTTTATCACATTGCGTCATACTTGGTTTCGTTGGCAACCAGTTTTATGTAAAGACTTATCAAATTTCTTCGGTTTTAGTGTTTTCTTTGTTATGATAATGCCTTTTAAAGTTGTTTACCTACATGAGAAAAGAATGACTTTAACCTTTACCACTCTCTGGGTTAATTCAGCACACGACAAATTGATGATATTATTATTATTATTATTTTTTTTCCCAGAAAACAGGTTTTTACATTTCATGAAAAGTGCCTCCATTGGAGACAGTTTGCACGAAATTTCAAATCTTGGTTCCTGGGAAAATGTAAGAAAAAAGTCGCCTGCGGAAATTTTTACCCAGTGTGCTAAGCGTGAAATAGAGATGCTATCTTGCGTATCGGACGCAGTTGTTTGGGTATTTGACCGAGAAAGTGTGTCAAAACATATTTGGTAATATACCAGTCATCTGTAACCACTCTCTCCTCCCACCATTCGGATAGTGTGGTGCATGAAGGGGAAAAGTAAATGCCTTATCTTTTGGTGGGGTTAGTCGGACTAGGACTTCAGAGATTATAGCACCTGATCAGATTTCTGAGGATGGGGGACACAGAGTGGTGATATTACCACCTGTTTGTGTCCACTATGCAAGGTTCTAGCGGGGTTCCGTTCAACGACAATTCATTGACCCTGTATTTCCCCGAGGGTGGAGCCGTGGTTACTAATGGTTGATTGCATGAGCAAGAAACTGCGAGTTAAACGGGTCGAGGTTCATGTTCCCAGTGGGCATGCAACGTTAAGACAACGTCGCATCAGCTTCGATGCAACGTTATGACGTTGCATCGACGTTGATGCGACGTTGTATAAACATCAAGTGTCCATCTGTAATATTAAGAACACAGAACATAATCCCAGCCGACACATGACGTTGAGACGACGTTGTATAAACGTCATGTGCCAGCTGGGTATAAGCTTTCAGGCGCGTTGACTTTGTTATTGTAAATTAAACATGAGCCGGGGCACAGCATTTCCTACAAGACTGCTTATGCAGGACACTCTATGGCTAACTCAGGATCCAAAGCGTCTTGAGACGGACATTGAAGACTCTGATTAGGCTGCACGAATGCCCAGGCTGATTGGAGTCTTTGTTGGGGCACATATAATCATTTTGGAAATGCTGTGCCCCGGCTCATATGTAAATAACAGAGGTTTGGCATTAAAGTGAGCCATTGTTGTTCTGGGGAATGGTATGCTTTGAATGATATTTGTGCGGAATTTCGGACGCGACGGGGTAGCAAGTTATTCAGAACTGGACCATTCTGACTTGTTAAAGGAGGAGTATTGATAATTCTGGGATAATTTCTACTATTTCTCAATAAAAGCACGTTGTGGTTACGCATTAGAAACGCCTTGCCGATGCGCTTCTAATGAGTACTCACAATATACAACATTTATGGAGAACTGGATAAACACTTCAAGATCATCATCAGTTACGCCTACATAACAAGTCCGCTGCATATATATATTGTATATACAATCAGTTTTTGTAATACTCCCAAGAAATATGACAGTGTACCAGTTTGATAATTACCTCGAGTAAATTTGAATGTGTCATCCCAGCGGGCACATGACGTTTATACAACGTTGCCTCAACGTCGATGCAACGTCATGACGTTGCATCGACGTTGAGGCGATGTTGTATGAACGTCATGTGCCCGCTGGGATGATAAGGTTCACACGGAAACAATCAGCATTGCCCGAGTAATCATCAAAATGGTGCTCTTGTCGCAGATATTATTGTATAATAAAATTCTTTAACTTCTGTACGAAATGGCATGCAAGACCGTTTTTGTAAAACGCCAAGTATGAACAGTTTTCTCATCCGAAATGCTGTGACTATATTATACAAGCCGTATCATGGGAAAACAGCCGTTGTTGCATATGCGCGCAGCAGGGCTCAGGCAAAGCCTTTGCATCCGCTCAGTCTCGCCAGAACCTATCCCAGCAAACGCATAAAGTGGTTATAACGTCACTGCAATGTCAAGATGTTGCAGCGACGTTGTTGCGACGCTGTTTGTTTGCTGGGTATGCTGTTCGCTCTAGGGGCCAAGCGGAAACTTCAGCCGTGACCTTAAGGAGCCGGGCATGCGCACTGGAAAATTGATTCGACGGGAGGTCCGAAGAGTCTCTCGCGACGCGGCTCATATTTCGTGAACCATGCCATACCAAACACGTGATTCTCCACCACATCCCAGCTAGCATTCTTTATAAATCTATAGCGGGCCGTTATCGGCCCGTCAGCTACCCTGACGGGCCGATAACGGCCTGCTATAGATTTATAAAGAATGCTTACTGGGATATACTCACCAAGATCCATTTCTGCATAACAAGGCTCAAATATTTACATATGTATTTTCAGGCCTTAACTGAAGATGAAGCAGAGTTGTATATTTCGAATCTCGAGGGCACATTTGCGAAGAATATCCTGCTTCACGATAAAATGATGAATTTGTATCTGTTCTGTGGACCGCGTGACGCCAGCATAACACTCGGAGACCTGGGAAAGATAATAGGCGCGACTGGAGAGCTAAACCTTGTAAGTGCTAAACTACTAGAGGATAAACTCGGACTAAAAGAAGGCCTGATTACAGCATTGGGACTAATAAATGATTATAGACGTGATATAAAGACAGTCTTGGACAATAGGCTAATGGATGGAACGTATTCTAAAATTCACTTCTACCCGATGGTGACAACCGCCACAACAGCCCTATCGCCCGAGGGGCTCAGGCAATTTCTGAAACATACCGGTCATACACCGGTAGTAATTGACGTTTCTAAAGGAAAATTGTTATAAAAGGAAAGGAATGTATATTAGGACCATAGCCAGGAAAAGAAATATTACTAGGCCGAAATGAAGCACATTCAGCTGTCTATATCCTTAAAACACTGCTCTCAAATGCAGCAGACGACACTTTGAATTTCTTTTTTTCATTTTTCAGAGAAAATAAGACGACATTTCATGTAAAGTGTCTGCCTAGCAAACAATTTACATGAAATGTCGTCTTAATTTCTCTGAAAAATAACATCAATTTTAGAATGTCGTCTGCTACAGATTTGCTCAGGGTCACTCTTTTATCACAAAACAAAAATACGATAGGTCTATAGCTGCAGCAATACACTATAACAGTATTGCTGCAACATTGTAACAGAACATTGTAACAGTTTTGCTACAACATTGTAACAATACGCTGCAACGTCATTGCGGTGGCACAAATATCAAATTTTGCTGAATACTGATGCGATTTTCTTCTTGTTTTCATATTGTGATATTCATGGTGCTGTTGGCCAATTACAATGCAAAATTAGGATGGGCTATGGCTGCAGCAATACACTATGGCAGCATTGTTGCAGCAAAACCAGTGGGCACATGACGTTCGTACAACGTCGCTTGTATAAAAGATATGTGTCCGCTGGGCAGGTATCGGATTTGGCAGGAAAGCCAAATTTGCTACTGATGATGCAATGTTCTTGCTAATATTCTACAAAAGGACATGAAATATGCAAATCACAATGCAAAATTACAACAGGCTATGACTGAAGCAATAGACACGTACTGTGACAATATTCCTGCCACACTGCGACAATATAAAGTAGCAGTATTGTTGCTGACTGAGGGCTGAATGTCACTGTAATACTGATAATGTTCCTTCTCAGTTGAATGGTACAAAAAGTGACTTCTCTAGATCTGTTGCTGTTGCTGTTGTTGTTTTCAGCTTACAGTGTTATTACCTCTTTCCTCGCTAGTGGTGACATTTGTTGTTTGCTGATAACATTTGCAAACAGTTTGGACCCAGATCAGGCCCGAAAAAAAAACGTTGGGCCTGATCTGAATCCAAACTGTTTGACACTCTGATGGTTGGTATTCCTGAAAGATTTTTTTTTTGAAAAAGTTAATTTAAAAACAAAAAAAAAAAAACACTGACGACAAAAAAGCATGCATAATTACCCAGCATGCAAAGATTTTAGGGACTGGTACAGTTCATTAAGAATGTCTGTCTGACTTAGCAAACCAGTGGTAGTGTTGAGCACTGCAGAAATCAGCAACCTATTACAGCCTACTGTTGTACAACTATTAATGCTCAGCACTTTGGGTAAAAATTTCAGCAGACGTCATATTGGTATTTTTTCTTATTTTTTCCAGAAAACAGTTTTTGACATTTCATGCAAATTGTCTTGGAGACAATTTGCATGAAAAGTCAGAACATGTTTTCTGGGAAAAGTAAGAAAAATATTTCAATATGTCTTCTGCTGAATATTTTACCCAGAGTGCTAAGCGTAAATTAATGTTGTCCTTGAGTATTTATGACACAGCCATGAACGGCGTAAAAGGCATTGTGCAAACTACGCACAAGCAAAAATGTACATGAAATGTTCACTTATACCATATGAGGGCAACAAAGTCCCAGATCAGCCTGCACATTCGTGCGCATTCGTGCGATCATATCATGGCCTTCATTTCCCGCTCACTGATTCAATGGATGGCTCTGATCAAACTGGACTTTGCTATTATATATAGGGCTAAAAGACATTTTTCTTGAATTGGGCATCTGATAGTATCTCTTGTTCATTTTACTGTCCTAATTGGGCAAACAGGATGTGCCCTTGCAAAACATTTTTGGTCACTACAAGGCATTATTACCGTAAAACCCCTAAGTATTGTGACAGACAGGCCTGAGAAAATAGTGTAGACCCAGATCAGATGCTGCAAAATGCAGCATCTGATCTGGGTCTACACTACTTGTCACTTGTCCAGAAATATTTTAGACACATAAGGTAGTAAAAAGACTTGTTGAATATTTTAGGACAAGTATGGTCAGGAGTTTAGGTGTCCCAATATTTGGGATAAATATATCAGTCATAATTTCTACCCTATTTATGCCTTGTGGATTCTTCCATCTGAAAAGTTGGATGGGTCCAGCTAGTATTTTAAGGGATGTTTAACACTGCTGTGGTTTTTGGTGTCTTAAAAGGCAAATGGTACAGATCCTGATCAGGCCCACATTTCAGTGTGTCTGATCTGAGTCTAGAAGGTTCGCCAAAACACACTTGGACACAAGGCACAAATGGGTTATGGTTTAAAACCTCGTTTAAAATTTAATTTTGCGATGGTTTGGGAAAAAGAAAGTTTTTTATCGTTCATAATTTTTCTCCTTGGTATCTAAAAGCCCCTCTTCTTAAACTTCTTATTTTTTTTATTGAAATGTAACAATTTGTGTCTAGAAAAATTCAAAAGTTTTACAATATTTTGTCAGTTATATGTATTATACTAGTTCATGATTCTATTAATGTGTTCTCCATCTTTGAAATATATACATGTACATATATATATTTTTGTATTTTACATTATACCTAACAACAATATTTTTTCAATGCAGTCTCCAGAGTTCTTATTTTAACCATTTGCCTACCGAATTAAAATATCAGCTGGTGGTATTTTCGTACATTATCTTATTTTTCACAAAATTTAAGGCTCAACATTTTGAGACAATTTGAATGAAATGTCAAGCCTTATTTTCTGTGAAGAATAATAAAAAATGCCAGCAGTTGCTGATTTAGAGTGCTAAATTAACAAGGAAAATTGGTTGTATGAGTGCTACACATCCAGACAAGTAGTAATTTTTCATTAACTGTCTACATCCATTGTAATTTCATCTTACTATGAAAGGTTTCATGAAAATAACATCAATGTATTTTAAAATGTTGTTGCTCAGTTTCAAGACAAGATCTGCAGATTGGTATCTATTCATAAAATTTCCTGGACCCATTTTAGACTGAATAAACTCCCCACACACTATATATTGGAAGAGTCCAATTTCAATTTTAGGTATGTCAGGCTATGTGATTTAGATATTCATAAAGAAAAATGACTAAACTACTTGCAAACAGTGGAATTACTAAAGTGAATAAGCAGGTGGAAAGATGCAAGAATTTTATTTCCCAACTCAGACACAAGACAATTTGCATGAAATGTCTAATCCTGTTTTCTGGGAAAAATAAGAAAAATATCATCAATTTGTTATCTGCTGATTAATCCCAGAGAAGGGTAAAGATAAATATTCTACATAGACCTGAGACTGGGTGTACGGTCAATAACTCTAGACAGAGGAATATACAGATTATTTCTCAAAGAAATGGTACAAGCAACACCATGAGCACATTAGGGGCACATGTGGACAGTGAAGGCCCACTTATGCTTGCTTATTTGCTCAGTCTAATCAGGGTCTTGGATAATGTAGACTATAACAATGTATAGCCAAGGTCCTTGTCAGATTGTGTCACATCACTGACTGATCTGTATCTTTACTGTTCATGTATTTCCCAAAGACAACTGTTCTCACAGCATGGCTCATATGTTCAGAGTACTCAATGGGATTGTCATATTAAGGTGACTCCATTTCGTACTCATGTTTTTTAGGAGCAACAAATACTGTTTGATTGAAAAAAATCACCTTGTCTGGTGTTATGGTGCCAGTGTGCAAACTACTTAGGTTGCGTAAATGAAAATGTGTATCTAATCAATCTGTGTGAGGGTGACTGTGCCTATGCTCTGAAACTGTGAGTTTGATATAAGTCAAACTCTCTTTAAAACTGACTCAAATTAATCCTTTAAGTGCCAGTCACAACAGTAGCAGATGTCATTTGAATTTTTTTTTTTTTTCAGAGAAAATAAGGCTTGACATTTCATGTGAATTGTCTGCCTTAAGACAATTCACATGAAATATCACATGAAATATCAGGCCTTATTCTGTCTGGAAAATAAATTTAAAATATTTATACTGCCACCTGCTAGAATTTCGCTTGGCACTTTAAGGTTTATTTGTAGTACCAAGGCAGATCAGAGGCCAGACATTAAACCCTTTTCATGGCAGAAAATCAGAACTAGAAGACACTGAAAAGGTTTGTTAAAATCTTTTATCATTAACTTGTCACAATATATACAAAGTGTATTATGGAATATGTCAACAAATTACATAAAAATTCTTTCATATGTCATATATACAATGAATAGAAGTGTATAATATTTTAAAAGTAATTATCAGAAAGCATGTGATGCACAAAGCTAGAAAAAAGACCCTCATGCCATACACATGTAAGGAAGGCCCATATCAGCCTACACATTTGTGTGATAAGACCATGGACTACATTGCCTGTTTACAGAATCAGTGGATCCTGAAGAATAAACTGACCAAGACCAAATGCCCTGATCACACTGCACAGATGGGCAGGCCATTACGAAAACACGCCTATTCAAATATATTGAAAATTTTACAACCAAAAAAAAGGAAAAATTTCAGACAAAAAATACTGATATTTTTCATATTTCTTCTCAAAGCATAGATTGTGGGTTCTCGTTAGAACCGCCTCGCCGAGGCGGTTCTAACAAGTACCCACAATCTATGTTTTTTAGCAAAATAAGAAAAAATAATGTATACGCCTACAAACCCCAGTTTTACTATATAAAAGTGGGGTTCAAGGGGGTCAACATCATATAGGCATGTTCTCGTGATGCTGACCTGAGCTTTCACTTTTTGCATATCATAAGGCCCTTTCCAACATTAGGCATCACAAAAAGATCACATACAATAAAATCTACTCTAAAATTAAATTATCTGAAAGTCCTGGTTTTAAAGCAATAACAATGACTTAAATCTTACAACAGCATAATTCTATTTATGTTCAACCATATTTACCCTAAGTACTAGGACACCTTAACTCCTCACCATACTTGTTCTAAAATTTGAAAAAAAAAAAAAGTCCATTTTCCTCCTGCTGATGTGTCTAAAAGATTGCTGAATGAGTGGCTTGTTCGTTTGTTTTATTCAGGCTTTATGTCGCTTTCAACAATCTTTTAGTCATATCGCAACAATTTCTAGATGTGGCAGGGAGTTCAATGCTCACTTTTTAGAGTGCTGCCTCACTGAAATATCATGCCCTAGATACCTGACATGATATTCCACCCAGTCACATTATACTGACACTGAGCTGACCAGTTCTGATTCCTAGCTATACTTTCTTAATGCTGAGCACTAAGCTAAAGAGCAGCTAGTACCAATTTTGAAGTTTTTGGTATGACTCGGTTTAAGATCAAACCCGCAACCTCCCGGTCACAAAGCGGACACTCTACTAACTGAGCAAACTCTGCCTGTGAATGAGTGGTAAACAGTATAGACCCTGATCAAGTCCCCTTAAAATCTGCAGAAAACTGTCCAGGAGGGGGAAGCTCATGAGCAATTGAAAGAACACTGGCAATTATAAGCAGTAACTAAAGAGGAATAGTTGGTGAAAATTATGGGATAATTTTCTTCATTTCTCTATGAACACATATGTTGTGGGTACTCATTAGAAGCGCTTCTGCGAGTCACTTCCAAAGATTACTCACAACATATGTTTTTATGGAGAAATAAGAAAAACCTATCCCAGAATTATTGACAAATACTCCTCTTTAACAATTCCTCTGAGTAAACATAAGACTGATGGTAACAAACTGGCATTACTTAAGCTCATTCCATCAAAATGACAATCCATTTAAACCAAATGAATGTTTCCATTTTAGAAGTTGGATCAATCCATTTAATAATGAAAGGGTAGTTTTACAACACTAAAGTTTCCTGTGTAGCTTAATGGCAAGCAGTGCAAATCATTATTAGACGCCGTGTTCTACAGCATCTGATCTGGGTCTACACTGTTTGCTTAAGTCCACCTTGAGGATGACTGGGCATAACAGGGTTAACTTGTGGAAGCTTACTTGCACTGACATTTAGCATGCTCAAGACTCAATAAGCTGACAAGTCATTAACTGCTCTATTAAATTAACCAGAAACAAGAAATTGCCAATAAGCAGTGTTTATTAGACACCCCCATCAGGACCAAACCATAACAGACAGACTAATGAACAGACATACAGACAGACAATATGAAAGCAGTATACCCCATAAACACAGTTTGCTAGGAGTATAAATACCGTATTCGACCTAATTACCGCACATACTTATAAGCGTACAGTCAAGCAATTCCATAGTCTTCAGATTACAGCCAGTGTACTTTATATCTACTTCTTTATAAAGGCATATGTTGTGGGTACTCATTTGAATTGCATCGACAAGTCGATGCAATTCAAATGGGTACCCGCAACATATGCCTTTATAAAGAAAATCACAAAGATAAAAAACACAAAGTCGTTCGTTGATTTTTTTAAAGTGTAACGTTAGTATAGGTAGGTACACATTTTACCAAATCTTTTCCTAGTTTTTTTTTTTTTTTTTTTTTTTTTTTTTTTGAAAAACCTAAGCGCACATTGCGGTAATTAGGTCGAATACGGTATGAGTATAAACTGAGCAGTACCAATCATAAGAAATGGTGTATTCTGAACAAGTGAACAAGCCTTATGAACTAGCTATTAGATGAACAAATTTTAACCCATAAAGCATCAAGCAAACGTGTAGGGGACAACTTTCTAAAACTGATGTTGTTTTCCAGAGAAATTAGGGCTCAAATTTTCATATGAATTGTCTGCCAGACAATGCACTTGAAATGTCAGGTCTTATTTTCCCTGGAAAAAAAAAAAATATATATATATATATATATATTTATATCTAAAAGGTCCTCCCAGCTAGCATTCTACGTAAATCTATATCGGGCCGTCATCGGCCCATCAGCTACCCTGACGGGCCGATGACGGCCCGATATAGATTTACGTAGAATGCTGACTGGGCTCTGCTGTAGTTGTGATTTTAATTCAGCTAGCAAAGACTTCATATCCAGCCAATGAGAGCAAATAATTATCAACTGCATGTGCATAGAGAGAAATCCCAACCCTCAGCTCAATGGAAATGTGATTAATCCATTAATGCTTAGCTTGCTGGGAAAAAATCAGACATTCCGAAATATTTTTTTCCAAGTTTTTGCAGAAAATAGTTTTAATAGTTAATGCAAACTATCTTTTAGGAGTGCATTATTTGGGTTGTACCATGCAAAAAACATGTCCGGGCGTATGCTGATAGTGAAGGCCAAGATCAGACTGCACATTGGCACAGTCCAATCAGGGCCTTTGTTTGTGTTGAGGTTTTATGGCCCAGTAAACCCAATGGGGTCATGTCGAGCGCGGTCAGTTTACCTAACCACACATTTACTGGGCAGGCTTATAAGCGGTTAACCAGTATTGTGCACATTCTTTCACCAGAAACTGACAACTGCCCGTCTTGAATCAGCTGAAGGGAGAGAATGACCGTAGAAAATATTTCATGATCAATCTCCACGAAAGAATGTTGCCGACCTCGGCGGGGGTTGAACCCGCGACCTCCTGGTCTCCAGTCGGACGGCGCATCCAAATGAGCCACCGAGGCCTTAGCTGTCTGCTATCAGAATTATTGTATACTATAGAATGTATGAATGGAGCGTTAAGACCCACAAGAGACTGTGCATGCATGGGATGAATCTGAATCTGTGCATTTTGCACATGCTCGAAGACGCATTTTCACTTGGCGCGGCCCATTTAGATCTATGAGAGCTCCTTGAAGATATCTAGGCATAAATTGGTTACTTTGTTTTCAATAGTACATGTACTAATTATCTTTGATTGGGACTTCTCTATCTCTAATGGAAATGAATGACAGATTTTCTTTCACGAAGATATCTGATGATCTTTTGAACAAAAATTGTCATAATTATGTGAATATCCTAACTGTACAAACCCAAAACCTTGACAGTATGGCTTACTGACGGATTGCCTATAATTGCTGGCTAAATTGTTTTAGGAGCAGTCTACAGTTTGCTCATACATGTTTGTAATTATATCAATTCTGTATAAATGACAAACAAACTCTGAGTGATCAAATATTTCTAAGGTAAAGGCCCTTTGTACAAAACCCCTGCCCCAGCAAAATAAGTAAAGAAAAATTACTTGTTGTTTTGTTTTTTTCCCCAGAAAATATGGCTTGTAATTTACAATGTAAGAAAATATTAATCAAATATATGTAGTTTAAATTTAAAATCTGACAAAAATTTCAAATAGAAAACAAAACAATGAAATATTGCACATAATGACAGAACCAGAAGAAAGACAGTGAGTGCCATCGTAACTTAGTCTTTCAGGATAGTACTAATACATAGTTGTGTCTGATTCATTACCCATGCAAACAAAAATTTACCCTTAACCCTAATCCTGCTGTTCAGGACAACCCCTATCTTTGCAAACAGTGTAGATCCAGATTCTGAAGAAGCCATCTGATCAGGATCTACACTGTTTGTTATTCAGTTTGTGAATTTAAACAAAAACATTATACAATGTAATCTGATTGGCTGATAGTCAGAAATGGGTGTGGCTAATTAAATTATTCAGCAGGATAAGGGTAAAGTGCCAGTCACTAGAGATGACTTTCTAATATTTCTGAGAAACAAGGCCTGAAATTTCATGCAGACAATTCACAAGAAATGACAAGCCTCATTTTCTAAGAAGAAGAAAAAAACGATTTTAGGATGTCAACTGCTACCATTCTAAATGGACGCTTTATGAGTTGCCTTCTCTCATAATATTATAATAATATCCAATTTATTACTCTACATAGCTCCAACTAAGAGTCGTATCCAGATTTTTTTTTTTTTTTTTTTTCTCCATGAAAACACATTTTCTAATGAGTACCCTTAACATATTGTATGTTTCTGTGAAGAAAAAAAATATGTCAAAACTGGTCTTATCTAGAGCTATGTCGACAGCATTACAAAAACACACCTATTCAAATATATAGAAAATTTCACCTCCAAGAAACTGAAAATTTTCAGATAAAAAACTCTGATATTGTTCATATTTCTGCTTAAAACAGCGAGGCGGTTCTAACGAATACCCACAATCTATGTTTTTGAGTAGAAATAAGAAAAATAATGTATACCCCTGTAAACTCCAGTTTTACTATATAGAAGTGGGGTTTAAGGGGGTCAAAATTATATAGGTATGTTTTCGCGATGGTAACTGTGTAAGGGTAGTACAATGTTCCTTGTACAGCCAGCTGAACAAGAACAAACTACCGTATTTACCCTAAGTATTAAATCACTTTATCTATTTACCCAAATTGTCCTAAAATTAAAAATAGTCCATACCACTACCTGTTGATGTCTTTACAATATTGCTGTATGTATGGCAAACAGTGCAGACCCTAACCCTGTGGCATCTGATCTGGGCCTACAATGTTTGCATTGGCCTATCTGTCCCAATACTTAGGGTTACTACAGCACTTTTGTAGGCAATCATTTGGTGTTTTATTTCTCTATCAACATTATATAAGTCCTATTAAGATGATGAAGGGGTGATAATAAAGACTCCATTGTGAGAAATCCAATAACTTCCCTTGGGTATACTGTGAAGGTTCAGACCAGTCTGTGCATGCAAGCAATCTAGTTACGATCACAACTACACATCCTAGCCACACATGTTGATGATGACAATGCTTTGGTTTTAACCCTTGTCCTGCTGAACCCTGATATACCCTGCCTTTGCAAACAGTGCAGATCCAGATCAGTTGGCTTCTGAAGAAGCCAACTGATCTGGATCTGCACTGTTTGCCATAAAGTATGTGAATTGATAGCAACAATCCATATCAAGTAATCTGATTGGCTGAAAATTAGAAGTGGGTGTGGCATCTTAATTTATTCAGCAGGAGAAGGGTTAACATCCCTTCCAACATTATTTTTATTATTGAGACAATGAAAAAGATGATATAGAAAGTCATGGGTTTAATTCTGCCTCTAGCGGGATTCCAACCTGGGACCTCATGATCTGAAGTCGGGAGTGCAAAGCACTCGGCCACTTCTCAGACTGGTGTTGACCTCCGTTTGAGCAGTATATTTCTACGTCTCCTTCAATAAGTGGGTATGGGCTTTATGTCTCTATCAACAGGCTATATCGTGACAAAACCTGTTTTCTGGTATATGGTAAATACAAACTGCTCATATCCAACTCATAGCTCCAGATAATGTTTGTTTGTTTGTGTTGAGGTTTTACAGCCCAGTAAACCCAATGGGGTCATGTCGAGCGGGGTCAGTTTACCTAACCACTAGGCAGGCTTAGTCCTCAAAGCGGTTAACCAGTATTTTGCATATTCTTTCACTAGAAACTGACAACTGCCCTTCTTGAATCAGCGGAAGGGAGAGAATGACTGTAGAAAATATTTCATGATCAATAGCTCGATAGTTCAGTTTTGTTTTCTGTTGTTTTTTTGTTTTGTTTTGTTTTGTTTTTTGTTTTATTGTACCAAAATATATCTTTGTAAATACTCATTAGAATTGTCTCTGGCAATTCCAATGAGTACCTACAAGATATTTTTTTTTTAGTGGGGTAAAAAAAATAAACTTATCCTAAATTATCAACTTAATTGTGTTACCGGTGAAAAAATGGAAATAACATTTTTCCCCGACCGGGGATCAAACCCAGGCCGTCTGCGTGACAGGCCAACACTCTACCACATTGCTATAAAAGCCGGCTTGTACCACAAGGCAGTACAAGTGTATCATATACCTATACCCCGTGACTTTCTCCCCTTCCAACTTGAAATTCGTCCCTGAATTTCTAGGAGTCCGAGAATCACGTGAAATGAGACTCAAGGAGTTTTATGCACACGTGGGTTATTTACGGTGGGCGCCAAATGTTACTAGTGAAAAAATGGAAATAACATTTTTCTTCTACTGGGGATCGAACCCAGGCCATCTGCGTGACAGGCCAACACTCTACCACATCGCTATAAAAGCCGGCTTGTACCGCAAGGCAGTACAAGTGTATCATATACCTACACCCGGTGACACCTGGATTTATGAAGACTACAATCAGAAGAATGCTTGTGCTCAATCAGATCTGACCGGAAAATGTAGAGTTTGCAAGTATCCAAAGACAGGTCAAGTCAGAGTACAGTTTGTAGGAATCCTGAGATTTCTTCTAAAACCCAGTATTACTAAATAATGAAAGCTTTAAAATATGCACCAAACTTTCTACAAAATTCTATTTTAAATATTCAGAACAGTAAACAAATTCATTTCACATAAACACAACTGATCACTTCCTATGTTTTGAAATACTGGCAATTATAAGTTGTGTCTATGTGAAATAAATTTTTTAAATGAATATTGCATGAGAAAAAAGTTAACAAACAGTTATTAACCCTTTAATACCTGCACACCAATACAGATACCTTTGCAACCTTATGAGCCATCTCATCAGGATCTACACTGTTTGCCATGCAGTTATTAATTGATTCAAACTCCTATTTGCAACAATGGATGCATCTAAATTCAGAGACGGAAGAGTCCATTTCAGAAACTCAGGGGTGAAGGGATTAATATATTGCTGATAGATCCATAAAAAGTGGCCAACATTTACCAAGAATTGTGCATCACAAGAACTGTGATAATCCCTGGAAGACCCCATTTCAACTATTTTTCTTATTTCTTTTTCCTGAATGTTGAAAAATGTTAAGATCACATATGCCCCAACTTGAAGCGCTTTTCAAAGACCTACCAAAGGGAAAGAATACTGGAAATACTATTTAACAATTAGCACTCTGGGTAATATTTTCACCAGATGGCATTTTGAAATATTTTTTTTAATTTTTCCCAGAATACAAGATTTGATTTTCATGCAAACTGAGACAATTTGCATGAAATGTCAAATCCTGTGTTCTGGGAAAAATAAAATATCACCAATTTGTCATCTGCTGAATTAGCCCAGAAGAGTGGTTAAGCTTAAAAACAATGAGCCAAATTTTCATATCACCATGCTGAGCTGTATAATGCCATCAACATTGTCAAATTATGTCATTATAATAGTGTGAACCGGCCACTTTTAATGCATGTGTCAGCAACTACATGTATAACAAATGCCTGCAAATATATGCAGATGTCTTTAACTGTAGATTTAAATAGGAATAAAAAGATTAAAAGCAGCAAAAAATATTTTCATAAAAATATGCGGCAAAGGACCATTCTCTGTACCATAACATGCCATAAATTCATTACAAATCAATAAAAATATGCGGCAATTGACCATTCTCTGTACCATAACATGCCATAAATTCATTACAAATCAATAAATAAACAAACTTATGACACTGAAGCACCACTAACAAAATTACAGATAAGAGGCATTTTTTCAAGCACTGTTGTGGGTACATACCTAATGAGTACCCACAGCATGTATTTTCATGGAGAAATAACATAGAATCAGATATAACAGGGGATAAGGTAGCCATTTTTTTTTTTCTTTTTTTTTCTGCATGAAAACATGTTGTGGATACTCATTAGAAGCACCTCAATGAGGTGCTTCTAATGAGTACCCACAACATAAGGTTTTGTGGACAAATAAAAAATATCAACAGTTTTTGGCTGAAAAAAGTGCCTTATCTTGAGCTATGAAATAAGAAAAATAACTTTTTAAATATTCCTAAATATATGGAGCTACATAATGCCATTTTTTCCTTCCTTTCAACCTGCAAGTGTCTGTTTGTTTGTGTTGAGGTTATACGGCCCAGTCAACCCAATGGATCATGTCGACATGGTCAGTTTACCTAACCACACTTTTACTGGACAGGTTTGGTTCTCTAAGCTGTTAACCAGTATTGTGCACATTCTTTCACCAGCACCAGCAAGTATGCCAAACAATTACTCAGAGAGTTGAGATCTTCCTATCTGAGTCCAGAACAGCAGAGCTCTAGATAAGGAGTATGCAGATAAATATTTTTCTTATCATTTCTCCATGAAAACAAATATTGTGGATACTTACCAGAAGCATTGCATAATATGATCAAATGAGTAACCCTCTGATATGACTTCATGCAGAAATAGCGTAAAAAAGGTTAAAAAGAGCTATACAGAAGAGCAAAGATCACTATCTGCCATATGGAAACACTGAAGCCATAGTTCACTGAAAATGCAGCCAAGGCCCTGGGACAGTCATAGGCCTAGTTAGAATGCATCTCACCAATTTAACATTTTATTACATTCTTAAGTTTCACTTTTTTGTCCCTTCTTCACAAAATACTTGGTGGAGACCATGATCAAACTACTTCAAGAGCCATTTGATATGTGTCAGCACTGTTTGCATGTGCCACTTTGATGGAAATTTGCTGTAAGAAATTTTAGGACAATTACTATATCTTTTGACTGAACACTTGTCATATCTAGAGTTATGCCTTATCCTAACAGTAAAGGCACACACCTTGATGCAAATGCATTTGCAGTCTGATAAAAGCCTCTGTTGTTCCACTACAGAAACATGGCAAACATGACACAGCAGAGAATAAAAAATCCAAGGGAAACAACTCTGAAATGGTAATAGCTCCAGATATGAGGATGTATCCACATCATATTTTTCTTATTTCTTCAAGAAAACATCAACTGTGGGTACTCATTAGAAGCACCTCAGTGAGGCACTTCTGATGTGTACTGACATATGTTTTCCTGGAGAAATAAGAAAAAATCAGGGCCCAGTTGTTCAAAACTAACAATGTCATTAGTTAACATATCATTAAAACTTTGATCATACACTAATATGTTTGCTGAAAAAATGTGCGTAGTTTTTGCATTTGCAAAAGCTACTCACATTTTTTTTTCAGCAAAAATACCTATGAATTAGATATTGTACTTACTAGAACAGTTAACATTTTGACCACTAACAAGCTTGTTAAGCTAACCAAGCTCTGAACAACTGGGCCCAATATTTTTCCATGGGAAGAAAGGCCTTATCTACAGCTATGGTAATATCTGCCTCCCTCATCTGAAAGCAAAAAATTTGTTCCCTCCGAGAAGCTCTCTCTGGTTCCCTCTCCGATTCTTTAAAACCCACATACATTACTTTAGCAATCAGTACAGACTAAGATAAGCCTGTGCATATGTGCAGTCTGATCCTAGTCTATGTTGGCTGCATATGCCATAACATCATTTTCTGTATCTACATAATAACAACAATTTATCTAAAAACTAACAATTCATTTGTAGCCTTAACAAATCATTATAACTATTAAAGACTCCAGGTATTAGTTTCTTAACCCTTTCACCCCTAAGTTTCAGAAGTGACCTCTTCCTACTTTGAATCTGGACATGTCAACCATTGTAAATTGGGATGCCAGTTGGAAACCTAAAACCAAACTGTGTAAATCCTGATGAAATGGCTTGTTACAAGCCGTCTAATCTGGATCTACACTGTTTGAAAAGGTTGGATCTACACTGTTTGAAAAGGTATCTCATTTTGTTTACAGGGCTGAAAGGGTTACATATGAGTGTAAAATGAAATTTTTATAACAGAAAAAAAAAAAAAAAACGAATGAGAAAGTTTTATGTTTCAATCACAGACATTTATACTATCACAATAGAGTTGAGGCATTATACTTAAAAAATAAGAATCAAAGAATTGTCCATAAAGTTTGAAGACATTTCATTTGTGCCATCCATATTCGATTTGATGTTGCATAGCTCCAGATAAAAGGGGGTATTCACATAATATTTTTCTTACTTCTCCACTAAAACGTAAGTTTTGGGTACTCATTAGAAGTGCCCCGCCAAGGCACTTCTAATGAGTACCCAAAACTTACCTTTTCGTGGTGGAATAAGAAAAATAAAAGTAATACCTTTTTTTTTTGAAGAAATAAGAAAAATTCCAATACTTTTCACAGGCAAAAAAAGCACCTTATATAGAGCAAAGTGTTGACAAGTACTAATGAAATCAATATAAAATATGAGCCGATGACAATGAATTTTCTACAAGATTATATGTGTACCCAGTGAAGACTCAGCTCAGCCTATGCATCTGCCCACTCTGATCTGAGTCTTCGTGGAGCATTCTTTCTTTTCCTTTTAAGGCAGATCCCTTTTCAAAAGGGTCTTAGTATGGAAATAGGCAAACAGGAAATTATAAAAGTTGTCTCCCTAGTCTACAATATTTGTTTTGGCATATCTGTCCAAACATTTAGGTATATTTGTTTTCTTTTTTCTTAATTCTCCTGTGATAAACTATATGGACAATCTCTAAAGATATCCTAATTCCATCAAAAATGTAAAAATAAATATATCTTAATGTACCTGTTAGACATGTACAATGCAAGCAAAACTTCTTATGCAATATGAGAACAGAGATGGCACCAACAAGCATGAGCATCCACAGAGTCTGATCAGAGCCCAAGTCTACCTAGTGTCCCTGCTTACCTATTCTGAACCAGAGCTCCACTAAGGTGCTTTTTAGTTTTTTCAACCAAAACGTACCGGTATTTCTTTTTCACTTCAGCAAACTGTATGTTGTAGGTACTCATAAGAAGCCTATCACCAAGGCATTAGAAGTACTCATTAGGAGTACCCACCATAGCACTAGTTAAGGCGCTTTTTTCAATCTAAAAGTATTGATATTTTTCTTATTTTTCCACGAAAACATATGTTGTGGGTACTCATTAGAAGCACCCCGCTGAGGCGCTTCTAATGAGTACCCACAACATATGTTTTTCTGGAGAAATAAGAAAAATATTTACCAGATACCCTCCCTTATCTAGACCTATGACCCACAACGTTTTTGTGGAGAAATAAAACAAAATATTATGTGGATACCTCTTACGTGTGAATAGTGTTTTCTCTGCCCATATATAGCATAAGGCCTGTTTTCTTACAATGCACATCATTTTACAGTGTATCTAACACATCACTTTTGAGCATACAAGAATTCGATTTAATCCTTAAAGTGATAAGAAATATTGTAACAGACAACATTTTATTACATTTTTTATTATTATCCAGGCATTAAGACTTGGCATTTTATGTGAAGTGTCTGCTCACTACATAAAATGTCAAGTCTTATTTTCTCTGAAAAAAAAATGCAAAAAAAAAAAAAAAAAAAAAAAAAAAAATCAAGATGTTGTCCGCTGCAGTTACGATTAACACTTCAAGAGTTCAACAATAAAATACAAATCTCCCTCTTCTTCTCTGTATGTGGTCCTTAAAATCAAACCTTATATATACATATGACCTGTAAATTTAATTGCTGACCTTCACCTTTAGTACTCTCTGGGCATACTCAACAGATGACATATTGGTGTATTTTTATTTTTCCCAGAAAATAGGTTTGACATTTATTTGAATTTCATTCTCATGAAATTTCAAACCTTCTTTTCAAGGAAAATAAGAAAAATATTTAAAAAATGCCTCTGCTGAACTTTTATCCAGCATGCTAGGTCTAGATAAGAGTGGGTATCAGGTAAATAGTTTGCTTATTTCTCCACGAAAATATATGTTGTGGGTACTCATTAGAAGTGCCTTGGTGAGGTGCTTCTAATGAGTACCCACAACATATGTTTTCGTGGAGAAATAAGCAAAATAAATACTTTTGGATTGAAAAAAGAATCTTATCAGGACTTATGATGCAATGTCAATGAAATTCTTCTTTTGTAATATCTTTAAAGTATACCTTGCACCAAAAGAACCATAACCTCAGATGACATACCTGCTCATTCCAGCAGTCTGATCAGAATCTTCCCTGGGTGCATTTTGGACAGCCAAGGATGCAAAGTTTCTTCATGCAGTCAACACTCTGATCTGAGGCTGCATTGGATGCAACTGTCAGAGAAAATTTAAGTTCATATAAATCATGATTTTGGCACAAAATCATGTTGTGGTTACTCATTAGAACCAGTGGCAAGGTATTTCAAATAAATGCCTCCAACATGTTTTGGACTGAAAATTAAAACTAGGGATATTTTTAGAAAAACATTCCGTCCCCACAACTGTATATATTGGTTTCTGCATGGATTCTGATGAGAACAGCTTTGACGTGGAATCAAGGAATTGCAGAATGCTGAAATCCCAAAATCAGTGAGAGGACAAATTCACTGTTTTCTTTTTTTTTTTTTTTTTTTTTTGTGTGTTGTTTTTCAAAGCAGGGCTATAATCATCTTGGTATCACTCCAGCAAGATATTTTCACGTAGAAAAAAAAAAAAAAGGTTTTAATCTGAATGGTCTCATCACAAAAACATACCTATATAATTTTGAACCCCTTTAACCCCCCTTTTATATATTAAAACTGGGGTTTACAGGAGTATACATTATTTTTATTATTTCTGCTCAAAAGCATAGATTGTGGGTAATCGTTAGAACACCCACAATCTATGTTTTGAGCAGAAATATGAATAATATCAGAATTTTTATTTGAAAACTTTCAGTTTTTGGTGGTGAAATATTCAATATATTTGAAAATGCATGTTTTCATAATGTACCTTGCCAACAGCACTGATTCAAGGAACTGCATAACCTCTCATAAAATTGCAGAACAACACATGCAGTGACACAGGCATACAACTTGTTAAGCAGAAAGGTTTGATAATTGTGGGGTAGTTCTCTACAGCTCTCCATAAATACCTGCACTCATTAGAAGCACCGGAGTACCCACAACATATACTTTTATGAAGAAATAAGAAAAATTATCCGAGCATTGTCTTCAAATATGCTTCTGAATAGATAAATCGCTTTTTCACCATAATAATATTACATTTTTTCTTATTTCTCCACAAAAACATACATTGTGGGAACTCATAAGAAGCATGTCATCGAGACCTAATAAGTACCACAATATATGAGCTGTATTATGTAAACAGCCTATGTGAACAGCAAAGGATCAGGCCATAGCAGTAGGGCAAGACAACCAAAGAACTAGACGTGGTCTCGCTAAAGGGCTGGGCATGTCCATTGAAAGGAAGATTCGATGGAAAGTCCAAAGCACCTTTTTTCTAGCCAATGGCAAATATGTTTTCCTTTGCCTGATGCCCACTCAAATATATCGCAATGGATGATGTTCATCCTGTTAAACAGGTTTCTAAATCATTATGCATAAACAACAATACTAATCAATAACAATGGGACCCATATCTGTTCTAGGTTTCTTCCTTGGTGGAACTGCATTCACAGAACTATTACTGTCATCTTCATCGTCATCAATTATTATGCACTCATTTTCATCAACATAATCACTATCCTCTTCATCATCATCGTCATCATCATTGTCATCATCATCATCATCATCATAACTTTCCTCCTCTTCCAGACTGTGTTTTCTCTTCTTACCCCTATAATCTTGAAATGGTGCTTTACCAGTAGGTCCGTCCGATTCTGAGGAGGATCTTATTTCTTGAACAGGGGAAGCCTGATTAGCACTTATGTCTGTTTGAACTATTACATAATCCTGGGGGAGAGTTTGTGGTTCCTGACTAGAAACAAGGTTAAGTGGTGATGTCCTCTGAGGCACAAATCCATAACTATGTGTGGAACTATGCGATGCTGACGAATTAGTTGACTGATTTGAATTATTCGACAAATTACGCACAGGTGAATCTCTGGGTGAACCAGAACTGACTGGCCCTGGTTGTGACTGAGAGTTAACCTGAGATCCACTTGAATGTGTTGAATTACTACTGTCTGAAGATTCACTTCGTCCATCTAAAGAATTATTTTTCTTTTTACGTCTTTGAGCTAATGGTGCTTTGTTAACATCCTGCAAGCGAAAACCTTCTCGCTCAGCTTTATGATAAGCGTCCATTGTCGCGGTAATCTGAAACTGAAGGTAGTTACTGCCATGACTGAGAACACCTGGAGTCCTTAATGTGGTTTGTGGGAATAAACTCTCGTTGTTTCTTAGCAACCATTCATTTTTTGTCAAATCCTCCATTGTTAATCTCTTCTTTGGATCAACTGTAAGCAATCCTGAAATGATACATTATAAATGAGTACAGGAACAGGAAAATGTATATAATCTCTAGGACTTGTTAAGGAGGAGTATTTGATGATAATTCTGAGACACTTTTCTCAATTTCTTGTAAAAGTGTATGTTGTGGGTACTCATTTGCCTCAGTGAGGCACTTCTAATGAGTACCCACAACATGTTTTTATAGAAGAAATAAGAAAAATTATCCTGGAATTAGCACCCAATACTCCTCCTTTGCAAGTCTTCTGATTATGCCACAGTAATGACCCACATCCACCCATCCCTTTCCTGGGCCCAGTTGTTCAAAGCGTCGTTAGCTTAACGAGCTCGTTAAGGGTCATTTCGTTAACTGCTTTAGTGGATTCAATATACAATATTCTGATATTTTTTGCTGAAAAAATGTGAGTAGCTTTTGCATTGCAAAAGCTACTCACATTTTTTCAGCAAAAAATTTCAGCATATTTGCATATCACTCGATTAAATTTTTAACGAATCGTTAACTAACGACATCGTTAGTTTTGAACAACTGGGCCCATAAAATTTAATATTTTTTCCCACACAACCAGCTAAGGAAGCTTATTTGCAAAAATTTAACTGCAGAATATCACTATCTGCACCCCTGACAAACCTGACATGTTTTTCAATCCTAAAGTGTTGATATTTTTATTTCTCCACAAAGACATAGTTGTGGGGATTTGTCAGCAGCATCTAAGTGGGTACTCATGAAGCCCCACACCAGGTTGCTTAAAATGAGTATCAAAAACATGTTTTCATAGAGAAGCATTGAAAAATATTTCTCCGGCTACTCCTCTTGTCTTGAGCCATGCTGCATAATCATTCAGTCTGGTCATACCATATTATTATATAATATTTAGATTTTATATAGTTCAAATAACTGTGTGTATTATCAGTAAAGACCCTGACCAGACAATAGATCATTGGATATGCAGTCTGGCTTGAAACTTAAATGTTTTCATATGGCATTATCCCAGTTTCCTGAATCAACAGTGTACATACAAAACATGCTTACCCTAATACAAAGCTAAATAAGCAAACACAGTTAACCCTTGTCAAGCTGAATAAATTAAGATGCCACGCCCACTTCTAATTTCCAGCCAATCAGATTACTTGATCCGGATTTTGATAGAAATTCACATATTTAATGACAAACAGTGCAGATCCAGATCAGTTGGCTTCTTCAGAAGCCAAGCCAAGTGATCTGGATCTAAACTGTTTGCCAAGACAGGGCATGTTGTGTTCAGCATAAGAAGGGTTAATCCAAATAAGAAGGCCGACTAAAGCAGCGTTTGATTAGGGTCTGGACTGAGCCAGCAATGTCAAGTACATTCCAGGTAGGTAAAAGAACTCGGTCCAATTTTAGATGTACCTTAAGGAATTTAAAATGGAGTTTTACAGCCTAGTCAACAATGTTAAGGCCAGTAACTGACAATTGCCCTTCTTGAATCAGTGGAAGGAGGTGAATGACCTTAGAAATGATTTCATGATCAATCTCCATGTTATGTGGCCGAGCTGGGGGTTCGAACTTGGGACACCTGGATTTGCAGTCAGATCAGCTACCAACTGCTCTATGGAGCCTGACAAATTCTAAAATATCTCCAAACAGAATCCATATCATATGGTATTTTACAAAAATAATGAAATTATTTTTTAATTACCTCTCTATTTGGACAAATGAAAGAGCACATTCTGGCTCTGGACTTCCCTGTGGTCAAATGGCATATTGAAACTTTTCTCAAGGTATGGCATACATTTACTTAAGTATTTACTCTAAATATTTGCACAGACAAACCTAAAGCATCATACAGACAAGGCACTTCTGGTGATTACCAGCATGATATATGAGCACGCGCACGAAAAATCCTACAATAAGACTTGGTTGACCAGCAAAGACTCGGATCAGCCTGCACATCCGTGAAGTCTGATCAGAGTCTTTGCTGATGGCATGTGCCTTCAACAGCCTCCGGGCTATCCAAAGAGGGATAAACAAGACCCTTGCCATACTGTGTGGATGTACAGGCTGATCTTTGCTGGTCACACAGCTCTTATTGTAAGTTTTGTTGTAGGCTGGCTCATATTCTGAAGAATAATAACAGAACAATTATCCTACATTATTGCCATAAATACTACCTAATTTAGAACTTTAATTTTTTCATTTTGTCAGGGAACTGATACACATTACAGGGAGATAACTGTCAAAAATATTTTTGCTTTTGCTCCCTTCCAAAGAGGTGTTTACTCCATAAGGAGAGAATTTGTTCCTCCTTTTGGAGTAGTACCCGTTCCAAAGGGGATTAATGGTCGGGCAGACAAACAGGAAGTCATAAAAGTTGTCTCCCCTGTTAAAAATGGAAGAAAATCTACTTAGTGAATCCAGCCCTCTTCAGTTTACATTTTATCATCTATAACAAATAAGTTTTTTTTGTAAACACATGCCAACAAATCTGTGACATTGACACCAGTACCTTTTATTATTTTCTTTGCTGCTACAGATACATCCTTCCACTCAGGTCCCTGGAGATCAAACTGTCCACTCTTTATCTGCTTCATAATGGCGTCTGCTGTATCCCCTGTACTTCTTATGTGGAATGGTACTTTACCAGAGAGCATGGTATACTGAAGGCATCAAAAAGTTTCAAATATTAAGGCTTAGCACTCTGGGTTAAGTTTTCAGCAGACAACACACTGAAATATTTTTCTTATTTTTCCCAGAAAACACAGGGATTTTAACAGATTTTGACACTTCATGCAAACTGTCTCCTAATGTCAAACCCTGTTTTCTGGGAAAAATAAGAAAAGTATCACCAATTTGTCATCTGCTGAATTAACCCAGAGAAAGGTAAAAGATAGCATAAGTCCAAATAAGATAATTTAGGGGGAATTTTCATTACTGGTATTTATGCATCAAATGAACACATATCTTACAGGTACTTGTCAAGGCAATTCCAATGTGTATCTACAAGGTACATTTTGGTGCAAAAATAATTTTAGGAATACTCCCTTTAACTGAAACTATGAAAAAATGTGTCCCTGGATAAATAACCAAGTAATTTTGAGATGAGTAATGTGACAGTGATACAGGTAAAATGTCTGCTTAAATTAAAAATCTCTCCTACCATAGTGATTATTTTTACATGCAATGAATGAATGTTTAAACAGTCTTCTTTGTTCATTTTCAAGACAGCTGACTTTTAAATTTCTGTTTGTTTCAATAATATCAACTTCTGTTACAATGTACAGTCTAACGTGATCCTACAATTAAGATCTTAGTAAATTTTCATTTCATAAACCCTCTAATGCAATTTTTTCCAAAAACAAATGATATACAATGTGAGTAAAGGAACTTTAATATCAGACACACAGGAAACTAAGGCCCAGATTAGCCTGCAGCTTACAGAACCCACAATTACTATAAAATATATCAACAAATGCTGAAGGCTGATGCACTTGCTGGTTCACTGTTTGCGTGTGGCATAAAGGCTCTTTTCGTATCCTGCAACTTGCAAGTAAAACAAAGACACCTCAGACTGCCACTTACCAAGATAACACCAAGACTCCAGAGATCACAGGACTCATCATAGCCAGCCTTGTCCCTGTTTGCTGCTGCCTGCTTCAAGACTTCTGGGGCAGCATAAGGCAGTGTGAAACATGGTGTACTCAATGGTTGATTTCCTGCTTTATATAGACGGGCAAAACCAAAATCTACTATCTTCACTTCAGCCTTCTCAGAATCATCTTTAAATAATAAATTCTGAAACATATAAACACATTTTATTCCATGGTGTATATCAAAATTACTTATCCCTTACACGGGCAAATGCACACAGCTAACATTGCTTTGCAATGCCGATGACTTACTTGACAAAAATAATGTACTGTGTCAAGAGACACTTTTTTAATTTTTATAGTGAATAACTGATTATTACGAAAAAAATTTAGTTTGGTTTGGAGTTTCATGGCCCAGTCAACACCATCATGGTTAGGGTGAGCAGGTCAGTTTACCTAAACACATTTTGTCTAGTACTCTAGCTGTTAAGCAGTAATTGTGCACATTCCTTTGCCAGAAATTGACAACTGCCCTTCTTGAATCAGTGGAAGGGAGAGAATGATCATAGAAAATATTTCTTGATCAATCTCCACAAAAACAAATGTTGCGCGAACCAGCAGGGATAGAACCTGTGACCTCCTGAACACCAGTTAAACATGCATCCAACTAAGTCACCAAAAAAGGTCGGCCCTATGAAAAAGCTAATACAACAGAATTTTCACCAGCAACAGCAACTTTTGTTTTTCTTGTAAACAGACAGAAGATAAATGCTATTTTATTTTTATCTTTTTTTTTTTTCCCCCAAATTGAAATTTGTAAAAAATATTCCAAATATTTGTTTGTTTTCTTTTATTTAAATGTCTTAGATAAACTTTTTAGGAGGCAGCCAGCAACATCAACTTCAGAGCAACTAACCCTTCAGCAATATTTAATGAAAAGTAAGCAGCAGAGAAAAATGGAGAAATAAAGGAACAAATAAGCAGAGGCATCATGATTTTCGTATACACAATATATCCACCCACTGTCCAAGTGTGTACCAATTTTCAACTCTGTAGACTTCTGTAGACTTCACAGTTTCTGAGAGAAGTGTGACAAAATCTTTCATCTGAAGTAGTTCGGAAATGACAGAAAGACAGAATCATAGACAGACAGAGCAAATCCAGTATAGCCCCAGTAAAGCGGGGCTATAAATATGTGGGTTTTCACCATAATCAGATGAAAATTTAAGACTTTCTGAAGTTTTATAGAATTTTGAAATTGAACAAGGACCTCAAAACAAATTTTTGAAACCGTGATATATCAAATATATTTTACTACATGTACTTTCTTTTACAAAAAATCATGAACCTAAGTTATATTATTCAGAAGAGATCTTAAAGGGGAACGCAATATAAGTTGTAAGTATATCTTGGAGTAAAGTGCTTAACCAGCCATTTATTTTGATGCAAGCCTTTTCAAAATCGGCCCAGAAATAAGGAAGTTATGGTGGTTTAAATATATTTATAATGACTGTCATGGATGCCACCATATTGTAGGCTTTGCGACGTCACACAGCCCAAATTAAATATGCAGGGTTTTTAAGAATAATTTTGCTACAGATTTTTTCTAATCTTTTAATTTTAGTGACAAGCAATCATTTCCCCCAAAATAAACCAACTTGACGAGAATAACTTCCTTTATGAAACAAATTTTAATTTTTATGAAACCTCATTAAATATTCAAAATGGCGGCGCCCATACCACCAATGTTAGAATATTAAATTTTCTATAATTTAATTAATTTTTCACCGATTTTGATCAAATTTGTGTCAAAATTCATTGTTTGTAAAGTTCTTTACTTTAAAGCACAATACATTTTAAGGTTGCATTCCTCTTTAATATTCTAACATTTTTATTTACTTTCCTAAGAAAATAATTTTAGTATTTCATGTGAATTGTCTGCCTAGCAGAGGATTCACAACCTTGTTTTCTCTGAAAAATAAAAAAAAATATACATATTGTAATGTTGTCTACTACAATTTAAAATTGCACTTAACACATTGAAGACTGGAAACCTCTTAACGGGTAACTGGCAAACAGTGCAGACCAGTTCACACGCCCCTGAAAGTGGCATCTGATCAGGATCTCCACTGTTTTCAAATAGCAACCATTTTTCTTTAAGAATATCTACATTATACTGCATGACATACCTAAAATCGAAAATGGATTCTTCCAATATGTAGTGTGGAAGAGTTTATCATATCATAACTGGATTTTTGATTAACCTGCAGGTACAGGGGCAACATCCAACTCAGTGGGCCCCCTTCCAGGTAGCTGACTTGCTGCATGCATGGCAGATCTCACACCAGATCTCCACATATTTCTATCATGAGGGTTGATAGCCGAGAGCTTCCACCCTCTGCAATCCCTCTCTGTCAGCTGCTTCCATGTCATCTTGGGCCTCCCACGCCCATGCTTTCCCTCAACCTATATGTGAAAGGCTGTCTTAACTGCACCATTAGAGCGTTCCACATGTCCATACCACCAAAGCCTTCTCTCCTTCAGAATGAGGTCCAGATCCTCAATGCCAAGCCGCGCAAGTAGCTCAATGGACCTGGTTGTGACAACGTCTTGCGGCCTGACGTTGCAGATCTGTCTGATCATTGCCCTGTCATTCCGCTGCAGACATTGGAGGTTTGGTTCTGTCAATGGCCAAGTCTCACTGGCATGGAGCATTATGCTCCGCACACAAGAGCTGTACACACGGCCATGTGTCTTGAAAGAGAGGTGGCATGAAGAGAGAACTGGTAGCAGCTCCTTGAATTTCTTCCAGGCAGTTTTCACACATGTTGCGGTTGAAAGTTCACAGCCACCTGCTGCGGAGAACATGTCTCCTAGGTAGCAAAAGGAAGCTACCACCTCCAGATTGTCGGGTCTGACTTGATCTGCCGTCCAAGGAGCGTGCAGTTCCCTGGCATCTTGTACATCTGTAGTCAGGGTCCTTTGCCAAGCACTTCAGCCCACTGCATTTCTAGTGCATCCAGTGCTTGCAGCCCTTGCAGATGCTGTTGCTGCCCATTCCTGTGCGACAGACGGCACATGGAAACTCGTCTGAACTCCAGTTTATTCAGTCTTTAATGGGTTAAGGGTTAAAGTTAAGTATAAAACAAACCTCTGGTTTAAGATCCCTGTGTACAACTCCTCTACTGTGCATGTAGTCAACCGCCTGAATAAGCTTCCACATAATCTCACTGGCTTCTGGCTCAGTAAAATTCTTTTTCTTTCGAATTCTATCTAACAGTTCACCACCCCTACAGAGCTCCATGACCATGTATGTGTGCAGCTGAAAAATCAAAGATTAACCATATTTTGAGGAACCTATTCCTAGCTTTTATCAGAACTGGGCAAATATTAAGGAAATTTGATATACATGTATCTCTTAAGGAAATAACTCAGACAAGGAAATATTTGCCTCCCTTCTAAATGAGTGCTACTTTAATGGGAAGAATTTGCTCCCTAATTTACTCCCTCCAGGAGCAATTTCTTTCCTTTAAGAGCAGTCCTTTGTTTGTTTGCGTTGAGGTTTTACAGCCCAGTCAACCCAATGGGGTCATGTCGAGCACTGTCAGTTTACCTAACCACAATTTTACTGGGCAGGCTTAGTCCTCTAAGCGGTTAACCAGTATTGTGCACATTCTTTCACCAGAAACTGTCAATTGCCCTTCTTGAATCAGTAGAAGTGAGAGAATGACCATAGAAAATATTTCAAGATCAATCTCCAAGAAAGAATGTTGCCAACCCGACGGGGACTGAACCCGCAACCTCCTAATCACCAGTTAGACGCGCATCCAACTGAGCCACCTAGGCCGGCTAAGAGCAGCCCTCATTTCTGAATAGTTTTAAATACAAGGAAGGCAACTTCCTATCTGTAAAATTATCATTGCAAAATGATTGTGAAATTCAATCAGGTATATCCAATCACCTCAATACTTCAAAATACACATAGAGTCGACTCTCTTTATCTCAAACTAACTTATTTCGAATTACCGCTTATCTCAAAGTGAAAATCTGGTCCCTGTTTTAACATGAAACAATGACAACAGATAACAAAATAATGTGGAAAAGAGGAGAAACTGCTCCAAATTTCTCCTTTTTTCCACAATATTTTCAGGAGTCAAATTACATATTCATTTGTGAAATGTGGTTGTTTGATATATCTTTTTTCCTCAATTCTGTGAATCTGATATGTCAAGATACGGATATCTCGAAGTACTTCAGAGAGTCCCAGGGACTTCGAGATAACGAGAGTCAACTGTATTTTAAATATAAAAGCTGAAACAAGCAAAACGTTACTTGTATGATAGGGTTAACCCAATACTTAAACTGTAATTCAGGTGAAAAAAATATCCATACTACTGAGAGCTTAATCAAAAACTCACCAGTATATAACAAACACAATTTGTTTGTGCTGAGGTTTTACGGTCCAGTCAACAATGGGGTCATGTCGAGCGCGGTCAGTTTACCTAACCACATGTTTACTGGGCAGGCTTAGTCCTCTAAGCAGTTAACCAGTATTGTGCACATTCTTTTGCCAGAAACTGACAACTGCCCTTCTTCAATCAGCGGAAGGGAGAGAATAACAAACACAAACCTTACCTCATCATAAAATACATCTATTAACTGTATTATGTTGGAGTGGCCCTGACACAGCTTCAATAGAGTTACCTCCCTGTTAACATCTACACGTCTACTGATAATTTTAACAGCGTAAGGTAATTCAGTCTTCTTATGCCTACATTTTCTGAAAGAGAAAAGAAATGAAATGCAATGCAAGAAAACCTATTCTTCAAATGTTAATCCTTGTCATGCTGAATAAATTAAGATGCCACGCCCACTTCTCATTGTCAGCCAGTCAGATTACTTGATCCAGACTGTTGAGATAAATTCACATACTGAATGACAAACAGTGCGGATCCAGATCAGTTGGCTTCCTCAGAAGATAACTGATCTGGATCTACACTGTTTGCAAAGACAGGGCATATCCTGGTTCAGCAGGACTAGAGTTAACAATGTTCCAAAAAGCTGCATCCTTGTACATTCTGGCAAAAGTCTTAGCCGTTTGTCATGAACTGTAACAACTAAAAATATTCAGACAGACAGGTCAGAGCAAACAGTACAGAATTGGATCAGTGTCTGTACTGATTGCCATTCATCTAGCAGTTTATGAGGTAGTAAAATGGCCATTCAAATGTAAATGATAAAATGTGAAGGTGTCCAAATACCAAGGGCAAATACAATAAACCTTAGAAGATCTAAATATTGTTATTCTGGGCGGATCTGAGTATAGCATAGCTCTAGATAAGACTGATACCCAGATACATATTTAACTGAGTTTTTATAAATATAGGAGCCATGCTATGTGAAAAAAGGTGTCTCTGGAGCATAGGCTCACAAATATGATCTGGTTCAGCAAGCAGTCACACAAGGGCCTTTTCCAAAACATTCATTTATTTTACTGCAAGCAGTGAAATCACTGTATATCCAAAATAAATAAAAAATGATATTTTCACATGTGAAAGGATATGATATTTTCACTAGTGAAAAATAACAGTCGTGTTATTTTCACTCTTCATTTCGGATTACATCGGTTTCTTCATTGTTTCCCTAACAGATGTTGATCCCACTTCGACTTTTTGAACTCCGTTAACTTCTCTGTTTCTGAACAAAACTATCAAGTGTTGGTATTGATTTTCTTAATTAGAATGTAAGGAACATTTTGGTAACAAAATTACTTTGATATGGCGAAACTTTTTTCTCTCTTTCTCTCCAGCGCTTCATATGCTAAGGACTGAACATAGATGCCATGACATTCATGTTTAGTTTGGCAACGTAATTTATGACGTCAGAAGCGCGCATTGGTGTGTAAACAATAAAATAAAAAGAAAATTTACTCTTTTTCAGTGAATACCATATATATTTTCATCTCGTGTAATGATTTTGATTGTGTTGGGGTTTAACGACACGTCAACCCTTGAGGGTCATTTTGTGTCGTCTCCCAGAGAAAGGGAGAAAAGAGATAGAAGAGAGAGTAGAGGAGATGAAAGAGAGGGACAGGGAAGAAAGAGGAACAGGAATGAAAGTGAAGAAACAGAAGAAATAAAAACATTCCCCCTCTACCCTTACCCACTAAAAACATTCAAATTTTCACTCATGCATTGCACTCGTGTAAAACTGATGTTTTCATTACACTCAGTGAAAATATTTATGTTATTCACCACAAAAGAGTAAATATCCTCTATCTATATATTCTACAGTATCCAATGATGAGCTATGAGGGGAGAGGATCTCTCTTGAGCTGCCAGTCAATTGTTACATTAGTATTCTAAAGATTTAGGGGAATGGATACACTTTCAGGGGAAGTACCTATATCAAATTTGTTTTTGTCCCCTTCTGAAAAGGGGTCTAATCTAAAAGGAAAGAATTTAGCAAGTGTATCCAGTCACTATAAAGTAATTAATAAAGTTATTAACTGACTGTACTCACCTACATATTGAGAAAGTACCATCACCCAGTGGTGGAGACATCATATCTAACTCGTACACTTGAAAGAATGATGAATTCTGAAATAATACATACAATTCATTCATACTTTGTACAGTAAAAGAAAACTGACCAAAAGCACTTTTTGCAACCAAAAAATACTTATATTCTTCTCATTTCTCCACAAAAATGTGTTACTCATTAGAATTGCCTCACTGGAACTCATTAGAAATTCCTTAAATGAGAAGTGCTCTTATTATTCTTATTTCTCCACGAAAATGTATGTTAAAGAACCAATAATGAGTATCCACAAAATATGTTTTCATGGCAAAAAAAGAAAAATATTATGTACAGCACCTCTTATTTATAGCTAAGACAGTGGATTTAAACCCCAGATCTCTAGTTAACCAGCCACTACCACAGCAGTGAGGCCACTAAGATAAAATCATTTTACTAAATGTATGATACCCTCCTTATGAAAACAACATCATCACTTTCCCATATTAAAACCCAAGATCAGCCTGCACTGTCCGTCAGTTTCTCTACATTTGTTACACTCCTGTCGGGTATATCTCACTATATACCTACAGCTAAACAACTTGTTTTGCTGGTGTTTTTTTTTTGTTTGTCTTTTTTTTTTTTTTTTTGTTTTTTTTTTAGAAATACGAAATATGTTGTGGCCTCAGTGAGGCATTTCTAATGAGTACCCACCAGATATATTTTCGTGAAGAAATAAGAAAAAATATTTGAGCTAGCGCATGACAAAACCTACAATAAGACTTGGTCGACCAAGGAAGACTCAGATCAGCCTGGGCATCTGCACAGTCTGATCAGAGTCTTTGCTGATTGTGTGCACCTTCTTAAGCCTCCAGGTTATCCAAAGCAGGATAAATAAGAACCCTTCTATAATGGGTGGATGTACAGGCTGATCTGAGTCTTTGCTGGACACACAAGTCTTATTGTAGGTTTTGTCATGTGCTGGCCCATTTATCTTGATACCCTCTTATCTAGAGCCATGGGTCACTCAAGCTTTTCTTTGAAAAATAAGATAAATGTCAATTTTGTAGCAAGTAAATCTTGGCTGTACATGTGGATTTTGACTGTCTGTGGACAAGTAATAAAATTTGATAATTCCACAACCCTGCATAACCTTAAATTATCAGTGAAGGGCCATAAAATCCAAGAAGACCACCATTGCAATGTTTAATATATTCAGTTGTTGTATGTGAAGATCCTGTGCAGACTGAGCATATGGGCAATAGCTCAAGATATCCAGGGCACAGTTGTTCAAAACTTAACGAGTTGTTAGCTAATGTGTTTGTTTGTGTTGAGGTTTTGCGGCCCAGTCAACCCAATGGGGTCATGTCGAGCGCGGTCAGTTTACCTAACCACACGTTACTGGACAGGCTTAGTCCTCTATGCAGTTAACCAGTATTGTGCACATTCTTTTGCCAGAAACTGACAATTGCCCTTCTTGAATCAGCGGAAGGGAGAGAATGACCGTAGAAAATATTTCATGATCAACCTCCACGAAAGAATGTTACCGACCTCAGCGGGGGTTGAACCCGCGACCTCCTGATCTCCAGTCGGACGGCGCATCCAACCGAGCCACCGAGGCCTGTTAGCTAATGTGAGGTTAGAATTTCTATCTTGAAATATGGCAAATACATGGATATTTTTTTGCTGAAGAAATGTGAGTAGCTTTTGCATTGCAAAAGCTACTCACATTTTTGCAGCAAAAAAAAAAAAATCAATGTATTTGAAAATACCTTAGCTACAACAGTTTGCCATGAATGAGCTTGTTAAGCTAACATTGCTCTGAACAACTGGGCCCTGGTATACATTTGTCTTATTTCTTCCAATAAAACACATTCTGCATACTCATTTGAAATTGTCTTGCCAAGGCAATCTCACAAGTAATGAGTTTCATGGATAATTAAGCAAATTACACATACTTTTTGGATGATAAAGTTTCTTATCAACAGCTTAATGGCAGGCTTAATGGTCTATTTTTACGTAAGCCCTGTCACAAGATCAGTTTAGGCAGACTGCTGCTTTGAATTACATCATGCACTATACAAGACAATGGTGATTACACAATACTGAACAGGTGAACAGCCAAGGCTCGGTTCAGCTTGTATGTCCATGCAAACTGATCAGGCCTTCTCTGTTTACTGAATTTTTCTTGCACATGCATCAAATGAGCTGTAACATGAGAAAATGTACCTTCTGAAATACAGTCGAACCTCATTATCTTGAACTCACTTATTTCAAAATACCGCTTATCTGGAAGTGAAAATCTGGTCCCTGTTTTAACATGAAACTATGACAACAGGTAACAAAATAATGTGGAAAAGAGGAGAAATTGCTCCTAAGGAGTCAAATTACATATTCATTTGTTAAATATGGTTGTTCAATTTATTGTTTTCCTCACTCTCTCAACTCTGATATGTCGAGGTACGGATATCTCGAAGTGTTTCAGTGGGTCCCTTGGAATTCGAGATAACGTGAGTCGACTGTATATGGCCAACAAAGACTCAAATCAGCCTGTGCATCACGAGTCTGATCTGAATCTTTGTTGTCTGCATTAAGAAACTTTGCATCTTTAGTTATCCAAAATGTGCCCAGTGAAGATTCTGATCAAACTGCATGAATGCACAGACTGATCAGATTCTTCCCCAGGGCACCCATGTTGAAAGGTACATTTTCTGACATCAAGGCTAATATGTACATGTAAGACGATACACTGATAATGATCACAGGTGAATGACCCATTGGACAGGCTCCTCCAAGTTTTATTGCAATTTTCAAATATGTAAAAAGGACGTAAGGATAAAGTTCACTGCCCGGACAAACTGGTGTAAATAATATACATTTAAAGCCTCATACTATTTTTCTTTAAACTCTGAATATATTAAACATTGCAATGACGGTCTTCTGGGATTTTATGGCCCTTCACTGATGATTCAAGGTTATGCAGGGTTGTGGAATCATCAAATTTTATTACTTATCCACGGACAAATAGTCAAAATCCATTTGTTCAACCAAGATTTACTTGCCCAAAAATTTATCTTATTTCTCAAAGAAAACATATGTTGTGGTGTTCATTAGAAATGCCTCAGTGAGGCACTTTTAATACATACCAACAACATATGTTTTCTTTGAGAAATGAAAAAAAAAATATATATATATATCTCATAATCTTGATACTTTTCTTAGTTAAAGCTATGAATTTCTTGTCCCAGTACAAGTAAACTGAAATTTCTTATTTGTCCTCAGGGAAATGGGCCAAGTTGGAGAAGTCAGGTAAGGTATTTCCAAAGCCCTGGGTTATATAAATAAACAGTTAAGTTTGAAACAAGAAGTTAATAAAACTTACCTTGAAATGACTAGCATAGAGAAGTTGCCTATTATCTGGTTGTAAATCTTTGGACTGTTTAAGAAGATCACTGCTAATTGTGTTATCACTAAATATCACAGATGGTGCTACATAAGAGTATCCCTGAAAAAAAAAAAAAAATATATATATAGTACTGAAATTCCAGATAAAAGCTATCTGTCTTCACCCTGTATCTTGCTTGTGACAGATTTTAGTTTGTGGATCTGTGGCATTACTCTGTACCAAAACTTTCATCATGTTGCCAGTTACAATCAAATTATTGTCCTCATTTTTTATTCTTATATATATATAATGACTCTTAAGCAGGTCTGCATGCATGTATACACAGCTTCATATAAGGTGCTACTTCAAATGAACAATACTCATATTTTTCTTATTTCTTTACGAAAACATGCAATGAGGTCTATAGCTATGCAAAAATCAAGACAAATGTCAATTTAAAAGAAAAATGCCTGATATAGAGTTATGACAATGCTCTACATGAAACAACACTGACTGGTAAAGTAGCAATTCTAAACAATGACCACTGTAACAATTAGTACATCAGCAAGTAGTTTAGTTACTGTATTTTCTATTATGACAGAAGGCTGTATTACACTAAAATATTATTGTTTAGTCAGCATGTTGAGAAAAAATAAAGCAGACATTTTTTAAATATTTTCTTATTTTCCAAGAAAAAAAGGTTTTGACATTTCTGGCAAATAGTCTCCAATTTGCATGAAATACCAAAGTCTATTTTCAAGGGAAAATATTATTTATTTATCATCTGCTGAATTTGCCCATAGAAGTGATAAAGGTTAAATTGATTTCTTGGCTTGAATGCACATATTGCTCAGTTTTTGGCTCCATTTTTGCTTTTTGTATCATTCAAACAAAAGGAAGTATTTCAAGTACAGTGAAACCTGTGTAAGAGAGCCACCTTTGAGATTGACTTAGTGGTTGGTGTGGAAAGGTGGCTGTCTTATAAAGGGGCATGTCATGTAATTTTGCTAACAAAATTACATGACATGTACTTTATAAGACAGTCACCTTTTTTCACATCAACCACTATTTAAAGTCAGTCAAAGGTGGCTCTCTTACACAAGTTTCACTGTATTGTTTTATTTTCCAATGAAATGTGTAAAGAGCTTTAAAGTTCCTTTTTGTTTAAATAATAATTATATGTTGAAATTTTGGACACTCTCTCTATATGTTTTTTTTTTTCTTTTTAACTATTTTTTTAACTACACACTACATACCTTAAATAATTTCTCTCCATTCATTGGGACTACAGCCGGTGAGTCTGTGGCAGACATGTGTGTAAACTCATCTGCAAAGTTGCTCACATCTAGTTCATGGCGTATTTTTGGCACGAAAGGAGCAGGGATTTTCTTTGCAGCTAAATCTTTCCAGCTAATACCCTGGTAAAGAGATTAACAGTGACATAGCTCAAGATTATTTTCTTGTGTTTATTCACAAAAACAAATGTTGTAGTATTCAGCTTAGGAATACATGCAGTCTGAACAGGGTTTTTACCCAGCAGGCACACAACGCTGAAACAACGTTGAAGAGGTTGGGTCAACTTTGAATCGACATTGTTTCAACGTTGTGTGTCTGTTGGGTAAGTTGCTTCCTAACAAATCTAAGTACTGTATTCTGTTTTCTCCCAGAAGTGATCTCTGTCAGACTGTGTAGATGTGCAGGTTTATCTGGGACATCTCTGTTTATGTGCGGAGACCTCCTTCACATGATGTGGCTAATGTATGTCAATATTTTGTGACAAGGTGACCTTGCTGGAGCATCAGGCAGATCTGCTTGTAATGCACTAATGGGAACTGCTACAATTTCTAGGGAGACAACTCTATCAAGATTGTTTTGCCTCCCTTCTGAAAATGGATCTACTCTAAAAGGAAAGTACAGTCAAACCTCTTTATACCGACACTCAATACAACCACAATTTTGTTATAATGACAATTTGAATGTCACAGAACTTTAGCTCAGGAGGTGACATATAGGAGACATTATGCAAGAATATTGCATTAAAAAATCAAGCAACATATGTTTTGGATATTTGTTAGAATTGCCTCAATGAGGCGATTCTAACAAATACCCAAAACATATGTTCTATGAGGAAATAAGAATAAAACAAGGTCTTTCTTACATATCATTCTGTCCATTTAGGATTCTTTACAAAAGCAAATTCATTTTAATGGCAACATCTTTGGGAACAAATGCTGTCGTTATAATGACGGTTCACTGTATTTACTCCTCTTTGGACCATTCTTTCCTTTTAGAGTACGGTATTCATCCTAATTACCACACCATGCGCTTAGGTTTTTCACAACTACTGGGAAAACTTATGGTAAAATATGTATCCACCTATACAAAGGGTACACTTAAAAACAAAAGATCAGCAAAGGACTTATCTAATTATGCTTATGCGATGTTTTTTATTCTGATTTTCTTTATAAAAGCATATGTTGTGGGTACTCATTTGAATTGCATCAACAAGTCAATGCAATTCAAATGGGTACCCACAACATATGCCATTATAAAGAAGTAGACAAAAAGTACACTGGCTGTAATCTGAAGACTATGGAATTGCTTGACTGCACTTATAGGAGCATGTGCGGTAATTAGATCGATCATAAACTGATATCTCAGCAAACAGTGTAGAATGCAGTACTTAATCTGGGTCTTCACTGTTAGTCAATGATGACTGTCTATTTTTGATGTTAAACATTAACTGATTAAAAGAGCCAGGAACTGTTTAAGATATGCTTGAAAAATCCAACATTGTTCACTGAAAGTAAAGTCATTTACCTTAAAGAATTTGTGGTTTTTGACCTCATGAGATCCCCTAGCTCCCAGCCTCCTTTTGGGATCCTTTGTTAATAATGAGGTTATAAAATCTCTAACTACCGTTGAGAAAGCTTTAGGCATTGGTGGTTTGGCTTTCAACACTCGTCTGTAATACAAAGATAACAAGGTCATTAACCCTTTTCCTGCTCAACCTGGATATACCCTGCCTTTGCAAACAATGTAGATCCAATGTAGTTCTGAAGAAGCCAAATGGTCTGGATCTGCACTGTTTGCCATAAAGCATGTGAATTTATAGCTACAATCTGGATCAAGTAATCTGACTGGCTGAAAACTAGAAGTGGGCGTGGCATCTTAATTTATTCAGCAGGAGAAGGGTTAAATTGCCTCAATATAACATTGCACAATGCTGTTTTGCCACATAAACATACACATAGCTCCAGATATGACAGATATCAAGGTGAATAAGTTGCTTATTTTTAAGGGAAAACATATGTTGTGGTTACTCATTAAAACTGCCTTGCGATGGCACTTCTAATGAATATCCATCATATAGATTTTCATGGAGAAATAATGAGAAAACCGATACTTTTTGGTTGAAAAAAAAACAACAAACAAAAAACTCTTAACTGGAGCTATGAATTCTGTGAAGATTGAGGTTTTTGTTTGGGTTTGGATTTGAGTTTTACAGCCCAGTCGACACTGCTAACCCATTTATGCCGAATGGACTTTTCTACTTCATTGGACAGACTCATTTGTAATAGAAAGGGTGTCTGGTTAGTTTTTATTATCACCTTGCTTTACAGAAATTCCTGTACTTAATGCAAACAGTGTAGACCCTGATCTGGGTCTGCACTGTTTGCCAATGTCCCTTTTATGGAATGCTAGGAATAAATGGGTTAAGGTCAAGTTAAGCCGGTCAATTAACCTACACACACTTTTCCTGGGCAAGCTTAGTCCTCTAAGTGATTTTGTTTGTGTTGAGGTTTTACGGCCCAGTCAATCCAATGGGGTCATGTCATGGGCGGTCAGTTTACCTAACCACACGTTTACTGGGCAGGCTTAGTCCTCTAAGCGGTTAACCAGTATTGTGCACATTCTTTCGCCAGAAACTGACAACTGCCCTTCTTGAATCAGCGGAAGGGAAAGAATGACCGTAGAAAATATTTCATGATCAATCCCCACAAAAGAATGTTGCCAACCTTGGCGGGGGTTGAACCCGTGGCCTCCTGGTCTCCAGTCGGATGGGGCATCCAACTGAGCCACCGAGGCCGGCTCCTCTAAGTGATTGATCAGTACTTGTGCACATACATTTGCCAGTAATTAAAACTAACTCTTGAATCAGCGGAAGGTGGCGAATAACCATAGAACTGATATCAAGATCAATGTCCACAGAAGTTATGCGGCTGAGCTGAGATTCGAGCTTGTGACCCCTTGATCAACAGTCAGACATGCAACTGACTGCACTATGGAGCCGGCCTAAAGATAGAGGTAGTTAGCACATACTGACAACTTTTAGCATCACTGCTTTTTAACATAGTGTCCTTCAGCTAAGGCCTGTTGAGTGAAAGGTGTACAGCAATCAAATAATTTCATCTATAATAATTATTTTTTTTTTTTTTTTTTGGATTTGGGTTTTACGGCCCTTTCAAGAATATTTCACTTATATCGAGCCGATTGTTCATCGAAGGTGGGAGAAAACCGGAGAACCCGGAGAAAAACCACCTGACCATCCGTAAGCAGAACTTGGCTTTTCCACATATGACCCGAGCCAGGCCTATAATAATTATTAATATTCCAAATGGTTTCCTATACCTATGGTTAACAGGTTCACAAATCATTTGGAAATGTAAATATGGAGATACCAAAGAACGGACCAGTCACAGAACACAGCCCTACCAAGGCATAGGAAGGACTGGATATATAAATTGATACTACAAAAATGGAACTCCATCAAAAATGAAACAAACAAATGAAAAGCAGCTGTGACAGAAAAACTGCCTTGGAATGGTAAACAGCACAGCTGTTGGAGTTGGGGAAGAGGGTTTAAAACTGGATTTATAGTGCCAAATCTCAACCTTAATCCTGACAGTTTCAGCTATACACTTAACTCATCCACTGATCAATACAAAAACATATATAACTTAGTTTCAAGAAGTCTTCTTTACCATTTTAGCTATACAAAAGGTAGGTGTTCAATGAATGATATTTACACAGAGGACGATGATAATGGTGACAATTTTGGGTTTAAGGATACCTAAACCCATGAGGGTCATCTATGTCATAATGCATGCATTTGTAAAGATATGTATCAAATATGGGTGAAAACAACTTAACCCTTGTCATGCCGAATAAATCAAGATGCCACACCCACTTCTAATTGTTAGCCAATCAGATTGCTTGATCTAGGTTGTTGTTAGAAATTCACATACTAAATGACAAACAGTGCAGAGCTTGATCAATTGGCTTCCAAGCCACCTAATCTGAATCTACACTGTTTGCAAAGGCAGGGCATATCTGGGTTCAGTAGGACTAAAGTTAAAAGTGACAGAACTCAGCAACTACTAGTAAACAAGAGCAAGTGCCCAGAGGGTCAAGAATACCTCTGGCCAGTGCCATTTTTTTAATTATAAAATATTTTAAAGTCAATGACAATGATATAAGGCAAAATCAGTGGACCATGAAATATAGGTCACTGACCCACATATAGTTTACAAGGTCAGTCTCTGAATGACACTGATCTATCATCCCAAGCACAACTTTTCTGGAGTAAATAGTCTTCAAGACATGAAGCTAAACGGCTGGACCATAAAATATATGTCACTGACCTACATAAACTTGACAGGTCAATCTAATGGTCATGTTGATCCATTATACCAACTTTGATGTTAATCCATTAAATAGTCTAGAAGATATTAAGCAAATTCACTAGACCATGAAATATAGGTCATGCTGATTTATATTTACTTTGAGGTCAAAGTTTGGGTCAAATTGCGTCATTATATGTAAATATGACACTTAGGCATCAAACAGAGGGAGATATAAGACACAATCACAGGGTGATGAAATATAGGTCACATAATCCCAAACTGATAGTCATACATAAGGCCCCAATGACGATCTTATTACACTGACTGTTGATGTGATAAACATGTCAGATGCCCATTCTTATGTTATTTGTATAAACAAACTGCAATACACTACTTTATTGGGGAGTCCTAGATTTTGACCTCTAGCCCTGCCCCAGGGCATGACCCAGGGGTTTTATAAATATAGAATGGAAGAGAACCCTCCCAGGTACCCCAATACCAAATAGGAAAAGTTTTTTATCAGTGGTTGCACAGATGTAAGTAATAAAAAAAACTTCAAAGTAATACCTGGTTATAGAAAGGGTTAACAGTTTGTTTGTTTGTTTGATTTGGGCTTAACGTCGCTTTCAACCTTTTTCAGTCATATCGCGACGGTGTCTGGATGTGGCAGGGAGCTCAATGCTCACTTTTAGAGTGCTGCCTCACTGAAATATCACGCCCCAGACACTTTGACATGATATTCCACCCAGTCACATTATACTGACACTGAGCTGACCAGTTCTAGCTCTACTTTCTTAATGCTGAGCGCCAAGCGAAAGAGCAGCTAGTACCATTTTTAAAGTCTTTGGTATGACCTGGCCGGGGATCGAACCCGCAACCTCCCGGTCACAAAGCGGACGCTCTACCACTGAGCCACTGTGCCGGTGAAAGGGTTAACAGACGGAATCACGGACGGAAAGACAGACTTAAGAACAGAGGGACAGATGGAACTGACAAAAACTATATACCCCTTCAGCATACTTCGCATGCCGGGGGGTATGATGAGGTCCATATGGGTAAATTGCTGTGTATTGTCCTTGTTGTATCATCAAATGTTCATGCTAAAGGAATGTAAGTATTTTCTTATACAATAAAATTGGAACGGTTTGGGTAATTTATATATGGAATAAAACAAATCATGCTACTTGTATTTATCAAAAGACACAAGTATACTACAGGTATGTAGTATATTATTAACACTTTCAATTCATGCCTGCCTGCATGTGTGCATGCATGTGTGCATGTAAGCATGTGTTTGTGTTCTAAATATTCTAAAAACAAATCTTGACTGGTACCTGGAAATTTCTGACTGTGAATTGCTCTCTCCATCTACTGTAAAAGGTGAAGCACCAGTCAAAAGTTCATAGGTTAACACCCCCAGGGACCACCAATCCACAGCCTGAAAAAAAAATGTGTTATATGACAGATATGAACTAAAACTAATATTACAAACTTCCATGAAACAAATAAAAAAAAAAAATAAATAAAAAAATAAACTGAAAAATCTTTTTATCACCACTCAATTATTTATCAGAATCTGAAAAATCTTGTTATTATCACCAATTTTTTGCAGAATAAGATTATTCAACTCTTTCAGGAATCAAAATCAACATATTGTCTACAAAATCAATATGCTGTCTCACATGGTTTGAAATATCTTAACCCTTGTCCTGCTGAACCCGGATATAACCTGCCTTTGCAAATAGTGTAGATCCAGATCAGTTGGCTTCTTCAGAAGCCAACTGATCTGGATCTGCACTGTTTGCCATTAAGTATGTGAATTTATAGCAACAATCTAGATCAAGTAATCTGATTGGCTGAAAATTTGAAGTGGGTGTGGCATCTTACTTTATTCAGCACGACAAGGGTTAATAATTAACATTAACTCTATATCACAGACTCCTGAAAAATATACTAAATCAAGTATACACAACTTTTATATGTTCAAATAAACAAGTCTGTCCTTAAGTTATCATTCTTCAAAGTTTACTGATGTCTGTTACCAGCCACTTTGTTTTCAGGGGACTGGATAAACATGGTAGATTTTGCACCATTTTGAACCAAAAGACAACTTTTGTGACTTCCTGTTTGCATTCCTGAATACCAAGTCTGTTCTGAAAAAGGGGTCTATGCTAAAAAGGAACTTGCTCCCTTTTTAGAGTAGACCCCTTTTCAGAAGGGCAGCAAAATAATACTGACTGACTGATTGTGTTGAGGTTTAATGACATGTCAACCCTTGTGGGTCATTTTGTGTCGTTTCCCAGAGAAAGGGAGAAGAGATAGTAGAGGAGATGAAAGAGAAGGACAGGGAAGAAAGAGGAACAGGAATGAAAGTGAAGAAACAGAAGAAATAGAAACATTGCCCCTCTACCCTTACCTGCTATAAGGATAGCAGGCCTTGCCCAACTGTAAGCCAATATCAGTTGGACGCCCCAGTGTAAGCCTTATTTTCTCTGAAAATAGTTCAGACTATCATCTTCTACAATATTCTTGGCACTCTGGGTTAAATCTCAGGTCATTTCCCAGAGTCTCTATAGTAAAAGTTTGTTCCCAAATAAATCCACCACTATCTTAGAACAGCTTGCTGTAAGCTTACTTAGCCCACGCAATCGACAATTTTTACAAGTTGGCTAACTGGTTTAAACATATCTTATTTGTATACTACATATACAATTACAATACATCAATACAATGAATGAATCATATACAAAAGGGATTCAGAAGCAAATCTGACTTATGTGAATCCCCATCTCAATTTTGGATAATTTGTCAAAGAAATTGCACTGTTGCAGGTAAAGTAAGACTTTTTTCAACCAGACGTTATTGACATATGTGGGTATTCATTAGAAACACCTCAGCCAGCAGTTTCTCTCTATGAACACATCTAATGAGTATTTTGTGCAGAAGAAAGATAAATATCTATTTACCTTGTTTCCCGGTTTCCCCTATTTAACACCAAAATGTGCAAAAAGAGCCACCATACGAGCCGTACAAGATTGCATGTGTACCCAGCGAAGACTCAGATCTGCCCAAGCATCGATACAGGCTGATCTGAGTCTTTGCTGTCTGTCTGAAAACTCTGTGGATCCTTGGCTACCCAAAGAATGCCCTGCAATGACTCTGATCAGACTGCATGGCTACCCAAAGAATGCCCTGCAATGACTCTGATCAGACTGCATGGATGTGCAGTCTGATCAGAGTCTTTGCTGGGCACACATGCAAACTTGAAGGAAATGCTGTGCCCTGACTCAAACTGTTTTCAACTTACAAAATCATGCCCTGTGTGTCCACCTTCCACTACTTCTGGTGCCATATATTCTATGGTGCCACAAAAGGAATAGGCTCGATAATTCTGAAATGAATAAAGTATAATACCACAAAATTATTACCATATTTACCCTAAATATTTAGATAGGCATGCCTGAACAATGAGTGCAGACTGAGATTTTCAAGCAGCAGTCAGATCAGGATTTACTATCAAGCAGTACCCTTTAGATACATGTACATCCCTTGATAGTCAAATGCAGTTATTCAAATTTTAAGAAAAGTAAGTTATGCTAAAAAAAGGTTTTGTTTGTTTGTGTTGAGGTTTTACGGCCCAGTCAACCCAGTGGGGTCATATCGAGCGCAGTCAGTTTACCTAACCATACGTTTACTGGGCAGGCTTAGTCCTCTAAGCAGTTAACCAGTATTGTGCACATTCTTTCGCCAGAAACTGACAACTGGCCTTCTTGAATCAGCGGAAGGGAGAGAATGACCGTAGAAAATATTTCATGATCAATCTCTACAAAAGAATGTTAAAAAAAAAGAAAAGGTTTGGATGAATAAATAATTTAATTACAAGAGGCTGATTCTGTAACAAATAAAGTACCATACAATACTTTTATAAAACAATTACTTGGAAATATTGCTGAACTGTGAGGTGGTATAACAGTGATGAACTAAAAAACGTGAAACGATAATACCCCGCCATTATCCGCCATTATCATGTCACCAAGGTACGAGAGTACTAAGCTATGAGTTGACCAGAAACCTTATTGCATGTAAACAGAAGTTTCAGTCCTCTGTCTTGTACCTTTACTGAGTACTACTGAGCTGGACATAGTTCAGAGTGATCTTGTCGGTGACATAATACAGAGTGATCTTGTCGGTAACAGGTCAAGGTAGGTAGGTAGGTAGGTATAGGCAGGCAGGCAGACAGAGACAGACAAATAGACAGAGACAGACAGACAGACAGACAAACAGATATAGATAGATAGATAGATAGATAGATAGATAGATAGATAGATAGATAGATAGATAGATAGATAGACAGATAGATAGATAGATAGACAGATAGATTGATTGACACACAGACAAACAGACAGACTGATATATGACCAACAGACAGACAGGCAGGCAGGCAGGCAGACAGACAGACAGACAGACAGACAGACAGACAGACAGACAGACAGACTGACATTCAATTATTTTGTTTATCATTATAATTACATAAGAGATTGCCAGATAAGTGGTAAACAATGTAGACCCTGACCAGAAGCAGCATTCGGGAAAATACTGGAAACATTTCCCAAGAAAGTTGCAAATCCAATGTTTCCAGTATTTTCCTGAATGCTGCTTCTGATCAGAATCTACATTGTTTACCACTTATCTGCCAGTCTCTTATGTCATTATAATGACAAACAAAATAATTGTACCTACCTACCTACCTACCTAACCTACCTACCTACCTAACCTACCTACCTAACCTACCTACCTACCTAACCTACCTACCTACCTAACCTACCTACCTACCTACCTACCCTACCCTACCTACCTACCTACCCTACCCACCCACTCTGCATGTGGTCTAATATTGATTGATATTTACATGAAGTTTCTTAAAGATACCTTAAACAGGTTTCAAGTTACAGAGGACACAATTTTGTGACAAAGTTCCCAGGGAAATGACTCAAAAAGTTTAAATTCAAGAGTTATGGTTCTTGTGCTCTGCACGTCGTCTAATGTTGATTGATATTTATATGAAGTTTCGTGAAGATAGCCTGAATGGTTTTCAAGTTATACAGCGGACACGATTTTGTAACAGATGGACAGACAGACGCTGGGGGAAAAACAATATGTCTCACTACCCTAAAGGGGGGAGACATAATTATGAGCTCAATAATCACCTTCTCTGAAATTTACCTGGTCAGTAGGCAGGAACTCCTTGCTGAGGCCAAAATCTGTGAGCACAATATGACCCGTGTTGTCCAATAGAATGTTTTCAAGTTTGATGTCCCTGTATATAATACCCAGCTGAAAACAGTAACTGAAAATACAGAGCCTGTTACTCACACTATACAATATACTATACAAAAATATTTCAATTACAGCAAGTTTATATTGAAAATAAGCAGTGTATAATTCCATATTTCTACATAAAAGGCTATTCAGATAAATATTTTTCATTATTTCTCTTTGAAAGCATTTGTTGTGGATATGCACTGGAATTGCTCGGTGAGGGGATTCTAATGAGTACATATCGAGGGTTGAGCGCAAGACTGGCGTAAGTCAGATGGTTGTTTTTCCCCAAACCTAATCTCCTCACCATGAAGGCGTTATGAAGATTACAATATTTCTTTCTGTAAACAATGAAAATTTAGGTGCCATTGCTTGTACGAGCAATGGCACCTAAATTTGCATTGTTTACAAAGGGGTCCAAGTTGCCCCTAAACAAGGGTTTCAAAAATATGTTTTGAGTTACTATAGTCTTGCGCTCAACCCTCGAGATATAATGTATGTTTTGTGGATGAATAAGAAAACTATCATATGAAGCTTTAGTTGAATACAGCTTCTTATCTAGAGATAGGCTACTGAAATAAGCCAAGTACATGTATTCTAGATTTTATTTATTCATTTTTGTTGTTTTTTGTTTTTGTTGTTGTTATTTACAGTTTAACCTAACCCATTTATGCCGAAAAAACTCTTCTACCATAACTCTTTGGACAGGTCCATTTCATGTATAAGGGGTGTCTGGTTAGTTTTATTATTATCATGTTTTGAAGAAACTATTGAACTTAATGCAAACAGTGTATACTCTGATCAAATGCCTCGTTCTGCAGCGTCAGATCTGGGTCTACACTGTTTGTCGATGTCCCATTTATGGGATGCCAGGCTTAAATGGGTTAACACTTTTAATGAAATGCTACGTTTTTTGTCCAGTACAGGATAGTGGAGTAAAAAGCACCAACTCCTGAGCTTGCAGATGACCTTGACCCCTAGCACTATGTCAGGGTCACACATTTTTTTGATGTACAAAATTAATATAAAAATTTTAAGGCTATGATCTTGACCTCTAGATCATGTGCAGGGTAGATAACATAAAACTTTGAACAAGTATGTATTACCACACAGATTATATAGGCTGTTTGGTGGTTTTAGTCTGTATATATTTTCAAAACCTTTAATGCAAAACTTAAACATCTGCTAACACTGATGCTAACACTGCTAACAATGCTGATAGCTATTCCTGCACTCTCATAAATCAGAGAAACAAGTTTAAAATACGAACCTTGTGTAATGTTTCCAAGGCAAGCACAATTTCTCCTATATATATCTTTACCTCCTTCTCAGTAAAATGTTCTCTGAGGTTTAAATGTGTAAATAGCTCACCCCCATTGACATAATCTGAAAGTAAATATGTAACTTCTATAAATCGATGAATGATTACTGTCATGTCAAAGGCTGGACGAGTTCATCCAAAATCCTTTTTAGGTAAGCATGACTTAAAATAGCATCTCGAGCATTTTCGGACTTATCTGTGGAGCATTTTGTGATAGCGCCATGAATATAGCAAATATATACACAATATACTCTAACAGAGAATGTAGTGGTGTAGTGGATACACTGACTATCTTGAGTTCAGTTAGAGTAAAATGTCATATGGGCAATGTGTAATTTTATTTATTTTCTTTTTTTTTTTATTATTATTTTCTTTTACTTCATAACTGTTATATCAATAGTGACCAGGGCCCAGTTGTTCAAAGCTAACGATGTCGTTAGTTAACGATTCGTTAAAATTTACATTGAGTGATACGTAAATATGCTGAAATTTTTTGTTGAAAAAATGTGAGTAGCTTTTGCAGTGCAAAAGCTACTCACATTTTTTCAGCAAAAAATATCAGAATATTGTATATTGAATCCACTAAAACAGTTAACGAAATGATCCTTAACGAGCTCGTTAAGCTAACGATGCTTTGAACAACTGGGCCCAGTAATTTTATTGCTTTTTTGTTTTTTTGTTTCATACGCCAGTTACCAGAACCCCGGCTAAATGGACATTAGTGCATTTGCTTTTCATACACTTCTTTGTAGGACCCTGGACAACTGGGACTTACTGTATTTACCCGAAGTCTACGTAAACAGTGTTGACGCTGAGCAGAACACAAAGTCTGGTTAGGGTCGTTACTGAATGCCACTCAGTCAGTCTAATCAGGACTTGCCCACTTACACAAATAATGAATATACTTTAGAATACATGCAAATTGTCTTCTTAATTAGATTCCATTTTCTGGGCACAATAAGAACAATCTCATCAGTTTGTCTTCTGCTAAATCTGCCTGGTAAGTGTTAAAATATAAAAAGAATTTTCACACGGCGGTGATTTAAATGAAAACTGAAATAAACTTTTGCTGCAAAATAAAAATGCATTTACATGGAGATGAAAAAAACACAGTTATTACAGGGCTCGAACTTCTGACCATCAATACTGGACACATTTAGCATTTAATGCTACAGACAACGAGCGTATCATTTGACCTATGATCCAATACACTTGCAGAAAATGGCCATCACTGTATCAGTTTAGTTCTGTAACTGGTGGTCCCAATCTTACCAAGTGAGTGTGATAGAGCTTTAGAAGTGGGGCATGATGATCTAAATTCCCTTTTTTAAATACATGTACTTATTTTAGAAAAAGTATGTCTTCTGAACTAATGAACAAATCAATCCAAGTGAACAGATGTTCTTTAGAATGTACTTTTCCATAAATTACCGTATTCGGCCTAATTACCACACATACCCCTATAGGCGCAGAGTCACGCAACTCCGTATTCAGATTACAGCCAGTGTAATTTTGTCTACTTCTTTATAAAGGCTTATGTTGTGGGTACCCATTCGAATTGCATTGACTTGTCAATGCAAGACAATGCAATTCAAATGAGTCCCGACAATACATGCTTTTATAAAGAAAATCAGAAAAACAAAACAAAAAATCTCATAAGAATCATTTGATGAGTCTTTCGCTGACCTTTTTTTTTTAAGGTGTACCCTTAGTATAGGTAGGGCAGGGCTCGAAACTTTTTTTTGAAGGTACTTGTCCTGAAGGGCAAGTGCTTTCAAATTTTCACTCATCCTTTCAAAAATCTACTCGTCCTTTGCTGGAGTGGATTGAGAGAAATAATACTGAATGAACTTTTAATGTGTAAGAAACAACATTGAAGACAAGTAACTAGACTAGACAGTACACTTACAGGACTAGTAAAAACTAAGACATATTGTATAATAAACATATGTTGTTTCTTACGCATTAAAACTGTCTAATACCACTCATTTTTCACTCGGTTGTATTCTACTTTCACTTCAGAAGGCTGTTTTTTTCCGGTACTTTCCGTAGGTTTTGTCCCAATTCAAGTTTGTACGGAGCGGTTTTGCCCCTGTAGGTTTTGTTTCTGGAGAATTCTGCATCAAAGCAGATTCTTTTTCTGCTTTATACAAGACAGGACACGAGAATAATGTCCTCTACAACTATTTGGATTTGGACATGCATTAGTAATCCAGCAGTTATAGAGAGCAAACAACTTGTGCGAAACCGCATTGGGACGAATCCTCCTCATTACGAAAACACGCCTATTCAAATAAATTGAAAATTTTACATCCAAAAACTGGCAAATTTTCAGATAAAAAATTCTAATATTTTTCATATTTCTGCTCAAAACATAGGTTGTGGGTACTCGTTAGAACCGCCTCGGCCAGGCGGTTCTAACAAGTACCCACAATCTATGTTTTTGAGCATACATAAGAAAAATAATGTATACCCCTGTAAACCCCAGTTTTACTATATAAAAGTGGGGTTTAAGGGGGTCAAAATTATATAGGCATGTTTTCGGGATCTCTGGTCGGTGTTCATAATGCGCAGGCGCAATATTTATTTACAGTTTCCATTTCTGATTTGGGCCATACAATGCGGAAATATATGGAATTTGTGCATTTTGCATTACATTTAATATTTGTTTGCTGTTATTTGATAGATTTGTTAAGTGCTTTTGCTGAATGGCATGATGTGACAACTTTCACTGAGGGAAACTTACTCGCAAGTCAGTTAAAATTTTCACTCGTCCTTACCGACCACCTACTCGTAAATACGAGCGGACAAGTGTAAATTTCGAGCCCTGTAGGGTCATATTTTACCTAAAGGTTCCCGAGTATTTTTGAAAAACCTAAGTGCACCGTGCGGAAAATAGGTCAAAAATGGTATGTATTGACAATTTTGAACTCATTTTCAAGATCACCAGAGGGATTTGTATTTTATATGGGGATTAATATTGTTAATCCATTATTGATTCTCGAGAGTTGCTGCCCTTGGCCCCTTAATTCCCTTGTTTTGTGTCTTGCCCTGCTCCATGTACTGGTGATCACGTTTACAGTCCATGATTGTATTCCAGATGGTTTCACCATTTCTGGACCAGCCTATCTGCCAGCCTATCAAATTTCTGGACTGGTCCACCATCATGGGGCAGTCCATTTTCCAGCCAAACAGGTTTGAGGTTTACCCAGCAGCCCCTTGCGTGAGCACAAGCCTCAGTCTGCTTATCAGCAAGCCGTGAGAAACTCTGCATTTCAATATGGGCATACAAAATTTTGTTTTTAAAATGGACCTCAAAAACTTGCACTACAGTTAATACGATTCTGTGGATTGACAAAACTTTATCAAATATAGTTATTTGGATGTGTTCAATTTCATGTTATACGACGATCTTTTTCTGTTAAAACAGACAAAGTGGAAACAAATATGGCGGACATTTGTCTGATATTTCGTTATGGTGTATCCTTAGTGAGAATAAATTTCGCGCTTGAAAGCTAGAAAATTGTGTCAGAAAATGCGATGGATTTACTAGATGGGCCAGGTTTTTGAACTTTAGCCCCTTTTGTGCGGAGGAAGACTGTTTTTCTTTCCTGCATCTCGCCCGTAATGGCGGAATTTGTTCTTGTAAAATACCAGTGTCTCGCCGCAATTAACAATCATTAGCTCTGAGCATTAGCTATCTGTTACGTGACACACACGATATGGCGCAACAACAGGAAGTTCCAATCGGCGAGAACTTGATTGAGATCAGGACTCTGTCAGATGAGGAGGTGGTTTCTGATTGGGCTGTTGGAAACAAAATATCGGCAGACGCAGTTGAAAAACTTTTCAAAGAGGGTTTTACGTCCATTGAAGCTATCAAGTTACTTGATAGCGATGATCTCAGCAGATGGAAGATTCCGTGAGGCCAGCAGAAATTGATTCTGGCTTCTGTTCAGAAATTGCTTATAGCTGAAAATCGCACGCGCAGCAAGCAGGCGGTGATCACGTGGGGTCGAATCATTCCCATCAGGCAGCGGAAGTATGGGTGGGCAAGCCAACCAATCGGAGAGCTCGCACCGAAACCGGAACAACGATGGCAGCAACAATGGCGTCGACCTCGGAGCAGGAGGAATATTACCACCAACAACTGACCCGTTCAGTGTTTTGTTGAACAATGTCCAGCAGGGACAGTCGCTAGCTCGTATGATGCTTGGTGCCAGCAATTTACAAGCACCAAACCAAGCTGGAAGCGATTTATCAGAGTTAGGAATACCGATGAATACTGGGAATCATTTGGGACAGTCAATAATTCAGACCAGTTCGCATTCGTGAAGAGACCCCTAAATATTTTTGGAATCTGCAGCGTCCGGTGTCTGTTTCCACACATCACGACATCACTGATTTTGTAAATAATTCAGTTGAGGAGGAAGTTGTAGTAGGTGGGAATGGTACCCAACGTGGTGTTGAAATCAGGTCCCCGAAAACCTAAATTAGAGCAAATCACGCTAGCAAATTTGTCTGTGGCAAATTTAGCCATATTGTACAAGCTGGTTGGGGAATCTAGGTTGCATGGTTGTTTGTTTGTGTTGAGGTTTTACAGCCCAGTCAACCCAATGGGGTCATGTCGAGCGTGGTCAGTTTACCTAACCACACATTTACTGGGCAGGCTTAGTCCTCTAAGCAGTTCACCAGTATTGTGCACATTCTTTCGCCAGAAACTGACAACTGCCCTTCTTGAATCAGCGGAAGGGAGAGAATGACCGTAGAAAATATTTCATGATCAATCTCCACGAAAGAATGTTGCCGACCTCGGCGGGGGTTGAACCCGCGACCTCCTGGTCTCCAGTCGGACGGTGCATCCAACTGAGCCACCGAGGCCGGCAGGTTGCATGCTGGCAACATCCTGGACTACTTATTGTACATGACTAAAATCTGCCAGTTGGTGCAGAGGTACACCCTAGTATCTGTCTTCATGTACGATAGGGAGTACAGACAGTTGCAGGCACAGCATTGATTCCGGTGGGGTACAGATGTGCCCCATTTTCACATTATTCATCTCCAGCCTCGGCCTGCCTGTCCTACCCAACCACAAGTAAAATTGATGTTTTTGTCTCTGGCATCTGTGGAGTAAATCTCACATCACCTTCTTCACCCATATTGGCAGAATTAGTTTTCGCGTAATGACGGTGTACTGAAAGCCATAGAAAACACGTGGAAATTCGTGGTGTTTATTGTCCTCATTTAATTTTGCACTTTGCTGGAAGTTCAGCATATCATTACGCACACATGATAGACACATATGGTTATTTGTGTTATGGATATTTTGGTTGTTAATGCAAGATTGTCAAGAAATCTCCATGGGAAGGGTCAAAAATGGGTGTTCACGCATTAGAGCTGTAAGTTTTATTTTATTTATTTAGATCTAATGTGTAACCACCCATTTTCGACCCTTCCCATGGCAATTTCTTGCCTAACCAATGTCGCTCTAATCGTTTCATGTTCTTATTCGTTTGGTAAGCATGCTAAAGGAGCAGTTTGACCAGGATCATTCAGCCAGCACTTTTCAGATGCATCAACAAGTACTCAAAAGAATGTTCAAATTTAGATTAATACTTACTATGCCATAGGCAGATTCAGCAGACAACAAATTGGTGATATTTTCTTTTTTTTTCCCAGAAAATAGAATGTGACACTCCAAGCAAATTGTCAAAATGTCATCCGCTGAATTTTTTGAAAGTATTAAGTGGGGTTAAGTAGACATAGTTTCTAACAATTTAGGATAACTACAGTATTTGATGAACATATCGTTTTTATCCTAAAATTGGGACACATTAATGCATTACTATACTTGTTCTAATTCATTTTACTACCTGTTGAGGTGTCCAATAAATGCTGAGTGGCAAACAGTGTAGACCCAGATCAGATGCTGCAGAATGCAGCATCTGATCTGAGTCTATACTGTTTGCCTAGGCCTGTATGTACCAATACATAGGATAATACGGAACATCATTTTACCCAGATGAAGATAAAATTAGTTTTAATGTTCATGAAAGTAACAACAACATAACAGCACAATATGTTGTTTGCTATATTTTACCTTCAATAAGTTAAAAAGATCAAATATATAGGATGGGCAAAGCATGAATTGGGGCATATTATTGAATGTGGATTAAAAAGACCCATGCATGCAGTCTGATCAGGGTTTTGTGGCCTCCTTACAGCATCAAAGAGTCCTGTAGATATATTAATGAATACAGAAGGAATTTATCAAAGTGTACATATGTGCAGAAAAATCTGGGTCTTTGTTGTTTATAGATTATGGTATAAGGGCTTTTTTGCAAGCCATGCATCATGTTCATCCTTAACCCTTGTCCTGCTGAACCCGGATATACCCTACCTTTGCAAACAGTGTAGATCCAGATCAGTTGGCTTCTAAGAAGCCAACTGATCTGGATCTACACTGTTTGCCATTAAGTATGTGAATTTATATCAACAATCTGGATCAAGTAATTTGATTAGCTGAAAATCTGAAAAGGGCATGGCATTTTAATTTATTCAGCAGGACAAGGGTTAATGTCTATATTACTCAATCTGCACTGAAACCTACCGTATTTAACCTATATATTAGGACACCTCAACTTCTTAAAATACTTGTCCTAAAATTTGAATAAGACTATTTTCTGATTTGTTTAAAAAATGCTAGATGAGTGGCAAATAGTGCAGACCCTGATCAGATGCCACTTTCTGTAGCATCTGATCTGGGTCTACACTCATTGCCAAGACCCGTCTGTCCCCAATACTTATGGTTAATACAGTAATCCTTTCTACAAATTATAGCTATAATACCTGTATTTTCAATTTATACAACCCTCATACTTGCCATATTTATCCCCTAAGTATTGGGAAGACAGGCCTGAGTAAACAGTATAGACCCAGATCAGATGTTCTATAATGCTTTGTCTGATCAGGGTATACACTGTTTTAATTCATCCAGCACTTATCAGACATAACCTGGTGGTAAAATTGAAATATTCAAATTTTAGCCAAACTATGTAAGAAGTCAAGGTGACCAAATATTTAGGGCAAATAAACTTCAACCTGCTGCAGGCTAATTTTTTTTCTTGTTTTCCCTATCACAATAGTGTTGGCATATTTTTTTGGATGATGTCTTCTTCAATTGATATGACAATCCTATTTTCAGGAAAAATACCATGCTTACAACAAAATTCATATGTTTGTACACACATCAAAGCAAACAGTGTAAACTCTGATAAACTTGCTCCTCAACTGTCTATTATTCAGCAAGCACATTTTAGAAACATCATTAGTCAGATGGGCATATTCAAATTTCAGGATATGTACAATATAGAAGAAGATATATTAAAGCTTAACACACTGAGTAAAATTTTCAGAGGAGGACATAATAAAATATTTTTCTTATTTTTCTCAGAAAACAGGTTTTGACATTTCATGCAAATTGTAGACAATTTGCATGAAATATCAAAGCCTGTTTTCTGGGAAAAATAAGAAAAATGTCATCAATCTGTCACATGCTGAATAGCCCAGAGAGTGGTAAAGGGTAAACTTATCAAGGACAAATTTTAATATTAGCAGATAGTATATTTTTAACCCTTCTCATGCTGAATAAATTAAGATGTCACGCCCACTTCTAATTTCCAGCCAATCAGATTACTTGATCCAGGTTTTTGATAGAAATTCACATATTTAATGACAAACAGTGCAGATCCAGATCAGTTGGCTGTTTGCTAAGACAGGGCATGTCGTGCTCAGCAAGAGAAGGGTTAATTTACTAATAGCTGACATTTCATGTGACCCCTTACATGATTTAGATAATGACATACTCTTTTTACTTACCAAGGATTAAATGGAGCTTTGCATCTGTCTGAAATGCATAGTGGAGAGTGACAAGAAAGGGTGACTGTCGTATCGCCTCTAAAACTTGTCGTTCTGTTTTTGTGTGCTCGGTAGTTTTTGTCTTTTGTACAATGGCTGCCTTCTTCAATACTTTCATAGCATATAGTTTCCCTTCATCAGTGCCATTCAACTTTCGCACCAGGAACACTTTCCCATAAGCTGAATTTAGAAAATGAGGTCATGATGATGATTTGGTGTTTTACGCCCCTTTCAATATTATTTAAGTCATTATACTCATATCCAGACAATGGAAGGGTGATAATGGAAGGCTCTGTGCAGTGAAGCACCTTACAGTTATGAGCTGAATTCTGCCTCCAGCAGGATTCTAACTCTGAAACATGTGAGCTTAAGTTAGGAGTGCTAACCACTCAGCTACCCATATGCTTCAGAAAATGAGGTCAGCTGTGACCACAAAATAAAAATCTCATATACTGTAATTATCCTAATAACAAACAACTACTTACTGATGTACTTAACAATTAGAATGTTGGGTAAAATTTTTCAGCAAACAACAATTTTAAGTATTTTTTTCTTTTTATTTTTCCCAGAAAATAGGCTTTGACATTTCATGCAAATTGTCTCCTGCAGAGACAATTTGCATGAAATGTCAGATCCTATTTTCTTGGAAAAAAAAATGAAAATATCATTGATTTGTTGTCTGTTGAATTTGCCCAGTGAGTGGTAATGGTTAATATCCTAACATCCTTAGGAGCAGTATGATCTGGGTCTACACAGGCTACTACGGCATTTTTGTCTATATATTTGTTAATGGGAATGGACAGACTTTCAAGGGAGATAAATGCCATGATAATAATAGGGTTTTCCCAAAGGGTTTGAAAATGAGTGTCTCTGGAACTCCCTGATCTGGAGTGTAGGGGTCAATTAATAAGATATAGGTTTATGCTGTTTGAAGAAGTTACCTATTGCTCAAACAGTGATAATTCTTGTCCTTTAGGTGAGAAACAGGATAAAATTCAAGGCCAGAAATAGATAAAATCAATAGATTGAAAATAAATGTGTCAGTCAGGGTCTTTACCCCCAACTTTTCAGGGTCCAAAATATGACGTAAATTATTTCTTTTAGGAGCAGCCCCCATTCATGAAAAGATTCAAATACAAGAGAACTAAATTCTTGTCTGAACAAGAGAGTCATGATGGCCCTGTATCGCTTACCTAAGTACCATAGCACTTAAAGAACCTGACCAAGAACTAAATAACTGTCTGAATAAACCGATTACCTTTGAAAAATTGAGTTTTCAGATGTATTCATTCCTCATAAATACAGCAGGAAACTCCCAAGACCCAGGCCAGCCTACAAATCAATCCACTTTGACAAGTGGCTTCCCTGACTGCCTAGGCAAAGCCATGGATTTAAAGGAGAGGTACATGGCCTAAGGATAATCAAAGTTAGAGAAGATTCTGCTATAATATCTATTCTAAGCATATTAAAAAACTTATTTCAATTTCTGTTTTTTATGCAAGAAAACCTAAGGCTATCCTTCAGAGCCCTTTAATAAACAGATAAAAATTCTACTCCTTTTTTTAAATCAAGGCAGAAACTTGACTACATGATATTGGGGTCCTCAAATCTGACTCCTTGCTCGGAGAAGCTCTTCCCCATTTCTGCCTAAAGGCTCCAGCCCTGAAGCATGAATCAAAACAGAAATGTTTATATATTTTAATTCAAATATCAAGCCGATGGAGTGAAAAATGAATTTTATCTCGGTTAAGGCAACACCTTGTTTGGAAATGAATGTAGACATCGAGAATGAAAATACTGTATAGATTGCATATGTTGAGCTAGATACATACTGTAATCGATCTAATTACCACGCATACCCCTATAAGCACACAGTCAAGTAGTCTTCAAATTATGTACTTTTATCTATACGTCTTTATAAAAGTATATGGTGTAAATACTCATTTGAATTGCCTTGACAAGTTAAGGCAATTCAAATGAGTACCCACAATATGTACATTTGTAAAGAAAATCAGATCAAATATCAAGTAAGCATCATCAAATATGTCCCTCATAAAGTCCTTTGCTGATCTTACTAAATTTTAACCCATTTTAGTATGGAGACCCCTAAAATGGTATTGGCAAACAGTGCAAACCCAGATCAGATGCCACAGAATGTGGCATCTGATCAGGGTCTCCATGGTTTGCAAATATCTCAACCATTCTTCTCTAGGAATATCTAAATCACAAAGCCTGACCTACCTAATATCGAAATTAGAATTTTCCAATATTAAGTCTGGGGAAGTTCATTCAGTCTACAATGGGTTAAAGTGTGCCTTTATTAGGTGGATACCTTACTATAAGTGTTTCCAGTAATTTTGAAAAGTCTAGGCACATAGCACGGTAATTAGGTCAAATACATTAGATTGCACAGATGCATATGCTGAACTAGATAATACCTCCAGCCTAGCTCCATATAAGGCAAAAAAAACGTATGTTGCAGTACTCATTAGAAGTGCCTCACCAAGGTGTTTCTAATGAGTACCCACAACATATGTTTTTGTGGCGAAACAAGAAAAATATTATCTAGATCAAAGTATCATGAATTCAACATTTCCTGAAAAATGGAAGGAAGGTAAAGTGACTCCACTTCACAAAAATGGACCTAAAGATGACACAAACAATTACAGGTCTATTTCAGTTCTACCTGTCCTTTCTAAATTATTAGAAAAACATGTGCATGATTCTTTAATGTTCTATTTAGCTTCAAATAATCTGCTTCATTCAACTCAGTCTGGTTTCAGGCCAAATCACTCCTGTTAGACTGCATTATTACAAATGACCAGTAAATGCTTAGATGCCATAAATAACAGCCACATGATTGGGATGGTAATGATAGATTTTTTGACTTGGTAGACCATAAGCTATTGCTTAAAAAACTCAAATACTATAAAATTTCTGAAGAAACTATCAGCTGGTTTTTTTCCTACTTGCTAGAGAGGAAGCAAAAAGTGTTTGTAAACAACACATTTTCAGATTCTGGAGACATCTTATGTGGAGTTCCTCAGGGGTCCATATTAGGTCCATTACTATTTTTAATATTTATAAATGACCTCCCATTACATACTGATAATGTACTTACAGACTTATATGCTGATGATACTACCCTTTACTGTACAGGCAGATCACAAGCTTGTATTGAACAGCAGCTGCAAGCCGCATTGCATAAACTTTCAAACTGGTGCAAACAAAATGGAATGTTAATAAACACTGCTAAAACAAAAGTAATGCTGCTTACAACTCCACAAAAACGCATTCATTTAAATGAAAATACCCTTAAGTTGACTTTAAACAATGAGATATTAACTGTAGTAACAAGTGATAAAATTTTAGGGGTACACATTGACAACAATTTAACATGGACCGACCATATTAATGCTGTTGCAAAAAAATTGGTTTCAAATTTATGGTTGCTCTCTAGAATCAAGGAATACTTATCCACTGATCAGAGAGTTCAGTTTTACAAGGCCTACATTCAACCCCATATTGATTATTGCAATTCAGTCTGGGGAGGTACATCACAAAGAAATCTAGGTAGGATATACAGATTACAAAAAAGAGCATGTAAAATCATTTTAGATTATCAATATGAAAATATAGCCAGTAGCATGGAAGAGCTAAAAATTCTGAACATTTATGAAAGAATTTCTTAAAAAAGCCAAATTTATGTATAAAATTTCTCATTCTTTGACACCTAAATACATCAATGAAATGTTTCAATTGTGACCTTTAAATGATACCCTCCAGTCCTTAAGATCATCAGGAACCATAAATTATGTGTTGCCAAAGCCTAACAAAGAACTGTTAAAACAGAGTTTGATTTACTCTGGTCCATTGATCTGGAATAATTTGCCTGATAAACTGAAACATTTAGAAACTATTAACAGTTTTCACAAAAATTGTATAAAATGGATAAAAGGAACTCAGATATAAGATTTAAATGTACTGTATACATATTTTAAAAAGTTTGTAACACAGTTGTACACACAAGCCTCTGTGTGTGTGTGTGTGTGTGTGTGTGTGTGTGTGTGTGTGTGTGTGTGTGTACATGCTGGTGTGTGTGTCATTTCATTAGACTGTAAAGCCTAATTTCTGATCTTGTGTTTCGTTTCGACAAGTCAGTTTGTGGCTTTATGTACTTTCATTAGTTATCCACTGCACAACTGGTGTTAGTAACTGATCTTGTTTATTAAGGTCAATGTTGCACAAGTTGTGTTTCAACCTGTACATATTCTAAGAGATTGTGTGTGTGTGTGTGTGTGTGTGTGTGTGTGTGTGTGTGTGTGTGTGTGTGTGTGTGTGTGTGTGTGTGTGTGTGTGTGTGTGTGTGTGTAGTTTTGTTTAGTTTTGTTTTGTTTTATGCTTCTTGTAAATAATGTACATAATAGAGGGCCTCATGGAAGATTAGCTTGTATTGCTAAATGTGTCACCTTCTAAAAAAATAAAGTCTATTATTATTATTATTAGATACCCCCTTTTATCTGGAGTTCAATATAAACATGAAATTTTTAAAGTAAAATTAATTTCAATTAAAGCATACTCACCTCAAGATATTATAAGCCTTATTTGAGCGGTTCACCGCAAGATCGACCTTCAAAAGAAAGACAACTAGGAAAAAAAATTGTTTGAAACAGACTATAGCTCGTCCTAGTTGTCCCCCCTACCAAGCGTCCTGTTTCTAGGTGACCAAGATCGGGTACCAGTCACGGACTGGCTCCCTTCCGTCCACGCCACCGTAAGCAACCAATCAGGACGCGCCAGGTATATTCCCGCCAAAGCACGCACCAAGCGTGTGGCACGCCTAACGCATGTGGTAGACATTGTTACTATAAAGGGTAGACGCAAGGTAGAAAACATCCCTATTTTTTGGGAGCAATAAAATTTAACAATGAAAGCGGGGTGGGAGGAGGGACATTTGATAATATCTTGAGGTGAGTATGCTTTAATTGAAATTAATTTTACTTTAAAAATTTCATTTCAATGTCAGCATACATCACCTCAAGATATTATAAGCCTGAATAATAAGCATAGGTGGGAAGGTAATAATAAAAATAATATAAATCTCTACTCACCCATGCTGGAATCCGGTGAAGTTCAGCAGTCCCCTGGTAATTCATAGTATTTTTAGGGGAATATTTTTGCATTGTAGGTATGCTTGCGGGTCGAATGCCAATATCCGTTGATGGAGAAGAATAAGACAGACCCTTTGAAGAAAAGTTTCACACCGGATTCAAGCAGGCTTAAAATACTGTGAAGAGACTTAAGATACAGAACGATGGCAGCCAGTAATAGACTGCGCCGCCACGAGAGGTCCCAATGACGATGTATCCTGCCTAATTGGGGCCAAATATCTAAAGTAAAATGAAGAAAAGTTACTATTTGTACGCCAATATGCAGCCCTTACCACATCCTCAAGGGCGACAGAATTCCAATAAGCCCAAGACGAAGACAAAGCTCTAAATTCATGAGCCGAGATTTTCATGAATGACAGATCCGAAGATGATAAATCTGCATAAGCTAGTTTGATAACGTCACAGATCCAACAAGAAATAGTGGAAGGCGAAATATCTTTAGAGCCCTTCAGTGGTAAAAAAAAACAGTCTCTTCCTTCCCGATCTCTTAGCTTTCACTCTGGACAAATAAGCTCTAACAGCTCTGACCGGACACAAAAGTCTAACATCCGTATCAGAACCACAAAACTGAGAAAGACCTGGAATAACAATAGGTTCTGGTAATGACTCTGGAAGTTGGTTTTTTTTGCTAAAAACCCAGGTTGTGAGAGGAGGGTAATGGAATCAGAGTTGCGGTCATACCTAAAACAGCCTTCCTCAATTGACAGCATTAATCTCACTTCTTCTAGCAGCCGCAAATGTAAGAAGAAACACTGCTTTAAGCGTGATGTATTTGATGTCAGCAGTCTTTAGTGGTTCATAAGGAGCTTTACCAAAGAACACAAGTCAAATTCCATTTGGGCGTAAGAGATCTGGCAACCGGTTTTCTCAGGGCAAAACCTTTAATAAGATCTGAAATGATTGGGTCCGCCGTACAGTCTGCTGATTTGGAAAAAAAAAAATTCAGTGTATTTGAGATGGCGGAGCGGTAGCCTTTAATAGTAGCTACCGATAATTTCAGGGTGTTAAAAAGGTAGCAATAAAAAATCTACCAAATCATTTAAAGCGGGATTGACAGGATTAACTTCCCTTTGCAAATACCAATCCGAGAACATCTTCCACCTCGCAGAGTAGACCTTGAGCGTAGACTCTCTGCGGGATTGAGAGATACACTGGGTAGCGAATTCAGAAATGTGTCTACCTCTGATTTGACTCCTGACAACTTCCAAGCGTGAAGATGCAACATAGCTGGATTCTGATGGAGTACTTTTCCCTGATGTTGTGATACCAAACCCCGATGAACCGGAAATTCCCTGGGAAAGTCTATTATGAGACTCCAAATGACTGAAAACCAGCTCCTTTGAGGCCAACACGGGGCTATGAGAATGAACCGACTGTTGGAATCCCTCATCTTGTTTAGAACCAGGGGAACAAGTTTGAATGGAGGAAATGCGTATGCGAATAGGTTTTTCCATTCTAGTGACATAGCATCCACTGCACAAGCCCTGTGGTCCGGTACTGGAGAAACAAACAGGGGCAGAAGATGGTTTAATCTGGTGGCGAAAAGATCTATCTGAGGAGTACCCCAAAGACTGAAAGTTTGGGTAGCTATCTCCCGATCTAGAGACCATTCGGTGGGGAGAATTCGTCTGGGCGAGACAGGCTGTCTGCCAAAACATTCAATTTCCCTGGAATATGCCTGACTTGAATGTGAATATTCCTATGATGACACAGTAAAGAAGCTCCCATACTAGCATGCACAGAGATGGAGAGTGGGTCCCCCCTTGCTTCTTGAGGTAAGCCACTACTGATGAATTGTCTGACGCTACCATCCCGCAAGAATTGTAAATGTGACTGAAAATGTTGGAGTGCTAGGAAAACTGCTCGTAACTCCAAATTGTTGATGTGAAGGTCTTGGGAAGCAACATCCCACAGTCCCTGAACCTCTAGACCTAGGGGTTCTAAATGTGCGCCCCAGCCCGAATGGCTGTCATCTGAAAACAGATGGAAATCTGGGGCTGGTATAACAAGGGGAATTCCAGCCACATAAATGGAAGGATTCATCCACCATTTGATTGCTACACGACATGAATGGGATATTGGAATAGGTTGGACCAAACTGTCGCGGTGAGGTTTCCAGTTGGCCAGAAGATGGACTCTAAGAGGTCTCGTATGAAGGCGACCCAACTGAACTAAATCTGCTGAAGCATTGAGTGATCCCAACATGGACAAAATTCTCGGGAGGTAATGAATTGAACCTGTAGAACCCGAAATAGAAGGACAAGAATTTTGATGACTCTCTTCTGGAACTCTGACAATGCCAATGTGAGTCAGGAACCTCATTCCTGCATACACGAAGTCCTGAGATGGAACTAGGTCTGATTTCAGAGGATTTGGTATTAGACCCAGACTTGTAATGATTTCCCAAGCTAGTGAAAGGTCAGACAGTAGGGACTGGAAAGACGATGGACAAGCCAATCGTCGAAATATTGGTGAATGTTTGGTCCTAGAGATCGAATATGTCCCACCACAATCTCCATCAAGATTGTAAAAACGAAAAGCGCTGTTGAGATTTCGAATGGAAGCGCCCGAAATTGTTATATAGTGCCTTCTAGGGAAAATCTCAGGTACTTGCGAGACGCTGGATGAATAGGAATATGGAGGTATGCGTCCATAAAGTCTATAGAAACCGCCCAAGCCCCTGGAGGAATAGCTCTCCGAATGGAGGCCGCAGTTTCCATTTGAAAGTAATCTACCTTCATCATTTTGTTGAGCGATGATAGGTCTATAATGAGACGAAAAAAACGGCCGGTTTTCTTCTTCACTAAGAAAATCCGGCTGTAGAGAGGTGGTATCTCTCACAATCTCTACAGCCTTCTTTTCCAGTAGAATCTGCACCTCCTCCCTCAAGTGGTTTAAATGTTGTTGAGCTACAGGGAACAGAATTGGAGACAACGATAATGGAGGTTCCCTTGCAAAAGGAATCCTGTAGCCCTTCCGGAGAATAGAAAGGGCCCAGGAATCCCGAGTTATGGCTGACCAAGCCTCCACAAAAATTTAACGAGCTCCCACCGGAAGAGAAGGATGAGGTGCAGATGGAAGGGCCCTGATGATGTCATTTACTCCTCCTAGCGGGCCCCCCCTGAAAGAAGATGATCCACCACGGCCCCCCTTGGTGGATCGAAACCGTTTGAAAGAGACAGCAGACAAAGAAGAAGTGGAAGTGGGAACTCGGCTAGCTTTTGGTTCCCACCTAGACTTCTTCGCTGGATTTGAATTAAAAGTAGAGGAGGAAGGTCTCTTTCTGTTGGCCGATACTCCTGAATAATTTGCTCTCAGGAGGGAATGATGTCTATAGTCTAAATTTGCTCTGAAAACTTCCTCTACTTTACACCCAAAAAGAGAGGAAGAATTCAGAGGAGCTGCTCTAAGATTGTCCTTGTTATGAGATAAAAGTAAATTAGAGGTATTTAGAGCAGCGTTACGGCGCTGATGCAACAGCACAGCAGACACAGATAGGCCTAGGGCCATGATGTGCTTAGCAGAGCGGTTCACTGCTAGAAGTAGACTACGCAGAACATCCGGGTCAACATGCTCTGCGCAGAGGGCCTGAAATGCAGCCGAACCAAAAAAATCACAATGTGAACTGATGGCCACCACTCTCCTTGCTAACCGCTCCAGGTACTCTAAATGAGCCACTGGTAAAGAGGCGAATCTGCCCACTGAGATGCCTAGCCTGCCAGCGTCAGCATCAAGGGTGGGTATCTTACTCGGCCAAAATTCCGTATGACAAGCGTAAGAATGTGGTCGAGCAAGGTAATCAATTGTAATCAATTGTTTTCTTAGGTACATACCAATTTGGATTATTTCTAGCCTCTGCGGTGTTGTCAAACAGCTTCCCCATCAACTGGTTCACTGTTGAGGATTCTGGAAGTGTTGACCTGGAGGAAGTAGGCTGGTCCAAAATAGACTCAAGCAGGGAATGGACTAGCGCGCTGTCTTGAGTTTGGTCAGCCTTGGGGCAAAGGTCTCCCAAAAGGGAGTAAACTTCCTCCAGTGTCTCATGGTAGTTTGTGGCAGGCTCATGAGACTGGCTCTTTTGAGAAGAACTTAATGAACTCTCTGACAGAGCCTGGTCCGGGACATAATCACATCCATGATATGGAGCCCGGGGGTCTTGGCTAATGGTCCGAACATGGTCGTGACCATTGCCAGTGGATCCAGACTGACCCGTGAAAGTTTGCCCCTCCCCTTCTTCAGCAACAGAAGGGAGATCCACTGACGAAGCCAAGTTGCCCAACCCTGATAGAGTCCTCAATACTGCCTGGGATATGGCTGAGGCAATGTCAGGGGTGCTACGTGAGGGGTTGGTTACCCTCAATGGCGTAGCTGTAAGACCTAAAGAACTATCCCTGCTCAAAGCAGGAATAGCCACAAAAGGTCTGGCTGCAGAAACACTAGGACCTATAGGGACATCGTCCTCTACAGATCCCAGTGCGCTTACAGATGAATAGTCAGCCAATGGAACCCTGCTGCTATTCTGTACCTCCGTATACAAATGCCCGAAGGCTTCATTAACATTCTGACTTACCCTGACTGAAGGAAGAGCAGATGATGTGGAAGAGGTACCCAGTCTATTCTTACTATTTCTACTTCTACCCAAGTTGGTAGTACCAATAACTGGTTCCGCTATCAAAGAATCTGAAAATGAACCTTCCTGAAACATAATACCCGAGCAAGTCGGAATGGCTATAGTATTATTATGTTGAGAAGCCTTACTAATAGTAGGCACAGTGGAAAGAGATACTTTGGCCTTACCACTTTGAATAGGTTTTGGATTCCTAAATGAATTCACCGCAGGAGAAGTATGAGAAACAGATCCTGTTACCTGGATATTTGGTGTGGTACGAATGCCAGCAACTAAAGGGAGAGAACCATTCTCCTGGGAAACAGCCTTAGTAATTGAACTGGACGAGCTAGGAACGGCTTCGGGACAGGGCAAATATAAGTTGGGGTAATAACCATACCCACTAAAGCCATCCCATGAACCCCAGGGATAAAAATAAGGCCAATAAAAGGGCCCCTTATCTGCGCCTTCCTGCCAAGAAAATTGAGAGGAAGGCACAGTTACATTACTTGGGAATCAGCCCGCCGTATTAAAGGCCGCCGAGCTAACTTACCTATAAGGTGTACGATAACCCGGCAGGTACCTAGGTTCGGAATTTCCGCCGGAACAGGGGTTCGCCAGCACCCCCTGCGTTGCCTTCCGTCGGGAAGCATCGCTGGGGGCGGGGCGAGGTCCCCTAGTCAAGCATTCATTACTAGTGACAGTAACGGCGACCTGGGGTCCACTACGTCTGTTTTCCAAATCTGGAGCAGGCTCAGAGTTCAATTGAAAATTATTCACCAGAGTACAAGAAGGGAATCCCTGAGCCTGCCCCCGACCAGAAGATACATAAGAGGGGAAGTGGGATAATTTTTCCCAGATCTCTGAAGCCCAATTGGCAGACCTGGCACAAGGAGATAGTTGCGAAAACCCGCAACATCTAAAACATAAATCATGGCTGTCTGCCGGAAGTTTAGTTTGCTTGCAATTAATGCACAACATCTTACTACTGATATGGGCTACAAAGAAAAGCTTTAGTGAAAATAAAGATACAGACTTATCTGTTCTAGCGAAAAATACTTCTTTCCAAATCCAAACGTCGTAATCTATACAGAAGGTGCTGACCTCGCAAGCGACCAAAAAATAGTGATGTTTTCTACCTTGCGTCTACCCTTTATAGTAACAATGTCTACCACATGCGTTAGGCGTGCCACACGCTTGGTGCGTGCTTTGGCGGGAATATACCTGGCGCGTCCTGATTGGTTGCTTACGGTGGCGTGGACGGAAGGGAGCCAGTCCGTGACTGGTACCCGATCTTGGTCACCTAGAAACAGGACGCTTGGTAGGGGGGACAACTAGGACGAGCTATAGTCTGTTTCAAACAATTTTTTTTCCTAATTGTCTTTCTTTTGAAGGTCGATCTCGCGGTGAACCGCTCAAATAAGGCTTATAATATCTTGAGGTGATGTATGCTGACATTGAAATTTTGTTGTGGGCACTCATTAGACGCACCTAAGAGAGGCACATTTACTGCATGCCCACAACCTGTTTTCATGGGAAAAAAAGAAAAATACAATACATTTTGGATGAAAAAAAATTGTCTAATCTGAAACTATGTAAAGATATCCACTGTTTGTTTACAGGAAAAGTTGGTTTTCTACCAGCAGCTCAATGTCTGCAGCATGCCAGGAAAAAATGTGCATGGAAAAAACATTAAATAAAATAAATATTTGTAGGTGTACTTTGCAAACAGGTACGAAAAAATTAAAGAGGGAGTATCAGGAAAATATTTTTCTTATTTCTCCACAAAAACATATGCTGTGGTACTCATTAGAAGTAGAGCTGGGTATCACCAGAAAAAGTGTATCGTGATAGTATCCCGATACCAAAAAGGCAATAGGATACAGTATCGTGATACTTGCTTTGTACAGATTTGCTATGTTTTATTAGGTAAATTTGGACTTTTGTTGTAAAGTAATACTTCCATGGATGAAAACAAAAGTTTCCTGTTCAATAACAATACATTGGTTTATTATGCATATCCTTATATGCAATAAAATAAAATAAGAAAGAACACTCAAGTCTCAAACTCTGATTTAATTTCTGGTTCAGCATCCATTGTTTATGTTAGTAGCGACCGCTTATATCAACAATAAAATGGTAATATGACTTTGCATAAATCTGAATGGCATAACTGAAAATACCAACATTTAAGTGGGAAAAAAGTTATGTAGCACATGGGTCCATACTCGAGTCACTCGACGAGACTGCAATGACATTACCTGTCGGTTTCGGTAGCTGCGGCAGATGCACCAACCGTTTTCATTGGATATAAGCGGTGCCTTTTGGATAAACAATTTTTATCAACATCCATAAAAAATGTATGTTGTGGTACTAATAAGAGGCTCCTGAAAAGTATATGTTGTGGTACTCATTAGAAGCTCCACAAAAACATGTGTTGTGGTACTCATTAGAAGCTCCACAAAAACATATGTTGTGGTACTCATAAGAAACTCCACAAAAACATATGTTGTGGTACTCATAAGAAACTCCACAAAAACATGTTGTGATACTCATTAGAAGCTCCACAAAAACATATGTTGTGGTACTCATAAGAAGCTCCACAAAAACATATGTTGTGGTACTCATAAGAAGCTCCACAAAAACATACGTTGTGGTACTCATAAGAAGCTCCACAAAAACATATGTTGTGGTACTCATAAGAAGCTCCACAAAAACATGTTGTGATACTCATTAGAAGCTCCACAAAAACATATGTTGTGGTACTCATTTGAAGTTCCAAAAAAACATATGTTGTGATACTCATTAGAAGTTCCACAAAAACATATGTTGTGGTCTCATTAGAAGCTCCACAAAAACATATGTTGTGGTACTCATTAGAAGCTCCACAAAAACGTATGTTGTGGTACTCATTAGAAGCTCCACAAAAACATATGTTGTGGTACTCATAAGAAGCTCCACAAAAACATACGTTGTGGTACTCATTAGAAGCTCCACAAAAACATATGTTGTGGTACTCGTGAGACGCTCCACAAAAACATGTTGTGATACTCATTAGAAGCTCCACAAAAACATATGTTGTGGTACTCATTAGAAGCTCCAAAAAAACATGTTGTGGTACTCATTAGAAGTTCCACAAAAACATGTTGTGATACTTATTAGAAGCTCCACAAAATGATATGTTGTGGTACTCATTAAAAGTTCCACAAAAACATATGTTGTGGTACTCATTAGAAGCTCCACAAAAACATGTTGTGATACTCATTAGAAGCTCCACAAAAACATATGTTGTGGTACTCACTAAAGTTCCAAAAAAACATGTTGTGGTACTCATTAGAAGCTCCACAAAAACATATGTTGTGGTACTCATTAGAAGCTCGACAAAAACATGTTGTGATACTCATTAGAAGCTCCACAAAATCATATGTTGTGGTACTCATTAGAAGTTCCACAAAAACATATGTTGTGGTACTCATTAGAAGCTCCACAAAAACATGTTGTGATACTCATCAGAAGCTCCACAAAAACATATATTATGGTACTGATTAGAAGTTCTAAAACAAGAATTCCGCGGAAGGCGTCATCGCACCTGCTGGGGCAAAAGTCACAGGAGCCACAATCAGAATGTGGTTATTAAATAAGTTTATTTCATTCTTAGCAGTGCTTACTTGGAAAACTGGGTTGAAAAAAATGTAGACAAAGTGCCTAGTGGGGCACATATATTCCAGGCCAGTCCCATTCCCTCTAATGGCTATATCTTCAGCACTGACTTTTCGTATCATACAGCCCAATGATAATGGAATGTTGACGTAAAATGTGTAAAAGTCACTGGAGCATGAAATATAGGTCAAGGTCACGGGTCAAGGTACCTGCTAATTCAGTACATCAAGGAGAAGCACAATGCAGGGTATGGTGGTTGTAGGCCTTCTAGTTGAGGAGTTATCAAACATTAACGTAAAATGTGTCAAATATAGGTCAAGGTCACCGGGTCAAGGTACCTGCCAAGCCAGTGCAATGAGGTGAAGCACTATGCAAGGTTTAGTAGTTGTAGGTCTTATATTTGAGGAGATACCGAACATCAACATAAAATGTGTCAGTCACTGGAATGCACAATATAGGTCAAGGTCACCAGGTCAAGGTACCTGCCGAGTCAGTACATCGAGAAGAAGTGCTATATAAGGTTTGGTGGTTGAAGGCCTTACAGTTGAGGACATATGGAAGGCTGACATAAAAGGTGTAAAAGTTAATGGAGCGCGAAATATAGGTCAAGGTCACCCAGTGAAGGTACCTGCCGAGTCCGTACATTGAGGAGAAGCACTATGCAAGGTTTGATGGTTGTAGGCCTTACAGTTGAGGAGATATTGAACGTTGACGTAAAATGTGTAAAAGGCACTGGAGCGCAAAATATAGGTCAAGGTCACCGGGTCAAGATACCTGCCAAGTCAGTACATCTAGGAGAAGCACTATGCAAGGTTTGGTGGCTAGAGGTCTTACACTTGAGGAGATCTGGAACATTGACGTAAATTATATCAAAGTCACTGCAGCCAAAATATAGGTCAAGGTCACCAGGTCAAGGTATCTGCCAAGTCAGTACATTGAGAAGAAGCACTTTGCAAGGTTTGATGGTTGTAGGCCTTATAGTCGAGGAGATATCGAACGTCGACGCAAAATATATCAAAGTCACTTGAGCGCAAAATATAGGTCAAGGTCACCGGGTCAAGGTATATGCCAAGTCAGTACATCTAGGAGAAGCACTATGCAAGGTTTGGTAGTTGTACGCCTTATAGTTGAGAATATCTGGAACGTCAACGTAAATTGTGTCAAAGTCAATGGAGCACAAAATATAGGTCAAGGTCACTGGGTCAACATACCTGCCAAGTCAGGAGGTCAGGGAGATGTGTCATGCAAGGTATGATGGTTGTTGTAGAATTGTAGTTGATTAGAATACTAACTTCGACGTAAATGTCGAACTTCGACATAACAGAACTGTTAACAGACAGACGGACGGATGAACGGACAGACGAATGGAAAAGCGGGCACCTATGTCGCAAAGTAGGGAGGTCAGGGAGATGTTTCATAAAAGGTTTGATGGTTGTTTAGTTTTGTAGTTGATTAGAATACGAACTTTGACATAAATGTCGAACTTCGACATAACAGAACTGTTAACAGACGGACAGACGGACGGACGAACAGACAGAGGAATGGAAAAGTGGGCACCTATGTCGCAAAGTCAGGAGGTCAGGGAGATGTTTCATCCAAGGTTTGATGGTTGTTTAGTCTTGTAGTTGATTAAAATACTAACTTTGACATAAATGTCGAACTTCAACATAAATGTTGACAGACGGACGGACGAATGGACAGACATACGGAAAAGCGGACGCCTATGTCGCAAAGTCAGGAGGTCAGGGAGATGTTTCATGCAAGGTTTGATGGTTGTTTAGTCTTGTAGTTGATTAGAATACTAACTTTGACATAAATGTGGAACGTCGACATAAATGTTGACGGACGGACGGAAAATCGGACGCCTATATCGCACCCTGCTACAAGCAGGTGCGATAAAAAACATATGCTGTGGTACTCATTAGAAGTTCCACAAAAACGTATGTTGTGGTACTCATAAGAAGCTCTACAAAAACATGTTGTGATACTCATTAGAAGCTCCACAAAAACATATGTTGTGGTACTCATTAGAAGTTCCAAAAAAACATATGTTGTGGTACTCATTAGAAGTTCCACAAAAACATATGTTGTGGTACTCATTAGAAGCTCCACAAAAACATGTTGTGATACTCATTAGAAGCTCCACAAAACCATGTTGTGATACTCATTAGAAGCTCCACAAAAACGTATGTTGTGGTACTCATTAGAAGTTCAAAAACAACATATGTTGTGATACTCATTAGAAGCTCCACAATAACATATGTTGTGGTACTCTCTAAAGTTCCAAAAAAATATATGTTGTGGTACTCATTAGAAGTTCCACAAAAACATATGTTGTGGTACTCATTAGAAGCTCCACAAAAACATGTTGTGATACTCATTAGAAGCTCCACAAAACATATGTTGTGGTACTCATTAGAAGTTCCTAAAAAACATATATTGTGGTACTCATTAGAAGTTCCACAAAACATATGTTGTGGTACTCATTAGAAGCTCCACAAAAACATGTTGTGATACTCATTAGAAGCTCCACAAAAACATATGTTGTGGTACTCATTAGAAGTTCCAAAACAACATAATTTGTGGTACTCATTAGAAGTTCCTCAAAAAAATATGTTGTGGTACTCATTAGAAGCTCCACAAAAACATGTTGTGATACTCATCAGAAGCTCCACAATCCATATGTTGTGGTACTCATTAGAAGTTCCAAAAAAACATATGTTGTGGTACTCATTAGAAGCTCCACAAAAACATGTTGTGATACTCATAAGAAGCTCCACAAAAACATGTTGTGATACTCATTAGAAGCTCCACAAAAACATATGTTGTGGTACTCATTTGAAGTTCCAAAGAAACATATGTTGTGGTACTCATTAGAAGTTCCACAAAAACATATGTTGTGGTACTCATTAGAAGCTCCACAAAAACATATGTTGTGGTACTCATTAGAAGCTCCACAAAAATATATGTTGTGGTACTCATTAGAAGCTCCACAAAAAAATATGTTGTGGTAATCATTAGAAGCACCTCAGTGAGGTGCTTCCTATGAATACCACAATATATGTTTCTGCGTAGAAATAAGAAAAATAGCAAAGAATTTTAGCAGAATAAAGCACCTCAGGCTGCATCAATTTTTCTCATAAATGCCCCCCAAAAATTTGGATATAAAGAGTTGACTACCGGTAATAGTAATTTTTGGGGGATTGAAAAAAAAAAATGTTATCTAATGCAATGAAAAGATGTTCATAACATAACTTTTCAAGTGCTTATCACAACTGCAGCAGACAAGGTTTGGTTTTTTTTTGAGAAAATAAGGTTTGCATTTTATGTGAATTGTCTGATTCACATGAAACGCAAAGTCTAATTTTCTCTAAAAAATAATAAAAAAAAATTAGAATGTCATCTGCTACAATTTTGTTTACAATTTTTGAGGGTTCACCCTTAAAATGCCAAAAAACCTGCATCTGAAAATGTCGTCTGTTTATGTCGTCTGCTGAATATTCTTGCAAACTTTTCAAACCTATTTTTGCATACAGGCAAACAGTGTGGGCCCTGATCAGACTGCTCGTAGGGCAGTCTGATCTGGATCCATACTGTTTGCAAAAATGACTTTTGAAATCACAAGCAGATGACAAAGCAGACGCAATTGTTGTAATTGGCAGTTTATGGGTTAAAATGGTGAATACAGCCATGGGTGTGTATGTTGATGATTTTGTTTACTTTAGTAAATAATTCTTTATGACTACAACATATTCTTAGAGTATTCATTACACATGATAATATACGACCGCAAAGGTGCTATGAATGTACTGATTAAAGTATTATTTGGTAAGAAAAATATGTTTATCAATTCCCAATAATCTACTGAAACCAGCTGTGGGACAGCTCCATGTGACATTTTTTTTTTTTTTTTGTATTGATGGATGTTGATCAAATTATGAAGTTGAAATCAAGACTATCATTAAAAAAAAATAATCTCATAGCTTTATAACTTAGACGAGGCTTGGGAGCAAATACTTTTTCATCAAAACATTCCTCGCTAATCTTTATTTCTCCAATGACTTACAAAAAGGTACTCTTCATTGAGGCTATCTTAACCCTTAATCGCCAAGAAAAACTGAAAATGTCGTCTGTTTATGTCGTCTGCTGAACATTCTTGCAAACTTTTCAAACCTATTTTTGCATACAGGCAAACAGTGTGGACCCAGATCAAGGAGCAGTCTGATCTGGGTCCACACTGTTTGCAAAAATGACTTTTAAAATCAAAAGCAGATGACAAAGTAGACGACAATAGTTGTGACTGGCGCTTTAAGGGTTAATGATATTGATGAATTGCTTACATCCCCAATAATTTAGGAAAAATAATTCCTCACTGGGCTATCCTAATGATATAGATGAATTGCTTATTTCTCCAATGATTTATCAAAACTATTCCTCACTGAGGCCATCCATAGCTACAGATAAGAGGGGGTATCCACACAATATTTTTCTTATTTCTCCATGAAAACATATGTTGTGGGTACTCATTAGAAGCGCCTCGGAGAGGCGCTTCTAATGAGTACACACAACATATGTTTTTATGGAGAAATAAGAAAGATGGCAGCATTTTTCGGATGAAAAAAGCACCTTATCTGTTGCTATGTATCCACTGTATAGTCAAGCAAAATTCCGCCTCGCTGGATTCGAACCCAGGACTTCATGACAGGAACATTAACCACTCGGTCATGCAGATGCTTCAGAGCTGTCACTGAAGTACACCTGATGGTGAATTTCCCCAAGAAGCTCCTGGATTTGTTCATCATTCTCATCAAACCAGTCTTGGTGTCTGAAATATATTGGGCCAATGGTATCAAATGCTGAACACAGTACTGTATCATGAAAGTCTGTCAAATTCTCCTCTGGGTCTTCTGAAGAAAACAGTAATGTACTCATGCAGCTGCCAAAGTCGTTAATGCTGTGTCTTGTTTCAAATTGGAGACATCCTGTCTCTTTGGTGCTTTCTTGCCTTTTTGCCATCCATCTAGCAAGATGAATGGGCAAATTAAATATGCCAATTATATGTGTCTTTTGTCAGTTCAGCAATATGCTCCAAACACAGCTTTCTTTATTCCACCAAACTGTCTGTCTTTCCATCTCACAATGATATAGTCAATAAGATGCCAGTGTTAAGAGTGTGGGTGCATCCAAGAAGTCCTGTTGTGGTTTGGCAGACAGAACACTGTGTTGGTAATCAGTAGGTCATGCTCTGGCCATTACTTCAAGATTTGAACATTACTATTAGATTTGCTAACTCCCTCTTGTCCAATCACTTTTTCCAAGGTTTGGTGGTCTGTACTCTGCCACTGAAGTCTCCAGAAGGATGAATTTGTGTGTGGTACTGTAGTAGAAATCACAGAATCCAGATCATCAAAACAATTTGTTTTTGATCTTGTCTGGGCTGGTCATGGTGGGTGAGTACACAGTGATTATAACTGTATGTTTCTTTCCAGACAAAGGAAGTCTTAGTGTCAGGGGGTAATTTGCATCTTTTGAAAGTCCTGAGAGATTGCTGTCAAAGTTTATTTTGACAATGAATCCTATCCTGCCAGTCTTCAATCTCACAGCCACTCCAGAAGGTTCCCAGCATCAGTTGTTATATCTGTTCCTCCTGTGCTAGTTCCAGCTACATAGCTTTAGATAAGATGCTTTTTTCAATCCAAAAGTATTGATATTTTTCTTATTTCTCCACGAAAACATATGTTGTGGGTACTCATTAGAAGTGCCTCAGTGAGGCACTTCCAATGAGTACCCACAACATATGTTTTCATGGAGAAATAAGAAAAATACTAACCTGATACCCACTCTTATCTAGACCTATGCAGCTATTTGAATGATATATCTTCCAAACTCTCTATCAACTAGAGATGTTGTTCTGTTCAGCCTGTCTGATCTTAAACCTTGTCATGTTGAAAAGATGCCACACCCACTTCTCATTTTCAGCCAATCAGATTCCTTGATCCAGATTGTTGATATAAATTCACATACTGAATGGCAAACAGTGCAGATCCAGATCAGTTGGCTTCTTCAGTTCTTCTGTTTGCAAAGGAAGGATATATCCGGGTTCAGCAGGACAAGGGTTAAGTACTAGTAAGACCTGGCTGGAGATAGAATCCAAACCTCCCTGGAGATAGAATCCACAACCTCCCTATCTAAAGGTGGACACCGTACCAAACCAGTTGGAGCGGTAAAATTGTACAATTATTAAAGGGTTAGGCTGAATGGATGGACAGGGCAAAAGCAGTGTGTCCTCCATGAGTGTCTTAGTTGCCTAGTTTGCCTGTCATTAACACTAATACTGGCGGTAACTTTCAATGTCAAACCACCCTATAATAATAGCCAAACCACATCCAAAAATTGTATTCTTTTTAGTTGCCTGGGCTATAAATAGAACAAATATGTCAATTCAGAAAGATTCAATACAGCTTTAATTAATATGATATATGAGAGAACAAATGTCGCCTATAATATATGCTCTAAATAACAAAGCATTCTGATAAATTACTTGTAGCTCCAGACAAGAAGGCTTCCAAAATATACTTTTCTTATATCCCCACAAAAATGTATGTTGTACTTGGTAATATTAAGCCTTGCCATGCTGAATAAATTAAGATGCCACACCCATTTCTAATTGTCAGCCAATCATATAACGATCCAGATTGTTGATGTAAATTTACATACTGAATGACAGTTGACAAACAGTGCAGATCCAGATCAGTTGGCTTCTTCAGAAGCCAACTGATCTGGGTCTACACTGTTTGCAAAGGTATCGTATATCCGAGTTCAGCATGACAAAGGTTAAAAAATCCAAACTGCGAAAGACTATTGGGGAACAATAACATATAAGGAGTCATAAAAGAAACACTGCTGTGTTTGACTTCAAATGTTACAGTGTTTTAACATCCACTAAGTGAAGGAAGGTGAGAAAGAAATTAAGTTTGCAAGAGAACAACTAACATCAGAAGAATTCTGTCCCATATTCCTTATTTCTACTTTCAATGTCTTGGTAAGACTGAGACTACTTTGTGACTGTGGTCTTCCTTGGGTACACACTTTTTATATGGCTACCTCTCTCACCTCGGGCTGTTGAAAGGACCATAAAAATTCAGATCAACTTACCTCCAGTTCCTAATACTTTGAGAAGTTCAAAATCTTTGACAGTCACATGTTCACTTGTTTGCATGTTAACTGAAAAATACATAAAAAAGACACGTAAATAATATTGTGGACTTATGCACGCTCCTGACAAATGGAATATTCAAAATGTAAGTTTTGTTACCATATTTACCTGTAGTATTCAGACAGGCAGTCCTGAGCAAACAGTGTAGACCCAGATTGGACACCACATTTGTGATATCTGATCAGGGTCTAAAATATATGCGACACATCCAGCATTTTAGAGACATCAAAAGGCAGTCAAATGCACTTGTTCAAATTTTTGGACAAGTATGGTAAGGATTTAACTTGTTTGAATACTTGGGGTAAATATGGTATTTTTGTTTTGCATCAGACCATCTCCCGGTGGTTAATTGAACTTGTTCAAAAGAATAGCCACAACATGATCATACATGCCATAAGCTGTGGACAAAAAACTGAGAGATAAGGCATAATTTTAAGGGAGATTTTACTAAATTCTGTGAGATTTTCTTAAAAATCACTTTGGAGCTCCCCAAATATGGTCTAAAGTCTTTTCTTTCATGTAAAAAGCTTGTGAAAACTGCAACAGTATGTGATTTGTGTTTATTTCATCATAAAATCTGTTGTAGAATGCTCTGAAAATTCTGTGAGATTTGATTTTTTTTATGGGAATTGCCTTCAAGATGGGCCAAATTCTGTACGCGTGAGATTTTATCTCACAGTGTGAGATATGGCATGTATGCATGATTTGGTGCAATAGCATTAACCCTTGCCATGCTGAATAAATTAAGATGCCATGCCCATTTCTAGTTTTCAGCCAACCAGATTATTTGATCCAGGTTGTTGATACAAATTCACATACTTCATGACAAAACAGCGCAGATCCAGATCAGTTGGTTTGTTTGTGTTGCGGTTTTACGGCCCAGTCAACCCAATGGGGTCATGTCGAGCGCAATCAGTTTACCTAACCACACATTTACTGGGCAGGCTTAGTCCTCTAAGCGGTTAACCAGTATTGTGCACATTCCTTCGCCAGAAACTGACAACTGCCCTTCTTGAATCAGCGGAAGGGAGAGAATGACCGTAGAAAATATTTCATGATCAATCTCCACGAAAGAATGTTGCCGACCTCGGCAGGGGTTGAACCCGCGACCTCCTGGTCTCCAGTCGGACAGCGCATCCAACTGAGCCACCAAGGCCGGCCCAGATCAGTTGGCTTCTTTAGACAAAGGCAGGGTTATTATCCAGATTCAGCAGGACCAGGGTTAACCTTTTCCACACTCTTGGTAAAACCAGGAGATGATAAACTGATATTTTCTTACACAATTTGCATGAAATGTCCAATCTTGTTTTCTGGGAAAAATGGAAAAATAAGAAAATGTCCCATCCTGTTTTCTGGAAAAAAATAAGAAAAATATTTCAATATGTCACCTGCTGAAAATTTTACCCAGCATGCTAAGCATTAAGTATTCTTCATTATTATTAAAATTACAACCTTATCTGGAGCTACGATAATGTTTACTGACATGAAAATCAGGTCTTGGTAAACAAGAATAAACAAGTCAAGCATGGTTTCATTTGCTGCTACTTGTTTGTCTGCTCATCCACAGCTACAAATGAAATTCATGGAAAGACACCCTTATGCCTATTTAACCCAGAAATACAGATTCTAGTGTGTTTAACCTAAATAGTCCAACACCTTAACACCTAACCCTACTTATTCTTACATTTCAAAAAGCCTATCTGCATAGCAAATATAAAGTGCTTTAACCCTTAAAATGCTAATCACAACTGCAGCAGATGACAGTTTCTTTTTTTTTTTGGTTGAATTTTTTAGAGAAAATAAGACTTAGCATTTCATGTGAATCATATGAAATGCCAAGTCTTGATTTCTGTGAAAAAAAAAATGCTGTGTGCTACAATTCTGCTTAACGCTTATAGGGTTGATCATCCAAAAACTGGATATTTTTCTTATTTTTCCATGACAAAAATGTGTTGTGTTCTCATTAGAAGGGCTTTCCTGAGGGTCTTCTAACAACTATATGGAGTAATACGGCAATGCCCTTTTATCACAAGCAGCTATGCTGTATATGATATGGCAAAATGTGCACACCCTGATCACAAGAGGATTATAACAGAATCTCATAATATTGTTAAAAAAATTCAAACAAATATATTCTGTTTAACCCTTTCACCCCTGAGTTTCTGTAGTAGACTCTCCAATCTTTAAATTTGGATGCACTGATTATTGCAAATAGGGATATCAGTCAAAATCTAGATCAGACTGGCAAACAGTGTGGACCCTGATTAGACGGCTCATTATAAGCCGTTTCATCAGGATCCACACTGTTTGCATAGGTATTGTTTAGGATCTACACTGTTTACATAAGTATTGTTAGGTCTACTGAGCTGAAAGGGTTAAGAGGAATGAATCCATCTTCATTAGAAAGAACTCTTATGAAAATATTTCCCTCCCTTTTCATTAGGGTTATTCTTAAATAAATTGCTCCTTCTGGGAGAGAAATCTTCCCTCTGTAGGAGTGGCCTCCACTTTTGGAAAGTTTCAAATACTGTCTGCAAAAGTTGGCTCCCTTTGAAAAATGGCAACAAACTCTTTCTTTATTCACCTTAACCCTTGTCCTGCTGAATAAATTAAGATGCCACGCCCACTTCTAATTTTCAGCCAGTCAGATTACTTGATCCAGATTTTTGCTATAAATTCACATTCATATTGGCAAACAATGCAGATCCAGATCAGTTGGCTTCTTCAGAAGCCAACTGATCTGGATCTGCAGTGTTTGCAAAGGCAGGGTATATCTGGGTCCAGCCGGACAAGGATTAAACATTTAGCACCCTGGTGACATTTTCAGCAGGCAACATTTTGAAATATTCTTCTATTTTTTCCAGAAAACAGGTTTTGACATTTCAAGCATTCCAATGGAGACAATTCGCATAAAATGTCAAATCCTGTCTTCTGTGAAAAATTAAAAAATTATGACCAGTTTTGTTTTCCGCTGATCTGACCATAGCACCGTGGTAAGAGTTTACTGGTAAATGAAGCAAAACCAGTATATGCTGGCTGTCTTATAAATATCCCTATTGAAAACACTCACTGCATGCAGCTGAAATGTTTTTTCTTTACTGTTGATAGTTAAAAAAAAAAAAAAAAAATAGCAAAGCTCTTGGTAAGACACTATTTTTGCTTTTAACTGAAACACACTAAAATATTTCTTATTTTTCCACAAAAACATATGTCCTGGATACTGATCAGAATTGCCAATTATACTGAGTACCAAAATATATGTTTTCATGGAGAAAGAAGACAAATATTTGTCTGGATATGTCTCTTATCTAGAGCATAAAAAAAGCGACTGACAAAACATCCAATTACATACTATTTTGATCTACCGTATAAACCCTAAATATTGGGAAACCTTAACTGAACAAGTCCATTTTACTACTTGCTGATGTGCTTAACTCTTTGCATGCTGGGTAATTTTGCATGTTTTTTGTCATCTGTGGATTTTTTTTCAAAATTAACTTTTTCAAAAAAATCTTTCAGGAATACCATCAGAGTGTCAAACAGTTTTGATCCAGATCAGGCCCGACATTTTGTTGGGCCTGATCTCGGTCCAAACTGTTTTCAAAGGTTATCAGCAGACGACAAAAGTTAAGAAAACTGCTGGATGAGTGAAAACAGTGTAAACCCATATCAGATGCTACATTCTGTGGTGTCTGATCTGGCTCTATAATATTTGCTCATGCCTATCTGTCCAAATAATTAGGGTTGTTACGGTACTCAGATTTAGACACTAGGGAAAAAACAAAAAAATAAAGCTGTTTGCATAAACAACTGTTTTATGAGTAATCAACTCTTTTAAAACAGATCTGATACTTTTAACCCTTAAAGTGCCAAACAAAATTTGTAGCAGATAACATTCTAACATCTTTGTTTTTTTTGTTTTTTATTTTTCAGAGAAAATAGGTCTTGAAATTTCATATGAATCATCTGCTTGGCAGAAGACTCACATGAAATCTCAAGACTTGTTTTCTCTGAAAATTATAAAAATCAAAGTTGCTGCAGTTGTGATTGGTATTTTAACATTTACCACTATCTGGACTTATTCAACAGATGACAAATTGTTAATATTTTTCTTATTTTTCATGGAAAACAGGTTTGCATGAATGCCAAATCCTGTTTTCTTGGAAAAAAGTAAAGAAAATATTTCAAAATGACATCTGCTGAAAATTTTATGCAGTGTGCTAAGCGTTAAGGGTTAAGTATATCAGGAAATACAACATATAACCTATTTAACTGACATATTTGGATATGGACAAGCCTGGATGACAGTGTACTTCTAGATCAAATACCACAAAACACAGTATCTTATCAAGTCTACAATGATTGCCACCCATCCAGCTGTATTTAGACACTTCAACTAATTCAGTACAATGGACTTGTTCATATTTTTAGGACAAGTATGGTAAGGGCTTAATATGTCCGAATATTTAGGAAAAATATGTTAACCTGCATACCAAACCTACTGTCAATTAAACTTTATTCAGTACTTCAGTATTTTAAACCTAAATACTAGAATTTGTTTTTCTACAAAAACATAGATATCTCCCCCATTTTTGGTGTCATATTGTATTGTACATTCAGCGAACATTTATATTAATGAGATTCCAAGGGAAGTATTTCAAAACGTATAAATGCAAGAGTTATGGTTCTTGTGATTTGCATGTCGTCTAATGTTGATTGAAATTCATATAAAGTTTCATGGAGCTATCTTGAACTGTTTTCAAGTTATAGAGTGGACGTTTTTTATGATGGACAAAGTTCCAAGGGGAAATAATTCAAAAAAGTATAAATGCAAGAGTTATGGTTCTTGTATTCTGCACGTCATCTAATGTTGATTGATATTTACATAAGGATTCTTGAAGATATCTTGAACAGGTTACAAGTTACAGAGCAGACACAATTTTGTGGCAAAGTTCCAAGGGAAATAACTCAAAATGTACACATGGAAGAGTTGTGGTTCTTGCGCACTGCATGTCCCCTAATGTTGATTGATATTTTTATGAACTTTCATGAAGATAGCTTGAATGGTTTTTAAGTTACAGATCAGACACGATTTTGTGACAGAGTCCAAGGAAAATAACTCACACTGTATAGAAGCAAGAATTATGGTTCTTGCGCTACGCATGTCATCTAATGTTGATTGATATTTATATGAAAATTCGTGAAGACAGTTGAACAGATTTCAAGTTATAGAGTGGACACGATTTTGTGACAGAGTCCAAGGGAAATAAATCAGAGAGCAAGAGTTATGGTTCTTGTGCTCTGCAGGTCGCCTCATGTTGGCTGATATTTATATGAAGTTTCGTGAAGATACATGTAGCTTGAACGATTTTCAAGCTATACAGTGGACATGATTTTGTGACAGGGTCTAAGGGAAATAACTCAAAAAGTGTAAATGCAAGAGTTATGGATCATGAGGTCTGTAAGTCGTTTAAAGTTGATTGATATTCATATGAACTTTCATGAAGGTAGATTGAACCGTTTTCAAGTTATAGAGCCGACACTAGTGTGACAGACAGACAGATGCCCTGGGGAAAAAACAATATGTCACCCAACCCTAAAGGGGGCAAACGTAATCAGCAGATGAGAATTTTCTTTCCCACCTTCAAATAAAATTCATTCCCAGCCCTTGCACCCACATACCCCTAACACATCCTTAACTCCAAACTTACAGTCCTGCTGCTGGGGTATATGGGTGATGTAAAATATGTATCAATATTTCTGTTATTGTCAACCATAAGTCCCCTCAATCCCTGTTTCCCCCCAAAAGAATAAATACCAACTGTCAGCGCTTGGCTGATAGAAGGGTCAGTGAACAATTAAACATTTTGAATTATTCTTTTTTATTCTATCCAGAAAATAGGCTTTGATATTTCATGCAAATTATCTTTCCTCTTTCTTCATTTCTCTCGCTGACCCTCCAGTCAGGTGGTGGCAAACATGAGCAGAGCTTTTACTCTTTTTTTTTTTTTTTTTATTTCTCTGTCTGAGCCTCCAGTCAGGTAGTGGTCAACATAAGCAGAGCTTTTTCCCATTTTATTATTTCTCTTACCCTCCAGTCAGGTAGTGGCATACATGAGCAGAGCCTTTCCTCTTTTTATTATTTGTCTCTCACCTGCCAGTCAGATAATGGCCAACATGAGCAGACTTTCCCTTTTTATTATTTCTCTCTTACCTCCAGTCAGGTAGTGGCCAACAAAAGCAGAGATTTTTCTTTTTTTATTCTTTCTCTCTTACCCTCCAGTTAGGTATTGGCCAATATCAGAGCTTTTTCCCTGTTTATTATTTCTCTCTAACCCTCCAGTCAGTAAGTGCTAACAGGAGCAGAGCTTTCCCCCTTTTTTTTATAATTTCTCTCTGACCCTCTAGTTTGGCTGTGGCCAACATGAGCAAAGCTTTTTCCTTTTTTTTATTATCTTTCTCTTACCCTCCAGTCAGATAGTGGCCAATATGAACAGAGCTTTTCCCCCTTTTTATTATTTCCCTATATTAGCAGAGCTTTTTCCCCTTTTTTATTATTTGTCTCTGTGGGAGCAGAGAAAACTTGGTGTGGAGGAGTGGATTGTGTGACTGGTGCAGGGGATGTAAGCAAATGTATGAAGCTGTGTCCATGTTGTTGAGGGGTACAGTGAAGAGTTTGAAGTGAAGGTCGGTTTTCACCAGGGCTCAGTACTCAGCCCACTTCTCTTCATCATTGTGCTTGAAGCCTTATCACAAGAGTTCCGCTCTGTGGTCCCCTGGGAGAACCTCTATGCCGATGACCTTGTTATCATTGCTGAATCCCTCGAGGAATGTGTCAGGTGGCTCTTGACTTGGAAAGAAGCAATGGAAAAGAAAGGACTGAGAGTAAATGCAGGAAAGACGAAGATCATGATATGGGGTATGGGCCTGGACCTCCTGCAGAGTTCATGTGAGTTTTCATGCGCCGTCTGTCGCACTGGAGTGGGCAGCAACAGCATCTTCTGCAACGGCTGCAAGCACTGGGTGCACAAGAAATGCAGTGGGCTCAAGCGCTTGTCAAAGGACCCTGACTACAGATGTACACAGTGGCAGGGAACAGCATGCCCCTTGGATGGCAGACCAAAGAGGGAAGTCCAAGTCAGACCTGACAAGCTGGAGGTGGTAGCTTCATTTTGCTACCTAGGAGACATGCTCTCAGCAGTATGTGGCTGTGAACTTTCAACCACAAAACGTGTGAAAACCGCCTGGAAGAAGTTCAAGGAGCTACTACCTGTTCTCTCTTCATGCCACCTCTCTTTCAAGACAGGTGGCAGTGTGTACAGCTCTTGTGTGCGGAGCGCAATGCTCCATGCCAGTGAGACTTGGCTACTGACAAAACCAAACCTCCAACGTCTGCAGCGGAATGACAGGGCAATGATCAGACAGATCTGCAACGCCAGACTGCAAGATGTTGTCACAACCAGGTCCAATGAGCTACTTGCGCAGCTTGGCATTGAGGATCTGGACCTCATTCTGAAGGAAAGAAGGCTCCGCTGGTGTGGACATGTGGAATGCTCTAATGGTGCAGTCAAGACAGCTTTTCACATACAGGTTGAGGGAAAGCAAAGGCCTGGGAGGCCCAAGATGACATGGAAGCAGCTGAAAGAGAGGAATTGCAGAGAGTGGAAGCTCTCAGCTATCAACCCTCATGACAGAAATATGTAGAGATCTGGTATGAGATCTCCCATATGTGCTGCAAGCAAGCTATCTAGAAGGAGGCCCACTGATGTGGATGTTGCCCCAGTACCTGCATGTTAATCAAAAATCCAATTATGATATGATGATGATGATGACTCTCCTGTCAGGTAGTGGCATACATGAGCTGAGGTTTCTCCACTTTTTATTATTTGTCTCTGATCCTCCAGTATGAGCAGAGCTTTCTCCCCTTTTTTATTATTTCTCTCTGACCCTCAAGTTGGTCAGTGGCCAATATGAGTAGCTTTTTCCCCTTTTTATTACTTGTTTCTGACCCTCAAGTCAGGTAGTGGCCAACATGAGTTTTTTTGTTTTTTTTTCTTTGTATTATTTCTCTCTGAACCTCCAGTCCAGAAGTTGCTAACATGAGCAAAGCTTTTTCCCCATTTTATTATTTCTCTCTTACCCTCCCTTTAGAGAGTGGCCAACATGAGCAGAGCTTTTCCCTTTTTTATTATTTCCCTCTTTACCTCCATTCAGGAAGTGGCCAATATCAGTAGAGCTTTTCCCCTTTTTATTTCTCTCTTACCTTCCAGTCATGTTTGTTTGTTTGTGTTGAGGTTTTACGGCCCAGTCAACCCAATGGGGTCATGTCGAGCGCAGTCAGTTTACCTAACCACACGCTAACTGGGCAGGCTTAGTCCTCTACGCACATTCTTTCACCAGAAACTGACAACTGCCCTTCTTGAATCAGTGGAAGGGAGAGAATGACCGTAGAAAATATTTCATGATCAAACTCCACGAAAGAATGTTGCCGACCTCGGCAGGTTTTGAACCCACGACCTCCTGGTCTCCAGTCGGACGGCGCATCCAACTGAGCCACCGAGGCCGACCCTTCCAGTCATGCAGAAACCAATAGAGCCTTTTCCCATTTTCATTATTTCTTTGACCCTCAAGTCAGGTGGTGGCCAACTTGAGCATCTGGAGCTTTTTTTCTCTTTTTATTCATGCTCTCTTACCCTTGCATCAGTAAGTGACCAACATGAGCAGAACTTTTTTCCCTTTTTATTATTTCTCTCTTCCCACCAGTGAGGTAATGGCTAACATAAGCAGAGCAATTCCCCATTTTATTACCTCTCTGACCCTCCAGTCAGGTAGTGGCCAACATGAGCAGAGCTTTTTTTATTTTTTTATTATTATTATTTCTCTCTTACCTTCCAGTCAGGTAGGTAATGGCCAATATGAGCAGAACTTTCTTCCCTTTTTCATTTATTATTTCTATCTGACCCACAAGTCAGGTTGTGGCCAAGATAATCATTGCATCTTTTCCTTTTTATCATTTCTTTCTGACCCTCCAATATGAGCATAGCTTTTTTACCCTTTATTCTTTCTCTCTGACCCTCCAGTTCAGGTGCTGGCAAACATGAGCAGAGCTTTTTGCCCCTTTTTATTATTTCTCTCTTAGCCCCCAGTCAGGTAGTGCCCAACATGAGTAGAGCTTTTTCCCCTTTCCATTATTTCTCTCTTACCATCGCATCAGGCAGTGCCTAACATGAGCAGAGCTTTTTTTCTTATTTTTTATTTCTCTCTGACTCTCAAATCAGGTAGTGGCTAACATTTTTAGAGCTTTTTCCCCCTTTTTACTGTTTCTCCCTTACTCTCCAGTTGGGCAGTGACCAATATGAGCAGCTTTTCCCCTTTTTATTATTTCTCTCTGACCCTCCAGTCAGGTTGAGGCCAACATGAGCAGAGCTCTTCCCCTTTTTTATTATTTCTTACTTACCCTCCAGTCAGGTAGTGGCCAACATGAGCATAATGTTTTCTCTTTTTATTATTTCTCACTCTCCAGTGAAGTAGTGGCCAATATGAGCAGAGCTTTTGCCCCTTTTATTATTTCTTTCTGACCCTCAGTCAGGTAGTGGCCAACATGAACAAAGCTTTCTCCCCTTTAAATATTTCTCACAGACCCTCCAGTCGGCAGAGGCCAACATGAGCAGAGCTTTTCCGTTTTTTAATTATTTCTCTCTGACCCTCCAGTCAGGTAGTGGCCAACATGAACAGAGCTTTTTCCCTTTTTATTATTTCTCTCTTCCCTCCAGTCAGGTAGTGCCCAATATGAGCAGTGCTATTTCCACTTTTTATTATCTCTCTGACCCTCCAGTCAGAAAGTGGCCAACATGAGTTGAGTTTTTCCCTTTTTCTTATTTCTCTCTGACCCTCTGGTCAGGTAGTGGCCAAAATGAGCAGAGCTTTTCTCCTTTTAAATATTTCTCTCTGGCCCTCCAGTCAGGAAGTGGCCAACACTGGCACTTTTTCTCTTTTAATCATTTCTCTCTGACCCTCCAGCCAGGAAATGGTGAGGCCAACATGAGCAGAGCTCTTCCCCTTTTTTTATTATTTCTTACTTACCCTCCAGTCAGGTAGAGGCCAACTTATGCAGAGCTCTTCCCCTTTGTATTATTTTTTCTCTCTTACCCTTTAGCCAGGTAGTGGCCAACATGAGCAGAGCTTTTCTCCCTTTTAAATATTTCTCTCTGGCCCTCCAGTCAGGAAGTGGCCAACATTGGCACCTTTTTCTCTTTTAATCATTTCTCTCTGACCCTCCAGCCAGGAAATGGCCATTATGAACAAGGCTTTTTTCCCTTTTTATTATTTATCTCTGACCCTCCAGTCAGGTAGTGTTCAACATGAGCAGAGCCTTTTCTCTTTTTATTATTTCTCTCTTACCCACCAGTCAGGTAGTGGCCAATATAAGTAGAGATTTTACCCCTTTTTAATATTTCTCTCTGACCCTCCAGTCAGGTGGTGGCCGCCATGAGCTAGGCTTTTCCCCCGTTTTATTATTTCTCTCTTACCCTCCAGTCAGGTAGAGGCCAACATGAGCAGAGCTTTTCCCCTTTGTATTATTTTTTCTCTCTTATCCTTGAGTCAGGTAGTGGCCAACATGAGCAGAGCTTTTTTCCCCTTTTGTATAATTTCTCTCTGACCCTCCAGTCAGGTGGTGGCCAACATGAACAGAGCTCTTTTCTCTTTTTTTTTATTACTCTCTCTGTTCCCCCAGTCAGATAGTAGCCAACATAAACAGAGCTTTTTTCACTTTTTGTTATTTCTCTCTGACCCTCCAGACAGATAGTGGCCAACAGGAACAGAGCTTTTTCACTTTTTGTTATTTCTCTCTGACCGTCCAGTCAAATGGTGGCCAGTATGAACAAAGCGCTTTTCTCTTTTTTTCCATTTCTCTCTCTGACCATACAGTCAGATAGTGGCCACCATGAGCAGATTTTTTTCTTTTATTCAATTCTTTCTGACCCTCCAGTTAGGTTGTGGCTAATATGAGCAGATTTTTTTTTTTTTTTTCTCTCTCTGACCCTCCAGACATGTGGTGGTCAACATGAGCAGAGCTTTTCTCTTTTTTCAGTTCTCTCTCTGACCCTCATGTCAGGTGGTGGCCAATATGAACAGAGCTTTTTTTTTTTCTTTCTTTTTCTTTTTTTTTTTTTTTTTTTTTTTCATTTCTCATTCTGACCCTCAAGTTAGGTGGTGGCCAATATGAGCAGAGTTTTTTTTTTTTTCATTTCTCTCTCTGACCTTCCAGTCAAGTGGTGGTCAATGTGAGCAGAGCTTTTATCTGAAGAAAGTTAGCTGTAATGGTCAAACACCTGTTTTACCTTTTACCATGTATTTTAACCCGGTCATTAAAATGAACTTTTAGGCAGCTGGCTTTCAACTTTATTATTATCATAACTCTATGTATTAGTAGTGTAACTACTTCTGTATGAAAACATATGGGTACTTAGACCTACACAACAGCAAGCCTTATGAGTCAGTTCTAATAAGGAACCCCGAACATAAACTTTTGTCGAGAAAGAAAAAAATCCAAGCCAAATTTGTAGCAGACAAATATTCTTTTTTTTTTTTTTTTTTTCAAAGAAAATTAGTTTTGACATGTCATATGTACTTTGCAGATGATTCACATGAAATATTAACTTATTTTCATTGAAAAATATTCAAAATGTTGTCTGCTGCATTTGTAATTGGCGCTTAAAAGGTTAATACCAGTTCAACTAAAAAAAAGTATCCACTTATCTGCAAGAAGGGTATCAGATAAATATTTTCTAATTTCCTAAATATTTCCTTAGTCCTCCATGAAAACATATGTTGTGGGTACACATTAGAAGCACCTCATTGAGGCACTTCTAATGCGTGCCCACATCATATGTTTTCATAAAGAAATAAGAAAATGTCAATATTTTTGGGTGAAAAAATTGCCTTATCTGTAGCTATGTTACCTGTATACTTGCTACTCACAAAAGGTTAATGCACTTACAACTCCAGATAGGGCACATTTTTTAAAAACCAAAACTTGTTGATATTCCCATTTCTCCACAAAAACATTTGTTGTGGGTACTCATTGGAAGCGCTTCAGCGAGGCACCTCTAATGTATACCAACAACATATGTTTTCTTGGACAAATAAGAAAAATATTATGAGGATATCCCCTCTTCTCTGGAGCTATTCTTACTAACTGTATACTTACATAAAATTATTGATTCTATTTGTTACTTCAGCTAGAAGTTCATCATAGGTTCACAGAGAGAGACATTGAACCAACTATTTCTGTTAGCTGAATTAAACCCAAGACTAGTATAGTGCAGACAAACCAAAATATCCCTGCAACACCCATGATTTTTGTAGACTGTAATTAGGAGTTTTACGACCCGGTCAATACTGTTAAGGTTATGTTGAGTCAATCAGTTAACCTACTCTCACTTTCTCCTGAGCAGGAAGTTGTTAACCAGAACTTGTGCTCAGATTTTCGCCAGTAACTGACAACTGCTCTTCTAAAAATATGTGGAAGGGAGAGAATGACCATAGAAATTATTTCATGATCAATCTCCATGGAAGGTCTCTGGCCGAGCTGGGAAACAAACTTGTGACCTCTGGATCTGCAGTCAGGGCCCAGTTGTTCAAAGCTATCAACATCGTTAGTTAATGATTCATTAAAATTTGCATCGAGTGATACACAAATATGCTGAAATTTTTTGCTGAAAAAATTTCAGAAAATTGTATATTGAATCCGCTAAAACAGTTAACAAAATGACCCTTAACGAGCTCGTTAAGCTAATGACGCTTTGAACAACTGGGCCCTGATGTGCTATCAACTGTCCTAAAACTGGATGAATACTGTAATTGCCTCTGCCCATCCACCTTTTTGAGACTTAACCTCCTCCTACACGGTTGGATGGATTTCAACCAAATTTGCATACTCCTTCCTATAGCCTGGCATCACACAATGAGTTTTACTTTTCTACTATAACAAAGGTAAAATACTTCTCCTTGACTATTTTCTACACATATTATCTCCCTTACTAGTCAGAAACTCATAACTGAACAGCCAAATAAGACAGAAGGACATTCCAAAAGATAGGATTTTTGTAAAATGTATATAGTTTTTATGTTGATTCATATATCACTTAGACGAGAGGTAGTCTAGCCTTCCCAGAGCAGGGTAAATCATGCAACACTACATTGATTTTTGTCCCCAGACCCTTTGGGGGCCCAAGATTATAGGGGTCAAAAGAACAAATGTCAGATCTGGTTTTCATATCTGTATCTGGTCCTGCACTTTTGGATGGATTTTAATTCACACAATGATTCCTCATCTGCATTTCTCATGCAGCAAATGCTATTATTTATACCCAACCACTGAAGCCCATTACTCTATCTTCTCATATACAACTGGATGGTTTTCAACCAAATGCCATATCTTCCTCATGTACTTTCAAAATAAGTTTTGTTTAAAAAAAAAAAAAAAAAACTCTAGATACACCACTTATCTGCAGTTATTAAGTGTCACACCATTACAAAAAGGCCCTCCTCTTTGATCAGACTACATACCATACCTTTAGATAAGAGGAGTAGCCAGATAAATAATTTTCTTGTTTCTTCAGGAAAACATATGTTGTGGATACTCTACCAGTACCACAACTTATGTTTGCATGAAGAAATCAGAAAAAAAGAAGTCCTCTTCGTAAACAAACTCCCTAATCTGGAGCTATGACACACGACTGTGCAATCTGATCAGTGTAATTTTAGACTACTGCTATTGTTACGACCTAGCACTCCTACCTTTGATTATCTGCCTTGGCAGATTATGCACCGCTTGTAGGTATATATTCAATCTCTGACAAATGTGTCAGGGGGTCAACTCTTTGGCTCAGTGGTAAGCGTATTGGATTTTTATCCAGAAAGAACGGGTTTGAATCCCACCACAGGCAGGAAATTTTTTTCAGCTATGCTTCATTCCTTTGTTACGACTTTCATTCTAGTGCATCAGTGACAGTGAAGGCTCTGATCTGACTATACACATACCCCAGCTGATTAGGGAGATCCAGATCAGTTGGCTTCTGAAGAAGCTGTACAACAAGACCCTTTTTCTCACAACACTATTTGTCACTGCACAAGTCCAGATAAAGAGACTCTACCTGTACACATAAAAAAAAAAATCTTTGTTGCCATAGTTTTGCATCGCATCATAGCTTAGCCTCAGTGAGGTAACTGCAGTGAGTACCCACAAGATATGTTCTGGTACAAAAATAACAAAAATCATAGCTGATAAGAGGTGTATCTGGTTGTTGTTTTTTTCTTATTGCTCCATGAATATATATATATATATATATATATATATATATATATTGTTGGTACTCATTAGAAGTGCCTTGATGAGGCAATTCTAATGAGTACCAAAGCATATGTTTTTGTGAAGAAATTGAAAAATATCAGGGCCCAGTTGTTCAAAGCTAACGATGTCGTTAGTTAACGATTCGTTAAAATTTACATCGTGTGATACGCAAATATGCTGAAATTTTTTGCTGAAAAAATGTGAGTAGCTTTTGCATTGCAAAAGCTACTCACATTTTTTCAGCAAAAAATATCAGAATATTGTGTATTGAATCCACTAGAACAGTTAACGAAATGACCCTTAACGAGCTCGTTAAGCTAACGAGGCTTTGAACAACTGGGCCCTGTACTTTTGTGTTGAAATATTTCTCAAATTACCAGATTATTTACCATCTTATCTGTAACAATAAAATACTGCAGCCATTTCCAGGTAAAGTAATCTCAGACTTCCTGGTACTGAAACCAAATAGCCAAGCAGGAAGTCAACTGACTTCCTCACAAAGAACTAATGTACCATAAATAACCCTAAGTACTGGGACAGACAGACCTGAGCATACAGTGTAGACCCAGATCAGACTCTACATTCTACAGTCTAATCAGGATCTACAGTTTACCATTCATCCACCAGATTTTAGACAACAGACTGTAAAATGGACTTTTCTCAATCTTACTTCAAGTATAGTAAGAACTTATTTAGGGAGAATAGGGTATGAGAATGGGTTCTAGTATTCTGATCAGCTGCAAAAGAATGCAGACCACAACAGATTTGTTGATAATCCTTTAGTATAATTTTTTGCCCAAAATAACCTTGTAGGTACTACATGTAAGTGATGATACCGATTTGGTGTTTTACATCCCTTTCAACATTATTTAAGTCATATCGAGATAATGTAAGGGTGATACTGAAAGACCATGTGCAACAAAGTATCATACAGTCATGAGCTGAATTCTGCCTCCAGCGGCATTCAAATCTGTAACCTCATATTCAGCAGAGCTAATCACTTGGCAACCCAGATGCTACTACAAGTGAGGCAATTTCCAATAAGACCTACAAAATATGTTTTAGTGAAAAAATAACAAATCATCATCTATGGACTGCTCCCTTTTTTGAACCAGGGGTCACCATAACTGGTCAGCAAAGGTGTGCTGGCTAAAATCTGGATCTATACTGAGAGCATTTGCTACATATCTATTGGTGAGAGAAAGCTAAAGGGGACATAGCTCCAGATATCCATTTATTTTCTTATTTCTCCATGAAAGCCTTAACCCTAGTCCTGCTATAACCTGTCTTTACAAACATGGAGATCCAGATCAGCTGGCTTCTGAAGAAGCCAACTGATCTGGATCTGCACTGTTTGCGATGAAGTATGTGAATTTGTATCAACAAACTGGATCAAATAATCTGACTGGCTGAAAATTGGAAGTAGGCGTGGCAATCTTAATTTATTCAGCAGGACAAGGGTCATCCCAATTTTCACATCACAAGGTGCCAGGTTCGAACTGTTTTTCTATTTTGAATATTTTCAAAGCAACAACATTGAGTCCTCAATATTCTTTACCAATAGTTGTATTTTTTTTTTTTTTTTTTATTTTTAATGAAAGGATTTTTTTTTTCTTCTTAAATTTCTCAATGACTATATAATTATATTGTGCATACTAATTCTAACAATCTGCATAATTTAATGCATCCACCTTTAGAATGCTGGGAAAAAGTCAGGAGCCAACATTTTGAAATATTTTATTCTTGTTTTTCCCAGAAAACAGGGTTATACTATTATACAAATTGTCTTCTAAGGAGACAATATGCATGAAATATCCAACGCTATTTCTAAAAAAAGTATGAAAATATCATCAATTTCATTGTCTGCTGGATTTGCCCAAAGGTTAAAAATAAGCCCAATCTTTTGAAATCCCTCTTCATTAGTCAGGATAAAGTGGTTCATAGCTCCAGCTAGGAGAGGGGTATCCACATAATATTTTGTTCTTCTTTCACTACAAAAACATAGGTTGTGAGTACTCATTAGAAGCAACTCACTGTGGTGCTTCTAATGAGTACCCAAAAGATATGTTAAGACATATGTTATGGGTACTCAATGAAAGCACCTTGATGAGGTGCTTCTAATAAGCTCACAACATACGTTTTTCTGAGAAAGAAGAACAAGAGTTGTCAGAAGACAACGCAGCTTGCTGTAAAGGGGTGATCAGATATGAAAACAATCTTTAAATATTAAAGATGAAATGCAGAACTTAAACTTAAACATAGCTGTAAATGACAGGCTATGGCCTGACTTTGACATCCGAAGAATGTCAAACTGAGGGATGGGATATATGCCATTCAAACATCTTCCCTTAGGTGGGTGTGGACAAAATATGAAAGTTGTACCTTACATGCTGAATTTATCCCTTAGGTCGGTGTGGACGAAATATGAAAGCTGTATCTTACATACTTCAGCAGTCATGTACACTTTTCAAAACTTAAGCTGTAAATGACAAAGTATGACCTGACCTTGATCTAGGCAGAAGGTCAAACTGAGGGATGTGTGCTATTGAAAGGTCTACCCCTACGGTAGGTGTGGGCCAAATATTAAAGCGGTATCTTGAATATTTCAGCAGTTACAAACATTTTTCAAAACTTAAACGCAGAACTCGAGCTTGGGTTTAAATGACAAAGTATGACCTTACCTTGACCTAGGCAGAAGGTCAAACTGAGGATGGGGTGTGTGCTACTGAAAGGTCTTACCCTAAGATTGGTGTGGGCCAAATATTAAAGCAGTATCTTGAATACTTCGGCAGTTACAAACACTTTTCAAAACTTAAACACATAACTCATGTTGGGATTAAATGACAAAGTATGACCTGACCTTGACCTTGACCTAGACAGAAGGTCAAACTAAGGAAGGGGTGTGTGCTATTGAAAGGTCTTCCCTAAGGTTGGTGTGGGCCAAATATTGAAGTGGTAGCTTGAATACTTCAGCAGTTATGGACGCTTTTCAAAATTTAAATGCAAAACTTAAACATGGGTGTAAATGACAAAGTAAGAATTGACCTTCACTTACATAAAGGATGTAACAAGGGGATGGAGGTGTACACTATTGAAAGGTCTTACCCTAAGGTAGGAGTAGGCCAAATATGAAAGCGGTACCTTAAATGATTAAAAAACTATGCACACCTTTGAAAGTTTAAACATTGTGCTAATGTGTACGCCGATGCGGACATGGACGCGGACGCAGACAGATGCCGATGCCAATGACTGGGTGACAACATAAGCTAGCTCTCCAGGGACATAGTTCCAGCAAGCTAAAAATGTCTAATAAAAATAATCCTCAATTTGGTTCTCAAGTAACACTACAGTTCCATTTAGAGTTATCAGTGTGGGGAATCCACATGATCAAATGACTGATCATGACTATGTACATGGAGTTTACCATTTTTAGCTCCGCATAAGGTACGATTTTTTAGAATATCTCTGTTCATACTAAATGGAATTTGTTCAAATAAAGCGCAGAGAACTCGGAAAATCAAGCTCTTTCTGATGGTGTTTACGAGCCCTATTCTGCAATCTGGTCTAATTCTTGAGAACATTCAAAGATTGTTTTTGCTGTTAATCTGGGCTACCGGGGCAATGTACATGAATTCTGAATGTTCTCGAGAATCAGACCAGATTGCAGAATAGTGCTTACACCACCAGAAAGAGCTTGATTTTTTGCATACTCTGTGCTTTATTTGAACAAATTCCATCACGTATAAATCGAGACATTTTAAAAAATCCTACCTGATGCGGAGCTAAAAATAATAACAAACTGCATGCACTTAGTCATTAGGTCACGTGGATTCCCCACACTGTATAAGCAAATGTTGTTTTGAACAAATATGAATGAAAATGCAGCAATTTTACACTTCAATGCTCTGGACAAAATATTATTTAGATAACTATTTCACAGATACAGAGAAAGTGCTTTAACATTCTAAAGTGTTGATATTTTTCTTATTTCTCCATAAAAATACATGTAAGTGCCTTGCAAAGGAGCTTCTAACAAGTACCCACAAATTATGAAAAGATAGGAAAAATATTTACAGTAAAGCTGGAGATTTGATACTATTTCTTGTTTTCACCAAACTTCTGTAGCAGCATCACCCAAGTGAAACATTCTGTTGAGATGACAAAACATGTTTTTGTAGAATATTCAATACACAGCTCCAGATATGAGGTATATGGAGATTAACATGTTTTGTTTTTTTGCTTGTTTGTTGTTGTTTTTTTGTTGTTATTGTTTTTCTTGTAGGCTATGACAGTGTCAAGAGAATCCTTTCAATTTACTTTTGGACTTCTGCAAATTTTTATTAACCCTTGTCCTGCTGAACTCGGATCTGGCCTGCCTTTGCAAACAGTGTAGATCCAGATCAGTTGGCTTCTGAAGAAGCCAACTGATCTGGCTCTACACTGTTTGCCATTCAGTATTTGAATTTGCATGAACAATCTGGGTCAAGTAATCTGATTGGCTGAAAATTAGAAGTGGGTGTGGCATCTTAATTTATTCAGCAGGACAAGGGTTAAACATACTGTTTTTGTGGAGAAATAAGAAACGAGAAGAAAGGTCAATAAACAGTGGTTAAAAGAGGACCAAAACATAACAGATGGACATACAGATGTACAAAACAGTGAAAACAGTATACCCCCACCCACCCACAAACACAACTTGGGGAATATAAAAATTGTTTACTGAAAAAAAAACATCTTACCTGAAGCTATGTCAGGAGCTTTTACTGCCATATAATTTCTTATCTAGAGTCCAGTGCATTTATTTACTGTTAAAATGCTTAGCAGGCCAAGAAAAATTTTCAACAGACAACATATTGAAATATTTCTTTTATTTTGCTAGGAAAATAAGATTTGACATTTCATGCATATTGTCTTCAACTGAGACAATTTGCATGAAATGTTATATCCTATTTTTCTGGGAAAATAAGAAAAATAGTTTGTCCTCTGCTGAACATACCCAGCAAGCATTAAAGGTTAAACATACTGTTGTTGTGGCGAAATAGGAAACAATGTTTTACCGAATAAAAAACTTCCTACCTGTAGCTATGTCAATATATAATATCTTATCTACAGCCTTGTGCATTTGTTTACTTTAATCTGATAAATTTGTTTGAAAAGTAGAGATTGCTTCATAAACAATAGCAAAAACAATAAACAATACCTGAAAGTGCATCATCCATGGTCATCCATTTTTCTACTAAATTAGCCCTCATTTTTATTTAAATTCTCTTTTATTCCATCGATAGTATTACTATATATTGATGAAATAAAAATCCTTCAAAGCTGCACAATAACGGGTATACGTCTTTTCTATTATAAGAAATAACTATAAATACACACTGACAGGAAAAACCTATATGACAAAAACATAAAAAGTAAGTCAGTCAGCAGGTAACATATTTATCCAAAATATCTGGACACCATGACTTCTTACCATACAGCATTCTACTATCACATGATGTGTCTAATACTGCTAGATAAGCAGTAAACGGTATAGACCCTGATCAGACAGCGCATTATGCAGTGTCTGATCTGCTTTTACACTGTTTGCTCAGACCTGTCTGTCCAAAATACTTAGAGTAAATATGGTGTATACAGGTAAACACCTTAGCCGAATTATCATTGCACAACATTATATTAATCTATCACTTTCCAAATTCTGGTGCCCCTGATAAAACAGACATAGCTTCAGATAAGATGTACGTTTTTAACCGAAAGTTCTGGATTTTTTTTAGTTCTACACAAAAACATATTTTATCGTAATTAGAAGTGCCTCGGTGAGGCACTTCTAATGAGTACAACAAAATATGTTTTTGTGGTGAAATAAGAAAAATATTTCTCTGGGTACCCCTTTTATCTGGAGCTATGTAATTAGAGATCTTTCTCTGAAAGCTCATTAGAACAATCACAGTGAGACATTTAAATTGAAATTTGTGACCAGGATTTTCATAAAATAAGCAAATGCATATTTTCTCCGGGAGCCACAACTTATCTAATACACAGACTGTTTACAGAAAATCAGTAACCTTATTTTTGGCCCAATAGCGACAACAACAGTACATGGCCATGAAATTGTTTTCATCCATTCCCAGAAAAAAACTACTACATTATTAGATGTATTTAGCTCAGGATATTAAAGATTTTTTTTTTTTTTTTATAAACTGAGAAGTATTAAACTCTACCATTCATTGGCAAATTCAGCAGATGGCAAATTATTTTCTTATTTTCTCAGGAAAAAGGAACTAACGTTACAGGCAAATTGTCTTGCATGAATTTAATTGACTGTTTAGGTTTTACGGCCCAGTCAACCCATTAAGGTCATGTCGAGAGTGGTTACTTTACCTTACCACACTTTACTTTGAGAGGTTTAGCCCAGTATTTGTGCACATTCTTTGCCAGAAACTGACAACTACCCTTCTTGAATCAGCAGAAGGGAGAAATGACTCACAGACTCATCAAACAGCTTCTTATCCTCTGGCTAAAGATACTTGTCACAACTATCAGGTAGAGGTGATTTCAGTGAGTACCAAAAATATACATTTTCATGTAGAAATAAGATAAGAATGAGTTGAGTATTGGCAGAAAATGCATTTATTTCTAAAACTTCACCACCGCTTCATCTCAGCACAAGCAGTTCATGTCCCAGATGGGGGTGTCTGGGAGGGGCTACCTAGTAATTGAGTGTGTGAAAGCCAAGGAGGGCTTAGAAACTAGAATCATTCAGTGACAAATCTATCAAAAGTGGCTGCATTTGATGCATTGCAGAATGAAAAAAAACTGGGTCTTTTCTGGGTGCATACCCATACTGACATAACATGAGCATACACCCAGGAGACAATTTGCATGAAGTGTCAGATCCTATTTTCCAGAAAAAATAAGAAAAATATCACCAATTTGTCATCTGCTGAATTGGCCTATAGCATGGTAAGTGCTAAAGATAATTTTGAAATAGTTTGGTTTGTTTGATTTTAGTCTTTTAGAAAATAACATCCCCTAGAAAATTGTGTTTTTTTTTTTTTTTTTTTTTTTTTCTTTCTTTCTTTAGAAAAGACAATCTGGAAACTACACTGGAAATATTAATTTTTTGGAACTTCTTGACTGGCTTGAAATGGGCCTAAATATAATTCATATTCAGGTCACCTAATCCAGACCCCACAGCATTAAGTAGAAGTCTAGTCTATAAGTTAAAAAAAAAAAAAAAAATGTTTTAAAACAGGCATAAATGGTTGTTTTTAATCTCAAACCAATGCCTGCCAAGTTAAGCTGCATGAATCATTAACCCTTCTCTTGCCTGAAAAAAAATGAATCAGGCCTGTAAGAGGGGGTACCTCTACTTGAGAAGTCATTACCCCCTGAATTTTACCTCATTTTCATGAAATTTTCACGTATAATTTGCCGATCCTAGGTGGCCATTTTACCGGAGAAAGGATGGTCACGTGACTAGAAAGTCACATGACAGTCATGTGTAAACCGGGAACCGTTTAAGACACAAAAAAAAAAAAAAAAAAAAAATTACAAGAGACCAGCGCCTACTGTGTACTATTGCGAATGAAACGAGTGACATACATAGGTTCTACTGTTATTCCTACTTCTTCCTCACTGGAAATGATTCAGGTGTTATGGGCTTTTTTTCAAGAAAATCCTGATCAATTTGTTGAGTGCTGAAATTAATGGCAGCTTGAAATTTGGTATTCTCGGTCTTTTTTAGTGTGGGTAAAATCCAGCACCTGACTATCTAATGAAAAGTGGCGTGTTTGTATGAAAGTAGGTTCACTCCTGTATGAGAACACTTGCTCTGAATGGTTGCATGTGGTATATTGTAAGTATGACAGGCTTTTGAGTTGGCAGACCCCTCCAGTGCGACTACTGTCGCAAAAAGCAAGATAAGGGTTAACTAGAAAAAAATAAACAATGTGGTTTTGCATTTTTTTGTGTTGAATACAACCCCAAAACGTCAAATTCGGGCTAACTTTTTGGGTTCTAGTTTTTTGTCCGGCTTTCTGTTAAGTATTCAGCTGTTTTTGAGTTTCATTCACTGATTCTCCATGAACTACCAAAACAAAAGATGCAAAGGATGCTTTATCTGGATTATGACCTGACCTACATTCAAGTTGGGCACACTTTGCCAAAAAAAATGATGTGGAGGGATGGACAATAATCATTCACTATTTTACTGCTTAAATACTCCAATTTTTAAAGTACCATATTCAACCTAATTACCACAGTGTGCAGTTAGGCCTTTCAAAACAACAAGAAAAAAATACTTGTAAAATATCCACCTAATAAGGACACACTTTAGAAAAAGATCAGCAGTGGACTTAATGACAGGACTATTCAATGATGCCTATATCTTTTTCTGGTTTTCTTTACAAAAACATATCTACTTGTCGAGGGAATTCAAATGAGTACCAACAACATATACTTTTATAAAGAAGCAGATCTATAAAAATACATGGCTGTAATCTGAAGACTGCGACATGTTTGACTGTACATGTACGCTTATAGGGGTATGTGCGTAATTAGGTCGAATACAACATTCAGTATTAACTCTATATATCTGAACACTCTGGTCCTTACCAAACTTGTCCTTATACATGAACAAGTCTTCAAAGTCAGACAAAGTGTCTAAAACCTGCTGGATGAGTGGCAAACATTGTAGACTCTGATCAGATGCTGCCGAATATGGCATCTGATCTGGGTCCACATTGTTTGCTCAGGCCTGTCTGTCTGAATAATTAGTGTAATTATGGTAATTCATCAATGTGAACTTTAAAGACAATGACTTACAATATATGGCAGTTTTACCTACCAGTTTGTCAGTTTGCCCTCAGGTGACAACTGGCTAGACCAGCTGACAGTCTGTCTATATTTGGATTTATGTGAAATCTATCAAACCTGCATCATAGCTCCTGATAAGAGGGGTACCCAGATTTTTTTTTTTTTTTTTCTATTTCTTCATGAAAATATAATGTGTTGTGGGTACTCATTAGACATGCCTTACTGAGTTGAAGCTGTTCTTGTCATTGTTGCTGTTCATTTTTTTTTTTTTTTCTTTTTGTTGGCAGATCTGCACCTACCTTGTATTTAGAAAATATGAAAGATCTTGGCAAAAGGATGTAATTTAAGCTCAACTGGCCTTGCCATTTTGGAAAAGAATTTGTTTATGATTTTTTTTATGGGCCTTTTTTTATTACCATATATGGTCATGCCGGCCATTTTCGGTGCTGGTTCCTGATAATTTTGGTAAACCTTTGCTGTCCCATTTGTAACTTCATAACAATAGGCCAAGCAGTTTCTGAGATTCCAATTATGTCTATAAGACTTCATGTTACCACGCAAACAATCAAAATGTTCAGTCGACAAAAAAATCACGAACTTGAGTTCCTCCTACCCTAGCAGCATTTCTACCAAATTTGGTGTGAATTATTTCAGTGGTCTTGGCTAATAAGTCATTATTAACATGTTTGTTTGTTTGTGTTGAGGTTTTACAGCCCAGTCAACCCAATGGGGTCATGTCGAGCGCGGTCAGTTTACCTAACCACACGTTTACTGGGCAGGCTTAGTCCTCTAAGCTGTTAACCAGTATTGTGCACATTCTTTCGCCAGAAACTGACAACTGCCCTTCTTGAACCAGCGGAAGGGAGAAAATGACCGTAGAAAATATTTCACGATCAATCTCCATGAAAGAATGTTGCCGACCTCAGCAGGGGTTGAACCCGCGACCTCCTGGTCTCCAGTCGGACGGAGCATCCAACTGAGCCACCAAGGCCGGCTTATTATTAACATGTGAACATAAGCATGGATGCCGAACAGGAAGTAATCACTGTATCTCATCTTGACCCTTGATCAGGAGAGCTAATAAATACTAAAATCTATAAAGGTTGCCATTGGACACACCAAACATGTAAAAGAACAAAAATCAAAGTCTCAGTTTATTGAGACTCTTCGAATGGCAGCATTGTAGTTTACAGGACTGCATACACCTCCTTGCACAGGCTAAGTGGAACTGGATTTTCCAAGATATAAGAATAGGCTTAACCCATTGAAGACTGTAGACCCTTAAACGGGTAACTGGCAATCAGTGCAGACCCAGATCATACACGGCAGAACACGGCATCTGATCAGGGTCTCCACTGTTTGCAAATAGTTTAACCATTTTTCTTTAGGGGTATCTATATCATTAGCCTAACATACCTAAAATCGAAAATGGACTCTTCCAATATGTAGTGTGGAAGAGTTTATTCAGTCTTTAATGAGTTTAATGATCCCATGGAAATAAAAACAACACTATGATGAAGTAAGGGGAGGCATTTTACGGTCCCCACACCCGACTTAACACCAGCTGCCATGTTCAAATAAAATCTCTAAAGGTCATAGCTCTAGATTAGGAGGTAACTATTCATAGTTCCAGGTTAAGTGGAGTATCCATATATTTTTCTTATTTCTCCATGCCATTACAAAAACAAACCTATTCAAATATACTGAAAATGTTACCACCAAAAAATGAAAATTTTCAGATAAAAAATTCCAATACTTTTCATATTTCTGCTCAAAACATAGATTGTGGGTACCCGTTAGAGCTGCCTCGACGAGGCAGTTCTAACGAGTACACACAATCTATGTTTCAAGCGAAAATAAGAAAAATAATGTCTACCCCTGTAAACCCCAGTTTTATTATATAAAAGTGGGGTTTAAGGGGGTCAACATTATACAGGCATGTTTTCGTGATGAAACATGTTTTGGGTACTCATTACAAGCATCTCGCCGAGGCACTGCTAATGAGTACTGCATCATGTTTTCTTTTCACGGAGAAATAAGAAATAGCGCCTTATCTCAAGTTATGAATATTTTTCTTATTTCTCCATGAAAACACATGTTGCATCTCAGCAAGGCTGCTTATAATGATTACCCACAACATGTGTTTATGAGGAGAAATAAGAAAGATATCAATACTTCTTGATAATAATAAAAAAAAAAAAATGCCTTATCTGGCACTATGAATAAGAATTTTCTTTTAACCCTAGTCCTGCTGAACCCGGATATGTCCTGCTTTTGCAAACAGTGTAGATCCAGATCAGTTGGCTTCTGATCTGGATCTGCACTGTTTGCCATTAAGTACATGTATGTGAATTTATATCAACAACCAGGATCAAATAATCTGATTAGCTGGAAATTAGAAATGGGTGTGGCATCTTAATTTATTCAGAATGACAAGGGTTAAACAATCAATATTCTTAGAAAACTGAATTAAGGGACACCATCATCCAGTACCTGTGTTCATTGCCAAAATTTTCTCCAGGAAAATATATTATGTTGTGGGTACTCATTAGAAATGCCTCTGCGCAATGCTTCTAATCAGTATACACAACATATGTTTTTGCTGAGAAATAATCTTTTGTCTGAAAAAAAGTATCTTATCTTATCTGGAGCTTTGAATAAGCATCTTTTTTTTTTTTTTAGATAAATCAATATTCTTGGATATCTATGAGTATTAATGAATATAGTGATACCTCCATCCAGAATTTTATTTATCCATTTGTGCATTGCAAAAATCTTAGATGAATATTCCAGCTTTCCTTCTAGCATGACAAAATCCAATAATTCCATATGATCAGATCACAGACACTGTCACCAATATAAACTTATAGCTACACTGTCCAGCATTACTGGTAGATTGTCCTTTTACACTGACAGAGGGCAATGATCTTCACTCCTAGGTGAATCAACTCCTCTTTCTCATTTCATACAAATCCAAGGTCACTTGTGAACATTGGTTTAACGCTTAGCACTCTGGGTAAAATTTCCAGCAGACAACATATTGAAATATTTTTCTTATTTTTCCCAGAAAACATGTAACAGGTTTTGACATTTCATGCAAACTGTCTCCAACACACTTTCATGCAAACTGTCTCCAACAGAGACAATTTGCATGAAATGTCAAATCCTGTTAGGGAAAGTTTGCACAAAATGTCAAAACTTGTTTTCTGGGAAAAATAAGAAAAATATCATCAATTTGTTGTCTGCTGAATTTGCCTATAGAGTGGTAAAGGTTAACCTTAAAAGTGCCACTGAAAACTGTTTGGTTTGGCCAAGATCATGGTATCATTTTTGACCAAGCCTTTGTTATGACATAGTTACTCAATGGCTTTCTGAGATACAGCTACAGTTTTTATTTGATATGAAAGCCAGATGATTTTTCTTTCTTACCATATACAATACTTGGTGTTCAGTTCTATTCCATCACAGGAAAATGCAATTAACAGACTAAAAGACTAAAAAGTGTCATTTTTTCAGTGTTATGCTCTGGCACATTTCATTTGTGCAGCTTCATAACTTGCATGGTTCAGTTGGATTGCATAAAATTTTATGGCATCAGAGTTGTTCACGTCCTTGAAATGGTACTTTTGGAAAACAAAATGCCTTTTACGAAATAAAATTTCATGAAATATTTACAAAGTTATGGGTATGTAAATGGAGTGGTACACTTCTTATGTTTTCCAGTTTTTCAGGGTACATGTACCTTAAATATGTGCATAGAATTCCAAAGGAACTTGCAGAATTGTTGCTTTTTGCACAGATTTCGATATAAGGATATTACTCTTACTAAAACTTCAGGTTTCATACATTTAGGACTGACCAAAATTCCCTGACAATTCCCTGGCATTTCCCTAACACAAATTCAAATTTCCCTGACAGTATTGGAGCCGAAAATTTTATGAATTTAGCAAAAAAGATACATCGGGACCAAACATCCCAGCTTCATCAGGCTGAAATGTAAAATTCTCTGACATCTCCCTGACATTTTTGCAAAATTTCATTTTTCCCTGACATATCACAGAATTCCCTGACAATTCCCTACCTTGAAAAACTTTTAATTTCCCTGACGTGTATGAACCCTGAAAATATGGTATTGTTTTCAAGGTTAATCTGTATACATTTAAGAACTGAATTTTTAAAATTATACACTTATTTTTGTAGAGCCTGTAGCCCCTATTTTCATAGTGGAATTAAAAGAGAGATAACTAATGAAGAGAATGGAATTCTAAGTACCTGTAACATTTTGTTCTGACCTATAAATTTCTCAAGGGCTTTTGGTTTAAAGCAACTTTCACTAAAGATATACAGTTAAGCATTTTGTCCATAGCCCTGACGAGTCCGTAGCCCTATATAGAACTGCTCTTTTTAGACCAAAGACATCATGTTCCTTTCATAACAAAACTTTTCATATTATCAATTTAAAGAATTTGCTGAAATATGTAACTATAAGATAGTATGTGCAATTATCAGTTACAAAATTCCATGTAGGCACTAAAATTTACCAGTTTAACAGAAACCAATAAAAAAAAGTATTCATTATCTAATTTGCTGTATCACATAAAACTAAAGTTGTAATGTTAGTTTAGAAATTTACATCATTAAAGATCATTTGGGCACAATCAAAGGAATGAAATATGCTTTTAAGCACTACCTACAGTGGGGCTATGGACTCTACATAGTATATAAAAAGGAAAATCTGCTTTTTCTTGAAAATTAGGCTTTTTGGGGTTTTTTTTAATAAAACAGCTGCAGATTTATGGAAACTAACTTATTTATGAGTTAAAGCATAATCAACAGATTAAAATGATATAATAGTAAAAATAATGCATAAGCTTTATTTGGATTCATTGGGATTAGTTCTTTAATATGAGGTGCCAGCAGTTCTCAAATATAAAGAAATGAAAATTGAATATAGCATTATTAGCAAAAGACCAACTTTTACTTGATAAAAACCCTCTACATAAATACTTTGTCTGTTGTGCATGGTTGTTTAAGTTGCAGGTACCTGACATGTAAAAAATGTTGAGTCCATAGCCCATGAGCATGATGACATTAGTGCAATGTGTGCAAGTATACGCCATTATTCTTCCAATACACATACAATGTGCAAATATACGCCATTATTCTTCCAATACACATACAATGTAGTTTAACTTCAAGTTAAATATCATTTTCATCTTTTCCAGCAATATTTGTTTATATTATTATGTTATTTTATTCTTAGTGGTATATTTTAACACTCTTTTAGGCTAATTTTTTTCAGTTTCAGGATACTTTTTCAATCTAATGTCCCCATTGTTTTAATATATATATATATATATATATATATATATATATATAGGTTGCCTCCAATTGGCAGTCATTTCAAATCAACATTCCTGCCTTCTTCGTCTACCACCAAGAGAACAAGCATTGGTTACTAATCAAGGGACCTACAAGCAAGTTCTACGATGACCCGTGGTATAGCATCATCAAGATGCTGATAGGGGCAACCGGTATTCAACAGACCAACACAGCATACTGGTACAACCTCCTGGAAGAATCTTGTCGGGATCCTTTAGGGGAAGGTAGAGGACCACCACTACTTTGGCTCATGCCACCAAGTTACCTTGGCAAGACTTACTCTAAGTAGGTCAACTGGCGGCATGCGGATCTGGGTGTGGACACCCAGCAGGTTCTAGGGTGAGGACACCCTCTTGGCTCCTGGGTGAGGACACCCTCTTGGCTTCTGGGTGAGGACACCCTCTCTGCTTCTGGGTGAGGACACCCACTTTGCATCCCTTCGTCTGATCAACCGTCTTGTGGCTAGTGAGTGTATCTTACTCTCGACTCGAGCTGTGTGCCTAATGCATTATGCAGTAGGAATTGACATGCATTAGGTACGAGATTAAGAGCTAAAACTTTTCGGCCAACAGTCAAAATTCTGCATCTCACAGGCTGGACTACTACTCACGCACGAGGTCTGGACATGCCCGCACCATGTCTGGATGTGCACGTATCACGTGTCTGGGCGAGGTGACCTTGTTATGAATTATAACTAGGCACCATTTCAAGACAACCCAGTAGTCCAGTAAAACTAATCCGGATTTTCCAGCACTGCCTCTATGTGACTCAGTAGTCTGGTAGCATTAAAAATCTAGATAGATAGACAGACAGATAGATACAGTCATTTCTCATAAAAACCTCAGAGGTCTGGTCATAGCCCTTTCAGCAGAATTTTGGTAGAGTCTTTAGCCCCTCAAAAGAAAGCGCTTTAGACTGTGAATATGCAAATACAGCCTTAGTTATGGAAGAAATGGTAGTGCGCCAAGCATGAAAATGTAAAAAATCACAAATCTCTGAATGTGAAAATTTTCACAGATTTAATGAACGAAAACAAAGCAAATGTATTAGCATGTCAGTATCTACCAGTTTTCTTTAAAGGAAGTAAGGTATTAATGTTTTATTTAAACCCAAACTAAAATTTGAATGATATTGTAGAGTCCGTAGGTCTTGCTACTGTGGTACACAAAGTGGGCTGTACTCTAAAAACAGCTCATTAAATTTGAAAAGCTTGGTAGCATTTTTGCTATCCATCCATCTGCCCATTCATCCATAAACAGTTGTGTTATCACATCTCTTAAGACAACTCAGTATATTTTCTTGAATCTTGCCATCAGTGGATTTTCTTGATTGATTGATTGTGTTGGGGTTTAACGACACGTCAACCCTTGAGGGTCATTTTGTGTCGTCTCCCAGAGAAAGGGAGAAAAGAGATAGAAGAGAGAGTAGAGGAGATGAAAGAGAGGGACAGGGAAGAAAGAAGAACAGGAAAGAAAGTGAAGAAACAGAAGAAATAAAAACATTCCCCCTCTACCCTTACCCACTACAAGGATAGCAGGCCTTGCCCAATTGTAAGCCAATATCAGTTGGACGCTCCGGTGATGAAAGGATTTTCTTGAATCTTGCCACGGATGCTCCCCTCCAGGTCTAGTTGTCACTAAATGAAAATGATTCCAGTATCAGGGTTTTCCCTCAGGGTTTTAAAGTGAGGGTCACCGGGACTCCCTTATGTGGAGTTAAGGGGTCCTTTAATAAGATTAGATTTAGGGTTTACTGTTTTAAAAAGGGCCCTTTAAGCACTAATTGCAACTGCAGCAGGCGACACTTTTAAGTACTCTTTCAATGGAAAAAAGGCTTGACATTTCATAGCAGACAATTCACATGAAATGTCAAGTCTTATTTTCTCTGAAAAATAAAATCAATTTTAGACTGTAAAATACAAAGCCATGGATAAATAAAATTAATCTGGAACTTGATTATGTATGCATCATTCAGGTCTCTTTCCCCAAGCTTTTAGCATCCCAAACAAGATTTTGGGAGTAAAAACTGCCAAAATGTGACTGAGTCAGGGAAAACCCTGCAGTATATTGATAAACATAGCATTTTTGTTATCATATCTTCCCTCCCAGACTACTTGAGAAATATTTTCAAAACCTTGCACACATGTTCCTCTCATGTCTAGCTGCCTCTAAATGAAACTCGTATAGCTCCCAACCAAAAAATATGGATATTTTTCTTTTCCTTCGTGGAGAAATAAAAAATAATAACTTTCTGGATACTAGTCCTGTCTTGAGCTAGCTGAAATGGTCATATGCAACTGAAAATCACCCATTGGCTTACATCTTTCAGGAGGAGACTGGGCAAATTTCTTTGAAACTTGCCAGGGATATTTCTCTTGCCTAAACCAAAATGGTTCCACCGTTCCGGTCTATCAACCACATACATGCCAATAATAACTGTGGACTAAAGTTTGTGAGATAAGGTGAAATTTTAAGGGCAATTTGACTAAAGTCTGTGAGATTTTCTTCAACACCACTTTAGAGTTCCCCAATATAGTCAAGTCTTTTTTTTCTTCTTTTTTTTATGTAAGAAGCTTATGAAAACTACAACAGTGTGTGATTTATGTTTATTTCTTCATAAAATCTGTTGTAAAATGGTCTGAAAATTCTGAGATTTGATTTTTTATGGAAATTGCCTTCCAGATGGGCCAAATTCTGTGAAATTTTATCCAACAGTGTGAGATATGGCATGTATGCAACCAAAGAAAATGGCCGCCTGTGGAGCAGGCCTCTCTATTCCTTTTCCATAGGATTTATATTGGTGCAGTTTCCATTAATAAATCTAAATATTTGAACCCAGGGAATGAGTTAAAACAAAGACATGCAATAACTTAAAATACACACAGAACTGTCCTATAATGATACCCTTAAGTATGATGTCACAGAATAATAGATTTTAAGGCCCTTCTTTGAATCCTTAAATCAGAAATATGCATTAGCATATCTATTATATTGCTTGTAAATAGTTTTATTGAACTATCAACCCCCATGATAGATATACCTGGAGATCTGGTGTGAGATCTGCCATGCGTGCAGCAAGCCAGCTATCTGGAAGGGGGCCCACTAGTGTGGATGTTGCCCCTGTACCTGCACGTTAATCAAAAATCTGATTATCATACTGTATATTATATGAACTATTATAGCTTTTTTTTATGTTAGCTAAATTTAGCCGCTTATCTACCTCAGATAATGATCAGAATGATGAACTTGTAGTGGCTTGAGTGCATAGACTGAACATGACCGCCAGGTAGCTCAGTAGGTAGAGTACCTGACCAGTGTTACAGGGGTCCTGAGTTCGAGTCCCACCTTGGGCAGGCATTTTCTCCTCTCATGTTTACTTTACTGGTATCAGAGGTAAATGTGCATCAGATGGGGCCAGTCTGGGCTTGCAGGCTAGAGACTTTCAAGACAGCCAGATGGTGCCTGATTTTTTTGTTTTCTAGTTGGAGTTTTACAACTCTGTCAACACTAGTAAGGTCATGTCGAGCCGGTCAGTTTACCTAACCACACTTTTACTGGGCAGGCTTAGTCCTCCAAGTGGTTTACCATTCACATGTGCACATTGTTTCACCAGAAACTGACAACTGCCATCTTGAATCAGTTGACAGTCCTGAGAGAATGATTGTAGAAAATATTTCATGATAGATCTCCACGAATGAATGTTACTGGTCCCAGCGGAGAACGAACCTGTGACCTGATCACCAGCTGGACGTGCATCTGACTGAGCCACCCAGGCCAAAGGGTGGTGCCTGAATCTCAAATGTTATGAGGGGAGGAGTGTAGTGATAAGGGCTGGGACGAGTACCCGAGGTTTGGGTTGAGCAATTACCTGGGTACAAATTTACTCCCCTTTACCAGAAGGCTTATAAAACAACGCATGCAGCAGTGCATTCGTTTAACATGACTGACTTGTATAAATGGTCTTCGCTTCTTGCCAAAATCCCTAGTGTGGGCTTATATTATGTCAGGATATTAAGTACATTTTCTTAACCTCCTCACAGACAATTAAGCAATAAATGAGTTAGATGAAGGTTGAATATTACCATCAAAAATCTTCCGTCATCAGCTTTTTCTTTCAATATACATGCATTTGAAACAACGTACCCTGTTATAGCATAATAAGACCAATAAGACTCAGTCTTTCACAATTTTCTTACTGTGCACATGTCTAAAATACCATGGAAACGGGTACCTTCAGGAAACAGGGACTCAAGTACCCAGTACAAAATCTCTACCCATCCCAGCCCTAGTAGTGACTTGCATGTACTGAACAGGACCACAGGGGTAGCTCAGTAGGTTTGTTTGTGTTGAGGTTTTATGGCCCAGTCAACCCAATGGGGTCATGTCGAGCGAGTCAGTTTACCTAACCACATGTTTACTGGGCAGGCTTAGTCCTCTAAACGGTTAACCAGTATTCTTTCGCCAGAAACTGACAACTGCCCTTCTTGAATCAGTCGAAGGGAGAGAATGACCATAGAAAATATTTCATGATCAATCTCCATGGAAGAATGTTGCCAACTTCAGCGGGGGTTGAACCCGCAACCTCTGGTATCCAGTCGGACGGCGCTTCCAAGTGACCCACCGAGGCCAGCTGCTCAGTAGCAGGACTAGTGTTACAGAGCGCATGGGTTTGAGTCCCACCTCAGACAGGCATTTTTTTTTTTCATCATGTTTACTTAATACTGAGTCTGCTTTAGACAACTTTTTTTAGGCCTTAATTAAGGGTAAATATGTAAAAAACCAGGACAATTTTAAGCTCAGTAGGTAGACCACCTGACTAGTGTTACAGAGGTCATGGGTTCGAGTCCCACCTCAGACAGGTTATCCCATCTTTTTGTCGTGTTTACTTTAACTCAATACGGAGTCACTGTTGGACATCTTTTTAGGTCTTAATTTTGGGTAAATTCGGTAAACAACCAGGACATTTTAAAGAACATCTTACTTTAATACAGACTGCATTTTTTCCATTTTTTTTTTTCTTTTTTTTTCACTTTTTATCAATATGCCTTTGTTCAGTGGGTTCAGTGGTTGGGTGGTGAGGGGGTTTACAAACAATATGTAACTGTGCAACCCCGCAATTAACAGCGAGTTAGGTCCCTTGATTTAATTTGAACGTCGACCCCCAGTGTATTTATCAACCGTGAAAATTAAGAAAAACTCGCTTGTGTGTCAATTCAACGCCATAAAATGAATATTATAACATCAAACTATAGGCAAATATGCAAGATTTGTTCTCGGAAACCTGTATTTTATGCAGGACATGAATCTTTCTTTGTACGTCGTTTCATTCAATTGACAAATCCAGTTTGACAACGCAAGTAGGACAACGTTTGCATGTGTATTCTAAATTAAACGAGCACTACTCACCATCTTTGAGCTCATAGGTAACTGTGTTAGCATCTTTAGAGGAGGCATCTTTGGATTTGACAGATGCCATAGCCTCAGGTTCTGCAAAATTTCCTAGTTTCCCCTACACTTTTCTACTTTCGTCTCCAGACATCAATTTTTTTTGTGTAACCTACCCACAATGCTGTGCTCAGAACGGAACTGTCACGTTCTTGCTATAAATAGTAACAAAACACGTGCTGTTTGTTTTGATTTCCATGTGTGAAAAGGTGTCTTCAAGACGGATGCTAAAGCCAGCAAAGCCGCTTATTCTGATAAGGACAGATGCCATTCGAATTTGCACAGGGGCGGATCCAGGATGATTTGTGAGGGGGTGGGGAGAGGGGTTCAATTTTATCAAAATTACCGATTTTTTTGTCTACGTATTCGGACAAATAGCCTCCAAGTAAACAGTGTAGACACAGATCAGACTATCTATATATCGATACTGCGTCACCCTCATTACTGAATATTATGCGCAGGGAGCGGCGTCTGATCAGGGACTACACTGTTTGCCACTCACCCAGAAATTTTATACACATTCACAGGTGGTAAAGTGGACTTGTTGAAGAGAAATACAGTGGCAGTGATGTGAATATTTAGTGTAAATACGGTATCCCAAATTTATCCAAAACTTCCTATGAACATGAACTTTTGAGAATGGGGTGGGAGGTCCGTCGGGGAGGGGGGAGGGGTCAGTGGGGAGGAGGGGGTCGACTGAACCCCCTCTGAATCCGCCCCTGCAGCAATAGATCTATGTATATAATACATAATTCTGTACATTTCTGTACATGAAGGGGACAGTGAAGACTGATCATTGTGAGACTGTCCTTATAACTAACATTCTCCAAGGGTACATTGTATCACGTGATTCACAATAAACAAACTATGTGACGCACACTGATCTGCTACCCCACCCCATTCCCGCTCCAAGCATAGATATTTTACAGTCAAAATAAGCTGATTACAATAATTTTATAAATATGGAGATTTGAACGCCACCTTTACCACTCTGGGCTAATTCAGCAGATGACAAATTGATAATATTTTTTCTTATTTTTCCCAGAAAACAGGATTTGACATTTCATGCAAATTGTCATTGGAGACAATTTGCATGAAATGTCAAACCTGTTTTCTGAAAAAAAAAAGATTCCAATATGTCCTCTGCTAAAAAATTTACCCAGAGTGCTAAGCGTTAAAGCACCTGACGGAACCACAGAAATGAATATTCCACAAAGATTTTTCTTGTATTATGTATATCTAAATATCCCATATGATACAAGACTTACAGCCATTGCACGGCCCGCAGATTCGACCGATTGAAAGGTTGACTTTCGAAGCCGGGTACCTAATAATCACCTTGTGAGTCCGTCTGTCCGTCCGTGATCAGTTAGCGAAAATGGTCATAGTGCTTAAACTGTTGGGAATATTTTGATAACTTTTGGCATACTGATAGATACCGACAAGATCTAGCCAATGAACTTGCCAAATGTGTTTTCATTGACAGAGACTAAGCTGAGGCAAAAATGTGAAAATATGAAAATGGCCATAACCCTTGAACCGTGTGGAATAGTTTGATAACTTTTCACGTACTGATTGATATATTAGAATTTATTCCGTCTGACCGAGTTAAATAACGCACCTCCCCCGATGCATTCATTTTTTTAAATCGGTATTTACATATAATGTAACAAACACTTGAAATAGAGTAAAACCTGTCAGATTGAGCTAATCGTTTGCTATGATGAACGTACAGCAAACAGGTGCTTGAACTTTCTTGCTAGTTTAGAGCTAGAATTGGTCTAATCAGCCATCTTAGAGCACACAAACAGTAGCATTTCTCGCATGTGATTAAGAATGGTCATTGTCAGTAATGACAGACGAACTATTATCATTAGCCAGTGGAAAGAAATAATATTTATAGAAGTTCCTATGGGTGTGGACTAGAAAAAAAAAGGTCATTGAGTGGCAATTTTGGATGGCCAGGTTTTAGGTTGAATATAAAACAAAACCGAATCTGACCTTCTTTGTTCGAGGGTCATCCAGCCTAAAGTTCCCAACGTTTCTGTAACACTGGGCCTTGTGTCACAATCGATGGTGGTCCATCATGTGGCTCGGCGCTGTATTCGCTCTATCTCGAGTACAAAGTTGTTTAGTAAAGGTGTTTTATTTGTCTGGAGATCTGTCAGAATTAAAGGTGAGGTTTCACACAAGAAAACCCGGTCAAACATCTTCACCACCGCCCCTTAGCCACACTCATGACATCGCCACTATCCTTCAGTCGTTCCAAGACGATTCTTTTTCGGTACCCCTGTGTCCCTTCAAAGTTTAACGTCGATTACTCAGAAAGCTCAGCGAACTAAAAGACACGTTCTCGAAGGCGCGAATGTTAGCGTTTCGTGGTCATGCGTGGTGGAGGAAACCGGAGTACCCGGGGAAAACCATCGACCATGGATGGGCGACCACTACCCTGTCAAATGTCAGCACCGGAAATCGAACCCGGGCCGCAGCGGTGAGGAGCGAGAGACATACCTCTGCGCTACCCAACCTCCTCTGTCCGTTTGGTCGGTTGCTTGCGTTTTGTGCTTAGTATGCGTTGTTGATTCCTTTAGCTGTCTTGAGAAAGCTGTGTTTTGTAATGGTGACCAATTCTAGGTTTTCATTTCTATTTAGTTACAGCCCTTCGATTTTGAAAGAGCATCACAACAGTTCCCGTCAAACTAGTACTGCCGTATTTACCGAATGTATTCGGACAGACAGGCCTGAGCAAGCAATATAGACCCAGATCAGACGCCACAGAACGCGGCGTCTCATCAGTCTACACTGTTTACCAGTCATACAGCAATTTTTAGACACAACATCGGGTAGTAAATCGTACTTGTTCAAATTTTAGAACAAGTATGGAAAGGAGTTGGGATGTCCGAATACTTAGGGTAAATACGGTACTAGTGGCAGAACAGACCAGAACAGAAAATTTTATTCAGACTTCTACTGTACAATTTCTCGTCTTTCACAACGTATAAAACATGTAATAAACATGTACAAGTTCAGTTTTTCGGAAAACAAATACAAAGTTAGAACCAAGTGTGGACTGGCTCCCATCTAACTGATATATGAATCAACATAAAAACTATATACATTTTACAAAAACCCCATCTTTTGGAATGTCCTTCTTTCTGATTTGGGTGATCAGTTATGAGTTTCTGACAGGTAAGGGAGATGATATGTGCAGAAAAATAGACGAGGAGGAGTATTTTACCTTTGTTGGATTAGAAATGTAAAACTTATAGCGTGGTATCAACGAACTGGATCAAGTAATCTGATTGACTGAAAATTAGAAGTAGGCTAGGCATCTTTTTACTCACCGGACAAGGGTTAAATATCGTAATTACACCTTAACTGCGTACCACATTTGTCCTAAATTTTAACAAGATACTTCACTACCTGTTGATCTGTCTGACAGCTGCTGGATGAGTGGCACACAATGTAGACCCTGATCAGACGCCGCGTTCTGCGGCGTCTGATCAGGGTCAACACTGTTTGCTCAGATTGTCCAAATACTTGTAGTAAATACGGTATACCAGTGTTGACTTCGGATAGTGGCACACTGGCTCTGTATAAACATGATAAATAACATGGACATGTTTCTTGAAGATTTGTACGACATAATATGATATTTATGAAAAGAAGCATTTTAAGGAGAAGTATGAAAAATAAAAGTAGGTGTTCAGCATGATAGTAGACAAAAAAAGAAAAACTGCAAAGCTGAGAGAAAGCACCAACAGCGGAAAATCAGAGCCAGCGTGCCACCATCCGAAGAATCTTTGTCAGAAATTTTTTGCACAATATGCAGCAGATAGTTCAGAGCTAAAATTGGTCTAATCACGCATCAAAGAACTCATGCAAAGCAACATCATTTTGCACAGTTGCTAGGCTTAAAAATTAAATTACTCCTGATCAGAAATGACTGACAATAAATATGTGGTAATGTTGAAACATGTATTTAATGGTATTTAAACTCATCAAAGTACAGGTCTTTTGAAATAAGCAAAACGAATAAAACTTTCGTATTTGGTTAGCATCAAGTTCTATCATGTTCAAACTGGGTGAAAAAAGAGATGTTCAAAGTTTTGATTAAATATGGTAAAGGGGAAGTGGAGAACACAAGTACTCAGGAATTATCACTGTTGCTTTTCTTTAACAATACTGGAACTTGGATTATCTCCCTTGAAATATGTATCCGTAAGCATCCGCTCTATACTGAACCATTCATTTTTTTTCTTCTTGATTTTTATTTATTTATTTATTTACCCACCTTGACAATATAGTGGTTGATCTAATTAACTATTGTGAATCAATTCCCAGCCGGTTTACAACATTAAGAATACGTCACATCAACGTCGATGCAACGTCATGGCATGCATCACCGTTGATGCGACACTGTATCAACGTTGCGTGCCCGCTGGGATTGTTGCTGCCGATAGAAAAATGGTAATACCATATTGACCTTAAATATTCGGATACCTTAATGCCTTACCATATTTGTTTTAAAATTTGATCAAGTATATTTTACTGTCTGCAGATGTGTGGGATGAGGGGCAGCAATATACGCCCAGATCAGATACCGCACTTGGCGTCTGATCTGGGCCACCACTTTGTGTCCAGACCCGTCTGTTAAACTGTTACCATGGGTAATATTTAATGCTTTAATGGATTAAAAGTCCTGAACTTCCATCCCACTCCTCATCTCCCAAAGGGCTGTTGAAAATAAAACAAAACGGAGAGATATAGTTGCATTTCAGTAATCGATGGTATCCCATCGACCAAGGGTCTGATGCTGTGTGATGTGATGATGAGGCAAATGTCACTCGGTCATTTTAACAATCCGGATCTCGTCTAGGTTGCAATTCCTATATAAGATTAGTATCAAAGTGATTACGAGAAGTGACCATTAGTGATACAATATGTCACAAGCAATATATCCAGTAAAAACATAGGACACAACAATATCCTCTAAACGTCATGACTGTTTGTGGTGAGGTCGAAACTGGTATGGGCTGATTCAGCAGACGACAAATTGGTGATTTTTTTTTTCTAATTTTTGCTAGAAAATAAGCTTTGACTTGTCATGCAAATTGTCTTCATTGGAGAAAATTTGCATGAAAGGTCAAATCCTGTTTTCTTGAAAAATAGAAAAATATTTCAAAATGTCATTTGCTGATAATTTTACCCAAGGCTATAAATTTATACTTTGTGATTTTACCAGAAAATGGATGTTGTACATTGCACGACCTATCACATCACGAAAACATGACCCCATTAAACCCCACTTTTATATAGTAAAACTGGGGGTTACAGGGGTATACATTATTTTTCTAATTTCTGTTCAAAAACATAGATTGTGGGTATTTGTTAGAACCGCCTCAGCGAGGTGGTTCTAACGAGTACCCGCAATCTATGTTTTGAGCAGATGCCGAGGCGGTTCTAAAGAGTACCCACAATCTATGTTTTGAGCAGAAATATGAAAATAACAGGATTTGTATCTGAAAACTTTCAGTTTTTTTTTTTTTTGTGGTGAAATTTTCAATTTATTTGAATAGGCGTGTTTTCGTAATGGACTGGATAATTAATTGACTTATATGAAATTATATCGTATTTACCCTAAGTATTGGAACAGACAGGCCTCAGCAAACAGTGTAGACTCAGATCAGACATGTCTGATCAGGGTCTGCACTATTTGCCACTCATCTAGCAATTTTAGACAGAAGAACAGGTCGTAAAATGGATTTGTTGAACTTTTAGAATGGCTTAAAATGCCCGAATGCATAGGATGACTACGTGCTGCATGAAATTAAACATATCCACGATGCCGTTGCCGGCCATTTCGTAGAGATTTTTTTTTTTTTTTTTGTGTTGAGGTTTTACGGCCCAGTGAACCCAATGGGGTCATGTCGAGCGCAGTCAGTTTACCTAACCACAGGTTTACTGGGCAGGCTTAGTGCACTAAGCGGTTAACCAGTATTGTGCACATTCTTTCGCCAGAAACTGACAACTGCCCTTCCTAAATCAGCGGAAGGGACAGAATGACCGTAGAAAATATTTCATGATCATTTCGTAGAGAAACGTCTCACCCGTAAGATCTGGCTGTTCCGCCCCACCCCTCTCGAAGAAAGATCCCATGCAGGATTTGTGACAGAAAACAGATTAACCGGACCCATCCCGTGGCACTGAACCACAGTGGTGCAATGTTGTGGCCATTATCCCTACCTTCGGTCTTTATTTTAATGATGACCCTGGCACTATGGCTCACCTCAGATCTGACCGCCTTAATTGCGGTTAGAAGCCTATAGGCATTTTGTCAATCCTAGCCTCTGGCTCATCACCATGGTAAGTGGACTTTGTCTCATACGATAGCATCAATGAGTGATGATGACTTGGCATTTTACGTCCCTTTCAATATTATTAAAGTCATATCGAGACGATGACTTGGTGATAATGAAAGGCTCTGTGCAATGAATTGCCTTGCAGTCATGAGCTGAATTCCGCATCCTGGATTCGCACCCGGATTTGATTATCCAAAGTCGAGAGCGCTAACCACACGGCCATCCGGACGCTTGCAAGTAATTTCCGGTAGGTTCTGTTGGAGCTGTGTCTTGCATGTCCCATCCAGTCGCGAATTTACACCTTAAGGGAAATGGCTACACTAGGTCTAGTTTCCCCGCCATCTTTTTAAAGGGAGGCAACTTTTGTGGCTTCCTATTTGTTTTTTTGTTTTTTTTCTGCGCACCAATCTCATGAAATAGGGTCTACACTGATACCAAGGGGAGCATTTCTTTTTTCATTTTAGAATATACCTCCTATCAGAAAGGAGGCAAAACAATCATGACAGAGTTATCTTCCCTGGGCGAATCCATTTACCCCTTAGTAGGCCCTAGATGCTACCAAATATCGGGAGTAAAGGTATGTGAGAACAAATGGAAGACCAGACGTTCCTTGCACTAAGCAATCGCCTGGCGACGGATAACTCGAGCATCCAACGGCCTGACGTACCATGAATTAGACATTCTTCCCTAGGGCCAGAAAAGGTTTCACCAGATTGTTGGAATGTATCTGCTACCCTATTTGGGTACCCAAGTCTCGCGATAACGGTAGGGCTCATTTCAACAGGCTAACTCCTAACCGCTTGCAGTGTCCTGTGATAACCACGTGAGGTACATTACTCCTCAAGGAAAGACCAAGCAGAGCGTGGCCAGTGATGACCAACTCTACTGTCAACAGTCACTAAGGGCCATAACCCAATCATTCTCTGCCACACCAGCAGCTTCCCAATGGATTTAAGAGAGCCAGTTCTCAATTATTCTGCTGCATACCCGTCGTCAAGTTGCTGAAACAAGAGGCCCACGGGCCACGGGTCGCTCACCTGAGTGACATAGCCACTGCAGATATGCAGATGTTATGCAACATTTTTCCAATCCTGTCATCGCAACTAATGAAAAGATCATCATTTAAGCAGTTCTTTATTTTGAAGAAGAAGATATATGCCATGCCAGTCAATTGAGCGTGATCTTTTGAACAAACTCTAAATGGCAGCCAGCTTGGATTTACGATCGGCACGATTTTAGCTATTTTTGATCTACGAGTCACCCCAATGCTTCCTACCAAGTTTCGAGTCAACTGGCCTTTCAGTTCAGGAGAAGAGGCGAAAAATAGATTTTCAAGATGGCTGCCATGGCAGCCATCTTGGATATCCGACTGGCACAATTTTAGCTATTTTTGATCTACAAGTCATCCCAATGTCTCCTACCAAGTTTGGAGTCAATTGGCCTTTCGGTGCAGGAGAAGAAGCTAAATATAGATTTTCAAGATGGCGGCCATGGTGGCCATCTGGGATTTCTGATCAGAACGATTTTAGCTATATTTGATCTACAAGTCACCTTGATGCTTCCTACTAAGTTTCGAGTCAAGTGACTTTTGAGTTTAGGAGAAGAAGCGAAAAATAGATTTTCAAGATAGCCGCCATGGCGGCCATCTTGGATTTACGATAGGCATGATTTTAGCTATTTTTGATCTACAAGTCACCCAAATGCTTCCTACCAAGTTTTGAGTCAACTGGCCTTTCGGTTCAGGAGAAGAAGCAAAAAATAGATTTTCAAGATGGCTGCCATGGCGCCTATCCTGGTTTTACGATCGGCACGATTTTAGCTATTTTTGATCTACAAGTCAACCCGATGCTTCCTACCAAGTTTGGAGTCAAGTGGCCTTTCGGTTCAGGAGAAGAAGCGAAAAATAGATTTTCAAGATGGCTGCCATGGCGCCCATCTTGGATTTCCGATAGGCACGATTTTAGCTATTTTTGATCTATAAGTCACCCCAATGCCTCCTACCAAGTTTGGAGTCAATTGGCTTTTGGGTTTAGGAGTAGAAGCGAAAAATAGATTTTCAAGATGGCGGCCATATCTTGGATTTCCGATCGGCACGATTTTAGCTATTTTTGATCTACAAGTCATCCTGATGCTTCCTAGCAAGTTTGGAGTCAATTGGCCTTTCGGTTCAGGAGAAGAAGCAAAAAATAGATTTTCAAGATGGCCACCATGGCGGCCATCTTGGATTTCCAATCGGCACTATTTTAGCTACTTTTGATCTACAAGTCACCCTGATGCTTCCTAGCAAGTTTGGAGTCAATTGGCCTATCGGTTCAGGAGAAGAAGCAAAAAATCGATTTTCAAGATGGCGGCCATGGCGCCCATCTTGGATTTCCGATCGGCACGATTTTAGCTATTTTTGATCTACAAGTCACCCTGATGCTTCCCAGCAAGTTTGGAGTCACTTGGCCTTTCGGTTCAGGAGAAGAAGCGAAAAATAGATTTTCAAGATGTTGGCCATGGCGGCCATCTTGGATTTCCGATCGACACGATTTTAGCTATTTTTAATCTACAAGTCACCCTGATGGTTCCTAGCAAGTTTGGAGTCAATTGGCCTTTCGGTTCAGGAGAAGAAGGGAAAAATAGATTTTCAAGATGGCGGCCATCTTGGATTTCCGATTGGAACGATTTTAGCTATTTTTGATCTACAAGTCACCCCAATGCTTCCTACCAAGTATCAAGTCAATTGGCCGAGGGGTGTAGGAGGAGTAGGCTTTTAAAGCAATTGTTGACGCCGCACGACGGACGACGTACAACGGACATTGACTGACCACAATAGCTCACCATGAGCACTTCGTGCTCAGGTGAGCTAAAAAAAAAGCGGCAACTGTTATCACAATTGTCATGACATTCTCTCGTGAACCTCTGCACCATTTTACCACTCGTAAACCGCTATGCCGTTTTACCAAACTTGCATGGATGTTACATTCGGACGCGTTAAAGGTTTACGGTTTGATGATTTTGGCATTCTTTTTCAAGGACAAAGGAATGTACTCTATAAGATTTTTGAGGTGGTTGTGGAGGTGGTCTGGGGAGGGGTGAAAAAAGTGGTGACAGTGAAAAAGTGAAATGCAGTTATCGACGTTTTCACCGCGTTCATCCGTAACGCCGGATAACCGGTCGTAATGCCGGGATTTTCGGTCAAATAATGCCAGATTACGGTATTTTTTGTGCGGTCCTACTAATCACCCCATGGCACCCCACGGCATCAAAATATATGCATAGTTACCATAAAATATGTGTTTTAGATGGACAAGAATAGTTTTGCAATACTTAAGACATCTTTATCTAACAAGAGCTCCGCCAAGCGGGGCATTATACGCCCGTGGCAAGTAATAAGATGTAGCACATAAACTGGCTCCTGCATAATTCAGTGCTCCGGATATAAACTGTAAGTGGAATTACAAAAAAAAAAAATTTAAAAAATTTCATTGGGGCATATCTCTGCTGATATTTAGTGAACTGTAACCTAAGGGTCCAAGCTGGCCCAGAAATTAAGGGAGAAGTGACTTCTCCCTCCTGGGAAAATAGGGAGAAGTTTGTTGCTTCTAGGGAGAAGTGCTTTCTGACGGAGGACACACCACAGAAGCATGGCTATATTATAAGCTCATATGAGCTGATTTGTTTTTCCTATACTTCAATATCGGACCAAACAATAACAAAACAAAAATAAACAACCAAAAAAAAAATGCTGCAAGAAATTTTTTTGTAAACCTTTAACTTGTTTAATACTGATTTTATTGTTGTTCTTCAAGGGAGCCAAATCAGAAGAGTATTAAAAAAAAAAAAATCAAAAAGAATTATGTATTTATAAAGACTTAATAATGACAACCTTTCCTTGCAAGTCTAATAAAAGATGTTAAAAAAAAAATCAAAACTTTAGTTATTTGCAAAAAATATACCTATTATATAATAAAATTTGCACACTATTACCTCTAAACAACATGCTGCGAAAAGTTTACAAAAACTTTCAAAGTGTCATAAATCTGCAAATATTTGGTGCACTGTAACCTTGAAATAATATGTGCTGCTCCACATCATTGTGTAACTATTTATGAAGTTTCAGCTTGATCGGATGTAAACTGTAGGAGGATTTAGCCAAAAACAAAAAAATTAATAGAAATTTTCAAAGGGGTTTAACTCAGCTAATATTTGGTGGACTGTAACCTTGAAACAATATGCACTGCTCCACATCATGGTCTAACTACAAATCAAGTTTCAGCTTGATAGGATGAAAACTGTAGGAGGATTTAGCCGGAAACAAAAAGTTTACTGAAATTTTCAAAGGGGCATAACTCTGCTAATATTTGGTGGACTGTAACCTTTGAAACAATATGCACTGCTCCACATCATGGTCTAACTGCACATGAAGTTTCAGCTTGATTGGATGTAAACTGTAGGAGGATTTAGCCAGAAATAAAAAAATTAATAGAAATTTTCAAAGGGGTATAACTGCTAATATTTGGTGGACTGTAACCTCGAAACAATATGTGCTGCTCCACATCATGATCTAACTATACATCAAGTTTCAGCTTGATCGGATGTAAACTATAGGAGGAGTTAGCCGGAAATGAAAAGTCTACTGAAATTTTCAAAGGGGCATATATGCATTGCTCCACATCATGGTCAAACTATATATGAAGTTTCAGCTTGATCCAATGTAAAATGTAGGAGGAGTTAACCGGAAATGAAAAGTTTACAGATATTTTCTAAGGGGCATAACTCTGCAAACATTTGGTGGACTGTAACCTCGAAACAATATGCGCTGCTCCACATCATGGTCTAACTATATACCAAGTTTCAGCTTGATCTGATGTAAACTGTAGGAGGAGTTAGCCGGAAACGAAAAGTCTACTGAAATTTTCAAAGGGACGTAACTCTGCTAATATTTGGTGGACTGGATCCTCGAAACAATATGCGCTGCTCCACATCATGGTCTAACTATATACCAAGTTTCAGCTTGATCGGATGTAAACTGTGGGAGGAGTTAGCCGGAAACGAAAAAGTTTACGGACGGACGGACGTACGGACGGACGCCATACCCCGTAACATAATACGTCCTGTTTTTCAAACGGGCGTATAATAAACAGAAAATTTATATTGAGGACGTGTTTGATTTAAAATAGAAACTTTCGCGAGACTTCAATGGGACTGTCTCCACATGATTAACAGTTTTTATTCGTATTTGTTATTGCACAATAATTTAAAATCAATTCACCAAAGTTCATTTACAGTCTGAAAATTATCAATTTCATTGGATTTTTCAATTTCATTTGAGGTAGGTGTCGATTCATTTTTTTTTTTTTTTGGCTTTAGTAACGAGTATGCCCACCACGAGCATTGCTAACAGCTTGGCAGCGGTGACGCATTGAGTGGATGAGATTATTAATTTGAGCCTGGGGTATATTATTCCACTCTTCTAGCAAAGCGTCACGGAGCTCATTGACGTTACCAGGTGGATTTTGACGTTGCCGTACACGTGTGTCAAGATTATCCCAAAGGTGCTCGATGGGATTTAGATCCGGGCTTTTTGAGGGCCAGTCGTCTATGAAATCAATATTGTTGTTATAGAAGGACAAGAATAGTTTTGTAATACTTGTCTTCATCTTAATAAACAGAGAATTTATATTGATGATTTGTGTTCGAGTTAAAATATTATGTCTATTGATGGGTCCGAGCTAAAACTCTTGTATTTTTTTGCACCCCATGGCATCAACCTATTTGTATATTGACCCATAAAATATGTGTTTTAGATGGACAATAACAGTTTTGTGTTTGATTTTGTTATTATGTTAAAATCGTTATTATGTTTAAACCTCTTGTAAATGTTTGCACACCACGGCATCAAAATATATGTATATTTGCCATAGAATATGTAATGGACTGTCAATTTATACCATTGGTCTCTTTGCTATATTTTTGCGTTATTTTGAATCTAGGTGTTTGGCACCCCGAGATAAGCGCTTGAAGTAATGTTAATGTCTTAACAGTGTGGATTAATTGGTATTGGACTGTGTAGGTAAAGTTTTACCTTTACAAGTGTGTTTGTCTGCGAGAAAACTGGCCAGTTGTAGGTCAAGAAGACATCGTTTTATCCGGCGTTACCTTAAATTTTGTGGATTGTGCCTCGGTCTTTGTTTCGTCGGTAAAAAAATCTCAGCAATGGCCAGTTTATGATACAAGGACATTTTCAAATGCATTTTCATTCACCAGCTGGTCAGGAATTTTAAGAAAATGAAGAAAGTACGAACTCCTCTGGTAAGAATGCTTTTTTATTGTATGGCTGAACCTACACAACCATTTTCTCTTTGAGTGTTTGACAATTTCGGCAAAGTATATGTATCAGTTAAAGATTTGGCAGTTAGAAGAATGTATGTAGATCCAGATAGGCTACCTTTCAAGTTCAATAAACCTATCCTAATATTTTAAATAAATTTTTTGTCTACCCACCGTCAAACGCGGTTCTTCAAATGGTGGCGAATCCTATGAAAAATACTGTAATCTGGCGTTATTTGACCGAAAATCCGGCGTTACGACCGGTTATCCGGCGTTACGGTTGGACGCGGTGGTTTTGTGTTCATGACATCTCAGAATCATTCAGGCAGGTATGGAACTTTTATCAGACTTGCTGGGATATATCACTGGGACATGCTGGAGTTGATTAGGTGAATGCTAATATCGATGTTCTGTGTTCATGACATCTCTAGAATCATTCAGGCTGGTATGGAACTTTTATCAGACTTGCAGGGATATATCACTGGGACAATGCTAGAGTTGACACTGGCTTTTCAAGGATAGTATACAAATCTTAGTGTATCCTCTGTTGTCAGTTGTGTGAAAAAAAAGTGGCGACAGTTTTGTCTCAGTTATCTCTTGAAACTATGTATTTTTACCAAACCTGCAGGACATAGTTTGGCACATGCTTAAGGTTTTGTGACCTTAACATTGTTTCAAGGACAGTATTGTACAGGGTGGTTCAAGGACAGTATAGTGCAGAGCTTAAGCTTGCAAAAGTTTCTTGTCTACAGATTTCTCGATCCACTGGGCAGTTTTACCAAACTTGTCGCAATAAGCCATTAAATGAAATGTGACATCCTTGATTAAATACAAGTACGGTGTACACTGTGGTCAGTCTCATTATGGCATCTGTGAAATATGGCCCTAGAGGGTTATAGCGACAAATCGGTTATTGCATGTTTTAAATTTCTCGCCTAATGGCTCAAAATTTAAAACTATGCAATAACCTATATTTGCCATCTTGACTCACCAGGGCTCAAATAATGAGGCAAGTTGTAAACTTGCAGGAATTGGATCAGGTTAGGTTTTGGTGACCTTGACATGTTTTTTGAAGGACAGTACAGCACAAAGTGCCAAATTTCAGACAGCAAATGTTGTCTGCATCATATCTCTTGAACTGAAAGTTTAAAGAGTTGCTAAGGATTTGGCAAGCAAAGTTGTTGTTGTTTTTTTTGTTTTGTTTTTTCTCAAATTCAGCCAGCTTAAAGTGATAAAGCTTAGCACTAAAAATGACACGCATTTTAGCCAGATAATGATTATGTGCAGAATAGTTCTTAATGGATGGTGTGCAGAATATATCTTAACTTGTCATGCTGAATGAATCAAGATGCCACATCCACTTCTAACTGTCAGCCAGTCAGATTACTTGATCCAGGTTGTGGATACAAATTCCCATACTAACTGACAAACAGTGCAGATCCAGATCAGTTGGCTTCTTCAGAAGTCAACTGATCTGGATCTATATTTTTTGCAAAGGCTTGGTATATACGGGATTTGCAGGACCAGGGTTAATAGATGGAGTACAAGGAGGTAATTAGCTTTCCATGGGATTTTGTAATCTTAACCCATTGTATACTGAATAGACTCTCCCACACACTATATATTGGAAGAGTCCTACTTCAATTTTAGGTATGTCCGGCTATGTGATTTACATACTCCTAGAGAAAAATGACTGAACCATTTGCAAACAGTGGCGACCCTGATCAGACGCCACATTCTGCGGCATCTGATCTGGGTCTGCACTGTTTGCCAATTACCCTTTTATGGGTCTCCCAACTACAATGGGTTAAGCAACAAAAATGTAATACAGTTAGGTGTAAACTCCTACCTGGATGCTTTTCCTGTTTTTGCAAGCAACCATTGTTTGTATTGTCCATGAAAACAGACTTTGTGGATCTCATAAGAATTGCTACACCAAGGTAGTTCAAATGAGTTCACACAGCAAATAGTGTATATAAACTAAGGAGCTAAGAAACTGAAGACTTGTTTAAATAGTATTTTTGTTTTTATTTACTTGTACTGGCTGTACACTTGTATTTCTAAATACAAAATAATAATAAACAAAGAAACATTAAACAGCAAAGGTAAAACAAAATACAGATGTATACAAAATCAACATTAGTGTGCATAGAAATAATAATGTACCACTAACTATGAGCCATGACAGAAGATAAGGACCCCTTTGTCATAGCTCCAGTTAAGTGTGGTATCAATATATATACAGTCGACTCTCGTTATCTCGAACTCCAAGGGACTCTCTAAAAGACTTCGAGGTATCTGCACTTCGACATAACAGATTTGCAGACTTGAGGAAAAAATAAATCGAACAACCGCATTTAACAAATGTATATGTAATTGGACTCTTGAAGTTAGACATATGTTGAAAATATTGTGGAAAAGAGGAGAAATTGCTCCTTAGGAGCAATTTCTCCTCTTTTCCACAATATTTTGTTACCTGTTTTTAGATTTTCATTTTTAAGCAGGGACCAGATTTTCACTTCGAGATAAGCGGTTATTCGAGATAAGCGAGGTCGAGATAATGAGAGTCAACTGTATTCTTATTTCTCTGTGAAAAAAATGTCGTGGGTACTCATTAGAAGTGCCTTGGCAAGGTGCTTCTGATGATTTTTTTTGTGGAGAAATAAGATAAAATATCAACACTGATTGAAAAAAAGCATCTTACCTGAAGGTGTTTAGTGTGAATAGTAAAGGCTCAAACCAGCCAGCCTGTGTGTCCAGTCTGATCAGGAACTTCTTTCTTTGCCAATATGTTCAACAGAATCCAATGTATACAGCACAGCAAAGTCCCTCATCAAACTGGAGTGGTTTGCAGGCTGATCTGAATCTTTACTGTTGGAAAATTGTATTTCCTCTATGTATGATGATAAACTGGCTTGAACAAACTGTAGATACAGATCAGAAGATGCCACTGAATGTGACATCTGATTTGAGTGTATGATAAATGTCCTAAAATTTTGTACAACAAAGTGTCTGACAAAATGGCACATGCAAACAGTGCAGACCCAGATCAGACTGCTCCTGAAGGAGCAGTCTGATCTGGGTCTGCACTGTTTGCCACTGCACTAATTATTTTAAGAAAAAAAAAACTGCATAAAAAAGCAAAATTTAGGCCCAAAAAGTATCAAATAAAGTGTTTGAATTTTTAGGACATATACTGTACACTATGTATCATGCATCCAGCAGTTATTTGACAGATCACCAGGTAGTACAATGGGCTTATTGAAATTTTAGGACAAATATGGTAAGGAGTTAATGTGTCCCAATATTTAAGGTATATTATGTCCAAAAGATGTCTTTTATTATAGCACAGCTGATTCTTTACTCACTGCAGGTAAATTTATCAAATGGCCGTTGAGTGATGTAATATTTACCCTAAATATTCACACCTGACCTTCTTATACTTCTCTTAGAAGTTGAACATGTCCTTTTTGCTACCTGTTAATAATAATTGTCTAAAACTTCCTAGATGAGTGGCAAACAGAGTAGACCTTGATCAGATGCTGCATTCTGCAGCATCTGATCTGTCTACACTGTTTGCATAGGTCTGTATATCTGATTATCTGAATACTAGCCCTTTCCTAATTTTTTGCTCAGTGTGTATGCATATGTATTTCATATAAATCATCACAATACAGATTTCTACAATGCTTTATGCTTATGGGATGGTTTGATTGTCCTAACAGCTTAAGAGGCAAGGATATTAATTTGATATTTAATTCAAATTATCATCAAGATTGTTTTTATCTCCTTCATGAAAAGACTAAAAGTACAAAAAAAAAAACAAAAAAACCTTCACAAGAAATATCTAGAATTGGAATGTTGAAGTATACCATTATTTATAAAGAAAATATACACAATTGGCAGACAGACAGGCAGACCAGCTCAGTCATGTACAATTCCATGACCTTGGTGTTTGATGAAGATCTTTAATGACACATCAACCCTTATGGGTCATCAGGGTTTTCCATGCCAGCTTACTGTATTAACCCATTGTAGTCAGGAAACCCCTAAAAGGCTAACTGACAAACAGTGCAGACCCAGATCAGATGCCGCAGAACGCAGCTTCCGATCGGGGTCTCCACTGTTTGCAAATAGTTTAGCCATTTTTCTCTCGGAATATCTAACTCTCATAGCCTGAGCTACCTAAAATTGAAATTGGACTCTTCCAATATATAGTGTGGGTGAGTTCATTGTCTAAATATCTGGACACCAGAACTCCTTACCATACTTGTCCCAAAATTAAAAAAAAAAATCCATCTTACTACAGCTGATTGTCTAAAGACTGCTGGAGGCTGTGTGGCAAACAGTGTAGATCCTGATCAGATGTTGTGTTCTGCAGCATCTGATCTGGATCTACACTGTGTATTGATGGACCAAGAAGACCCTGATCAGGCTACATGGGTACACAGGTCTATCCAAGCATATACAGTTTGCAAATGGCAGAAGGCTTTTTCCTCATTTTGTGAAACTGTATAACAGTCAAAAAGGGGATAAACACTACCCTGCTGTAGAAAATATTAGCAGACAACAAAGAAATAACTTTTCCTTTAAAATGGGTATGGTTCTTTTTTCAAATAGTAAATGAAATGTCAAAAATATTGTTTCCAGGGAAAGGAACAGTTTTAACCCTCAGCATCATTCAGGCCAATTCAGACAAAGATGATATTTCCCTTACCTTTTCCGGAAACTAGGGTCAGACACTTCAAGTAAATTGTCTCCTTAGAAGACAATCATACGAAATGTCAAATCATGTTTTCTGGGAAAAATAAGAAATATATTGTACAATGTCTGCTAGAAGTTTTACCCATTTACCCAGTGTTAAATGTGTCATCTGCTAATTGTCCTCTACAACAGATTGAAAGTTAACCCTTAAAGCGGCAATCACAACAGCAGCAGACCATATTCTGATTTTTTTTTTTTTTTTTGAGAAGACATTTCAAATGTAATGACGTCTTATTTTCTTGGAAAAAATTTAGAATGTCATCTGCTACAATTTGGAAAGGCACTTTCTGGGTTAACTAGCAAAATACTAGTTCAACCAGTCAGAAAACAATTGTACTTAACATGCGGTTTTGTGGATATGATATGTATATTATGCCCTAAAACTGGACGGATAACTTTAAATTTTAACAGTCTGGAAGCTCAGCCTTCAAAAAAGATTTTGTTTTTGATGATCTTGGCTTTCTTGAGTATGAAAAAACACCAGGTTTTATTAAACCAAGCTGTCAGTGACGTCTTGCTGACAACTGTTCAGCTATGAGTGAGAATATTATCATGCGAGCCTCAATGTCAGAAAACGGACCTTCGGACATGTACACTCAGCAAAGATTCAGATCAGGCTGTGTACTCATGCAGTCAGATCAGAATCTTCACATTTTGGATAGCCAAGAATGCAAAGTTTCTGCATGCAGACAATGAAGACTCTGATCAGACTGCCGATGTGCATGCTAATTTGAGTCTTTGTTGGGGCAATGTCAGATGGTATGTTTTATCAGTTTGGAGCTCATGTATTATGTCATGTGTTTTGGCATTCATCCTTTTTGGAACATTTATTTTTGGAGTTCAATACACGTATATTGTAAATCAATATATTGTATTAATAAATCCTGATCATCAACTGGTCATAAAAAAACAACCATAAGAACATAAATGTATTTAGCAGACTGACCTGTCAGCCTCAACCTTTAGTGATTTTAAATATTAATTTAAGCTACTATTCCACACAGACCACGAATCCCCTGAATCGCCAAGAATTGATAAATTTTAGGATTCGTTGTTGAATTGTAATCAGTTTGTGAAGTTCTTACCTGATTCCTATATATTCGTAGTCAATTCTTGCAATTCTTGAGCAATCGAGAATTCGTGGCAAAATTTTTAAGCTGTTCAAAACTTTTGCCACTAACTCCCGATTCCCAAAAATCGTAGTTTATTCATAACAAATTTGTTATGCATTCATAGGCATTGTAACTGAATTGTAATAGATTCGTTACAGCCATTCATACGTAATCTTAACACATTCAAGGATTCATGAACTGATGCCCAAGCAGGGGTAAGGACCTTTTTATACCTATCTTGACAGAAAATCTCACAAATTGTCAAGAATAGTCACGAATTCATTTTTATTCGTACCGGATTTGCACACGCATTCAGAATATTCTTAACTGATTCATATTCATGCAGTATTCCAAATAGATTCTTGTAAATCGTAGTGAATTCTTGACAATATTTGTACAATTCCAGCCGAATCCAATCGAATTCCACTATCGTACCTGAATCATAGCTGAATCGTAAAGCGTCACAAATTGGACCAGAAAATTTACAAAATTCAAAGAATCCTATCGAATCCTAAAATTTATCAATTCATCGCAATTGTTGGGATTCGTGGTCTGTTTGGAATATGGCCATTAACAGAGAGCACTAAATATTTTCTCCTTTCATGTTTTGCCTGACTCTCATGCCCACAGAGCAGCTAATACAACTGTTCCATGTATGGAAAGTGGGGGAAATAACAAGAAATAAAATGCAGACACATCAGAAGGCACATTATGACAATTGCATTATTTCATATTAAAGGCATTTCAGTGACTCCTCTGCTATTTTATACAAAAATAGAGAAAACAAAAACTAAGCTTGTATGTACATATTGTGTTCTGTATTTACAAAATGAGCTAACCAACAAGTGTACAAAATATACAAATAAATGTTTCATAAATAACAAAAAGAATATCACAATCATAACTTGAGGCCCGCTGTGAGAAAAATCACTATTTTCCAATATAAGAACTGTTTTACCATAGGAGCCATGTCACAAGAACAAAATGCTCTTCCGATATCCCATCAAACCAATATTTCAGTGTGCATGCCTGGCCCCTAAGCAAGGTCAGATGTCTTGTTCTTTGGCTGAAGTTTCCCCTTGGTCAATTACTTACATGTGCGAACTGCATATGTTCTGGTGAGGCTGCATGGATGTGCAGGCTTACCCAAATCTTTGATATTTGTATATGCTGTAATGGCTCTTTACACCTGATACAGTACATTTTATATCTTAAATATTCAGTTACCTAACTCTTTCCCACACCAGTATTTTTTATATTTCTCATAAAAAAAACAACGTATGTTTGGGTACTCATTAGAAGCACTACAAGACATTTGTAATGAGTACACAGACTATACATTTTTGTACACAAATATGAAAAATATCCTTAACTTTTTGGTTGAAAAGAAAAGCATCTTCTCTTGACAGATGTAAATGTAGCTAAGGAATTTCCCATAAAGGTAAACATTGTTTTTTCTCACAGCAAACCTCATTTGTTCTTCAGTAAATGCAAGCTGATTTGTATTTATGTCACATAATTACATGTATTAATAAACAAGTCACATCATGAGGAAACACCAGCCCTACTCCATATGCCAAAAGCAAACAGTGCAGACCAAGATCAGATGCCGCAGAATGCGGCGTCAGATCAGGGTGTCCACTATTTGCAAATAGTTCAACCATTTTTCTCTAGGAATATCTAAATCACATAGTCTGACATACCTAAAACTGAAATTAGAATCTTCCAATATGCATTGTAAGAGAGTTCATTCAGTCTACAATGGGTTAATAGTTACTGTTTACCATTTAAGGGGAACAGATACACTTTCAGAAGAGGCTATCTAAATGTTTTTTTTCTTGCCTTCTGAAAAGGGGTCTAAAAGGGGAGAAAATTATTTCCTTTTAGAGCAAACCCTTTTTCATAAGCCGGAAAAAAATTGACAGAGTTTTCTCCCCTAAAAGTGTATCCATTCCTCATAAAATGTTTACTGCTAAAATTAAATTTTGGCACTTTTAGGGTTAAGCAACAATGCTATATAGCTATGCATAGAGTGGTGCTGTTCTTCCCTGTGTAAGACAGGTCCTGCTGTGATGTGGCTCAAAACATTATAAATATAGATCACAAAATTTTCACAACTATTTCCAGTGTTTTGGGCATCATAACTCTCTGGGCTAATTCAACAGACAACAAATTGATATTTTTCTTATTTTTTAAGAGAAAAGGCTTTGCCAATTCATGCAAATGACAATTTGCATGAAATGCTAAAGTCTATTATTTGGTAAAAATAAGAAAAAATATTTCAAAATGTTTTCTGCTGAAGTTTTTATCCAGCATGCTAACTGTTAAATAAATGTAGAGATGACCTACTGCATAGCTTAATCCATTTATGCCTAGCGTCCCATAAATTACATTATTTCAAAACATTGGTGCATGAAAAATGCAAATTTTCAGACCTCTTGAAATGTATGTTTATTGCCTTTATCATTTTGCATGTTCTTGCTGTATTTTTCATAACTGTAGCAAGCAGGTTTTCAGCATAGGGAATTTTACAACATTTACTGAAAAGCATTGATTTAACCTGCAATGTCACAAAATGGTAAATAGTTATATCCCAACTGTTAGATCTGATAAAAGATCTTATTGTCTAACCAACATTTGCGAGTAATGCCATCCAGAGATTCCACAGAACCGTGTGACTGACTTATAAACTGATGCCTGTTTACTGAGGCTTGGGATTACAATTTCAGAATTCCTCAGTATAATGTACTGGTCAGTAAACAGTCATCAATTTATACCTGTCATTGAACATTTGAGGATTGTGTGGTTTTGTTTCTGTATACATTGATGTGCATGTGCACCCATGTTATCTAATAACAGTCACTGTTTTCATTCTGTAGACATGCAAAATATGGTTGAATCAAGTGACCAATTGTGACATCCCTAATAAGACTGCATGAGTGTGAAGGCTGATATAAAGCTTATATTACTGAATGGGACTGGATACAATTTCAGGGGCAGCAACTCTGTCAAATTGTTTCACCTCCTTTCTGAAAAGGGGTCTACTCTAAGAGGAAAGAATTCGCTCCCCTTGGGTGCAAATTCTTTCCTCTTAAAGCAGACCCCTTTTTGGAATAGGGTTGATGAGCTGGGAAGCCAACAGGAAGTCACAAAGTTTAATCTAGTCCCCTTAAGTGACTGTGTTGTCTGATCAGTGACTGTGTCATCTGATCAGGGGCTTCCTTGATTGCATATTGTTGAGCATCCGTTTTGAGTGACATATCTAAATTGCTGAAAATAGCACTCATGTTTCAACTAGTGCAACTGGGATATGATCCTTATACTGCTATTAATGAATTGCACCCCAAAGATGCAAATTGTGCAGACTCGGATTGTCTTTTGCTCTTTTGCATATGTCTCAGAACCTTCTGGCTTTGCACAACTTAAAAAATTTAGTGTATTAAATAAATTGAGATGGTCCGGTTTATCTCTGGTTTGCACGAAAGGCACAGTGTGGTACAGATAAATTAACACTTTGCATGCTGAGTAAAACTTTCAGCAGACAGCATTTTGAAATATTTTTCTTATTTTTTCCTAGAAAATAGGATCTGACACTTCATGCAAATTGTTGAGACAATCTGCATGAAGTGTCAGATCCTACTTTCTAGGAACAAAATAAGAAAAAAATATTACCAATTTATTGTCTGCTTAATCTGCCCATAGTATGGTAAGTGTTAACAAACCATGAGTTTTATGAGATACTGTTAATCTGTAAACATGAAGAAAAAAAAAAAAAGATGATCCCTAAAGGGCTAAAGGCGATAAATGCCCCCAGTACTGCCTGTTTGGCTTTGAAGATTTATTAGACAAATTTTCTAAGTAAAACAAGGGTATACATGTATACCAATAATAATTTGATCAGTCATGTGACCTTTATGCACATGCTTAGTCTAGATCTTAACTATTGTGCAAATTTCAAACCAGTACCTTGAAAACTGTAGGAAGAGTTGCAGAGACATGAACAATAGATGTATTATAAAGTATGATGGATGGACACATGGATGGTCAGACATAGGTATGATAAAGGGTAAAACTATATGCCCTCCTCTACTTTGTGGTGGGGCATAAAATATGCTAGATAGTATCATTTTGCAGATAAAAATACTGACATAGAGCTAGATAATGTCCTTTTTTTTTTTGGCCTAAAAGGGTGATATCTGTTTTTTTTATTTTTCACACAAAAAAGTATGTCCTGGGTGTACTAATTATAAATGCCTCACTCAGGCACTTCTAATTACATTGTAATACCCTCATTTTTGTGGAGAAACAAGAAAAATACTTGCCTGTGTACTCCCCTTATATAGAGCTATTGTATTTATATTGTTTATTTCCCTAGATCCAGATACAACCTATAAATGCTCAATGTATGTTTTTGTCAAGAAGAAAAAAAAAAGAAGATATTTACCCAAATATGTTTTTTATACAGCAGTAAGGCAAGCAATAATGGGGAATCGTGAATTATCTCCTGCAGCAAACCTCAAGAAGATGTGTTTAGGGCAATGGTCCCAGGTCAATAACATCTTAGTTTTTATCATAAGGATGAATTAAACTAGTACATATGTGCAATATCAATTATTTATCATTTTTCTAGATTTATTTTATTGTTTTTTGGAAAAAAAATATATTTTTAAATCACAAATAATCAATCTATAACAAAATAATTTGAAGACTTTATTAAACATGACATGTAAATGTCTCTATATTTTATCTGATAAATACAAAGAGGTATAATGGTAAGAACCGAGTGTATTTCATTACTAAGACCACTATAAGTGTGTTAGTCACAAGCCGATAATTTCCTACTGGGGAAAAAAAGCCTGTATGTTCATCTGCTTTTAAATTGAAAACCCGGTTGCATTTTGTGCACCATTTTTTAATTTTTAAGAAATACAAAGAATGAATCTGTCAGATAGCTGGATCACAACTAGAAAACACTACCTCCACTTTAAAAATGCTACAAATTGAAGCATGACACTATTGCAAGTTTAGAATAAATTACAATAATACTTCAAAAATGCACATTTCACAACATACGGAATGAACTGCATCACTCAAAATGTGTCTTATCACATACCATAATAACCCAAAGTATTAGGACAGATCGAGGGTTGAGCGCAAGACTGTAGTAACTCAAACATATTTTTGAAACTCTTGTTTAGGGGCAACTTTGACTCCTTTGTAAACAATGCAAATTTAGGTGCCATTGCTCATACCTAAATTTCCATTGTTTACAGAAAGAAATGTTGTAATCTTCATAACGCCTTCATGGTGAGGAGATTAAGTATTGGGAAAAACAACCATCTGACTTGCTACAGTCTTCCGATCAACCCTCGAGATATGCCTGAGCAAACAGTGCAGACTCAGATCAAATGCCACATAATATGACATCTGATCTGGGTCAACACTGTTTGACATTCACCCAGGTAATTAAACAAGAGGACCATGATGGTCCTATATCGCTCACCTGACCAAACAGATTTGCATATTTACTGTTGAAGTTTCAGCCAAGTTCACTGCTCTAGGATTTTTGTATAAACTTTATAGCACTAACCACCCCCACCCCCCTCCACCACACCCCTGGCCATGTTTTTTTACAAATCTTGACGACCTGAACTGAATCTTAAAAGAGGGTCACCAAAGGAACATTTCTGCCAAGTTATATTGAAATTGGTCCAGTGGTTTAAAAAGTTTCATATAGCTATAAAGCCCTACGCCCTAACGGCCATGTTTTTTGACGAATCATGACAGCTTGAACAAACTTGGTAGAGGGTCACCAAAGGAACATTCCTGCCAAGTTAAATTGAAATCTGTTCAGTGGTTTCTGACAAGAAGATTTTTAAAGTTTTCTATTTAGATATATAGGGAAAACAAGCCCCACCCCATGGTAGCCATGTTTTTTGACGAATCATGATTGCTTGTACAATCTTGATAGAGGTTCACCAAAGCAACATTCCGGCCAAGTAATATTGAAATCAGTCATGGGGTATGTGACAAGAAGAACTTTTAAAATTTTCTATGCAGATATATATGAAAAATAAGCTCCACCCCCCTGTGGGCCATGGTTTTTGACGTATCATGAAGGCTTGAACAATCTTGGTAGAAGGTCACCAAAGCAACATTCCTGCCAAGTTACATTGAACTCGGTCCAACTGTTTCTTACGAGAAGATTTTTAAAGTTTTCTATGTAGATATATAGGGAAAATAAGCCCCGCCCCCTAGCGGCCATGATTTTTGATGAATCATGACGGCCTGAACAATCTTTGTAGAGGGTCACCAAAGAAACATTCCTGCCAAGTTGTATTGAAATCGGTCCATTGGTTTCTGAAAAGAAGATTTTTAAAGTTTTATATATAGATATATAGGGAAAATAAGCCCTGGCCCAGGCAGCCATGTTTTTTGACGAATCATGATTACTTGAACAATCTTAGTAGAGGGTCACCAAGGAAAAATTTCTGCAGTCATAATGAAATCGGTTCAGTGGTTTCTAACAAGAAGAGTTTTAAAGTTTTCTATATAGATATATAAGGAAAATAAGCCCCGACTCCTGGCGGCCATGTTTTTTGACGAATCATGACGGCTTAAACAATCTTGATAGAGGGTTACATAAGAAACATTCCTGCAAAGTTACATTGAAATCGTTCAAGTGCTTTCTGAAAAGACTATTAAAATTTTCTATATAGATAAATTATATAGGAAAATAAGCCCCGCCCCCTAGCGGCCATGTTTTTTGACAAATCATACCGGCTTGAACAATCTTGGTAAAGGGTCACCAAGGAAACATTTCTGCGAAGTTATATTGAAATCAGTCCTGTGATTTCTGACGACAAGATTTTTTCAAGTTTTCTATATAGAATTATATCAAAAATAAGCCCCGCACCCGCTAGCGGCCATGTTTTTTGACAAATCATGTCGGCTTGAACAATCTTGATAGAGGGTCACTAAGGAAACATTTCTGCCAAGTTATACTGAAATCGGTCCAGTCGTTTATGACAAGAAGATTTTTAAAGTTTTCTATATAGATATATAGGGAAAATTAACCCCGCCCCCTAGCGGCCATGTTTTTTAACGAATCATGGCGGCTTGAACAATCTTGCAACAGGATTACCAAAGGAACATTTCTGCAAAATCATATGGAAATCGGTCTAGTGGTTTCTGACAAGAAGATTTTTAAAGTTTTCCATAAAGATATATAAGGAAAATAAGCCCCGCCCCCCTGGCGGCCATGTTTTTTGACAAATCCAAATGGCTTGAACAATGTTGCAACAGGATCACCAAAGGAACATTTCTGCAAAATCGTATGGAAATCGGTCCAGTGGTTTCTGACAAGAAGATTTTTAAAGTTTTCTATACAGATATACAGTGAAAATAAGCCCCGCCCCCTGGCGGCCATGTTTTTTGACAAATCCAAATAGCTTGAACAATCTTGGTACAGGATCACCAAAGGAACATTTCTGCAAAATTAAATTGAAATCGGTCCAGTGGTTTCGGACAAGAAGATTTTTAAAGTTTTCTATATAGATATATAGGGAAAATAAGCCCCGCCCCCTGGTGGCCATGTTTTTTGACGAATCCAAATGGCTTGAACATTCTTGGTAGAGGATCACCAAAGGAACATTTCTGCAAAATTATATTGAAATCGGTCCAGTGGTTTCGGACAAGAAGATTTTTAAAAGTTTTCTATATATAGGGAAAATAAGCCCCGCCCCCTGGCGGCCATGTTTTTTGACGAATCCAAATGTCTTGAACAATCTTGGTAGAGGATCACCAAAGGAACATTTCTGCAAAATTATATTGAAAACAGTTAAGTGGTTTCGGACAAGAAGATTTTTAAAGTTTTCTATATAGATATATAGGGAAAATAAGCCCCGCCCCCTGGCGGCCATGTTTTTTGACAAATCCAAATGGCTTGAACAATCTTGGTAGAGGATCACCAAAGGAACATTTCTGCAAAATTATATTGAAATCTGTCCAATGGTTTCGGACAAGAAGGTTTTTAAAGTTTTCTATATAGATATATGGTGAAAATAAGCCCCGCCCCCTGGCGGCCATGTTTTTTGACGAATCCAAATGGCTTGAACAATCTTGGTAGAGGATCACCAAAGGAACATTTCTGCAAAATTATATTGAAATCTGTCCAGTGGTTTCTGACAAGAAGATTTTTAAAGTTTTCTATATAGATATATAGGGAAAATAAGCCCCGCCCCCTGGCGGCCATGTTTTTTGACGAATCCGAATGGCTTGAACAATCTTGGTAGAGGATCACCAAAGGAACATTTTTGCAAAATTATATTGAAATCGGTCCAGTGGTTTCTGACAAGAAGATTTTTTAAGTTTTTAGTTAAAAAATTTATTTTTAGCTCCTGTGACCTAGATATGCAACGGACCGGAACCATTTGAACAACTTTGAAAGAGGACCAACCAAGGATCATTCCTGTGAAGTTTGGTCAAAATCCAATCAGTGGTTTAGGAGGAGATGTTGTTTAAAGATTGTGGACGGACGGAAGGACGGACGGACGACGACGACGACGACGACGACGACGGACGGACGGTGAGTGATCACAATAGCTCACCTTGAGCCTTCGGCTCAGGTGAGCTAAAAAGATTTGTTCAAACTTTTGGATAAGTATAGTAAGGAATTAAGGTGTCCCAATTTTTAGGGTAAATATAGTAAGTTAATGTGAAGCCCCAGATCAGCCTGTGCAACAGCAAAAACTTTGATCAGACTGCTAGGACACTAACTTCCATTTTTACATGATACAGCTCAAATAATTTAAGGCTGTTAGAAAACACTGAAACAGCATTTAAATAAGCAGACAAAACATGCAACTCTGACATTCACAAAAAGTAGGGACTAATCCTGAATGACGTAATAGTTGCATAACTCAACAAAAATAGTATGCATATTCATGTAAAAAAATAGCAAAGCACCATTATCACTCTCATAAAAAAATCATTAATAAGTCCTCCAAAAACTTTGACTTTTTAAAATAAAAAGGTTCAAAGTGTCAAAGAATTGCTGTTATTACCTCTAAAATAAAATTGTACATGAATGTATAAATATTCTTTTATCAAGCTAAACTGGCTTTCCCCGACTACTGGTATAACCACTTTCAGGCTAATATGTTTAACAGCTCTAGATGAGAAGAAGACTATCCAGAGATTTTTCTTACTGGTATTTATCCACAAAAACATATATTGTGGGTACTCATTATAAGCGCCTCATCGAAGTGCTTCTAATGAGTACCACAACATATGTTTTTGTGGAGAAATAAGAAAAATACCAATACAATAGGATTGGAAAAAGACTTAAGCTGGAGCTATGTATAGGCTATGAGAAAAAAATCTCTGCAACATTAATGCAAACAGCAAAGACTTTGGTCAGCTGTGCCTGCATGGTCTAATAAAGTATTTTCTGTTTATCAACAAATGCTGTGTACTGAGTACATCACGAAAACATACCTATATAATTTTGAACCCCTTTAACCCCACTTTTATATAGTAAAACTGGGGTTTACAGGGGTAAGCATTATTATTCTTATTTTTGCTCAAAAACATAGATTGTGGGTACTCGTTAGAACTGCTTCGCTGAGGCAGTTCTAACGAGTACCTACAATCTATTTTTTGAGCAGAAATATTAAAAATATCAAAGTATTTTTATCTGAAAATTTTCAGGTTTTTTTAGGTGAAATTTTCTATATATTTGAATAGGCGCGTTCTCGTAATGGATTCTATAAGAGGTAATGAAATGTTCTAATCAGACTGCAGACACATATGGGCCTTCACTGTTTGTATGTGCCCTAAAAACCTTTTTTTTTTTTATCATGGCCTGGCTTTGTGTGTATGTGTGTGTATGGAGGTGGGCTGTGGGGGGCTATGACAGTACATCTTAATTTCAGGAACATATTACTACTCTTCTCCTAACACTCAGTCGCATCCTTTCTTCTACCGGAAAGAGCTTAGTAGACTTTATTGTCATTTTGACAGACATACATGTAAACATGCTACATGACAACAATATTGTACCATATACCATCATGCAATGTTAAAAGTTCTACAAAACATGTATCAGAAGACATGTTAAGTAGGGGTAATTGGTGATAATTCTGGGATAATCTTTCTTATTTCTCCAATGTTTCTTATTAATGTTTCTTATGCTCAGCAAGGCACTTCTCATGAGTTCAAATAACATATGTTTTTTATGGACAACTAGAGGAAATACCAGAATTATCATCAAATACTCCTTAACAAGCCCTCAGGGCCCAGTTGTTCAAAACTAATGATGTCATTAGTTAACATATCGTTAAAACTTTGATCATTAAATATAGCAAATACACTAATATTTTTGCTGAAAAAATGTGTGCAGCTTTTGCACTTGCAAAAACTATTCACATTTTTTCAGCAAAAATACCTGTGAATTAGATATTGTACTTACTTGAACAGTTAACATTTTGACCACTAACGAGCTTGTTAAGCTAAGGATACTTTGAACAACTGAGCCCTGATGCATATCTTCAAGGCTCCAGATATTTTAACACAGAAAATTCTCCCAACAGTTCACACACATGAATTATAGATTCTTTTCAAAAATGCCAATATTTCTAATACTGTATTTACCCTAAATATTGGGATGCCTTTACTCTTTACCATACTGGTCCTAAAATCTGAGCAAATCCATTCTACTACCTGTTAAATTGTTTAAACACTGATTGGATAGATGGCAAACAGAGTAGACATGATCAGATGTCACATTCTGTTCTGCAGTATCTGAACTGGGTCTACACTTACTCAGGCCTGTCTGTCAAAATATTTAGGGTAAATGCAGTAATTCTGATATCTACATAAATAATACTTTTACTGTTTGAATTGTAAGAGAAAATACTGTGTTATAGAGCTAAAAATAATAAATTCCAACCTTACCATATCTATCCTAAACTTTAGCAGTCTAAAAAGTGCCAGCCAAATGACAAACAATGTAGACTTTGATCAAACTTGTTTGCTCAGGCTTGGATGAATATTTAGGATGAATATGGCATGGATGTTTTCAGCATCAGATCAGAAGCTATCCAAATAAATACATGAAGTTCTCTTTTTTATCCATAAAAACATCTGTTGTCGGTTGCAATCTTTTTTTAACCCTTAAAGTGCCAGGCAAAATTGTAGCAAATGGCAATTTATTTTTCTCCTTATTTTTCTGAGAATATCTGGCTTGATATTTTATGTGAATCATCTACTATACATGTTTTCTCAGAAAAATATAACGAATATCCGGTAGATATTTCAAAATGCCATCAGCTGCTGATTTGACTAGCACTTTAAGGATTAAATATTTATTTTCTATGGGTATAATACAAAGTCCATTCTAATTAGACCCACAACAGACCTGTTTGTTTTAATGGAGAAATAAGAGGACTATTTTTCTTTTTGGGAGCCATGTATTGTAATATTAATAACAGTTTTTCATCATGCAAAACAATCAGATGTCCCTAAATCCTTCCCATGTTTGATTTTATGAATGTCATCAGCAGTGTAACTCTTAACTGCAGCAGCTTTAAGCATCACCACAACCTGTGGCATATATTGAACCATCACCACAATTTAGACAGGAAGTTCATTAACTCAGCCAGGAAGTGGATACAGGATATTAGATCTGTTATCACGACAGTAATGTTACTTCCTGCAAGGGGATAACTACAGGTCCCAAGCCCTCCATGCAATGTGGATATGGCCACTCTTTAGAGACGTGTCGCCCTGTTAAAGAAAAAATATCAGCCTAGAAAAAAGATTACATGAGAAATACACTGATAATCAGTTAAGAAAGCAGTGTAGTTACACTGTAAATATGTGGTAGGTATAATGTAAAATGTTACAATATAGTACTAGTACTTCATAATTATCAAGTAAAATTAATGTTGTATATAAACTATTACTTGATTTTTCAATCTTGCAATTAAATTGCTAGCAATTGCTATTGTCAGTTTTTATTATTACTGTTGCTGTTGTAATTAACGCTTTGCATGCTAGGTAGAAATTTCAGCAGAAAAAATTTTGATATTTTTTTTCTCTCATTTTTTCAAAGAAAATGGGACTTGATATTTTATGCAATTCGCATGAAATGTCAAATCCTATTTTCTGTGAAAAATAAAATATCACCAATTTGTTGTTTGCTGAATTTGTCCAGAGAAGGCATATGGTTAAAGCATAGGTAACAGAAGCACTGCTATTAATAGTATCATGGTGATCAACAATATGTCTGTCTGTTCAGATGGAAATGACTTGTATGACTAAATCCTAATGTTAGCCAGTGCACAGGGAAACACCTATATAATGCTGTAAGGGAACAGGAAAGCTCATATCAGTCTTTAAGGACCGATATGCCCAGTCAGCATTCTACGTAAATCTATATCGGGCCGTCATCGGCCCGTCAGGGTAGCTGACGGGCCGATGACGGCCCGATGTAGATTTACGTAGAATGCTAGCTGGGATGGGTCTTAGATGTTCACAAAAACACAATTTGTGCTTTAATACTTAGCATGCTGGGGGAAAAAGCAGCAGACATTTTGAAACATTTTTTCCCGGAAAATATAATTTGACATTTCAAGCAAATTGTCTCCTAAGGTCAATTTGTATAGAATGTCAAATCCTATTTTCTGGGAAAAATAAGAAAAAAAAAATATATATATATATATGTTTAATTTGTCGTCTGCTGAATCTGCCCATAGAGTGGCAGAAGTTAATGAATCTAAAATTCAAAATGAAGATTTTGAAAAAAAAATCCATGCAAGTATGTCACAATTTAAGAAAGGGCAGCAAGTCTTGCATGATCAGCTCTAAAATCTTGAAACACCAGTCCTGAACTGAGTTGTTGATTAGATTCTTGTTTCAAATAAATGTAAAGAAAGTGTTCTACAATGGCAACATTTTCGTATTGTTTGTTTTGCCTGACTTGCACAGTTTTAAAAATCATAAATATTATGAGAATAGGGATAAACAGAAAGTATAAAAGTCTGTTATCAACATTCACGGACATCAAGCTGCTATTCCCTGAGAAAACTGGGCAGATGCTGACAGCTAAAAATGATTGAGACCATTGCTCAAGAAAGGTAAGCATCTCTTGTTTAACCCTTATCCTGCTGAACCCGGATATACCACCTTTGCAAACAGTGTAGATCCAGATCAGTTGGCTTCTCAAGAAGCCAACTGATCTTGATCTGCATTGTTTGTCATCAAGTATTTGAATTTGTATGAACAACTTTGATCAAGTATTCTGATTGGCTAAAAATTAGAAGTGGTTGTGGCATCTTAATTTATTCAGCATGACAAGGGTTAACCAATGCACCCAGTTATGGGTAATATAATGATATAAGCCACAAAATGAGAAAATCTGATCAGTCTCCTCTGTAGGTCAATATATTCTGGAATATCCAGTGAATATGTAAGCAAGCAGCTATAGCCTTGATGATCAGACTATACATAAACTGTGCCTTCATTGTCCGCATAATTTTTATGTGAAAAGGGCTTTTTTTTTCTCACGTTGAAGTTCATATATTTATATTACTGGGCCCAGTTGTTCAAAGCGTCGTTAGCTTAACGAGCTCATTAAGGGTCATTTCGTTAACTGTTTTAGAGACTTCAATATACAATATTCTGATATTTTTTGCTGAAAAAATGTGAGTAGCTTTTGCACTGCAAAAGCTACTCACATTTTTTAAGCAAAAAAATTTCAGCATATTTGCGTATCACTTGATGTAAATTTTAACGAATCGTTAACTAACAATATCGTTAGCTTTGAACAACTGGGTCCTGTTCAATTTATAAATTATTATTATTAGCATTATTATTATTTTTATTATTATTATTAGCATTATTATCATTACATAGCTTCAGATAAAAGCAACCTAAAAAATATTTTCTTCTTTCTCCAAAAAGCATATGTTGTGGGTATTCATCAGAAGCACCTCTACAAATCACTTCTTCTGAGTACTACACAGTATATGTTTTTGTGGAGAAATAAGAAAAACATCAATAGCTTTTTTTGGGGGGTTGAAAAAATGCCTTACCGGGGAGCTACGTTATTAATTTTATTATTAATATTAAAGTTATTTTTCTTCTTATTAATTTTATTAATTTCAAAAAAAAAAAAAGATATGCAGAAAGTACATATAAAATATAAGTTCTATGGGGAGCAGCTGCATGTAACTGTAGTACTAAAATGACTATTTAAAGATCTAAGTGCAGCATTCATTAATTTACAGCAAGTTACTCTTCAATATATATGTTTCTAAGTTATAGTTCTGCTGAAGCAAGACAAAGCAATGTCTTTTATATTTGTTTTAAGAAGATCAAATCCATCCAGAAAAAAACTAGACCAGAATACCAGAGAAGAACCAAGACTGCTGAGGATGGGATAAAACAGAAAAACAGATGCATGTGCGCTAACAAACAAAATAATTCAGAAAGAGACAAAGAGCCTTCAACTGTCCAATTCAGTAACAAAGAATACTGAAGAAATAAAACTGCAAACCTCTAAGAGACATACTGTATTTTCCTTAAATATTCAGATACCTTTCTGCTTACCATACTTTCTTAACCCTAGTCATCCTGAACCCGGATATGTCCTGCCTTTGTAAACAGTGTAGATCCAGATCAGTTGGCTTCTGAAGGAGCAGTCTGATCTGGGTCCACACTGTTTGCAAAAATGACTTTTAATATCACAAGCAGATGACAAAGCAGACGATAATTGTTGTGATTGGCAGTTTATGGGTTAATACTTAGCATCTTTGGGAAAAAATTAGCAAACAACATACTGAAATGTGTTTGTTATTTTTCCCAAAGAACAGGATTTGACATTTCAGGCAAATTATATCCATTGCAGACAATTTGCATGTAAATTTCAAAACTTGTTTTCTGGGAAAAATAAGAAACTTTTTCAAAATGTCTGCTGAATTTTTTTACCCAGAATGCAGAGTGTTAAAGACCATATCCTGTAGACCCTACCAGAATCATAATGTGCACAAGGTCCATCACCACTTTAGAACAACCAAGAATTCAAAGAGTAACAAACTGTTTAATGCTTTATATTTTTTGAACAGTGCATCCAAAATATGGGGATTTGTTTCACAAATGATCCAATATGCAAGAGCTTGCTCTTTATATCTCAAGATGGCGGCAGATATAAGACTTGTGTCTACTTTGAAGAAGTTCTATGGAAAGCATAGTCTGCTTGTCCATAACTGCCACTGCCACATTTCTGTTATGCACTTTGTTAGCGACATATACAGAGGGATGGTAAGGAGGAGTATTTGATGACTAGCACTGGGAAGACATATAAACAATATAGTATATATAGGACTTTGGAGGACCAGAAAAGTGGCTAGTCCAATGAATAATAATATATAAGTGATTGTGCTTTTCTTCTATTCTGACAATACTTCATTTGGATCATTAATACTTCATTTCAAAATATTTTATGTATAAATTAAACAAAAAAAAAAAAAAAAAAAAAAAAAGCCACAAAAAGTACCATACTTCTGATGAATAACTTTCTTGTTTCTCATATTTTACTAGGATGGTAATACTGGCCATGCATTAATATCATAGTTACCAAAAGTATTTGGACAGACAGGCCTAAGTATACAGTGTAGATCCAGATTAGATGTGGTGTCTACTCAGGGTCAACATTGTTTGCCACTCATCCAGCAGTTTCCAGACAAATCAACAGGTAGTCAAATGGATTTGTTCAAATTTTAGAACAAATATGGTAAAGATTTAATGTGTCCAAATATTTAGGGTAATAATGGTACTCCTTGTATTCATTGTCATATGTCAGCATGCTGAACACACATGCAGTACTAATAAAATGTAAGGAACTGTGGCATGCACTAGCCCAAAGAATAAACCTATCAGATGACCAGGACATAGTTGTTCAAAACTAATGATGTTGTTAGTTAACGTATCGCTAAAACTTTGATCATTAAATATGGCATATATGCTAATATTTTTGCTGAAAAAATGTGAGCAGCTTTTGCAAAAGCTACTGACTTTTTTCTGCAAAAAAGCAAAAATACCTGTGAATTAGATATTGTACTTACTAGAACAGTTAACATTTTGACCTCTAATAAGCTCATTAAGCTAACGATGCTTTGAACAACTGGGCCCAGAACAAAATAGCAGAATGTGCATGCGTGTGTGCACACACTATTTTTAACATCATTTTCAACTTCTTATGCACATCAAATTAGTAGTTTGATACAACAATCTGGACCCAGTTGTTCAAAACTAACGATGTCATTAGTTAACGATTCATTAAAATTTACATTGAGTGATACGCAAATATGCTGAAATTTTTTGCTGAAAAAATGTGAGTGGCTTTTGCAGCAGTGCAAAATCTACTCACATTTTTTCAGCAAAAAATATCGGAATATTGTATAGTGAATCTGCTAAAGCAGTTAACGAAATGACCCTTAACAAGCTCGTTAAGCTAATGACACTTTGAACAACTGGGCCCAGTTGAATGCTCACTTTTATGCCACCTCACTAAATTATCACACCCTAGGTATGGGGCATGATATTTTACTCCATCAGATCGTCCTGACAAGTCCTAGCTCTACTATTTGACATTAATGTATAAAGAGGACAATTACAGAAGGAAAAAGTATATGCACAAATTAAAAGCAGACAAAAATCTTTCGAACAAATAAACACCACCTTCTACATTATAGTTTCATAGATCTGAAAATATAAAGCTGGGCCATACCTATCTTAGAATGGATGGATATTAGTTTTGATAAAGGCATCTGTATAAAATGGAAGTCAGACACCCAAGGAAATTACGTTAATTGGTAACATACCAGCTATTCACCAGGGCCCAGTTGTTCAAAGCCTTGTTAGCTTAACGAGCTTGTTAAGGGTCATTTTGTTAATTGTTTTAGCGGATTCAATATACAATATTCTGATATTTTTTGCTGAAAAAATGTGAGTAACTTTTGCACTACAAATGCTAATCACATTTTTTCAGCACAAAATTTCACTCTATGTAAATTTTAACGAATCGTTAACTAATTATGTCTTTAGCTTTGAACAACTGGGCCCATGTTTAAAAGAGAAAATCTACTTCAACTACATCAGTTAACAAAGTTCTAGAAAAGAGGGCTACTTAGGTAAATATTTCTCCATGAAAGCATGGGTACTGAGGTGGAAGTGCCTCACTCAGTGTGACACTTCTAATGAGTACTCATATGTTTTGAGAATAAAGAAAAATATCAGTACTTTTTGGTTTAAAAAAAGATCTTTTCTAGAGTTATGGTTGAGCCCTGTCACACAAAAAGGGACATAAGGGGACTGGATACACTTGGTATATGTTCTACTACTTTGTACTTCCTCTTTTGCTTTCCCTCACACCAAGTTCCTTCTCAAAAGGGGTTAGACTAGCTACTAATCTGATAAGAGTCTGATCATTTTTTTTATATTTTTTTTATTAAAAGACAGTCAACTTCCTAATGATGGCAAGTCTGTTTGGTAGAGTCTCCACTATACATACTGGCTAAGTATAAAATTGTGAAAGGAGACTAGACTAACTAAAATATTATACTGTTTATTTTAATGCAATTAGATTGCTTTATTGCCAATGCAAATAGATGGCTTTATTCCCATATTATTCACTGTAACGCCTAGTGGCTAGGCTAAAAAGCAGTCTGCTCTAAAAAGAAAAAAAAGGTTCCAAATTCTTTCCTTTAGATAAGATCCTTTTCAGAAGGAAGGCAAAAACCATTTGAAAGAATAACTTCCTCTGATAAGTGTATCCATTCCCCTTAACATTTTTGTGAATAAGGAAGGTTAAAAAAGCCATTGCTTTTGCAAGATTCTACAATGTTTGCAAACAACAAAAATCCGCCTTATACGAACATGTAAATGTGCAAGGTGAAATAAGCCTTCATTGTTCACATATATGTTTAGGGCCCTTTTTACCTCAGATGGCTATGTTTTATATATAAATAAGCAGTAGTGCAAAGCAAGAAGCATACAAACAGGTAAATATATCTATACAAGTGGATTCACACCTTTGTCCTCATCCCATTTGCACTGCCCACCTTGGTAACTAAACCTCAATACTAGGCGTGTAGATGCTTAAAGTGAAAAGAAATTAAATCATTGTTACTGTTACTGGGTATACTGCATGAAAACTTGAAGCTCTAAGAATCTTTCACTGAATTTGGGAATCAGGCAACATTTACAATATTTTTTTTTTTTTTTTTTTTACTCTTTTCTCTGAAAAAAGCATGTCACATTTCATGCGAATCACCTTCTAAACAGTCCTGCTGTATTTAGTCTTAACCCTTGTCCTGCTGAATAAATTAAGAAGCCACACCCATTTCTAATTTTCAGCCAATCAGATTACTTGATCAAGATTGTTGATATAGATTCACATACTAAATGGCAAACAGTGCAGATCCAGATCAGCTGGCTTCTAGGAAGCCAGCTGATCTGGATCTACACTGTTTGCAAAGACGGATTATATCCGGGCTCAGCAGGACAAGGGTTAAAAGACTATCTGTATGAAAACATATGTTGCAAGGTGCTTCTTATGAATATCACAACATGTTTTCATTGAGATATTAGAAAAATATCTACTTTTCAGTTGAAAATAATAGCACCTTATCTGTACAAGGCTGTTCTATTTCTAGCATCAAGTTTTCACACAGGGGTTAAAACCTGGGTAAAGGTCTGTGACTATCATAGCAAACATGCACACACAAATATATGTCTCTCCACCAGACTTACAAATCTAATCCTTGGCTCCAGCTACAATTGTTGTTCATAAAGGCATTCTGCATTAGCTTATATTTTAGGCTTTTATCAATGATAAAAATATGAACTAATTGTTTTAGGAATTTGTGAACTGTGATAACTGATAATAAATGAATCATAAATGATGTTGGATTCATTTTGTAAAGTTGCAGACAGTAGGTGAATCCAAATAAATATTTTCCCCATTTTTCCATGAACACCCATGGTGTGGGTACTCAATAAATTTAAAATTACCTTCTACTGAGTAACTATTTGTTGTCATGGAGAAATAAGAAAAATATTAATGTTCTATGAACTGTGAATGCCCGGACAGGGTTTTAACCCTTTCATCCCTGCAGACCAATACAAATACCTTCGCAAACAGTGCAGATCCAGATGAGACCATCTTGTCAGGACCTACAATGGTTGTCATTTTGTTTTTTATTTCAGACTGAAACCCTCTATTTGCATCAGTGGACATGTCCAGATTTAAGGATAATAGCGTCCACTTCAGAAATTCAGGAATAAAAGAGTTAATAGAGACAGTTGTTGCTATTAATTTTCACTCTGTGACATACAATTAGATGCACAGGGTAGTTTCAGACACGACATATTAACTAGATGATGCCAATACAAGGATGACTTGTAGAAGATGACAGAGACATATCAAAACAAATTTTCTCATCATTAATCTTAATTGCTCTTATGTAACCTTATTTACCCTAAATGTTTGAATACCATAACTCCTTGCCATACTCATCCTAAAATTTCAACAAGTCCACTTTACTCCCTACTGATGAGCCTAAAGCTGGTGGATGAGTAGCAAACAATGTACACCTTGATCAGGTACCTCTTCTATGGCACCTGATCTGGGTCTACAGGTTTTGCTCAGGTCGGTCTGTCCACATAGCTCTTCTTTCTTATTTCTCTATGAAAACATCTTATGGGTACTCATTAGAAGCACCTCAGCAAGGTGCTTCTAATGAGTACCCACAACATATATTTTTGTAGAGAAATACGAAAAATACCACTGCTTTTTGGCTGAAAAAAAAAAAGCATAAAAAAAACCCCACAAAGTCTGCCTTACCTTGAACTAGGTAAATATTTAGGGTAAAATCGGTGTTATGTTAGGTGCTCTGAACTATTTCACAAGATCAAGCATCAATTCTATTTCTAGAGTACTATATTTCAACAAGCAACTCCGCTCATTTTATCTCCGACAGAAAATGTGTACTTATTTCCTACCTGAGAAAGAATGAACAGTATAAGATTATATACAATCTGCTACTTTCACAAACTCTGATTTTATAAGCTTTAAATTTTTGTAACTATTTCTATGAACTATAGTAGTAAAGCTTTTTTGACTGTAGTTATTTAAACCCCTAAAAGAAGTTTATCACATTTCCATGAGGAGTCAGAAGGGTGATACAATGAAAATGGTGCTTTGCTTTCAAACAGTTATACATTGGAAGAAAATGCAAACATTGTATGGGAGGGACTATACATTGGAAGAAGATGCAAGCATTGTATGTGAGGGAACATCAGAACAACATGCATGAAAATGGATCAACCTGTTCCTATACTAATTTTAAATTTAACCCTTGTCACACTGAATAAATTAAGATGCCACGCCCACTTCTAATTTCCAGCCAATCAGCTTATTTGATCCAGGTTTTTTATAGAAATTCTCCTATTTAGTGACAAACAGTGCAGATCCAGATCAGTTGTCTTCTTCAGAAGCCAACTGATCTGGATCTACACTGTTTGCTAAGACAGGGCATGTCGTGTTCAGCAAGAGAAGGGTAAACAGAAAACACTTTGAAATACTTCTCTTACTTTTCCAAGGGAAGAGAATTTGACATTTCATGCCAGGAGACAACCTGCTAGGAACATCTTCCTACTTTCTGGGAAAAATAAGAAAGTATCATTCATTTACCGACTGCTGGTGAAGAGACCACTGGTCAGAATTTTAAAATTATTTTTTGCAATAATTTTATCCATTTGAAATTTTAGGAGGTTTGAAAATTTAAGTCATATACAACATTTAATTTTAGACTGGCTCCGGTCTCTAGTGACAAAATAATTTTTCTTATAATCTGTTTAATAATCCACTAAAATAAAACAAAAGTAATATCATGACTATAGAGCCTGGTCACTACAGAGTCTCTAGTGACCAGCCTTTATAGCCATATTTTTTGGGGGTTTTATCTTAGTGGATTATCAAACAGGATTATGAGCCAGTCTACATTTAATTTCTGCATATCAGATCTGGGTTTACACTGTTCACTCAGGACTGTCTATCACAACACCTAACCCTTATCCTGCTGAGCCCAGATATAGCCTGCATTTGCAAACAGTGTAGATCCAGATCAGTTGGCTTCTGAAGAAGCAAACTGATCTGGATCTGCATTGTCTGCCATTCAGTATGTGAATTTACATCAGCAATCTGGATCAAGTAATCTGATTGGCTGAAAATCAGAAGCGGGTGAAGCAACTTAATTCATTTAGCATGACAAGGGTTAAGGTAAATATGGTATTTCCGGTAATAAATTGGCTCACTCCCATGAAGAGCTCCTCGATTTGATAAAATGTCATTATTCTTGGCTCTCATTGTCTCAAAAAATGGCAGTTTCTTTCTTTTGCTTCTATGTAAGGAAAGTCAAGGTCTCTGTTTTATGTGTGTGTTTACCTGATGTATTTTGATCAGTAATAAACTATAATGATTGCAACTTCTTACCCAAGTTTTATTATTATCATTTGTTGTGAGATGTACAATGAAATAAGCCACATGTAAAAAGGAACCATAATGCATATGTGAACACTGACACCAACCTGGCATGCAAATTTGCAGTCCTATCACCCTATTGGTGCATATACTCTAATCTCCAGATAAGATTTTTTTCTTTTCAACTGAAAAGTGATGATATTTTTCTGATTTCTCCATGGAAACATACATTGTGGGTATTCATCAGAAGCACCTCACTAAGGTACTTCTAATGAGTAATCACAACATGTTTTCATGGGGAAATAAGAAAAATATATACTGTATTCACCTAATTACTGCACATACCCCTTAAGCACTCAGTCAAACAAACAATGCAATTGTCTTCAGATTAATGCCAGTGTATTTTTTTCTACTTCTTTATAAAGACATATGTTGTGGGTACCCATTTGAATTGCATCTTGTCAATGCATTTCAAATGAGTTCCCACAACATACACTACTATAGTCGAACTTCGATGGCTCGAACCGCTTTGGGACCATGAAAATTTGTTCGAGACAGCGGTAGTTCGAGGCACGGAGGGTTACTATAAGTGCCATACCAGGAGGCAAAATGGAGATGATTGTGGAATATCTTTTTGGTGTTCTATATTATAAAGGTATGTTGTGTGCATTCATTAGAATTGCCTCATCGAGGCAATTCTAATGAGTGCACATAGCATACATTTGCAAGATAAAAGAAGAAAATCTCTCTAAATTATCCGTATATCATATTTGGAGGATTTCCCTGCGGGCTCAAGAACTTGTTCGACTCATCCATGGTAAACGAGTCATTGGGGTTCGAGCCATTGAAGTTCTACTGTATATTGAAAATCAGAAAAAAAAAAAAAAAAAAAAAAAAAAAAAAAAACATCACATAAACACCATTAAATAATCATTTGCTGATTTTGTTTTTAAAGCCTACTTTCAGTAGGTAGATACATGTTTTACTACAAGTTTTTCCAGTAATTTTGAAAAGCTTAAGTGCACAGTGCGGCGATTAGGTTGAATATGGTCGCAGATACTTTTCTTATCTGGACTTACATTATACTGCAACTACATCATGCACTGAGACTGCTCAGTTTGCACTAATATATCTTCTTTTTTTTTTATGGCTCAAATTATTAAATTATCTGACAGAAGCCCAATTCTTTTGGTATTTAAAATTCGGCAAAGAATTAAATTGTTTCCTAAATACAGCATTATTTACTGACAAACAAATCAATGAGATAGAGCCAAAATACACAAACAGCAAAGACCTCAGTTTGTCCACATTCTCTCACCAGGACCATAGCTATAGATAAGAGGGGGTATCAGGTACACATTTGTTTGTTTGTGTTGAGGTTTTACGGCCCAGTCAGCCCAATGGGGTCATGTCGAGCGCGGTCAGTTTACCTAACCACACGTTTACTGGGCAGGCTTAGTCCTCTAAGTGGTTAACCAGTATTGTGCACATTCTTTTGCCAGAAACTGACAACTGCCCTTCTTGAATCAGCGGAAGGGAGAGAATGACCGTAGAAAATATTTCACGATCAATCTCCACGAAAGAATGTTGCCGACCTCGGCGGGGGTCGAACCCGCGACCTCCTGGTCTCCAGTCGGACGGCGCATCCAACTGAGCCACCGAGGCCGGCATCAGGTACACATACGTTGTGGGTAATCATTAGCAGCTCCTCAGTGAGGAAGTTATATTGGGTACATATGTACTACATGTTTTTGTGGAGAATAAGAAAAATATCAATATTGCTTTGGTGTGCCTTATCAAGAGCTATGCAGGACATATCTTTCTATTTCAGACTGGTGGACTAGGTCTGTGCTGTACAGTTTCCTGGCTCATACCGCAACTGTCCTAGAATATTATCAACACAAGCTTTTAGAAGACCTCTAGTAATTCTACCAATGTAAGTTATTACTTAATGCATATTATGGCAATTAAAAGCAGCAGCAGAATCTGGAAATATTTCCTTGTCACAAACATCAAACAGACCACGTTAAGGAGTCATCCTCGGTAACCCAGGTGTGACCCATTACGTTACACTTCACTGATCACCCCTGGGACAACTGACTGACAAAACGTCGTTTTCTATGAATATTCATAACAGCGGGGAATACCTCAATAGCCAATCAAAATGTCGATAACATAGCGCTACTCTCTTATGCGGAAGATTCATTTTTCTTCTTCAGTTACTAAAACTAACTTGGGAAAACCCGATAAACATTTCTGTCAACAATTAATACCAAACCTAGATTTGCGACAAATGATATGATTGGATATCCGCAAAACAAAAATAGAATGATGATGTTTTTTACGAAGTACGTGTGATAAAAAATAGACTAAAATTTCTTGTGGAAATACTGAGATCACCAATCAGATTGCCTCATTAATAATTCATGAGGACGAAGAAACGTAAACAAGTTGTCCCAGGGGTGATGAATGAAGTGTGACGTAATGGGTCACACTTGGGTAACCGAGGATGAGGAGGAGTATTTGATGACAATTCTGGGATAATTTTCTCCAGTTCTCCATAAAAAAAAAAACATAGGTTGTGGGTACTCATCAGAAGTGCCTTGGCAGGGTGTTTCTAATGAGTACCCACAATATATGTAATTATGGGGAGGTAAGTAAAATTATCTTAGAATTATCACAGGCTACTTCTTAATAAGACCTCTGACCAATATCAGTTGTTCATTTGAATGCTTATTATGCAATCAAAAACAGCAGGATTCTATATTTCTTGGATACTTTTACCTCTCATAAACTCCAAATTTTAAAATACATGTACTGTGCAAGCTTGCTGCTTAAACTAATCACCAATAAGATAGCTAACGAAGCTGTGTTAATCATAATCTAAAGCAGACAACATTCAGACTGCAAGTGTTTGCTGTTGGAAAGTTTGTTAGTGCAAACATGTTAAAACTCCAGTATACTGCTGTCATACGTCTAGATAAGAATGGGTATCAGGAAAATATTTTTCTTATTTCTCCACGAACAACATGTTGTGGGTAGTCATTAGAAGTGCTTCAGCTTTATTTCTCCATGAAAACATATGTTGTGGGTACTATTAGAAGCACCTCTGTGGTACTCATAAGAAGCAAGGCGCTTCTAATGAGTATCCACAACATATGTTTTCGTGGAAAAATAAGAAAAAGATCAATACTTTTGGATTGAAAAAAAAGCATCTTATCAAGAGCTATGAATATTCAGCTGGTTAAAGGTTGTCAAAGTTCTTGCAAATACATGGCTCCTTTTTACAGATTATTCAGAATATCTCAAGCCATTTCATCATTATATTTATGATTTATTTATTTATCCAGGAATCTTAGAGACCTCAGCTAATCAGAACCGGTGATAAGACAAATTGTCATTGAATATCTTCGTTTCTGGAGCCTGGCTGGGCAATGTAAGTATATGATACAGGCAAATGAAATGATGCAAACTCAAAAGAATGTTATAGATAGGGTCATGCATGATTTAAGTGTACAAAAAATCATGAAACAGAAACAGGCCTCCACAGAAGAAATGTTATGACATACTTTTCTTATAACAAGAAAAGTATCTGGCAAGTTATAAGAATAATTTTTTTAAAGATGTCTAATGAGATTCAAGAAAAAGTTCACTATTTTGTCTTCAAAATATAAACTTCTGTGGAGTCCTACAAAAGTAAGTATTAAAATCAACAAAAGGAAAACTCATGCAATATGAACATATTATGAGGCAGTGCATACTGACAGATCAAAAAAAAAAAATAAAAAAAAAATCCAATAAATAAGCTGATTTCATTCAATACCATTATAAAGCACAACTCAAATTAATTCTGTGGTTTATTTCAAATACAAAAATGTTTTGCAGTTTCTAATAAAAACTCAAAAGACATTTGTTTAAACTGAATTATAAGAACTGAAAGATAATGGTTCGGAGTCCGTTTGTTTAACGCTTTGCATGCTAGGTAAAAATTTCAGCAGACAATATTTTGAAATATTTTTCTTATTTTTCCCAGAAAACAGACATTGATGTTTCATGCAAAGTGACTTCTAAGGATACAATTTGCATTAATTGTTAAAGCCTAGTTTCTGGGCAATAGGAGACAATTTACATGAAATATCAAAGCCTATTTTCTGGGGAAAAAAAAAAAAAAAAAAAATATCATCAATTTGTCATCTCCCGAATTTGCCCAGAGAGAGGTAAATGTTGAAAGAAAATGTAGAAGAGAATTTTATGTAACCTGTGGTAAAGTGAATAAACCAGAATCACTAACAAATGAAGAACGATGTATAATTGTAGAAACCCTAAATGCAGTTTCACATGTATATCTCTGGTCAGGAAAATCTAGTTTAAATAATAAAAACTGAAATATTGATAAGATAAGTGGTGTATCTAGAGATATATTTTTCTTATTTCTCCATGAAAAAGTATGTTATGGGTACTTATTAGAAGCACCTCAACTAGGTTCTTCTAATGAGCAAACACAACATACCATATTCGATCTAATTACCGCACATACCCCTATAAGCGCACAGTCAGGAAATTCCGTAGTCTTCAGATTGCAGCCAGTGTACTGGCTTTCTTTACTTCTTTATAAAAGCATATGTTGTGGGTACTCATTTGAATTGCATCGACTTGTTGATGCAATTTAAATTACGCACAACATATACCTTTATAAAGAAAATCAGAAAAAAATCGTATAATCATCATGAAATAAGTCTTTTTCTGATCTTTCTTATAGTGTATCCTTTGTAGGTAGATACATATTTTACCACAAATGAGTGTTCCCAGTAATTTTGAAAAACTTAAGCTCATAGTGCGGTAATTAGGTCCAATACGGTATGTTTTTGCAGAGAAATATGAAAAATATCATTATTATTTGGTTGAAAAAAGTCCTTATCTATAGCTCTGTCAGAACATAAAGTGCAAGTAAGTTAGCTGTATAAAAAGAAAATCTTACAATGTTTTACTGGAATGCTAAAGCATTTGTGTCTCACATGTAAATATATATCTATAAAAATCACAGACAATTAAGAAAGCATGAACCTTTCCTTTTGATTCCTTGAAAGTACAGAAATGATAATAAGAAACACAGTCGGAAGTGGAAATCAAAACAGGAATTGTGTTTAGCATGCTGGATAATATTATAAGCAGGCAACTTTTTTAAATAATTTTCTTATTTTTCCCAGGAAATAGGATTTTACATTTCATGCAAATTGTCTCCACTGGAGACAATTTGCATGAAATGTCAAATCCTGTTTTCTGGGAAAAATAAGAATATCATCAATATAATATGCTGAATTTGCCCAGAAAGTGGTAAAGGTTAAAAAGAATGTCAACTGACTGTTTTCTGGTTCTAATATTTAACATTACTACACATTCTACATGAGAGTTTGGTTTGCAGACAATTATTTCTCTGTGTTTCTTACTAAAAGTTCTGTGTATGGATGTATTTGGTCACAGAAAAAGATTCACTGAAACTAATCAATAAGTGAGGTCCACTATGGGAAAACTTAGATCATTCCAGTTCACAAACAGCAAAGACTTAGGCTAGCTGCACACCTACACTGGCTGTGTCCAGTCCAGTGTCTATGCTGTTTATTGTGCCCTGAGCTGTGTTAATGAAAAGCTAAGGACAAAGCAACACAGATCAAGATATTTCAGAAGCATTTTTGGTATTTTTGTGCAATAACATCTTGTGGATTCTAACAGGAACCATCTTGGCTAGGGTTTTGCACCAAAACATTTATTGTCTATACTTACTGGAGTTGACAATGAGGCAATTCCAGCGAGTACCAACAATATATGTTTTGATGCAAAAAATAACAAAGATCATCCAAAATTATTGCTAAAATTCCCACATATCTTAAGCTATGTAGCCAACCTGCACAATTGTGCAGTCTAGCCAGGATCATCATCTTTCCCATATTTGTTTTTCTTGAGTTTTTCCACAGCAGACCTCAAGTGAAACTCAAAAATCATACACAACCATACTCATACCAGATTGAATTTTCTTTGGGATTTCTGTTCTCTTCAGAATCATCTGGCTTCATAGGTTTAGGAGCTGGTGGTTTACCATGTGAAGCCTTTGGTGGTGGTCCTATTCTGTTCCCTAATGATGGTCCTCTAGAACCGTGAGGTGTGTTCATGGAATTTGACAAGGAATTGTTTAGTGGTCCCATGTTTGGTGAAGTATTTAAATTAGATGGCATTGATTTGTTTTGTGGTGATATTGTATTAGCACCTGGTTCTCGTAATATTGTGTATCTTCCTGTAAGAATATCTTTATTCTTTCGAGGTGGTGGAACTGGTGGCGTAACTTTGTTATTTGGAGGGAATTCATTAGTGTTATTAACATGACCTGATTCTAAGTCACTACCTCCAGCTGGATTGAACATTGTTGGAGGAACTGATTTAGGCCTCTCATACCTGGGAGGCACATTCTGACCTCTCGTATTATTTCTCATATGCACAGGTTCATTATGAGAACTATTTGGACTGGTATGTAAAGAATCATCAAAGGTATTATGTCTATCAGCACTCTGATTAAAATCACTAATTGCAGAATTATTTAAATGATTATTTAAAGAGTTATCCATTTTATATGAACTACTAACTGGAGCTCCGAAGGCACTTGCTGGTCTTGCACGTGAAATGTTGGACATATTTTTCTTTTCAAAAGGCCTAGGGCCAGCCCTAGACACCAGGATGTTTCCTTTCCTTTGTGGTGTTGGAGGAGACACGGGATTCCTGTCTGACTGCGGCTGCACACGGCCTGGGGAATGACTTCTTGCATAAGCAGGGACAGTTGCCTTGAGTGGTCTTTGCCCCGGGGAAGGGGTTGATCCTACCTGCCAACTACCCTGTGATGAACTGCCTCCTCGACTTTGGGCAGACCTCACAGACAAATCTCCTTCAGTTGGCTGCCTCTGGTTTGGACTAGATACACTTGATGATGGAGACCAGTTTGCTGGTGAAGAAACTGAGGTGGGTGAAAATGGATTGCCTCTAGTGAGTAGATCCAATCTAGCATCCGGGGTTAACCGGTCTCGGTCAGGGGATGACCTGTCCCTGTGTGGAGTTTGTTCACGATTTGAATGATAATGTGGAGAAAATCCATCTTGTGAGTCATTATTGAAATGTGTATGTGGTGATGTCCCATGATCATAGCCTAAAGAACTTCTATGATCATCAACTCGTGTCATTCTTCCTATCACATTCATTAAACTGTCATCATGTGACTTTGGTCTCATTCTTGCAGGTGTGGACGTGTTATTAGGTTGCATATGTAATGACGGTGAAGACACTTGTGTAAATGCACTTTCTCCCCGAATATCCTGACTGCTACCACTGCTGCCCGTTGAAACACGGGACATTCGTGACATGCTTAGATCAGACTGTGTAACAACATCAGGAACAGAACCAGTCCTCCGTTGGTTATTCGGAATATGGGCTGGTGGTAATGGAGCAGGTTTCCTTCTACGAGCACTATTGTCAGAATTCTCACTACTCCTTGATTCTGTGTCGTCTTGCCTTCCATCCAACTTTCTCTGCAAAATGCAAAATAGCAAATAAATGACATATACCATAAGAAAAGATGTCTTTAGGGTACACGCAAATAATAGGGATCTAGCTCAGTCAGCAAAGCCCCACATTCTTTTAACCCTTGTCATCCTGATAATAGGGATCTAGCTCAGTCAGCAAAGCCCCACATTCTTTTAACCCTTGTCATCCTGAATAAACGCCCATTTCTAATTCTCAGCCAATCAGATTACTTGATCAAAATTTCTGTTTCAAATTCACATACGTAACGACAAACAGTGAAGAGGCCCATGGGCCACGGCTCGCTCACCTGAGTGAAATGCCCACTGCAGATATGCATTTGCTATGCAACATTTTTTCAATTCTGTCATTGCAAGTAACGAAAGGATCATTATTTAAGCAGTTCTTGGTTTTGAAGAAGAAGAATGTGTTTTTTACACATTCTTCTTCTTCAAATTATTATTTTTAGTTTAGGGGCTAGTTAATGCATTTTAAACAGAATGAACTTCAAAATACCTCACAATTACGAGGGATGTTCGAAATGAATTGCTTATTGTCCTCTAGCTCGATATCCACGTGGGGCACGATAAAAACCAATATATACTTGTATAGGGTTATTCAATATCTACACAATGGTGTATAAATGTACATGTTAGACTAAGTGTAAGACATAAAATTTGCCATTTGAATACACGCAGTCATTGACCACTGCAGTAAAAATGGTTGGTAGAAGCGTCCACAAAAAAGATGAAATACGGGCTTACATCAAAGCTCGCTCAAAACTTGGTTGTTCTTTGAAAAAGATGATGACTGAAATTTCTATTGCTTTTGGACCTTCTTGTGTATCTTATGACACAGTTCGGCGGTAGAAAAAGAAATTTGAGTCTGGTGGAGAGTCCATCAAAAATGTATCGAAATCAGGTAAGCCAAAATCTGCATCTCGTAAAGAAATCGTTTCCAAAATAAAGGAAATCATTGAAGGAGATGCCAGATTTACAGTTCGTGATACTGCACGAAAGGTAGGCATATCACTATCAACCGTTCACCTTATTTTGAAGAAGCATTTGAAAGTCAGAAAGATTTCTGCTAGATGGGTGCCACATCTGTTGACTGACGAGCAAAAGAGGCAACGGGTTAAAGTGGCCAAAAAGCTGCTTCAAATGTTTCCAAAATATGACAAAAAGCAGTTTGCCAATGTCGTCACAGGTGATGAAACCTGGGTCCATTATTTTGAGCCCGTCAGAAAGGTTAGCAATAAGATCTGGGCCACTAAACACAGCAAACGCCCAATAATTGCCAAACGTTCTTTGAGTACAAAGAAGGTTTTGTATGCAATCTTCTTCTCTGGTGAAGGAGTCGCAATAAAAGTGCCAGTGAAAAAGGGCAAAAGCATCACCGGAAAGTACTACAAAGACGTAGTACTGAAGAAACTGAAAAAGTATTATCAGAAACGACGCCCTGCCACTGGTTTTAAACATGTCTGTCTTCTACATGACAATGCCCCAGCTCATACCTCCGCAATAGTTACGGCATTTTTGAAGAAAGAAAAAGTAACTGTTTTGCCTCACCCCCTGTATTCCCCAGACCTTGCCCCATGTGATTTCTTTTTGTTTCCGAAATTGAAAGCATTCCTTGCTGGGCGGAAATACCAGTCCCGACAGGCACTTGGATCTGCCATTCATCAGTACATTATTACTGTGCCCAAATCAGCGTACCGTGACGCCTTCAAGAAGTGGATACATCGGCTGAAACGTTGCATTTCTAGCCATGGGGAGTACTTCGAGGGCATGAACTGAGTACTTTTGGGCTAACTTGAAATTTGAAGTCTCCAGATAGAAATAAGCAATTCATTTCGAACATCCCTCGTATGTCCAAAATAGCCCAAACATAGCCCCTAAACTGTGGATGTTCGCCCGGACAGACAGACAAACACTCAAAATTTCGGACGGTATAACATAACAAACTTGTCACTTTTTGTGGCAGGGAATAAAAATGCAATTTAACCGTTTTCCCATTATAAATCAATTGCAGCTTTCTGTTGCCATGGCAATCAAACCAAGAGTCAGACCACCATAATTTTAGCTATTTTGAATCGCCCTTACCCAAGCAACTTTTGTACCAAATTAGAGTCATACTGCTTCAGTGGTTTCGTTGTCATTTGAAAAAGACATTTTTCAAAATTGAATGTTGCCATGGCAACCAAACAAAATGGTCACCGGTCATAAAACATACAAAGTGGGTAGACAATCATCAGACGATCATAACTGCCAAATATGGTTCACATCACTTCAGTGGTTATCGTGAAAATGCAATTTAACCATTTTCCCATTATAAATCTATGGGAGCTTTCTGTTCCCATGGCAACCAAACCAAGAGACAGATCACCATAATATTAGCTATTTTTAAATCCCCCTACCAAAGCAACATTCTTACCAAATTAGGGACAAATTGCATCAATGGCTTTGGAGGAGTTGTCGTTTGAAAGTGTTAATGGACAGACACATGGATGGACGGACGACGGACAAAAAGTGATCACTATAGCTCACCTGAGTATAGCTCAGGTGAGCTATGAATCAGCAAGGCCCATTAATTTTTATGTCAAAAAATGTTTCACTTTTTTTTTAAACTATTTTACAACCAATCTCGCTGAAAAAAATGAAGGAATTTCCTTCTTAAATGTAAAAATCAAAATCTCACTTTTTTTTACATACACTCACTGATTTTGATAATTAGAATGTAACGTGTCTGAAAACCATGGCCACAATACCAATCTGCTATGAGGTACAAAATATTAACCCTACGAGCACCAATCACAGCTGCAGCACACAACATTTTGAAATATCTGACTTATTTTCTCTGAAAATAAAAAGTTTAAAAAAAAAATTTGGAATGTTGTCTGTTTGTTAAAAATTTTGCTTGGCACTTTAACCTTTACCACTCTCTGGGCTAATTCAGCAGATGACAAATTGATAATATTTTTCTTATTTTTTTTCCAGAAAACAGGCTTTGATATTTCATGCAAATTGTCTCCAATGGAGACAATTTCCATAAAATAACAAAACCTGTTTTCTGGGAAAAATAAATAAAATATTCAATTGATCGTCTGCTGAAAATTTTACCCAGAGTACTAAGTGTTATGGGTTACACAGTAAGTATGTATGATGTATCAATAATGTATAATGTATACTTTAACCTTTATCCTGCAATTCTAAACTCATTATGCTCTGCCTCTCACTGCTATGCATGGCATATTAAGCTCCCTTGGACTGTTTAAGGTCAAACCCTGCTAACCCTGAGTTATGACTCTCAGATGTAAGTTTGTAATTTGATTGGCTGATAGAGTGTTTGTTTGTGTTGAGGTTTTACGGCCCAGTCAACCCAATGGGGTCATGTCAAGCGCGGTCAGTTTACCTAACCACATGGGTAGGCTTAGTCCTCTAAGCGGTTAACCAGTATTGTGCACATTCTTTTGCCAGAAACTGACAACTGCCCTTCTTGAATCAGCGGAAGGGAGAGAATGACCGCAGAAAATATTTGATGATCAATCTCCACGAAAGAATGTTGCCGACCTCGGCGGGGGTTGAGCCCGCGACCTCCTGGTCTCCAGTTGGACGGCGCATCCAACTGAGCCACCGAGGCCGGCTGGCTGATAGAGTGATATAGAGATATAGGCATAAAACTGTAGGAGGAGTTGCAGACACACCACACGGTACCCACTACCTATTATGCTATGATAATATCTGAGGCTGAAAAGTGATTAAGTTCAAAAGTCTGAGAAGTGATTATGCTATGATAGTATCTGAGCCTGAAAAGTGATTAAGTTCAAAACATGTAAAAAGTGATAAGAATTAATCTGAGGAGATTATATCCAAATCATATGCACATCTTCAGACCATGACAAAAACATCTGTTTCAGAAAGATCAGCATAAAACTGTAGGAGTTACTGACACAAGGTACAAACAGTCAGAGGATGCACCATGCACCACAAACCATGGAAAGTTGAATACCATGTCCCCTCATTTTTCTTTGAAAAAGTGGTGCATCTAGTAGTTCTGACTTTCACAGCAGAATAAGGGTTAAAATCCCAACAAATGGGCCTATACCTGCTCAGAGTAAACCTCAACGCTGATGAGAAATGTAAATGACACCACAAAACTGGGCAACTGTGTTGCTCCTGCATGCAAAAGCAAGCATGACAATAAACATATATCATAAGATTTAATCCTTTTCTTAGTTCAGCTCTGGTCATGTACCTGCAGCTGTCTTCGCATGCATAAATGATCATAAATGCAGGCTGTTTAGCAAATGTCTGACCTTTTGTGTTCTGATGTTGCAGTTAGTAAAAGGGCAATATTACTGTATTTGTGAAATGTGTAAATCATAGCTACAGATAAGCTCCTTTTTTATTCAGCCAAAAGGTATTGATATTTTCTTACCAAATTCCACCTAATTACCGTACTATGCGATTAGGTTTTTTCAAAAAATACTTATGCGATGTTTTGGGGGGTTTTTTTATTCTAATTTTCTTATAAAACCATATGTTGTGGGTACTCATTTGAATTGCATTGACAAGTCCATGCAATTCAAATGGGTACCCATAACATATGCCTTTATAAAGAAGTAGATAAAAAGCATACTGGATGTAATCTGAAGACTACGGAATTACTTCACTGTGCATTTATTGGGGTATGTGCAGTAATTAAAGCAAATATGGTATTCATCTACCAAAAATTATGTTGTGGTACCCATTAGAAGTGCCTAGCAGAGATGCTTCTAACAAGTGTCCACAAAATATAGGAAAGTTGAGGTGTTCTGTTCTTGCAAGATAATGCACCAGCCCACACCTCTCAAGTTGCTATGGCTGCTGTGACTAAATGCAGCTTCGAGGTACTTCCTCATCCCCGGTACTCTCCAGATTTAGCCCTTTCAGACTTCTATCTGTTTCTAAATACAAAACTAACCTTCATGGTACTAATTTTGGAAGCAATGAAGGCATTATAGATGCTGTTGATGAGTACTTGGGGGACCAGGAAGAAGGCTTCTATTTTGAAGAGATAAGCTAATTGTAACAGTGTTGGGGAAAGTGCATCTAGGCAAAGGGAGATTATATTGAGAAATAATGGCACACTTTGAGCTCTTGGTCATTCTCAAAGCACAGGGGCCAAGAACTTTCTAATCATCACTCATATACCCCTCTTATCTAGAGCTATGTTGATGCTAATCAGACTGTGTATGTGTATTTTGAATATAAAGTAGGAGTTTTTGCTGTGGCAGGTTACAATAATGGAACAATGACTAGCAGACAAAAACTGTGTGCATGCAACAAATGGTCCCAAATGAAGCCTTCATGCACAGATGCAGATGATAACTGATTAGTGAAGCTACCATACATGGGTAAGTGTTTCATCTTACCACTAGTTTAGGAACTTTTTATGCCATGGCAATCTTGGACAGGAGACCCCCTTTAATAAATAAGATATGGTCAATTTCCTATAATTTCAAACACTTTCTTTCATACTTCTTTGTCTAAATTTTGTTTCATGTTTGTTTTACAAAATATTTGTTGTAATGGCAAATAATGTAGACTTTGTTCAGATCAATTTAGGTCTGCACTGACTTGCAAATGTCATTTTATAAGAAAAATTTGTGTATGAAAATTTAAGATAATTACTGTACATACATATTAAGCCCATCATGACTGAAGTAAAACCAAGAGTTTTACACAAAGGAAAAGTAAAGAGCCCAGGCCAAGGCAGGGTGGGGCATTTACAGGATAAAAATTTATAGCAGTATCTAAGAGCAGTCCAAGTATTAATTTAAAACTTGCGAGCATTCAGGATGTAGAAAACTTTAACCAAAACCTTAATTTTAAGTCTTGTGACCTTGACTGCAAGGTCAAATAGTGTGACCTTGACTGCAAGGTCAAATAGGGGTTAGAGGAATTCTGAAGAATACCTCTTAATTGCACAAGCCAATCCAGATCTTTCATGTCAGCATATATGGCAAATAAACGTCAAAAAGCTTGCCTTTGGAAACAAAAAACACATTACAGATTAGAAAATGGGAGTCTTGGTTTTATTGAGACTCTTCATAAGCAGTAATGAAGTTTGCAACACTGCTTACGTTCTAGCAGATCTCCATTTTCAAAGTACCATAGTGCGTCTAATGATCCCACAGGAAAGTTTGTATTCTTTCAGCATAACTTAATAGCACGACTTTATGAAGTCATATGAAGAGTCTCGATAAAACGTACTCCAATTTTCATTTTTTATTTCTTCGCTGTTTCTAAGGGCAGCCTTTACAGATTTTATTTGACTTCATTGCAGTTGGTGTTAAGTGCTGTGTGGTGACTGTAGTCTCCCCATATTTCATCACAGTGCAGTTTTTATTGTTACTTTCCTTGAGATCACTGAAGTCATTCTATTATCTTGGGAAATCAGTGCTAAAGGGTTTATGAGGCCCTGCAAACTACATTTCTGACATAATTCGAGGGTTGAGCGCAAGGCTGTAGTAACTCAAACATATTTTTGAAACCCTTGTTTAGGGGCAAATTTGACCCCTTTGTAAACAATGCAAATTTAGGTGCCATTGCTCATATGAGCAATGGCACCTAAATTTTCATTGTTTACAGAAAGAAATGTTGTAATCTTCATTATGCTTTCATGGTGAGGAGATTAAGTTTGGGGAAAAACAACCATCTGACTTACGTCAATCTTACGCTCAACCCTCGAATTATGGACCCTCAATGAAACTGAGACTCTGATTTTCATTTTTTATGTGTTCAGTGTTTCCAAGGATAACCTTAGAAGATTTTATTTATTACTAACCTTTATTTTAGGAGAAGACTTATCCATACCCTCTGCAAGGAACTCCTCCAAAGTCATCATGTCACCTGTTGGTGATTCTCGACCAGTAGATTTGAAACCTCCTTCATCATCACTTGCTGGCCGACCCATACCTACACACAAGATACACAGAATTTGAATATCTTTGCTTATTAAAAGGTCTATATCCCATTAACAGCTTCTGAAGCAGTTTTACTTAAACCGTTTTACTTAGAACTGCAGTAATGGAGGATAACAAGATGATAACAGATGATTTACAAGATGATAACAGATGATTTTCTTTTTAGGGGAATGGACAAACTTTCAGGAGAAGTACCTCTGCCAAAATTGTTTTGCCCTCTCCTGAAAATGGGTCTACTCTAAACCTGAAAGAATTTGATCCCCTTAGAAGCATTTTTTTTTTTTTTTTTTTTTAAGAGTAAACCCCTTTTCAGAAAGGACTTGATGTGCAGGAAAGCCAACAGGAAGCCATGAAAGTTGTCTCCCATGTACAAAATGGTAGAATTTCAACCAGGGCCTGGTTGTTCAAAGCTAGCGACATCGTTAGTTAATGATTCTTTAAGAATTACATCAAGTGATATGCAAATTTTTTGCTGAAAAAATGTGAGTAGCTTTAGCAGTCACATTTTTTCAGCAAAAGATATCAGAATATTGTGTATTGAATCCCCTAAAACAGGTAACGAAATGACCCTTAACGAGCTCATTAAGCTAACAACGCTTTGAACAATTGGGCCCAGGTGTATTAATTCCCCTTAAACAAGGTTAAATGCAAACAAGGAAGTTTTGATCAGCCTGTATGCTGACGATATAGGTTAGCAAAATCTTTACTGTTCATACACACTGTATAGGATGCAGTGTGAAGTAATGTACCTTCTAACAGATCAGCATGTACATTTGTGCAGTCCAATCAGTCTTCACTGTCCCCTTGAAGAGGCAACCAATATTTGGTTATCCACAGAGAACACGGCAAAGATGCAGATCATATTACACAGATGCATAGGCTGACCCGCGTCTTTGCCGCATGCATATCACAAGGTTTACTTTCTTATGTTGCAGGCTTGCAGCTGACTATTGTCATGGAAATGCAAATACTCAGAAGAGAAATTACAAGAACTGGGACACAACAAAATTTCTACTGAGCCATAGTAAACAGCATATGACTGTTTTACTTGTGATTTGTGATTATGAGAGGTTTTGAAACATGCGTTTCTATTGGTTGATTGAAATAGTAACCAATAGAAATGCATGTTTCAAAAGACAAACAGCGATGGCGTCTTTGGAAAGTTTTTGTAGCTGTCAAAATAATTTTAAGGGTACGAGCACTTCTGTCGGGTGATGAACAAAGTAAGTGATATATTTTGATGAGATATGATTTTGTTTAATTGAGACACGTATGATTTAGCCCATTGCTTTTGTGACAGTCCAGATTTAGTGATACGGCATGCGTTCATCGAAATGTGTCGCATTGTTTCTGAGTAAACGAAACTACAGAAATCGATGTTTACTGTGAAAAAACGGCTTGGGCTAGGGGGTTTATTAATACCTCTTTGGAAAGCTTAACCAGTCTGCTCTATGTTGGTTTACATGGTGTCTCTGCTTATGCTGAAAATAAAATCTGTCCAAAATTGGCTGGGGTAGTTATTTTGATTTTAAGTGAGCCTCCTTGTGTCTGTTCTGTATCTAGGGTGTCAGATTTTTTTTTTCTATGCATATTTAAAAAAAAAGCATACAGGGTGCAAAAATTATAGGGTCCAAGGTATGTTACTCACACCTGTAGATTTCTTTACTTCTCTATGAAAATGAATTTTCTGGGTACCCATTAAATCCGCCTCAGAGAGATGATTCTAATGAATTTCCACAGCATATGTCTTGTAGAGAATTATGAAATTAATGTTTTTTGGCTGAAAAAGCATCTTATCCTGACCTATGCAACTTTTTTTTTTTTTTTTTTCAACCAAATAAAAAAGCTTAGCTGAAAAGTGCTCAACATACTGAACCAAATTTATGCATTTCCTGCTTTTGGCATTATTACAATGTTAAATATCTCGGTTTTTACAATTTTAATATTTGGCTGTAAGCCTATCCAGATTCTGCTAATAATGTCATTTCGAGGGTTGAGCGCAAGACTGGCGTAAGTCAGATGGTTGTTTTTCCCCAAACCTAATCTCCTCACCATGAAGGCGTTATAAAGATTACAACATTTCTTTCTGTAAACAATGAAAATTTAGGTGCCATTGCTCGTATGAGCAATGGCACCTAAATTTGCATTGTTTACAAAGGGATCCAAGTTGCCCCTAAACAAGGGTTTCAAAAATATGTTTGAGTTACTATAGTCTTGCGCTCAACCCTCGATTTGGTGTTTTAGGTACCTTTCAACAAAATTAACCCATAAAATGCCAAGAAAACCTGCATCTGAAAATGTCGTCTGTTTACGTCGTCTGCTGAATATTCTTGCAAACTTTTCAAACCTATTTTTACATAAAGGCAAACAGTGTGGACCCTGATCAGACTGCTCCTAGAGGAGCAGTCTTATCTGGGTCCACACTGTTTGCAAAAATAACTTTTAAAATCACAAGCAGATGACAAAGCAGACGAAAATTGTTGTGATTGGCAGTTTAAGGGTTAAGATGGAAGGGTGACAATGAAAGGCGCCGTGCAATGAAGCGCCATACAGTCATGAGCTGAATTCTACCGCCAGCAGGATTTGAACCTGGGACCTTATGATCCAAAATCAGGAGTGCTAACCAATCTGCCTCCTGGACACTTCAGCAGTGAAAATCTAGTTTTGTAACTAACACTGCAATAAATGTCATCACATTTAACCCTTGTAGACTGTACAAATTCCCCCTAACTATATACTGGGACAGTCCGATTTCAATTTTAGGTATATCATGCAATGTGATTTAGATATTCCGAAAGAAAAATGGTTGAACTATTTGCAAACAGAGGAGACCTTGATCAGATGCTGCATTCTGCTGCATCTGATCTGGGTCTGCACTGTTTGCCAATTACCCTATTAGGAGTTTCCAAACTATAATTGGTTAACCCTTGGAGCACCTGTAACAACAGCAGTCGACATTCTACATCTTTTTTCCAAGAAAGTAAGGTTTGGCAATTTATGTGAATCAGGTAGGTGATTCATGTGAAATGCCAGGCCTTATTTCTCTGTAATTTAAAAGTTAATTATTCTGGTATGCTGTATGCTAAGATTTTTGAATGGTGCTTTATGGGTTAAATGAAATTTACCAGCAGGAAATCTATAAATATACAGTTCTGCATTAATGCACTTACCCTAAGTATTCTGACAGATAGGGTTGAGAAAACAGTGTAGACCCTGATCAGACACTGCAGGGTTTACAGCCATTTTAAGGCACAGGAACTGATAGTAAATCCGACTTGTTCAAATTTTAGGACAAGTATTTAAACCCTTAAAATGCCAGGCAATTTCAAGCAGAAGACATTCTCATTCTCATTTTTTTTTTTTTTTTTTTTTTTTTTTCAGATAAAATAAGACTTGACATTTCATGTGAATCATCTGCTTGTATGCAATTAACATGAACTGTCAAGTCTTATTTACTCTAAAAAATAAAAGAAAAAATTAAGATGTTGTCAGCTGCAGTTATGACTGGCACTCTAAGGAGACCATGCTATGGGCAGTTAAGGCAGACGACAAACTGGTGATATTTTTCTTATTTTTTTTCCAGAAAATAGGATGTGACACTTCATGCAAATTGTCTCCTTAGGAGACAATTTGCATGAAGTGTCAAATCCTATTTTCTAGGAATAAAAAGAAAAATTATTTCAAAATGTTGTCTGCCAAAATTTTTACCCAGCATGCAAAGTGTTAAGGAGTTAGAATGACCCAATATTCAGGGTAAACATAGTGAACAGTGATCAGGTGCATCATAATAGTGATGAAATAAACACACACAAAAAGAAAGAGTCTGTGAAAAATAGTTTAAAGTAATGAAATAACATAGGGAAAGCAAATTGTATGAAAATAATAACATTATGCAGAAAATACAAAAATACCACTGAAAACAAAATATTGTCAGTATTGTCAGAAATAAACTGATAACGTCCATGACCAGTAGATTGGATCAGCTTTCTCACCTGTGCAAGAAGTTCAGACTACAATGCCAGCCAAGTACACATCCTATTATAGCCCTTCTCCAAACTGGCCCAAGTACAATGAAATACCCTAAATAACAATACCTTTTCTGTCATTTAAAAAGTTTTTATTGATATAAATAAGTCTGACTCCTATTTTAAGTATTAAGTATAAAGCAAACAGCAAATACAGAAGACTGCACAAGTGAGTAACCTGACCTTGGTTTATAATGGTTACAATAACCATTTGTCACTCGGGTACTTTTTTTCTAAATATTCTAATTAATCTTTACCTCGATGCAGGAGACAATCAGCAGACAACAAATCAGTTTTGTTTTGTTTTTTCTCTGAAAAGTTAATGATATGTCACGAAGAAAATATGGAGACATCCAGGTAAGCCCAAAATCATGGATGTCTATGAGTTCTGCCTGCAGCGAAGTCAGGATTAATTTTCAATGGAACCAGAAAGGACAGCCCTAGCCACAAAATTAAAGCAAAGAGAAAAGTGAAGCAAACTATGAAGCAAGCTCTTTTACCTGGAAGAAGCATAAAAGTAGAGTTGCTAAGGGAGACACTGTCTCCATGACTACGAAGAGTATCACTAAGTAAATCTTCAGTTGACCGAGCACCTAGACAGGGAAATATGGAAACATGAAAAACGTCAATACAAAGGTCAAGGTTAAACTAGAATTAGCAGGTTAATGTTAATTAGTAACAATCAAATGTTAAATTCAAACAGAAAAAACTTGATAACTTGTGATTTAACTGGACAAAAGTGTACTCAAGGAATTAGTAACTCCAGACACTATATGGAAGGGTCAAGCTTATCAGCTCACAGCTCCAGATAAGGCACCTTTTTCAAACAAAAAACTGCTTGTATTTTTCTTATTTCTCCACAAAAATATGATGTGGTACTCATTAGAAGTGCCTCACTGAGGCACTTCTAATGAGTACCACAACATATTTTTGTGGAGAAATAAGAAAAATACAAGCAGTCCTCACTGAGGCACTTCTAATGAGTACCCACGTGTTTTCATGGAGAAATGAAAAATATTTTCCTGATACCACCTCTTATCTGGAGCTACGTATCAGCTGTCAGCATAATTCATTTATATGTTTTCTAATTACAATTTAAGCCCACTAGGAATTATAACCCAACTATCCCTTCACTGGCTAATCAATTATTGCTATACTTGTGTACCTAGCTTTGGAAAATGCTAGCATATGATTGCAATTTAGTTCACAGACAGCCTACACAAATATGAATTAACTCAATCTTATAGGTTGAATCAGCAGCACACCAAGTCCTAATTTTTTTATAAACAGCCTTCAGAATATTTTCACATGGACCTCATCATAATAAAGTTTAGAATGTGATGGCCAAGTGGTCTAGAGCATTGGCTTTTGGACCACTAGTCTCTCACTACTGTGGTTTAAGACCTGCTAATCGTATGTCATGAAGCTGCCTGTTATTTTACTTTCTAATTCTTAAAGCATTGTATTATAATGTTGTATGCTGCTGTTATGCTGTAAGTATAAATTAATGGTCTATTAATCTCTCTGTTGCTCCAGATTCTTCCAATATTCAAACTAACAAATATATACAGCCTGGACATGTGCTGAAAATAGCATTGAATCTCAAAATCCCAAATCCTAAATTCCCTCCCCACCCCACTCCAGAGCATCAATAGTTTCAGCCAATCATAAACCAGACCACCCTACTTAGATGACACAAGACTCGGTAACAATCAGTCATGTGAACAAACTGGGCCCAGTTGTTCAAAGCTAACGATGTCGTTAGTTAACGATTCGTTAAAATTTAAATCAAGTGATACGCAAATATGCTGAAATTTTTTGCTGAAAAAATGTGAGTAGCTTTTGCAGTGCAAAAGCTACTCACATTTTTTCAGCAAAAAATATCAGAATATTGTGTATTGAAGCCGCTAAAATAGTTAACGAAATGACCCTTAACAAGCTCGTTAAGCTAACGATGCTTTGAACAACTGGGCCCTGTATTTCAAGTTTGATGAGGGGAAAATTTTCAGCAGAAGGCAAATTGTCTCCTTAAAAATGTCGAAGCCTATTTTCTTGGAAAAACAAGAAAAAAACAAGTTTGTTGTCTGCTGAATTTGCCCAGGGTGATAAAGGTTTATAAAACACTCTACATGAGTGGCCTGTGGGCATTATCATTATAATCAATCCCGAAATTTCAGATAATCTCACCAAGGGAAGCTTCTGAAATAGTAACAAGTTTCAATGTGACAATGAATATCTGATCAGAAGTGGTAACTACCAAACATTTCTGAGAAACTGTAAATTCAATTCAGGCAAAAGACAATTCATAAAGTTTTCAAAACAGAACCTTACTAGATCATCAGGTGACGTAATTTCTACTTTTAAAATCACCAACATTTCAATCCAGCAAACATTTGTTTGTTTCATGGTTTCCTTTTTTTCCAGAAAAAAGTGTAGCTAGAAAATTTGACAAAATAAAAGGCTTCTTTTTTTTTCAAAAAACATATCTTGAGATTCTGCTAGTAAGAAGTTGCATACATAACATTGTCAGATCAGTCTATCAACAAAGCTGCTGACCTGGTAAAGGCCAACAAACCAGATATGAAAATATTTGTTCACAAAAACTTATTACATATTTAATTACAACTGATGGATAGCCAAAATGAAGTTTTTTAAAAGTAAAACATATTTTAACGAGTAATACTTAACCTATAGATAATGTGCTATTCTATTCTGTTTTCACACCTTCCACAGAAAAAAACGACCTTTCAGTCGTTAATTAAAGTCTTAAACCAGAAGGTCCCTTAGGCAGTTACCTGTGTGACGTAACTCTTCCCGCTCAATTGACCACGTGTCAGTTTCTTTTATGTGTAAAACAATAGACACAATTAGGAGAGATAAGCGAGGGTGGGCGGAGGGAGATAATTGATTATCTATAGGTTAAGTATTACTCGTTAAAATATGTTTTACTTTTAAAAAACTTCATTTTAACTTCATAATACATTAACCTATAGATAATGTGCTAGAATTTGCAGAATAGGAGGGAGGTGCTCTCCTAATTCTAACACCAATAATATCTCACCACTTCTGGTTAAGACTCAGGAAACTCAAAGGAATCAGATACATTCTAATTCTATATTTAATAGAAAGAATGATCTAGATTCACAAAATAGCATATCTTTAAGGTGTTATGATCTAACAACCTTAATATATATTAGTAGACTCTAGAGGAAGCCAGTTCTTAAGTCTCAGAGACCTAACATTGGCCCCTCCCCCCCTCTTTTTTTCTTTTTGGGAAACAACAATTGGCTTCAAAAAGAAAAGGGAGTCATTGAGACATAACATAAATATTCCATCGCAAAGTAAGCTAGGAATATAGAAATATTTTCAAAACAAAATTTGTAAAACAAAAAGCCAAGACCATACACTGTAAGTAGTCTATGTAGGATCTTGAATAAATAAGGAAAAGTCTACTCGGTGGAGTTTCCTATAGATAACTGACATATGTAGATATTTTGGATAAAATTCTAGATATGTGAAGCTATGTAATTGTAGTAGTCTAAGCTATTAGAATTATAAACTAATTAGATTCTGTTAATTGGAGCGACAGGACAGTTTCCGATGAACAGACACAGACTTAAAATAACCATAATGTGTAATTATTTCCCTTGATCAAATTAAAGAAGGGGAGATAATAAAAATAGATGGAGTTAACTTAACTATAACTAAGTTATCCATCAGAAGAAAAAAAGGTATAGACAAACATAATGGTTAAAACTATTGCTAGACTAATTGTATAACGAATTTTTAGTCAAGCAATAAAATAGTACAGAGTTTGCATATAACTGCTGGGAAGAAAAAAAACAACCTAAACCATTGATAATTAGTTTTGTCATAGACATATAAAAGCGTTTGATGTCCTGACAAAAAAATAAAGAATAAACTGTCAACATCATAACTTAAGAGTTTGACAGAGAATAAGAGAGATAAGAATAAGGTTGATCGCAGCAAACTGTATGACGGTCATAGTTTGGCTAAATCTTACTGTATTGATAAGATTAAGCAATAATAAATAAGCTGGATAGAATCTTTCTATACCAGAAGATTGCCATGAAAAGTACTCCTGAGTAAATAATCATGGAAATCAAGAAATGTTAAAAATTCCACTTTGATACGAATCAAAATGTTCATAAAAAGAGAAGGACTCAGAGAAAAAGTAATAGTGTGATAATCTCTGAAGAAAGATTATACAATAATACTGATTAATAATCTCAAAAAAAACACTTAATTTAAAAGTTAATAAGATAGTATTACTATTCTATACGCATATTTAAGAATAGTAAGAAATATATTAACACTAAATAAAAATTATACTACTGAACAAAATTCCCGCTATAAATAATAGGTTAAGCGAAACTATTATTTAAGCAAGGAATTATTAAACATATAACTCTCTATAAAATTACTGCCCAGAAATTTTATAGATAAACATTCAATCAAATTTTTAGAATTGAATATTAATAGAATAAAATCTATGTCTGCATAATTGGTAATTCCTGAAATATCAAATTACGTACTCGCAAATGAGTTCAGGAAGAAAATACATATATATACTCTCGAGATCTATGTGTAAACCATAGAGAGTAATAATATTATTACCGCGATCCCTGACGGAAGGGTAAAAAACATGTGTATGAAAGAGATAATAATTAATTTAACGTCATATAGGTTTAAGATAAAATTTGTTTAATCTTTAACCAATATGCAGCAACAGTGACTCGATATTCTGTATTCGTACGTAGAAAAGGAGTACTTAGTCATTAGAATTTTGAATGATTGAAATAGAGATAATGGGATCTAAAAGGATGTATCTCCATGAACTGAATCGAAGGATAATATCCATTCTAAAAAACTAGGGCTTGTTTTAGGCTTAGTTTAACAAGCGTAGAATTGAATTATTTCCAAGTATTCATGAAGTCGTTATGCTCTGAATACTGAGAAAAATGTTAAAATATTGTTTAGGAAATAAAAAAGTGACTGTTCCACAATGTTAGCTAGATTTAAACCTGGAACGTAGCGAGAAGGTCAATCTAATTTAAAAGTAAGATGAGAAAGATAAATAATGAAGATAGATATATAAATATCGGAATAATATATTATCTCCAACAATTATCAAATAATCTGAATGTTTAAAAGCATAAATACTACTCGAAAGTTTATTTACCGAATGTATAATCCGAGAAAACTTTCAGTATGTTCAAAAAACGTATCACAAAAGTAAGATCTGACCAGGAACGTAGGTTGCAGCACTTACTAAGTTGTGAAGTTAATATAAACATATTTTATATTATAAATTGAAGCAGTGCATTTCAAAATCATCGACATCTTGAAATGACTTATTGTGTGGAAAAATAAATAAATATCCAGTTTCGGAAAAGATATTTATCTATATATATAGACCATTTTTGATGCGGACTGGAAATCAAGATATTAATCTTTGCATTATTCGTAAACTGAACTTGAACTCTTAGCGAGAATTTCTATGATCCCTTTAACGAATGTAAACATAAAGGAGGGGTAAAGAGATAATTAAGAGTGTCTTAATTCTTTACCGGCTCGTAATTAAGGATGTTTTCCCTTTTGTCTAAGCCTAGACTATAGATTGATTAATATAATTATAATAATATCTGCTATTATGAGGTAAACTCTCGTTAATTAACCTCTAAGCATATATCAAAAATATATATCAACATAATCTAGAGCTTCGGTAAGTTTAGAGGAAGGAAATGATTGACTTTGGCAGTTTCTGAATAGTTACAAAGTCAATAAAACAAAATATCAAAAGGAAAGTATTGTATATAATATCTAATTTAGGCAATAATAATCTGTCACGTACTGAATAATTAATGCCTTTACTAAATATGTATCAATGGATACATATTTAGTAAAGGCATTAATTATTCAGTACGTATGACCAAAGTGCAAGAAAATTTTGATTGACATGGACTCTAGTTATAAATAAAAAATTAGAGGTATAGAGCTAGTCGAAGCAAAACTATTCCTCAATAAGATAAAGTAGACCTATAATATACGAGGATTAATTGGGTCTAGAATTATAATCATAATAAAATTATTATTCCAATATGAAGAATCTTCAGCATAATAGATTCTTACTGAGGCAAAAATATCTGGTATATTGCTATCGTAGTCTTAAATGATCCAGAAGAAAAAATAAAACAGGCAAAGTAAAGAACGTATCGAATTATATCTATGCCTAAATATACGATTTTTTTCTTATTTATTATTTTATAGCAGAGTTTAGACAGAGCACGACTGACCTAGACTCTTATATAATCAATCAAAAGATAGTATAAAATAGAATAATAGCTTATCGGATCAATTATTTTCCATGTAGAAAAGGCAAAAGGAAAATATGTACCTCAACTAGAATTTTAAATCGTAGTAATCTAGAGAGGTAGCGAATAAATAAATAAACTGTTAATTTATTTATCTGGTTGGTGTAAATTTCCGATACCTTAAGAATGAAAAATTAATAGAAAGTAGAAAAGATCGATTGCTACTTTCTTGTCAATTTACTCCTTAGATTACATGCTGATTACATATCGGAGCATGTAGAAGAAAAACAGGTGAGGAAAGAAGAAAATTTTTTATATTTCATGTATATTTTTCTTCTTATAAATAACGATAGTTTTATAGTTCACCTTTGCCCTAGAGCCGAATAAGGTGAATATGTAAGAAGTTAATCTCTTTGTAGCGAATAAAAGAGATATAATTATAGCTGGAAGTATCTTCTACACTTAGTGAATGAATTGCGAATTTGATCGTAACCGATAATTCTTAATTCATTTTCAATAATAAATATATATATAGAATTTAAGTCAAGTTCAAAAGTGACTGGACAGAATTCAACAATATAAATGGCTACTAGGTATTAGAACCCATCGCTGTCATTCAATAACCTATAATCCAAGACTATACATGTCTATAGTGGTTATTAAATAAATATATGTTGAGCGAGTACTAGTGACTACTACTCGCACACTAGTAATCCGACACAAAGTCTACGAAACTACTGCCCGGTGGAATTTCATTAGAATGACCTGGCACAACTCTACGAAGTGCCTCCCAATGAAATTTTCGTTAGAGCCGGAATTTAACCGCTTTCTAGTGAATTAAAGAGATAAAACATCATTTGAATGACCTGGCACTAGTCTACGAACTGCTGCCCCGTAAGAATTTTGTTATAGTCGGAAGTTTGACTCTTTCTAGCGGATAAAAGAGATAAAACATAAGTTAATTTAAAATATTAATGGGATTACACACCTATAATAAGTCAATGGAATATTAAAGATTCTAGTCTGATTTGGGAAAGACTGTACAGAATTTTTTGTATAAAAAGTTATTATGTATTTGACTTAATAACCTATATCCATTGACTTAAAGGTGAATGGAGCTCTATGAACGATAATAGATTGTTCGGGAATTAGTGATCATTATTTTGACACTAGTTACCCGACACAATGACCGGACACTAGTATTCGTAACTGTTGCCCGGTAAAGTTACAAGTAATTTGACAAATTGATCGGATAGTAGTATTCGTAACTCTAGTCCGATGAAAAAAAGGGAGATTATATATGAAAACTGAGCGGGCACAAGTATTCGAAACTTTTTCCCGAAGATAATTAATTATTAGGCAAAAATTGACCAGACACTTTCTGTAAAAGTTTGCCTGGTGAAAAATCAGAAATAATATAATAATATGACCGGGTATAAGTATCAGAAATATTACTGATACTTTGCCCAGTGAAAAAAAAATTTTTTTTTTTTTTTTTAATAATTAGACATAATGACCGGAAGTTAGTATACGTGACTATTTTGTCCGGTGAAATATGTCAGAAACTAAGTCTTTCCAGAAAATAATTAAATTATTGACTGGAGACTAGTTGACTGGTGCCTGGTTGATCGGTGACTGGTTGATCGGTGACTGGTGACTGGGTGACTGGTGACTGGGTGACTGGTGCCTGGTTGACTGGCACCTGGATGACTGGTGACTGGTGCCTGGTTGACTGGCACCTGATTGACTGGTGACTGGTGAAGCTGATTGACTGGTGCCTGGTTGACTGGTGACTGGATGACTGGTGACTGGATGACTGGTGACTGGTGACTGGTGGACAGACTTTATCGGATACTAAGTACCCAAAGATGCCACCTTGATGGGTCTTACCCCGGCAGTATAGCCATATGGGGTGGGGCTCCCATCAGTAAAGAATTGTCTTATAACCCATCAAGGGTTGACAAGTTCTTTACAATCAGCTTCTCCACCATGAGAATCTTTAGCCAACTGAAGATCTCTGCAAACAAAAGTCCAGGAAAAACATATCGTAATTGCTGAATAACCTGGAACGAAAAGAACAAAAATATTCTGCATATATAAACATGACTATCGAACCGATCACGCACGAGCGTTGTGCCGAATAGCGAGAGTCGCGAAAACGCATGTGGAAAAAGACCAGTCAAAAATACATGAAATCAAAAATTGAAAATTTTAAATAATAACACAGAAAGTGACAGGAGTGATAAATAAACAAAAGAAACACAAGGATACATAAATTTATCCATGAGGAAAGAAATAATCCAAATTTCTATCACAGGTAAATAATCCTTGTTGAATTTCTTTGTCCACAGAAAAGAAACTGACACGTGGTCAATTGAGCGGGAAGAGTTACGTCACACAGGTAACTGCCTAAGGGACCTTCTGGTTTAAGACTTTAATTAACGACTGAAAGGTCGTTTTTTTCTGTGGAAGGTGTGAAAACAGAATAGAATAGCACATTATCTATAGGTTAATGTATTATGAAGTTAAAATACTCTGGAACCTCTTAGCTTAAGCCTTGTCCTGCTGAATAAATTAAGATGCCACACCCACTTCTAATTTTCAGCCAATCAGATTACTTGATCCAGATTGCTGCTATGAATTCACATACATAATGGCAAACAGTGCAGATCCAGATCAGTTGGCTTCTGAAGAAGCCAACTGATCTGAATCTACACTGTTTGCAAAGGCAGGATATATCCAGGTTCAGCAGGACAAGGGTTAATAAGATGGTTCATTTTAACCCATTGTAGACTGAATAGACTCATCCACACTATTACTGGAGAAGTCCAATTTCAATTTTAGGTATGTCTGGCTATGAGATTTAGAAATTCCTACAGAAAAATGGATAAACTATTTGCAAACAGAGAAGACCCTGATCAGACGCTCCATTCTGTGGCATCTGATCTGGGTCTGCACTGTTTGCCAATACCCTTTTAGGGGTGTCCTGACTACAATGGGTTAAGAAGGTCTCAGACAGAAGATGATTTAAAGGTGAATAAAAACAAGAGGCCCACGGGCCACGGGTCTCTCACCTGAGTGACATAGCCACTGCAGATATATGCAGATGTTATGCAACATTTTTCCAATCCTGTCATCGCAACTAATGAAAAGATCATCATTTAAGCAGTTCTTTATTTTGAAGAAGATATATGGCATGCCAGTCAATTGAGCGTGATCATTTGAACAAACTCTAAATGGCAGCCAGCTTGGATTTACGATAGGCACAATTTTAGCTATTTTTGATCTACAAGTCACCCCAATGCTTCCTACCAAGTTTCGAGTCAACTGGCCTTTCAGTTCAGGAGAAGAGGCGAAAAATAGATTTTCAAGATGGCTGCCATGGTGGCCATCTTGGATATCCGACTGGCACAATTTTAGCTACTTTTGATCTACAAGTCACCCCAATGTCTCCTACGAAGTTTGGAGTCAATTGGCCTTTCGGTGCAGGAGAAGAAGCTAAATATAGATTTTCAAGATGGCTCCCATGGTGGCCATCTGGGATTCTGATCAGAACGATTTTAGCTATATTTGATCTACCAAGTCACCCTGATGCTTCCTACTAAGTTTCGAGTCAAGTGACTTTTGGGTTTAGGAGAAGAAGCGAAAAATAGATTTTCAAGATAGCTGCCATGGCGGCCATCTTGGTTTTACGATCCGCATGATTTTAGCTATTTTTGATCTACAAGTCACCCAAATGCTTCCAACCAAGTTTGGAGTCAACTGGCCTTTCAGTTCAGGAGAAGAAGCGAAAAATAGATTTTCAAGATGGCTGCCATGGCGCCCATCCTGGATTTACGATCGGCATGATTTTAGCTATTTCTGATCTACAAGTCATCCCAATGCTTCCTACCAAATTTGGAGTCAACTGGCCTTTCGGTTCAGGAGAAGGAGCGAAAAATAGATTTTCAAGATGGCTGCCATGGCGGCCATCTTGGATTTCCAATAGGCACGATTTTAACTATTTTTGATCTATAAGTCACCCCAATGCCTCCTACCAAGTTTGGAGTCAATAGGCTTTTGGGTTTAGGTTTGGAGTCAATAGGCTTTTGGGTTTAGGAGTAGAAGCGAAAAATAGATTTTCAAGATGGCGGCCATCTTGGATTACCGATTGGCACGATTTTAGCTACTTTTGATCTACAAGTCACCCTGATGCTTCCTAGCAAGTTTGGGAGACAATTGGCCTTTCGGTTCAGGAGAAGAAGTGAAAAATAGATTTTCAAGATGGCGGCCATGGTGGCCATCTTGGATTTCCAATCGGCACGATTTTAGCTATTTTTGATCTACAAGTCATCCTGATGCTTCCTAGCAAGTTTGGAGTCAATTGGCCTTTCGGTTCACCAGAAGAAGCAAAAAATAGATTTTCAAGAAGGCCGCCATGGTGGCCATCTTGGATTTCCGATCGGCACGATTTTAACTACTTTTGATCTACAAGTCACCCTGATGCTTCCTAGCAAGTTTGGAGTCAATTGGCCTTTCGGTTCAGGAGAAGAAGCGAAAAATAGATTTTCAAGATGGCGGCCATGGCGGCCATCTTGGATTTCTGATCTGCACGATTTTAGCTATTTTTGATCTACAAGTCACCCTGATGCTTCCTAGCAAGTTTGGAGTCAAATGGCTTTTCGGTTCAGGAGAAGAAGCGAAAAATAGATTTTCAAGATGGCGGCCATGGCGGCCATCTTGGATTTCCGATCGGCACGATTTTAGCTATTTTTGATCTACAAGTCACCCTGATGGTTCCTAGCAAGTTTGGAGTCAATTGGCTTTTCGGTTCAGGAGAAGAAGCGAAAAATAGATTTTCAAGATGGCGGCAATGGCGGCCATCTTGGATTTCCGATCGGAATGATTTTAGCTATTTTTGATCTACAAGTCACCCCATTGCTTCCTACCAAGTAGCCAGTCAATTGGCCCAGGGGTGTAGGAGGAGTAGGCTTTTAAAGCAATTGTTGACGCTGCACGACGGACGATGCACGACGGACATTGACTGACCACAATAGCTCACGATGAGCACTTCGTGCTCAGGTGAGCTAAAAAGTGTTGTTTCCAAACAAAAATGTATAGATTATATATAAAAATTACCATTTAAGGTCATTTTTCTATATAATCTATACATCTTGTTTGGATACAAGACAGATGTTTAGCTAACATGATTCTTGCTTTGGATCAAAGCAACAATGTTATAAAGAGGTTGTGGTGTACTGTCTTTTTTTTTTTTTTTTTTTTTTTCAGTTAAGATTTTATCTCAGCATTTGTTAATGAGCTATATCAAAAGAAAAACTTCAGATTTATTTTTTAGTGTTTGTTAATCAAAATAAAGTCCTGTTAAGATCAGTAAGAGACAAGTCCTTCTAAAATTGATCACAGTATCAAACATTAACAAGAAAAACAGCTTCAGTACCTTAGTGTGGGTGTACTTGTCAGCAGTACAGATGCTGTCAGTGTGTGGGTTTATCAGGGTCTAACCCTTTTATGTATTTTGTTGGTTATGTCTGACATATTTGTGAACAGTATAATCCCTTATTAGAGAGTTTGATTCCTGTACTTAAGAAGGCACTTCTTTAAGGCACTTTTCTCATTTCTTTAAAAACATATACTGATGCATAGGTCTAGATAAGAGTGGATATCAGATAAATATTTTCTTATTTCTCCACAAAAACATATGCTGTGGGTACTCATTAGAAGTGCCTCAGTGAGGCACTTCTAATGAGTACCCACAACATATGTTTTTGAGGAGAAATAAGAAAAATATCAATTCTTTTGCACTGAAAAAAGCATTTTATCAAGAGCTATGCTGATGGTACTCATTAGAAACACCTCACTCAGGTGGAAAAGTACTCACTGGGATAACCCTCTTATCTAGAATTATTGTCTTGCATTTTTCATTTACTTACTTATGCATTCTTTTTTTCTTTTTTTTTTTTGGTAAAAAGTATCTGCCTTAATATTGCAACTTTAATTTGAACTATACTATGCAAACAGTGATACTTAGAGCAGTCTGAACATCTCTGTAGTATTTTATAGTCAATTATTATTGTGGACACAATATAAACCTTATCAGACTGCATACATGCAACTACAAATATTGGTCTGCATACAGCAGAATGCAGAGGAGTTTCTCATGATAAGGAACATTATAAAACAGACAAGTTACCAAGGTAATGAAACTGTTTATCCTGTAATATGTCTGTAAACCATTTTAATACCTCTCAGATCTGAAGTTGAGATGTCAAAATGTCTCAAGCTAGGACTTGAATTAAGGGCTGTGGTAGATTTAGCTAAACCCTTTTTATGGTCTGAAAGTCTGGGGCTGCTTGTTTCTCCTACATACATAGCACTTCCTCGTCGCCGGGGGTATCGTCTCTTGTCTGAAGGTGGGTGGGAAATGTGCAGAAACCAAAATCAAACAAATCATGGAATATCCAGATATATACAACAGTTGTAACAGATGACAAAAACAAAAACAACAAAAAAAAACAAAAAAAACACATCTTAAAATGAAAATGCATACTTGTGGAAACTCAAACAAATCAAATTATTATTATCATTTTTTTAAGAATTAAAGTCAGATTACAAAAAGACTCAGTTCAAATTTCTACATTTTGCATCTCAGAAATGCAGCCACAATCAATAATGCAAGACAAGTAACATTTTTACAATTTCATCACAGTTATGCATAAGTCTTATTATTTCTAAACATTAACATTCTACGGCCAATTCAGCAGATGACAAGTGGATGATATTTTTCTTATTTTCCGCAGATAATAGGCTTCAAAATTTCATGCAAACTGTCTCCCAGTGACAATTATTTGCATGATATCTCAAAGCTTAATTTCTAGGAAAAATAAAAAAAAACATTTCAAAATGTCATCTGCAGTAAGTTTTACCAAGCATACTTTAATAAACAAAATGGTAGAAACATTTCTGTTTTTGAAAGTTTCCACTTGACTTTAAGTATCTGACATTCCATGAGTTATATGAACAGGCAACATGCTATCACAAGAAAACGCAGTGAATACGCCACAAACATAGAAAAACATGAATGAACACATTTTTCTGGTGGGGTAAAAGATTAAGAAAGGGAACCATGCATGCAACAAACAAGGGTAAGATTAATCTATACACAAAGCAGTTAAAGCACATACAAACAGTTTCATAAACTTCTGAGATTTTTTGTTTTCTTTTCAAAGATTTTTTGTCTATTAACTCTTAAAGTAGCATTCACAATTGTAGCAGGCATTATTTTACCAAGAAATTAAGGCTCAACATTTTTCACTTCTCAAAGCCCTCAAGTAAATTTTTCACCTCTCAAAAGTTCATGAAACAATATATTCCCATTCTAGGTGTGCCATTCTCATGCTATTGCCATCCTGAGATCTCTTGATTTATAAAGGAGTCTTTCAGGTAAAAGGGATCATCAGCTTAGATATATTTTTCATATTCATCTCCCAAGAAATCATGCACAGCAAACGCTGTTGATATTTTATAATATTATTGTACCAAGAGAGCTCAGTGACCCAGTAAACCATGATAGTATAACAATGTTGCAACAGCTCCAAATAAGGTGCATTTTTTTTTCAACCGAAAAAGAATTGAAATTTTTCATATTTCTCCATGAAAACATATGTTCTGGGTACTCATTAAAAGTGCCTCACTGAGGCACTTCTAATGAGTACCCACACCATATGTTTTCATGGAGAAATAAGAAACAACAACATATGTTTTCGTGGAGAAACAAGAAAAATATTACGTGGACACCCCCTCATCTGGAGCTACTGCTGTACATGCAATCTAGCATTGTCAGTATTTGAACAGATTTCTTGCAGTTTGCCAATATGGTAACAACAACCACAAAGATGAAACATATACATGTTGCATAGCTCTGGAGAATATGGGTATCAAGTTTATTCTCCATAAAAACATATGTTTTGGATACTCATTAATACCAACAATATATGTGGAGAAACAAGGAAAATGTCATTATTTATCGGTTGAAAAAAGCACTTTATCTATCTAGAGCTATAATCTTGTATTTAAAGAAATAAAATCCTCTTTTTAATACTGTTTTACCCTAAATATTCAAACAGATATGCCTGACCAAACAGAGTAGACCAAGCTCAAACTGCTCCTATAGGACCGAAAAGATCTGTCTGATCAGGGTCTACACTGTTTGCTATTTCTTCAGCATCTTTTAGACAGATTACCAAATGCTCAAATTTTAGGAGACATATGGTAAGAAGTAGCTTTGTTCAAAATATTTAGGGCAATTATATGAAATTGCCAAAATGATCTATCCATTCTCCTGTAGAAACATTAAAAAACAAACCTCTGAATAGCCATTTAACTGCACTTTTTCTTTTTCAATCCCATACGCAGTATTTTGTTGGTCATAACAAAGAGAATTCAAATGAATATGAAGTCAAACTACAGAACTGAGCTTCATTCTCTGAAGTCAGGTGCCAATTATTTTGCTATTTGAATGTTTCAATAAACAACTAAAAATCATGAATTTGAAGTGAACTGCATGAAGAACTGTGCTTGTGAAAACAAAGATTGCAAGATGAGTGAGGGTTAAGCAATAATATTCTTTTAATCATAAGTTGATACTGAAATACCTGAGACTTATTATACATATTTTAATGAGTTAAAGCTCTAGGTAAGAAGGATATTAAGATAAATATTTTTATGATTTCTCCAGGAAAATTATTCTTGGCCTTCATCACAAATGTATGAGCATATATATTTCATTAAACTGTGTCAGGGAGGCAATTTTAATTAACCCTTGTCCTGCTGAACCCAGATATGCCCTGCCTTTGCAAACAGTGTAGATCCAGATCAGTTGGCTTCTGAAGAAGCCAACTGATCTGGATCTGCACTGTTTGCCATTAGGTATGTGAATTTGTATCAACAACCAGTGCAATTCAAACCAACCAAAGTTCCCACCCAACTTGTGGACAACACTACCATATCTCCAGATAAGGCAAAAAGTATTGGGGCCCAGTTGTTAAAACTAAGGATGTCGTTAGTTAGCGTGTTGTTAAAACTTTGATAATTAAATATGGCATAAAGGCTAATATTTTTGCTGAAAAAATGTGAGTAGCTTTTGCATTTACTCACATTTTTTCAGCAAAAATACTTGGGAATTAGATATTTTACTTACTAGAACAGTTAACATTTTGACCACTAACAAGCTTGTTAAGCTATCAATGCTTTGAACAACTGGGCCCTGGTGTTTTTTTTTATTTCTCTATGAAGACATATGTTGTTGGTTCTCATTAGAAATGCCTCATTGAGGCACTTTTAATGTGAGTACCCACAACATATGCTTTCATGAAGAAATAAGAAAACTATTTAACGGATACTCCTTCTCATCTAGACCTATGAAAGCAACATAAAACACTGCATTACACCCCACCATTGGTATGTTTTGAAATGTAAAATGAAGTCAGCAATGCTCAGAGGATACCCCAGCAAATAATGTTTCACGTATCCTATGTCAGAATCAACTGAAATTATCACATAGAACCAAATTTTTGGTGGGACATACAGCAGACAGATGGACAGACAGACATACAACTGGGACAATCAGCATGAAAACATAATGCCCCATCACTAGGATGAGGTGGGGTATAACAAGAAATCCGCCGAATGGCTAGGTCGCAACTGCTATGGAGCTAAATTTAGAGACAAAACATTATTCAGCCAATCATGAAAAGAAGGTCAAGATTAGAAACAATTGATGGCAATGGGCAAGGTACATCATTGAAGATCTGTGTATGAAGTTACATTAGCCAAGAAGCCTTGGTATTTGAGAAATTGAACTAAACACACAAACTGGAATTGTTGATGTCAACGCCAACACTGACGCCAGAATGTGATCCCTAAGTCGCTCCTGCTTGCTAAACCAGTCCCGACAAAAACTGTGCAATGTCCAGTCAACTGTCATCAGGCCATTTTTAACAGATCACATAATGTAATATTTTAATGATGATCTGCATGCTTTTAATCAAACAGTATAGTGAAACCTGTGTAAGAAAGCCACCTTCGAGATTGACTTTAGTGGTTGGTGTGGAAAAGTGGCTGTCTTATAAAGGTAAATGTAATGTAATTTTGCTAGCAAAATTACATGACATGTACCTTTATAAGACAGATGCTTTTTTCACATCAACCACTATTTAAAGTCAGTCTCAAAGGTGGCTCTCTTACACAGGTTTCACTGTAATAATGTACATTATTATAATACATGCTATTTTACAGTATTTTAGCTGCTATATATTGCTTCTTTATAATGCCATGTTCTTGTTACTTATGCAGTATTTGTTATATGTTTTAACGCACATATATTAAGTACATGCAAATGAATCATGGGATTGGGTACAGGCTGAGCTTATATTTATCTGCTTCCTTTTCCTATCATGCAAATGTTTTTATCGTAATAACAACAAAAGAACGATAATGTGAGTGATATGATCATAGATTATTTATAATTACTGTAAAAAAATCCATTTTAAAAACAAAAATCATATTTCAAAATCATATTTTTATCCAACAGTGAAAAGTCAATATGGTAATATATATTATCTACTAGTTGCTTTTAATACAATATTAATTTAGCAATAGTTATATAACATGTATAAGCACTAACTCGCCATCTAAATTAAACAGACTTCGACATTTAACTGACAAGCATTTGGCCACAAATCTAACAATTATATAATACAGTGCTGGGCCAACTGTGATCGTACCTGATTTCTTTGAGAACTCATGATCATTGCCATCAGCAAATGATCCTGACCCAAGAGATGAGCTATCAGGGCTACCCTCTGCCAAATTTGAGCGAGATTTACTTCTCTGATTCTGAAAAAGAAATAAGAACACAGTTTATCATTTTGTCATTACTAAAGAATTTATCCTGAGTAAAAAGACAGATAGGTCTGAGCAAACAGTGTAGACCCAGATCAGACACCACAGATTGCAGCTTCTAATCAGGGTCTACACTATTCACCACTCATTCAGCATCTTTTTGGATGCATTAGGTGAGGTGCTTCTAATGAGTACCCACAACATATGTTTTCTGCAAGAAATAACAAAGAAGTCAATTTTCAAGCAAGTAAATCTTGGTTGGACAAGTGAAGTTTGACCATTTATCTCTCCGTGGACAAGAATTAAATTTGACAATTCCATAACCCTGTACTTAGAATAAATATGGTATTTCCATTTAGATGATCAGACTCATCAGAATGGAATGTCAAATCCTATTTTCTACTCACATTTTTCCTGGGCAGCCTGTCCATTTAGCATTTAACCAGCACTTGTGCAGTCTAAGTGGTTTGTTTGTGTTCAGGTTTTACGGCCCAGTCAACCCAGTGGGGCCATACTTTTGCCAGTAACTGTAGACAGTTTCTGTCCTTGAATCAGCAGAAGCGGGAGAATGATCGTAGAAATTATTTCACTTGGCACTCTGGGTAAAATTTTCAGCAGACAACATTTTGAAATACTTCTTATTTTTCCCAGGAAACCTGCTTTGGCAGTTCATACAAATTGTCTCCAATGGAGAGAATTTGCATGAAATGGCAAATCCTGTTTTCTGGGAAAAATAAGAAAAAAATACCATCAATTTTCATCTGCTGAATTTGCCCACAGAGTGGTAAAGATTAATCTGGAAATGGTACTATGACGGTTCTTGTTTGTCTGCTCTGAACCTGGGAAAAGCGTCCTGCAAACTGTTATCTCATGACAGTTTGAAAGCTATTGACCAGTTAATAAGATATCATTGTATTAACCTTTACCACTCTCTGGGATAATTCAGCAGATGACAAATTGATGATATTTTTCCAGTGGAGATAATTTGCATGAAATGTCAAAACCTGTTATCTAGCAAAAAATAAAAAAAACATGTTTTAATACATTGTCTTCTTAAATTTTATCCACAGTGCTAAGCATTACAAAAAGGCTTTCTTCTATTTTTTTTTTTTTTTTTTTTTTTTTTTTTAAATTCTAAAGAAATCAGCATTCTTACTTTTGTCAGTCCCCTCATTTTCTGAATTAACATGGCACCAAAACTTTTATTTTTCTTCTGTTTCTCTCTGTTCTTATAATGATCCATGATCTTCTCCTCAAGTCTCTCTTTCTGCCTTCTTAAATCAGCTAGCTGCTCTCTGAAGATCAAAATAATAAATACAAAATCATTAAAAGAAAAAAGCAAGACAAGAAAAACACAGGCCATGCTAATATGTATGCATGTACTAAGTACATTGACCTAGAAATCGAACTTGACTTAGAAATCATCAAGACAAACATTCTGAGCAAGAATCATGATGACTGCTTCAAAAATGTGACCGCTATAGTGTTAACAAGGTTTTCTGCTGATTAGGCCAGGTGACCTAGTTTTTGACCCCAAGTGACCCAGTTTAAAACTTGACGTAGAAATCATCAAGACAAACATGTTGAGCAAGATTCATGACGATTGCTTGAAAAATGTGACCACTAGAGTGTTAATAAGGTTTTCTGCTGATCTGGCCAGGTGACCTAGTTTTTGACCCCAGGTGACCCAGTTTTGAACCTGACCTAAAAATCATCAAGATAAACACTTTGAGCAAGATTCATGATAACTGCTTAAAAAATGTGACCACTAGAGTGTTAACAAAGTTTTTTGCTGATTTGGCCCGGTGACCTAGTTCTCAATTCCAAGTGACCCAGTTTCGAACTTGACCTAGAACTCATCAAAACAGTTCTTTTGTGCAAGATTCATGACGATTGCTTGAAAAATGTGACCGCTAGTGATAACAAGATTTTACGCTGATTTGGCTAGGTGACCTAGTTTTTTATCCCAGGTGACCCAGTTTCAAACTTGACCTAGAAATCATCAAGACAAACATTTTGAGCAAGATTCATGATGATTGCATCAAAAATGTGACCGCTAGAGTGTTAACAAGGTTTTCTGCTGATTTGACCAGGTGACCTAGTTTTTGACCCCAAGTGACCCAGTTTCGAACTTGACCTAGAAATCATCAAGACAAACATATTGAGCAAGATTCATGATGATTGCTTCAAAAATGTGACTGCTAGAGTGTTAACAAGGTTTTCTGCTGATCTGGCCTGGTGACCTAGTTTTTGACCCCAACTGACCCAGTTTCGAACTTGACCTAGATTTAATAGAGGCAAACATTTTGAGCAAGTTTCATCAAGATTGGGTCAAAACTATGACCTCTAGAGTGTTAACAAGTTTTTCCTTTGATTTGACCTGGTGGCCTAGTTTTTGACCCCAAGTAACCCAGTATCAAACTTGACCTAGATTTCATAGAGGCAAATATTCTGACCAAGTTTCATCAAGATTGGGTCAAACTGTGACCTCTAGAGTGTTAACAAACTAATTGTTGACGACGAATGACGGACGATGGACATAGGGTGATGACAATAGCTCACCCTGAGCTTATACTCAGGTGAGCTAAAAATATGGGCAAGATTATCTTCCATATATGGAAAAGTGCAAGTTTTTTACATAAAGTTAAACATGCTTTAATAACATAGTTCCGTATAAGGTGTTTTCTTGAACCAAACTGCATCCCGAGTCCTGTACTCACATTTTTGCTTTGGGACTCACATTTTAAATCTCAGTAAGTCCCAGGACTCACAAAGTTATAGTGGAAAATTCTGTAATGGACGCAATGATTTTCTAGTAGGACTCACTTTATATAGCCCAAACGAGTCCTGGGATGCATAGGTATAAAATTGTAAATAAATCACTGAAACTGTTTACATTTTTTCTTATTTTGAACCAAACTTTGTTTACATTTTTTTTAATTTCTGCATGAAGCATATGTTGTGGGTACACACAATATATGTTTTCCTGTTTTCATGCAGAAATAAAACAAAAATAATTTCCTGATACTCCCTCTTATCTAAAGCCATGTAAATTAACTTCTGGGCCCAGTTGTTTAAAGTATCATTAGCTTAACAAACTTGTTAATGACAAACTTGTTAACCCTTGTCCTCCTGAATAAATTAAGATGCCACACCTACTTCTAATTTTCAGCCAATCAGATTACTTGATCCAGATTGTTGCTATAAATTCACATACTTAATGGCAAACAGTGCAGATCCAGATCAGTTGGCTTCTTCAGAAGCCAACTGACCTGGATCTACACTGTTTGCAAAAGGAGGGTTTATCCTGGTTCAGCAGGACAAGGGTTAACTGTTGTTAACTGATATTTTTGCGGCAAAAATGTGAGTAGCTTTTGCAATTTTTCAGCAAAAAATATCAATGTATTTGCCTTATTTCAAGATACAAATTTTAACGTCATGTTAGCTAACAACTTTGTTAAGTTTTGAACAACTGGGCCCTGTTTTGTAATAATAAAAGAAAATAAAAGTGCTTGATCAAGGTCTAAAATCAATGATGCCTACAAAGCAGACTGCTATGTTAGATGATAATTCTTATGACAACCTGAGATAAATTTTGTTACTTTTTTGCTGTGGAAAATATCTTGTGGGTGCTAATCAGAAGTACCAGTAACATAATACTGCACAAAAAAACAACAACATGGCTTATTAGATACTCTTGCAAGCAAAACGTCACAGATAAATGAACGGACCAAAAGATAGAAGAAGGATTGGACAATGTGAAAACAGCAACAGTATAACCTTCCCCACACCCCAACAAACAGCCTGACAAAGTTTAAGTTCCAAGAGTCAACAACAATATTCCATGAAAAGCAGTCCACACTCTTTGCCATTCTGCCACATTACATCAGACACCACATCAGGTAGCCAAACAGACTTGTTCAAATTTTAGGGTAGGTATGGTAAGGAATATCTGTGGTAAATATGCTACATTTATTCATTTGATATTTCAGTAACTATTAATCACAGGTAATAAAATGTTTGTCATACATGAGAACCACTCTAGTGTCACACTGTCTTTCTTGCACTGAATATGCATTTTAATTCCACAAGACCAACACCATAGTTTATAAGATCATAGCTCCAGACAGTGTATGTCTAACAGTTTTCTATATTTTCTTATTTCTCCATGAAAATAAGTTAGAAGTATCTCAGTAACATGTTGTGAATAGTCATTAGAAGTGCCACTATGAGGAAGAGGTGACTATAAGGTACTACTAATGAGTAACTATAACATATTTTTAACAGGGAAATACGAAATTTTTTTATTTTTTTTTTTTATTTGGGTTTTACGGCCCTTTCAAGAATATTTCACTTATATCGAGCTGATCGTTCATCAAAGGTGGGCGAAAACAAGAGGACACAGGTAAAAAAAAACACCTGACCATCCGTAAGCAGAACTTGTCTTTCCCACACGTGACCCAAGTGAGGCTCGAACCACAGCAGTGAGAAACCTAATGGATTAAGAGTCAACTCTCCTATCCACTAGGTTACGGGAGTGCACAGGAAATGCGAAATATATAATATATATGTACATATCTGAAGCTATTTTCAGTAAGTTCTGTGGGAAATGTATTTCTAAGGAGGAAATATTTCCTTCAGAATGCTATCATGCTGTGTGACGAGAGTAGATGATGTCATGTCACAACACTTATTGACATCATTTGAAAGAGCGATATACAGAATCCGAAGAAAAACCAACATTTTTATGATATGTAATATATAAGTTCATATACATTGAGTTTAAATACAGGAAATACTTCCCTCGAGACTTGCAAATCTTATAAACAAACTCGTGCTATGCACTTGTTTGTTTATCAGATTTGCTAATCCCTCGGGAAATATTTTCCGTATTTTAAACTCAGGGTGCATTAACCTCTATTTATCTGGATACCCTTTTATCTGGAGCTATAAATAAAGAAAAGGTATGACACCATGTTTTCTCTAAGTATTGGAACATCCTAACTCCTTCCCATACTTGTCCTATAATTTATAAAAGAATGTTCCACTACTTGCTGATGTGTTTAAAATATTGCTGGACAAGTGGCAAACAGTGTAGACCCTGATCAGACACCGCAAAATGCAGTGTCTGATCTGGGTCTACACTGTTTGCTCAGTCCTGTTTATTCCAATACTTATTATTACAGTGGAACCTCTGTTAAGCAGCCACCCAGGGGAATGGCCAATTTTGGCTGCTTAAGGGAGGTGGCTGCTTAGCAGAGGTACTCATTCACCAGCAATGTTGCGACAATGTAACCGAAATGGTGGGCTGTTAGTGAAATTCACACTATGATTATGATACTTCTTTTAGCATAACGGTATCTATATTTATTTATTGTCTGTAACATGCCTAACTGCCCAAAATAACAATTATATATTGTTTATTCTGATCAATTTTTAGGATAAAATCAGTTTGCTCAAGAAGTATTCAACAGCAATGCTAATTACTATACCATAATAACACCAGTATTGGGATAGATATGTCATTGCAAACAGTGTAGATCCAGATCGGACTCCACAGAACGCAGCGTCTGATCTGGGTCTTCACTGTTTGTAATATTTCAGCGTTTCTTGGAATTATGTAGGACCCACACTAAACTCTTCCGTGACTATTCTGGAGCTTCTGAGCTTAATTTCTTTAATACGTTCATCTAGAGTCAGCACTTTATGGGTTTTTGAAGACATGTTTACGAGAGAGTCAACCGAAAAGGATTAGTGAAACTGAAAGTAGAGTTGTTTATTTACCGGAAAAACACACGTGTCAATAATCATTTTGAGCAATTCGCATTCAGCGATTTGACCGTCGCAATTACCTGTAGGCGTAAACATCAACGGTCAATCATCAATATAGGCGTAAACATCAACGGTCAATAGTCCTTTAATCAATTAGTCGGTCTTCAGAAATTGTTCGATAAACACAAGCCATGCGGTTCCGGTTGGTCACGCGCTGACCTTTGAACGTCAATGTCGCGTGGTGCTTGAAAAAAAGAAATTAAAACTGTGCAACAAATGAATTATTTTTCTATTACATTTTTTTTTCTTTTTTAAAGGTACACATCAAAATAATTAACTTATTATCGTATTTCTTGTCGATAATTAAAAATGTATTTCTCTCTCTTTTTTTTTTTTTTTTTTTTTTTTTGATGCGGTATGCGACTTCCATGAATTTTTGTATTCCTACTTTCGATTTCTGTGCCGCCGGTTTTCCGACTCGCTGTCAATTTGACCGTTTAACGGAGGGATTTTGGCCCCAAAATCATAAATTATTATGGCCGCTGACCGGAGGAGGGAGGTGACCGTTTATCAGAGGTAAAATTTATAGGAAAACACCTCGGGGGGAATGAAAATGGCCGTTAATGGGAGGTGACCGCTCATCGGAGGTGACCGTTAGTGGAGGTTCCACTGTATTACGTTAATTTATTTACTGCTATTTGTTACTTACAAATAACTCTTCTCTTTGCCAGCAATCTGATCTTTACTGTTGAGCACATGTGATAATAGTTCCTGGTTTTTACCAATCAGTAGTTCTACCTGACTCATCAACTGTTCTTTCTCTTCCAATGTCTTCTGGTAGTTATCAAACAGAGACTAAAAATAAAAACAATATGAGAATAAACGTATTGTAATATCACTAAGTACTGGACTGGTTTGAGTAAACAGTATAGACCCTGTTCAGACACTGCAGAATGCGGCATCTCATCAGGATCTATACTGTTTGCCATTCATCAGGGATGTAAAATTCCACTCGTCTGTTCGCATTTGCGAGTAAATTTTAAGGCAGGGCGAGTGAGCTTTTCAGAACTTTGTTCACTTTTTCTTCATTAAATGAAAAATTTAGACCATAAGGGTGAGTAAGTTTTGAGGATATTTTACACTTCTGCTCATCCATCAGTTTTCGGACACACTAACAGACAGAAAATGTACCATATAGTTTGATTATATCTGCAATGTGAGTTAAAAATTACACTGATATTTTATACAGTTGACTCTCGTTATCTCAAACTCGCTTATCTCGAATAACCGCTTATCTCGAAGTAAAAATCTGGTCCCTGCCGAAACATGAACATCTAACAACGCGCAAAAAAATATTGTGGAAAAGAGGAGAAATTGCTCCTAAGGAGCAATTTCTCCTCTTTTCCACAATATTTTTAATATATCTCTAACTTCAAGTGTCCAGTTACATATATATTTGTTAAATGTGGTTGTTCGAATAATTTTTTCCTCAATTCTGCAAATCTGATATGTCGAGGTACGGATATCTCGAAGTATTTAATAAAGACCCTTGGAATTCGAGATAACAAGAGTCGACAGTAATTTGGACAGGATCCCTTGCTTGGTGTATTTTTTTTTTTCACATACCATCTTTCCCTAAAGTATTTGGACAGACAGGCCCAAGCAAATAGTATAGACCCAGATTAGATTCTGCAGAACACAGCATCTGATCAGGGTCTACACAATTTTCCACTCATCCAACAGTTTTGACCACACAAAAACAGGTAGTAAAATGGATTTGTTCAAATTTTAGGACAAGTATGGTTAAGTACTGAGGTGTCTGAATCATTCTCTACAAGGAGAACAATTGCACCCTTGTTGTGCAAAAAAGCAAGCAGGAAGTCACAGAATTGTCTTAGGTGTATCCAGTGCCTTTAAGAATTCCTTGTGAAACAAAATAATTCAAATTTAAGAGGGCATTCGACCGAGCCATCTGAACCCTCTCTGGATTCTGCTCCTGCCACCAACATAGCTCTTGATAAGGTGCTTTTTTCCACCAAAAAATATCTATATTTTTCTTATTACTCGACAAAAACATATGTTGTGGGTACTCATTAAAAGCGCCTCACTGAGGCACTTCTAATGAGTACCCACAACATATGTTTTCGTTGAGTAATAAGAAAACTATTTAACCGATACTCACTCTTATCTAGACCTATGCACCAATAAGAAGGAAAGCAGATAGGCCCACATCAATATTAATGTCTCTTGGCATTTCCCATAACAGAGATTTTGTATCATATAACAGACTAACCTTTGTCCTGCTGAACCCAGATATACCCTGCCTTTGCAAACAGTGTAGATCCAGATCAGTTGGCTTCTGAAGAAGCCAACTGATCTGGATCTGCACTGTTTTCCTTTCTGTATTTGAATTTGTATCAGCAACCTGGATCAAGTAAACTGATTGGCTGAAATTTTAAAGTGGGTGTGGCATCTTAATTTATTCAGCAGGACAAGGATTAAGTACTTACATCATACTTGTTTGCCAGCATGTTAAAGTTGGTCTCCGTTACTCTGTATTTATCACTACAATCACCAAAGTCTTGTTGTAATCTATTTAACTCATTTTTTAATCTTTTATTCTCAGCAGAAAGGTCCCTATTATCCTTTTCCATGGAACCATGAGTACTCAGAAGTCTGTCGTGTTCATCACGTAATCTATTATAATCCATTTGTAAATTACCCAAAGACTTTCTTTCCATCTGCAACTGATCATGTTCTCTTTGAAGTAAATCACGCATTTTATTTTCATCGTCTTTACCGTGCATTAATATGTCCAGTTGTTGCCGTAAATCACGATTTTCATTTTTTAATGATTTATGTAGTGATTTTAATGAACCATGTTCAGAAATGAGACTTTCGTATTCTGATGTTGACTGATCATGTATGCTTTGAAGTGTTTCATGATCTTGTAATAACTGATCATATTCCTGTTTCATGTCTTTATATCCCTGAGACAACTTTTTATGATCCGTTTCTTTATATGTCAGCTGATTTTGTAATGAGGTATTTTGAGCAGTTAATGAAGCACACTGGGATTGCAATGTGGAGTTCTCCACTTGAAGCTTTGCATTCTGAGATTGTAGAGTCTGACCTTGACCTTGCATTTGGGAATTGTGGGATTGCAACTGAGTATTCTGGGATTCCAGCTTTCTGATTTGTTCATTCAAGCTATTCATCTGAGACTTCATATTGCCATTTTCAGCAAGTAAAGTAGCATTCTGAAAACAAAATATACTTTTTTAGTTATGCACATAAATACATAAGAATGATTTTTTTTTCAGTTAAAAATGTGTCATGAATGCATATAAATTCATTTAGAAATAGTTTCAAATTATACCGGTTTCTGACAAATACTTTTACAAATACCAGAAACATTTCTGAAGAATTCCTATATGCAACATTCACTCAACTACAAGGATTTTATCTCAGAAGAATCTTTGGAAGTATTTTCCCCATTTTTTATCCAGTTCCTTTCTTAAAATCAGTTCTAGTGCCAAGGAAACATGTGGCTATGCATGCTTTACTATCGTATCATTTATATATAAATTAACCCTTGTCCTGCTGAACCCGGATATACTCTGCCTTTGCAAACAGTGTAGATCCAGATCAGTTGGCTTCTGAAGAAGCCAACTGATCTGGATCTGCACTGTTTGCCATTCAGTATATGAATTTATGTCAACAGTCTGGATCAAGTTTCCTTATTGGCTGAAAACTAGAAGTGGGCATGGTATCTTAATTTATTCAGCATGACAGGGGTTAAATACATGCACATTTGAATTGGACTCGCAATAGATAAGCTGGCACACGTTTAGGTCTCAAGAATAATCTGCAGTCAGACATGCTACCAGCTGCGATATGGAACCCAGCCATCTCATCAAGATGTACACTGCTTGCCACATTTCTACCTTTTCACAAACCTGGTTTTATCAAAACTATGGGCTTGCCTAAGGAAACTGAAGAGTGCACTTTAGACATTTTTGCATGAAACAGTTAAGAGTATATAAATGTTCATCAAATAACATACATTTCTTTCCACCTTTACAAGGTGATCTTTGATTTCGAAGATCTCTTTGCTCTGATTATTCTGGTTTTGACTCATAAAAGGGCTGTTCCTTACAAGTCGACTCTCTTGCCTGAAAAAAGAATATATTAATGAATCAATGACCTAAAAACAAGAATTCTGATAGAAGACTTATGTTGTTAACCCTTGTCATGCTGAATAAATTAAGATGCCACGCCCACTTCCAATTTTCAGCTAGTCAGATTACTTGATCCAGGTTGTTATAAATTCACATACTGAATGACAAACAGTGCAGATCCAGATCAATTGGCTTCTTCTGAAGCCATCTGATCTGGATCTACACAGTTTGCAAAGGCAGGGTATATCTGGGTTCAGCAGGACAAGAGTTAATTAAGGAATATTTGATTATAAATTTTGGAGAACTTTCTCAATTTCTTCATAAAAAATACATATCTTGTGGGTACTCATTAGAAGCACTTCAGTGAGTCCCTTCTGATGAACACCCATACCATATTTTATGGCAAAATAAGGAAATAACATCATAAAACTATCACAAAATCTCCTCCTTAACAAATCGTCTGTTTTTAAGGATCAAATTCACTACATACATGTACCTGATCGCACAAAAAAATATTTGAGGAAATGAACTAATATAGTCTATATAAGACAATGGCTTCCATCTGCACATCTCTGATCATAACATTACTGTTGGTGTAAGAAAAGAAATGCAGAGTCTGGAAAACATAAAAACGAAGAAATGTACAAAGTTTTAGACTGAATGTTTGCCCTCTCAAGATCAGACCAACTGATGAAACAATACACCAAAAATTGAAGAATTTAACCTTAAGTTTAGCATATTACAGTAAATGCCCTAAAATTCTGAAACTTTATTCCGTACTCGTTTGGCCCAAATTTTGCTTTTTTTGCAGTCGTTTTGTAAATAGAATAGCAGACAGTGTAGAACCTGATCAGGAGCAGTCTGATCTGGGTCTGTACTGTTTGTATATGCCATTTTGTCAGAAACTTGGGATACAAAGTTTTAGGACATTTACTGTACTGAACATTCTAAGAATTTTCTTACTTTTCTCTCTCTTTACCAAGTGCTTCCTCTTCATAGCGCTGTTTCAGTGACTCACATTCTCTCTTGATGATTCTCACCTCCTCCTGTAACTTCAGGTTTCGGTTTTTAGACTCATCCAACCTAAACAAATGTATGCCAAACTTGTCTTTATAGTAGATACAGGTACAGTAGATACAGATACATTATTTGAGGCTGTTCATATTGTTAAATGACTTACACGACACATGTACACATAATAAGCATTTATAATTTTAGTAAATCAGTATCAAATTACAACTGTTTAAGGAGACTGCATGAACTTAGTAGATTGTCTGCCCATTTTCACAAAGGAGACAATTTTTGTGACTTCGTATTTTCCTTTCTGCACACCAAGCCCCAAGGAGAGACAATTTTTATGTAATTGCCTCTCCTGAAAAAGTATCCATTCAACTTATTGTGAACTGATACACCTCAAAGAGACAGCATCATAAACTGAAAACTTCTGCCTCTCTTTTCAACCACTACTGAAAAACAAATTCCCTCTCTAGTACATGAATCTCTTCTCAAAAGAGACTTCTCTTAACCCATTGTAGACTGAATAGACCCCACACAATATATTGGAAGAGTCAAATTTCAATGTTAGGTATGTCATGCTATGAGATACAGATATTCCTAGAGAAAAATGGCTAAATTATTTGCAAACAGTGGAGACCCTGATCAAACACTGCATTCTGTGGTGTCTGATCTGGGTCTGCTCTGTTTGTCAATTACCCTTTTAGGGGTCTCCAGACTACAACTGGTTAAAATAAAAACTTCCTTGGGGTGAGGGTGAGAGGAGAAGCAAAATACTTTCTGTTAAGTGTAGTTCCCCACTGAGAAGGAAGACAACTAACTTTCAGATTGATCTCCCCTTGGAGATGTATCCATTCTCCTTAAACATATCTTTGAGCAGATTTCCATTAATGCCAATGGTGACACATTCAAAATAAAAATGTCTGAATCAAACTTTTACATTATTTAAATAAAAATGTCTGAATCAAACTTTAACATTATGAAACTGCAAATACATGTCATGTACAAAGAGAACTATACTTGTTGGAACAGCTGTGTCCCTAAAGCAAGACCTGGATAGAGGGAATACATGGACAAACTGATATAAAATCATGGATATAAAGAACAATGTTTATTTCAGTGTTAATTTGTCTAAATGTACAAAAAAATATGTCTAGCTGTAAAGTGCCTGACCAAATTTCATGACTGTGGCTAGATCTTTTCACATAAATAAGGTCTGCAGTGGAAAACCTTATAATTTTCCCATGTACAAAGACAAAGTTTAGTCTAGTAAATTTAGTTTATAAGATGAATATTTCAGCAGAAGACATTTTGAATTATTTTTCTTCACTTTCTCAGAAAATAGTATGTGATATTGCATGCAAACTATCATCAATGTAGACAATTTTAATAAATTGTTTTCATAAATTGTCAAGTCCAGTTTTCTGCCAAAAGTAAGAATCTTGAATTTGTTATATGCTGAATTTGCATAGACCAGAGTGATGAATGTTAACCCAGCATCTGGATCATTCACTTACAAAGTAAGCAGAAAGATCCCAGATAACAAGCACTGATCAAATTGGAATATAACAATTGACCTTTTTAGAGTCTTGGCCATATATGATAATTGTAGAAATTACTGAATTTCCTTTTAAAAACATGAGTAGTGATATCATACAACCATCAGATACACACCTGCTTTCTAAAGCCTGTATTTTCTCATCCTTTATTTCTACTGACTTCTTCAAGGCTCCCTCCATCATACTCTCCAAGGCCTTGAAACGACTGAAAACGACACAGAAGAAAAACAATTACTTGCAGGAGGAAAAGTGACCTTACTAAAACTAATAGATCATATAGGAATATATCTATCAAATAATCATTCACAGTCTGACATGGTTTAACTGCTCAAATCATCCCAATGACAATAAAATTCAAAAACTATCAGCAGGGGACCATAAAAACTAGTCTGTTATGGTTTTCCAGTTATCAAGGGCTGAATTCTTAGAAAAGTTAACAGTGAAGACACAAAATTGGTTCCAAGGCCTTTAAACCGCCAGTGTTCCAGTTATCAAAAATTCCAATGTATTTCATTTTTTCTGCTTTAAAATCAGCTAATTCCAGCAGTGTGATTACAGTCACCCAGTAGCTTCCTTTCAGTGCAAAAGTACCATAATTACTCTAAGTACTCATGCACCTTAACACTTGTCATGCTAAATAAATTAAGATGCCACGCCCATTTCTAATTGTCAGCCAATCAGATGACTTAATCCAGACTGCTGATATAAATTCACATACTGACTGGATTGCTGATATAAAGTCACATACTGAATGACAAACAGTGCAGATCCAGATCAGTTGGCTTCTTCAGAAGCCAAATGATCTGGATCTACAATGTTTACAAAGACAAGGTTTATTTGTGTTCAGCAGGACAAGGGTTAACTTCTTACCATACTGTCCTAAAATTGAGTCTATTTTATTACCTCTTGATGTGTCTAATAACTACTGGAAAAGGAACAAACAGTGTAGACCCTGCAGCATCTGTTCTTGGCCTACACTGTTTTGCTCAGACCTGTCAGTCTCAACAATTAGGGTAAACATGGTTAAATATTGCAATACCTATTGCTAAATTCTATATAGACAGACGACATGCCTTAACATAGTAACCCTAAGTATTTGAACAGACAGGCCAGAGCAAACTGAGGATATAGATCAGATACTGCAGAATGTCTACACTGTTTGCAACTCAGCCATCCATTTTTAGACACTTGAACAGGGCGTAAAATGTTAGGACAAGTATGGTAATATCTAAATTACAGGTATTTTTCCTGAAAAAATGTGAGTAGCTTTTGCATTTGCAAAAGCTACTCACATTTTTTCAGCAAAAATATGAACATATATGCCATATTTAATGATCAAAGTTTTAACTATACGTTAAGTAACGACATCGTTAGTTTTGAACAACTGGGCCCTAATCAATACTAGCTAGTTTCAGCCATTTAGGCCTAATCAGCAGACTGACCATAAAGGTCAGATAAGAGGGTGAGGGGGCCTCACAAAGCTCCAAGATAAGACATGTTTTCAACAGAAAAGTACCAATTGTTTTCTTATTTCTCCATCTAATTATGAGTACCCACAATATAAGTTTTCATAGAGAAATAATACAAAGTATTATGTAGTACATTTATGTAGATAGCCCACTTATCTGGCCCTATGGCTTCACCAGTAGACCTTTAAGCAGACTGGGATCTCAGTGAAGCCTCAGGTCCAAGGCTTCTAACGGTGAACAGCAAAAACAGATCAAACTGCATAAACATACAGGCTAATGAGAGTGTTTGCTAGGCACATGTCAGAAGATAACCTTCTCTCAAAACATCCCCTATATACAAATAGTTATGCAATTAGGAATGTGTGCTTGATTGTTTCAAAATGTTTGCGATATGTGGATATGCATGATTTATGCAGTTGGTGAAAACATGCACAAAAAAAAAATGCCCCCCACCACCCAACCCAGTCAATCTTATAATGCCCTTTAAATTACTAAATGAGCCAGCGCATGACAAAACCTACAAAAATGGCATGTGCACCTAGTGAAGACAGATCAGCCTGGGCATCTGCCCAGTCTAATCAGAGTCCTTGCTGTGCTCTCAATGGGTAGCTAAGGACCCAAGCTTTCTTCATGCGGACTGCAAAGATTCTGATCAGACTGGGTGAATGCCCAGGCTGATCCGAGTCTTTGCTGGGCACACATGCCATTTCGTAGGTTTTGTCATGCGCTGGCTCAAATATTACAAGAAAATACATGGTAAACCATGTTCCCCTCACTTACAGATAAACATCCAGCTGGAAAGATTCCTGATCCATAGTTGCACAAATAAAACCTGAACAGTTTCCAGTTAGACAAACATCAGCTACTCATTCAACAGCACCAACAACCAACGAATTTTTATCTTTTTTTTTTTTTTTTTTTTTTTAAAGAATTTTTATCTCCTTGTTTTTCCTTTAAATCATCTTATTTTTTTTGGTTTTATTACAGAATTTTTATCTTCTTTTTTCTTTATCTCTTGTATGAGGCACTTTGTACAACCAAAAAGTACAGATATTTTTCTTATTTCTCCACAAAAACATATGTTGTGGGTACTCATCAGAAGTGCCTCAGCAAGGCACTTCCAATGAGTACCACAACATACATTTTTGTAAAGTATTAAGAAAAAGATACCCTCTTATTTAGATCTATGTATGTTTGTTCTACTTTAAACAAATCACATGTATTTCCATAGTCTGAATTAACAGTGCCAAAGGGCTGGTTTAAAAGTTTATTGCTGTAACACCTTTCAACACAAAATGACCTTAAAATTCCAGAACCAATGAATCAAACAAATATAACACTTTTATATGTTTAGGCCACTTGAAAAATTAGAAGTAAATAATTTAAATAAAGTAAATAAAAAGTTTGCTATAATGTCTCTGCTGAAAGATCTGTGTATTTTGTATATTTGATCATCATTAGGCTCAGTATGACTAAAATTTTACTAGATCAAACATGCAGCTATCTGTCCAGTAACCTGAAACAGGTACCTTAGTAGGTACTTGGAAATTTGTATTTTTTGCAGAACTACCTGAATATGAGGCTAAATTTAACTTCCCTTTTACAGAAATTATCTTATCAATTCTATAAACAGGAACATGAGGAAACTATGTGTTTGTTATTTGTTTTATCATTTTTTCTTCCTTGTATTCTGCAATCACAATATTTGCCCTAAAAAATTTCACACACCTGTCAAAAGATTACCAAGTGTCAAGCTGTATTTTTTTTCTATTTACAAAAAAAGATCAACTTAACTTTTAATAAATTAAAGTAGCATGCTGGGTAAAAATTTCAGCAAATGACATTTTTTTAAAATAATTTTCTTAGTTTTCCCACAAAATAGGGCTTCACATTTCACACAAATTGTATCCAAATTAAACATCAAACTTATTTTCTGGGGAAAATAAGAAAACACCAATTTGTCATCTGCTGCATTTGCTCAGAGAGTGCTAATGGTTAAATCTCAGTATTATAAATATCAAGCATGACACCAGCATTATACATAGCTCTAGGTAAGAATTTTTTTTCAACCAAAAATTATTAATATTTTTCTCAGTTCTCAATAAAAGCATATTTTGTGGGTTCTCATTAGAAGTGCCTCAATGAGGCACTTCTAATGAGTACCCACAACATATGTTTTTATTGAGAAATAAAAAATATTTATTTGCCAGATATTCCCTCTTATTAAGAGCTACGAGCATAGATGTTTGTTCCATATAAACTTCCCAACAATTATCAAAGGAACAGATTAAATATCTTTTCTCACAACTTGTCATATAAACCAATGTCAATTAAAGCACCCTTTAACAGCTACTATATTTAACTAGACCTAATAATGACAAATGAGGAAACAGAACGGAGAAAAGGTACCTTTAGAAATACACCCACAGCTTTAGATGAGGCACTGCTCTCAACCAAATATTATTGACATTTTTCTTACTTCTCCTTGAAAATGTTGGGTACTCATTAAAAATTTCTCACTGAGATTCTTCTACTGAGTACCCAAGACGTACCCTTTCTTGGAGAAATAAGAAAAATAAGGGATACCACCTATTATCCGGAGCTATGCAGACCATGCTCTACACTGAGCAAAATCGTGTCTCTTGACCATGTATGTACGTGAACAGTGAAAGCCAATGTCTGCTGTTTTTCAGGGTCTTTACTGTTCACTTACAGAAAACACAGATATTACTGAACCTACTGGTTAAAAGCATCCTCTGATCAGACCACTCAGCACAGGCTGATCTGCACAATTGATGTTCACATATACTTTATGCTTAGCATGCTGGTTAAAAACAATTTTGGATGACATTTTAAAGATGTCAAGCCCTACTTTCTGGAAAGATAAGAAACCAATTTGTTATATGTTGGATTTGAGAGAGCTCAGCAGATCCAGTGAGCACTCAATATTAAAGCATCTTTTGCTTAAAGCATACCATACAAACATGGCTGATGTTGAGACATTTTAGAGCCTTACTGAAACAGACTGAATGAAATGTCAAACCTTATTTTCTGAAAAAACTAGAAATGTGTCCACAGTACATGGATGCCCCCGCTGTGGGCTACCAGACTATAAAACTGCAAAATTCCACCAGGTACTAATGCCTTAACCTGAGTCTAACAGGATCATGTATGTACGTATGTATGTACGTACACATATTCGTACAGAAGGACGTACATTCGTACGCACGTACCCACGTACAGAAAACCAAAAACTATATGCCCCCGGCATCTTTCTATGTGGGGGCTTAAAAAAAACAACAAAAAACTCCTTTATCATCTGCAAATTTCACCTAAAGTGAGCTAAAGATTAATGATCAAGTGAAAGCCTAATCAGTCTGCATGGATGTAAGTCTGTACCAAGCCTTTGCCATTTGCGAATTATAAAAATAGCTCAATGGAAAGCTTTTCTTTTGTTTCAACCAAACCATATTGAGGTTTTCTTATTTCTCCAAGAAAAAGCATATTGTGGGTACTCATTAGACATGCCTCAGTGAGATACCCAAAACATTTTTTCACAAAGAAATAAAAATTATCCATCTCATTATGAAAACACGCCTATTCAAATATAAAGAAAATTTCACCTCCAAAAACTGAAAACTTTCAGATAAAAAAAACTGATATTTTTCATATTTCTGCTACATAGATTGTAGGTACTCATCAGAACCACCTCGGTTAGTGGTTCTAACGAGTACCCACAATCTATGTTTTTGAGCAGAAATAAGAAAAATAATGTATACCCCTGTAAACCCCAGGATTACTATATGAAAATGGGGTTTAAGGGGGTCAAAATTGTATAGGCGTGTTTTCGTAATGTGGATACCACTATGGTAAGGAACTTTTTCTCCTGTTGATGTGCAAATGATTGAAGGCTCTGTGTACTTAAACCCACAATCTAGTGAAACCTACTGAGAATAATATCTTATTGATTTAATCACACACAAAAGTTAAACCAAGTCAATGGTGTTCTCCATTCAAAACTATTAAAACAAACATTAAAACATTAAAACTACCACACTACGGGCTGATTCAGCAGACAAACTGATTATATTTTTCATATTTTTCCTAGAAAATAGGATCTGCCACTTTATGAAAATTGTCTCCTTAGGAGAAAATTTGCAAATCCTATTTTCTAGGAAAATAAGAAAAATATTTCAAAATGTCGTCTGCTGAAATTTTTACCCAGCATGCAAAGTGTTAAATGGACCATATTTAACTCTTAAAGTGCCAATCACAACTGCAGCAGACAACATTTTGAAATTTTTTTTTTTTGTTATTTTTCCAAGAAAATAAGACTTGACATTTCAAGTGAAATGTCTGCCCAGCAGACGATTCAGATTAAAGATCAAATCTTATTTTTTCTGAAAAATAATTTAAAAATAATAGAATGTTGTCTGCTTCAAATTTTGCAAGGCACTTTAAGGGCTAAATTCACCACTCTCTGGACTAATTCAGCAAATGACAAACTGATGACATTTTTCTTAGTTTTCTCAGAAAACAGATGACATTTCACACAAATTGTCTCCATTGGAAACAATCTGCATGAAATGTCAAAACCTGTTTTCAGGGGAAATATAAGAAAAAAACATTTCAATAGGTCGTCTGCTGAAATTTTTACCCAGCAGGATAAGTGTTAGTACAGAAATACAGAACAGTAGAATTCAAAAGACATTATTAAATGCAGGTGAAAAATTATCAGAAGTTAAAAGTCAATTGGAAATTTCATGATCAGATCAATAACTTTATAACTTTCTCATAAATTTTTCTCTGACTATAGTATTAGAATTAACCCTTAAAGCGCCAATAAAATCTGCATCTGAAAATGTCGTCTGCTTATGTCGTCTGCTGCATCTTCTTGCCAACTTTTCAAACTTACATTTTGCATATAGGCAAACAGTGTGGACCCAGATCAGACTGCTCCTAAAGGAGCAGTCTGATCTGGATCCACACTGTTTGCAACAATGACTTTTAAAGTAACCGGCAGAAGACAAAGCAGACGACAATTGTTGTGATTGGCGCTTTAAGGGTTAATGTAAACTAAGATCAACAAATCATACAGGTGAATGGATACACCTGGAAGATTTTGCCACCATTTTCAAAGGGAGACAACTTTTGCTGACAGGAAGAGATCTCCCTAGTGTTTGATTGAAATCTTTTAATAATGGAGGCCACTCTTAACTCTTTGCATGTTGGGTAATTTTGCATGCTTTTTAGTCATCTGTGGATTTTTTTTTTTTAAACTGACTTTTTCAAAAAACTCTTTTAGGAATACCATCAGAGTGTCAAACAGTTTGGATCCAGATCTGGCCTGACATTTTGCATAGGTTATCAACAGACGACAAAAGTCGCCATTAGCGGGGAAAGATTTAAAGGAAAAATTTTTGTTCCTTCAGGGGACTACTCTTAAAGGAAAGAGTTTGCTCCCCCACCCACCTCCTACAGCCCCAGTTAGAAAGAGGAACATATGTCCATGTTGGAGTTGTTTATCTTGGAGATGTATTTGTTCTTCTTAACTGAGGAACTGGCAAATTAACTAAGAGACATAGCTTCCTGTGACAATAGGTACTCATGTAAAGTAAGCATCTCTCTTTTTTATCCGTGTCAATGGTGAAGACTTTTTTTTTTTTTTTGAAAAGATGTTTGTGTGTTTTAAATGAGCAGTTAAGGCTAAAAAACAAGGGTGTTTTGTACACCCCATTGTGTGGAATGTACAGATAATGATAATATGTCATTGCTTTTCCGTTTAGTTTCAATAATTTTATCTTCAATGATTCTCAATCTTTTCATATTTCCTTACCTGTCATCCACTCATCCAGTGACCACAATAAATTTACGTTTGTTGGTTCATAGCTCTGGATAAGAGGGTTATCCAGATACAAGGATTTTTCTGGCTCAAATCAGACTGGATATGGGACCTTTGCCAATTGCAATCCCAATTTGGAGCCAAAAACTCCCAAAAATGCTGAACTAACTCATAGTTCTTAGCTTGCTATTGTCCACTAAAAATTACAGTCTCTAATGAGTATCTATTGTTCTCTTTCTCTTTTTTTTTTTTTTTTGTTTGAATGGCCATCTGACTACAGGGATTGAGTTTGATATGTTTTTTTGAAGCCCAAAAAAGTTTTCAAACATGCTTTTACTTCTCTGTCATAACCTGACTTTCCCATTCAGACAGATTTATAAAGCATTTTTTTTCCAATTATATTGACCACTACATTTTATCTACGTAGCCCAAGTTTATCATTTTCAATCCTGATGTACAAGTCTGTCTATACCGATTTGCCATCTTTGTACTCTTTCCTAACTGCTGGCTATTTCCTATGTTCTTAAGTTTATCTCTGTCAATTCTCAATCTTTATACATTTCTTTGCTCAGTTTTTTCTATATGAGGTTCCTCATCTGATATTCCTTGCCTATGTAAGAAGTTTTGTCTTGTTAATTCTCAATTTTTCTGCTCTTTTATTTTACCAGTCATAATATTATGTTGTCTATATGGCCACTACAGGTGTACCTTGGCAACTGAAAAGTTCAATATTTCCTTACCTGTCATCCCTTGCCTGTGTAGCAACCACAAGTTTATCTTTGTTGATTCCCAATCTTTCTAAATCTTGTTTAAATTTTTCCAATTCATTTGTCAGTTCTTGTGTCTTGATCTTCTCATTAACCAAATCCTATAAAGGCCAATAAAATACACTCACAAAATTTGCCACTTCAACTGCAGAAGTTCAACTAGAAATCAAATATATATTCTTTACCAAATACTGTAAGTGTAACTAGTAATAATGTTTTCAGAGAAAACCGATGTTCCACAACCTTGAATTTTCAGTTTTGCTACTGCTGTGACCTGAAAATTAGGTCAAGGTCACCAAAATCTAATCAGTTCTTTGTTCTGTCCCAATTATGTATCCAAACAAATTTGGTAAGAATTCAAGCACTGGTTCACAAGAGTTTGTGCAGACAAGAAAGTGTCATGCTGACGCTAACTGAATCCACACCAAAATCAATATGTTCCCCCCACTCCCCCATAGGTTTGGGGATCTGATCAGAATGTGGCAACTGATCAGAATCTACACTGTTTGTCACTCAGTCCAGTAGTTTTTCATATACATCACCAGGTATTAAAATGGACTTGTTCAAATTTTGAGATCAGTATGGTAAGCAGTTAAGGAGTCCCAATAATAGGGTAATTGTGATACAGAATAATATATAAGGCATAATCATCATATTAAACCATCTCCTGACAGATACATATATTTTTTACAAAAGGTTTGATAATAATTTCTGAAAACAAAAACAAAACTAGATGGTCCAGCCCATCAGTGTTGCCATTATCAGGTGGTACATTTTGGCAAGGTACGTGAATGCATTGATGAAATTTTATGGGTCTGGTGTCTGTGATACCTGTCCAAAACCAAATTCTTATCTAGTGCTGCATAAAGTAGGTTATGGTGACCTAGTTTAATAGTGGGTGACCTGGTAGGATCGAATGCATATTCTTATGAAGTTTGAGGGGTGTCACATATACGGAAGCCAAGATATGAATCCAATCCCTAACACCTGACCAGGTATCAATTTTCACAAAAATTATGTCACTGTGACTAATTTTTGTGTCTGGTGACCTATAGTGGTTAGAATGCATGCACTGATAATGTTTGAGGATGCTTATGACAATGTAAACTGTGATAACTCTTAAAACCTGACCAGAAAATGATTTTTGCAGAAATAGGTCAAGACGACCTTTTATAGAAGTGATCCTGGACAGTAATGAAGATTGTGGGGACTTGTGTCAATGAAAGCCAAAATACGGCCCCAAACACCTGACCATTTTGAAAGCAGCATTTCAAGATTATCCGATTTTGTGATCTGTGGCCTGGAGTGGTGGAATGCATACATGGATGAAGACTGAGAAAGTCCACATACAAAGAAGCTGAGCTATGTCTGACCCTGAAAACTTGACCAGGTAAAACCTGGTCAAGTTTTCAGGATCAGACATAGCTCAGCTTCTTTCTAAGATGACGATGATGATAATTTGGTGTTTTCCATCCCTTTCAATATTACATAAGTCATATCGAGACAAAAGAAGGGTGATAATGAAAGGCTTCTGTGCAATGAAGCACCATCAGGAGCTGAATTCTGCCTCCAGCAGGATTCAAACCCGGAACCTCATCATCCAAAGTAGCGAGCGCTAATCAATTGGTCGCCAATTGAAGAGGGTCATGGTAGCCTACTTTTGTGGCAGGTGATCTGGGATGGTTGGAGGCATGCACAGAAATATGGACTCACATCTATGGAATCCAAGATACATGTCTGCCTTAAAAACTTGATCAGAAGTTGATCTTCACGGAAGTTTCATGGAAGGCAAAGTGCATCAAAATTTGTATGCTTTTTGTCTCCTTGGGTGAAGCTGTCCACTGGCATACACACATAAACAGATGGACACACTAACACGAAACTGGTGACTACATTTCACACTCTGTAACAGACTCAATAACAAACCAGAAAATTTTGAAGGCAACTATAGTATAATAAGGCTCATGATAAGAGGATGGAGATGGATACTTTCCTTATTTCTCACTGAAAACATATGTGGCTGCATTTCATTATCTTCCAAGAGTATTGGTTTTGCAAAGTGACTTCTAATATAAGATGAGTCTTAAGATAACAGTCACATGATAGGGATGTCATCAGAGCCTTTTTATTTAACTTGTTTCTTAATAACCCTTCTGATTACAATTTTCAAATCTTCCATACAAACAAATGAACGAATATATATGATTCTTCTGGGTATATTACAGAGACCTTTAATACAAAACAACTTGGATTCACTACTACACACATAATGACTACCAATACCTACCGCTCTCAGAGTAGCAACAGTTTGTTTTTCCATGTTCACTGTTTGTAATAGTTCCCTGTGTTCTTTTTCAAGTTCCTTATCATGAACACTATCTTTGTGTCTCTCCTGTGCACGTTTAAGTTCCTTATAAGATATTTCTAACATAGAATATTTTGTATTTAACTCATCAATTGCACTATCACGAGATTCCATTGTTACTTTGCTTCTTTTATTTTCTTTAGTTAATGAAGAGTTTTCTTTCTGAAGTTTCATACATTCCTGTTCTAACTCAGAATTTTCTTTCTCCAATTCAATTAATTTCTTATGGGAATATTTTGTTGCCTCTAATTGTTCTTGAAACTTTTCATTTTCAATTTCCAAATCATTATTATCCTTTTCTAACTGTAGTACTCTATTATTTGTAATTTCCAACGTTCTTTGTAATTTCATGTTTTCATTATCCAAATCTAATAAATCCAGTTCCATCTTTTCTAATTTTAAACCCTGGGTCTTTTTTGAATCAACAAACCTTTGCTGTTGCTCAAGTTCTTTCTTTATCAAAACATTTTCGTTTTCAATATCTGCTAGTTTTGCAGTGGAATGCTTTAAGTTTTCCAACATTTTCTGTAACTTCTGATTTTCAACAGTCAGGTTAATATTTGTCTGTTCTAATTTTTCTTTCTTTTGAATGGCTGCCTGCAAACTTTGTACAGTCTTTTGTAATTTCTTATTTTCAACATCTAAGTCTGAACACTCTTGTTCCAAGTTGTCTACTTTATCACAGATAAGCTCCTGAGTTTGAACTTTGTGTTTCAAATCCATATTTTCTCTCTCTAAATTATCTTTCTCATTTTCTAACTCTGATATTTTATCGGAGTTATCCTTAGTTCTTTGGTAAGATTTATGTAACTGTCTACTTTCAAATTCTAACTTTGATAAATGCTGATTCTTGACTGAAATAGCTTCGTGAAGTCTTTTATTTTCTCTCTCTAAATCTTTCAATTTAGCATCATTTGTCTGTTCACTACGAGTTCTTATCACATCCACTGTTTGGACTAAGTCTTCATTTTGTCTCTCCAGTTCTTTAATTTGCCTATCAGCACTTTCTTTAGTCAATTCCACGGTTTGCACAAAATGCTCTTTCTCTCTTAGAAGTTCTCTATTCTGTTCTTCTAAATCTAAACACTTCTGTGAAGTTTCTTTATTATTCTGTTGAAGTTTTTCAACTTTTTTGGAAAGTCTTTGATTCTCCTTTTCCAGTTCCAGATTTAAAGTAGTATTTTCAATTAGGGAATTTTCTCTCATATCTTCTATTTTCCGATGAAGATGTTGGTTTTCCAGTTCTAATCTTAATATTTTGGCATTGGTGGTTTCCTTAAGCTGGTCTGATATTGCCCCTCCTACACCTGCAAATCAAACAACAACAGTATACAGTATAGCTGAACCAAAACACTATTCCACTGAAATTTCTGTACAACATATTAAACAGTCTTAATATGAACCTGCAAAGTACAACTTATGTGTCAACTAATTTCTTATTTCTGCAAAGAACTACTAATGTATTAACTATTTATTATTTTTTGCAAAGTACTACTAATGTCTTAACTAAATTTCTAATTTCAAGAGATTATAGTGAAATTTATCACCCTATTAATATTTGGATATATGCCTGTACATAGCACTAGTTAAGGCGCTTTTTTCAATCCAAAAGTATTGATATTTTTCTTATTTCTCCCTGAAAACATATGTTGTGGGTACTCATTAGAAGCGCCTCACCGAGGCGCTTCTAATGAGTACCCACAACATATGTTTTCGGGGAGAAATAAGAAAAATATTTACTGGATATCCTCCCTTATCTAGACCTATGCCTGTATTAAAAAGCTTTGGGTCATACAGCATTCACTAACCACAAAGTGAACACATAGCAAACAGGATCAAAGGAACTGTTAGGGAGGAGTATCTTATGATAATTTTGGAATTATTTTCTCAATTTTCCATAAAACATATGTTGTATTAACTCATTATAAACACCTCAGTGTGGCACTTCTAATGAGTACCCACAACATATTTTTATAGAGAAATAAGAAAAATTATCCCAGAATTATCATCAAATGTTCCTCTTTAACCTTTTCAGTCCTGCAGACCAAACCAGATACCTTTGAAATAGTGAAGATCCAGATGAGACAGCTTGTAATAAGCCAATTCATCAGGATCTACATTGTTTGCCATTCTGTTTTTGGTTTTTAACTGGTACCCTCATTTGTATCAGTGAACATGTCTAAATTCAAAGCACGAAGAGTCCATTTTAGAAAGTTAGGGGTGAAAGGATTAACAAGTCTTCTGAAGAATGTAATCAAGTGTGAAAATATCATGTAAGGATTTCTTAACCCTTTCACACTTGAGTTTCTGGTGGACTCTCTCATCCTTGTTTGTTTGTTTGTGTTGAGGTTTTAAGGCCCAGTCAACCCAATGGGGTCATGTAGAGCACTGTCAATTTACCTAACCATACGTTTACTGGGCAGGCTTAGTCCTCTAAGCTGTTAAACAATATTGTGCACATTCTTTTGCCAGAAACTGACAACTGCCGTTCTTGAATTAGTGGAAGAGGGAGAATGACCGTAGAAAATATTTCATGATCAATCTCTACGAAAGAATGTTGCCGACCTCAGTGGGAGTCGAACCCGCGACCTCCTGTCTCCAGTCCGAAGCGCATCCAACTGAGCCACTGAGGCCAGCTCTCTCATCCTTAAATTTGGACATGTCCACTTATGCAAAAAGGGGTTTCAGTCTAAAATAAAAAACAGAATGGAAAACAGTGTAGATCCTGATGAGATGGCTTGTTATGAGCCATCTCATCTGGATCAATATTGTTTCAACAGGTTATCTGTTTTTTTGGTCTGCCAGGCTGAAAGGGTTAATTTAACAACTGTACCTGCTATTTTGGCTTTTGTAGCAGCTATTTCCTGTTCCAGATTGGTACTTTCATTCATGCTAATTTTCTTATGGAACTGGAGTTGAGCATTTTCTTCAGCTAACAATCTTATTCTCTCTCTGTCATCATCTCGTTCCTGTCAGTAATAAAGTAAAAGTAATTAAGTAAAGGTTTGTGATACAAAAAGCTTATACACGTTATGCTCTGAAACATTCACAACTCTATCAATTTTTTTGCTTAGTCCGAAAATCTCAGTAATTTGTATATCATATTAATAGAAACAACAGTTGTAATTCAACAGAAGATGCTTCCCTCACATTTTGTTCTTATAAATAAAAACAAGAAATTGCTAAAAAGTGGCCAAAATTATTTTGACAAAGGCAGATAACTCAAGAATCAAGACTCTTCAAGAGGGCAAGAATTACCTTTCTTGATCACCATATGTCCTCTTAATATGTGAGTGAAGTTTGATGAAAATATTCCAGATGGTTAATGAGTTACAGCCCAGACACAAAGTGTAAAGGAACTTCGAACAAACAGACTAATGGAATCCTACTATTACCAATTTTCCCCGCTTCACTAGCGGTGGAGCACAAAAAACTATTGTTACAACCCGAGTTAGCTATAAAATTTAGCATTCATTTAACACACATTCATAACTGAAACTCTATTCAGGTCCATCCAAAGATAATTATCATTTTCCATACATTTTTATCCAGATTATTTCCCAGTTAGCTCAAGTCCCCAAATATATTCTTGAAGAAATCACAAAAATTAACCCTTGCCATGCTGAATAAATAAAGATGCCATGCCCACTTCTACTTTTCAACTGACCAAATCACTTAATCCAGGTTGTTGATATAGATTCACATACTTAATGACAAATGGTGCAGATCCAGATCAGTTGGCTTCTGAAGAAGCCAACTGATCAGGATCTACACTATTTGCAAAGGCAAGGCATATCCGAGCTCAGCGGGATCAGGGATAACAGCAGGATATAATCCAAGCTCAGCGGGATCAGGGATAACAGCAGGATATACTTACAGTGGACATTTCTTCTATCTGCTGCCTGTATTTCATCAATTCTTTCTCTAACTCCACAACAGTTTCAATTCTTTTATGACTGCTAGACAGATGTTCTTCTAGCATGGCTTTGCTTTCTGTGAGGATGGCATTGTCTTCTCGCAGTTCCTGAAGAGGATAGTACGGTAAATGTTCTAAAATTTTCAACACTTTATTCCATACTTTTTTGGACTAAATTTTGCTTTTCATGTAGTTATTTTTAAATACTCAGTGGCATGGCAAACAGTGTAGACACACCTTAAGGAGCAGTCTGATCTGGGTCTGCACTGTTTGCAAATGCCATTTTATCAGAAACTTTGTGTACAAAATTTCAGGACATTTATCTTAAGCATAAATAGTAAAGAGTCATGTGGCTTGTAGAATGAACATGAAAAAAATGTTACTTTTCATTCCAAATTTTTTGTATTCATTAATGGTAGCTATGTTTGTAGCAATTTTACTAGTGAAAAGTTAAATGGAATGGATCCTTTCCAAGCAAAAATAACTCTGACCCGGAATTATTTGCCTTCCTTCTCATTTGGGGCTACTCTTAAAGGAAAGAGCAGCCCCTACTTTTGGACAGTTTCAAATACCTCCTGTCTGCCCAAGTTGTCTCCCATTGAAAAAAGGTGACAAGATCTTCCAGATGTATCTATTCAACTAAAAAGAGCATTAATTCTTTAGCTCTCAAGAGTCTTTAGTGTCATTCGAAGTATTAGCACTTTTGTCTTCAAGTCCTACCATTCACTTAAATGAGATCTTCATGAGAAAGCCCACATAGTCCTTTATAGTGTAAAAACCAACAAATACTACATACAGCCTACACATTGGCAAAGTCTACCATTGGAAAACTGGGCCTAATAATAATTTCTACAAAAGGTCAAGCCCAATTTTCTGCTAAAGAACAGACATTTTTCTTTTCAATCAAAAAGTACTGATGTTTTTCTTATTTCTTTATCATTTGTTCTTGTATCCATTAGAAACAACTCACTTGTTATCTTGGAGAAATAAGAACCATATATTTATTTAGAGTATACTCCTCTTATCTATAACTATGGATTCTATTAAACTTTTCACAGCATTTTGGACTGTATTCTGTAAATCATTGTAAGGGAATTAATAAAGGCTAATTTAATAATCAAGAAACAATGCTATTAAAAGATGTTTACCTCAACTCTTGCCTTGTAGAAGTCCATCTCATTAAGCTTCTCTTTATACTTCAGAAGTTCTGCTTCATAACTGTTCACTTTTCCAAGCTGGTAACAAGACACAAGATAAACAGGAAGACTTTATGAAACAGCATTCATTAATCTTTACCACTCTCTTGGCTAATTCAGTAGATGTCAAATTGATGACAGTTTTCTTATTTTTCACAGAAAACAGGATAAGACAGTTCATGCAAATTGTCTCCAATGTTGTCTCCAATGGAGACAAATTGCATGAAATGTTAAATCCTATTTTCTGGAAAAAAAATAAGAAAAATATTATATATTTGTCATCTGCTGAATTAGCCAGTAGTGGTAAAGGTTAATTCAGATATTGATGATTACAATATTTAATTAGTCAAGTCAAGCTGTATGTGTCTTTTAGGCATATGTGGACAGCAAAGGCACAGTTAAGCCTGTGCATACAGGCAGTCTGATCAGAGCCATCACAGTCCCCTTATAGAATCACTTGTTACTGTAGAAGGTATTCCATTTGTTTTGTTTGATTTGGAGTTTTAAGGCCCAGTCAACTTTGTAAAGGTCATATCCAGCCAGTAAGTAACCTACTCACACTTTTCCTAGGCAGGTTTAGTCCTCCATATGGTTAGCCAGTACTTTGTGCATATACTTTTGCCAAAAACTGACAACTGCCCTTCTTGAATCAACAGAAGCAGGACAGTAACCAGAAATTACTTTATGATCAATCTCCATGGAAGTTATGTGAATGAGTTGCGATTCAAACTTGTGATATGTAGATCTGCACAGCACCAAATGTGATTACAGCAAATACCCATAAAACATTTTAGCAAAAAACAAATTGTAGGCAGCCTGTCTAACAAACAGATTGATAAAGCTGATGTTGATTTATCAAATAAACAGGTATTGTTACCTTTTCTCTGAGAATATCAATCTCATCTCTCAAAGACCGAGCTGATCGAGCATCTTTCACCAATTCCACATTCTGTAACAGAACATTTTATCATGATCATTAAATGAAACACTACAAAAAAAAAAAAAAAAAAAAAAAAAGAATGCTTGAAGTGTGTGTGTGTGTGTGTGTGTGTGTGTGTGTGTGTGTGTGTGTGTGTGTGTGTGTGTGTGTGTGTGTGTGTGTGTGTGTGATATATACTAGCTGTCAATCTGTTGTAACTAAAATTGCCACACCAATGCTTTTGAGTTTCAGTTCTAGTTTAACAGCTCAGTCAACACTATTTAGGTCAAGTCAAGCCAGCCAGTTTACCTGACTTTTACCTAGGCTGGCTTAGTCCTCTATTAAAGTGTTAACCAGTATATGTGCAGATTCTTTAGCCAGAAACTGACAACTGCCCTTCTTGAATCAGCAAAAGGGAGAGAATAATTACAGAAAATATTTCATGATCAAACTCCATTCCTTTTTGACAAGACCCCCTTCTCAGAAGAAGCCTGGAGTGCAGGGATGCAAACAGGAAGGCACGAAGCTTGCCTCTCTTGTTAAATATGGTGGAAACTCTACAAAGTGTATCTCATCCTTAACCCTTGTCATGCTGAATAATTAAGATGCCACGTCCACTTCTAATTTTCAGCCAATCAAACTACTTGATCCAGGTTGTAAAATAAATTTGCATACTGAATGACAAACAGTGCAGATCCAGATCAGTTGGCTTCTTCATCTTCTAGATCTGGATCTACACTGTTTGCAAAGGCAGGGTATATCTGGGTTCAGCAGGACTAGGGTTAAGAAAAACTATTCAGCTTATCCCAAGACATGTTAAATTATCCAAAGCCATGGTACCTCATTTCTGAGTTTTGTGGCCAGAGATTTCTGTTCTTCAAGCTCATCACTGAGATCTGACATCTGTTCTTGTTTCTCTTCACTGAAGTTAGAAAGTATGAGAATTTTGAAAGGGACAAATTACATACAGCTGGACCATCCTACATTTTGATGGTTTTAGCACCATTTTCTGAATTATAGCCCAAGAAGAATGAGTGCAATACAAATAATTTATTGATGTTATTTTTTCTTATTTGTCCAGAATACAGGATTTGATTTTTTTTTTTATTTGGGTTTTACGGCCCTTTCAAGAATATTTCACTTATATCGAGCCAATCCTTCATGAAAGATGGGCAAAAACCAGAGAACCCTGGGAAAAACCACCTGACCATCCGTAAGCAGAACTTGGCTTTCTCACATGTGACCCAAGTGAGGCTCAAACCACAGCGGTGAGAAACCTAATGGATTAAGAGTCAGCTCTCTTATCCACAAGGCTATGGAGGCCCGCAAATACAGGATTTGACATTTCATGCAAACTGTCTCCAATGCAGACATTTTGCATAAAATGTCAAATCCTGTTTTCTGGAAAAATAAGAAAAAATATTTCAATATGTCGTCTGGGGAAAACTTTACCCACAATGCTAAATATGTCAGTTATTGCAATTTTACCAATGTGTCTAGTCATTGTTCCTCATCTCTTCTCCTTTCAGTGCTCAGGAAGGCTGCGCTTTATGGTGGTGACCTTTCCTGGTTAACCCATTGTATACTGAAAAGACTCTCCCACCCTCTATATTGGAAGAGTCCAATCTAAATTTTAGGTATATCCAGCTATGAGATTTACATATTCCTAGAGAAAAATGGCTAAACTATTTGCAAACAGTGGAGACCCTGATCAGATTCCGCATGCTATGGCATCTGATCTGGGTCTGCACTGTTTGCCAGTTACCCTTTTACGGGTCTCCCGTCTACAATTGGTTAACTTCATTCATATTTTTGTAACTTCACAACATAAAATAAACATGTTTTCTAGGCTTCTATTGCAGTTCAAAGGAGACCTGAAACTGCTTTTCAATGAAACTTGAAAAGTTGTGTTATTCTGCTCTGATAGTGCTTGTGTAAGAAGATTAAAAACTGAAAATGGTTTGAAATAAAAGAAAATGTGGGTATTTGTTGTAGCTGTTCATTAGAGTGGTTGAAAACTAAAATGGCACCAACTGCATCTTTAGTGTGGAGCTGTTTATTTAGGATATGTCTACAGCTGTTACTTAGCTCCCAATAAGATTCCTTTTTAAACCAAAAGATCTGAATATTTTTCTTACTTTCCCATGAAAACATTTACTTGGTTACCTCTCTTACTTATGTTACTATCCAAATACATGGAAATTTCTTAGCTCTACAAAAAAAAAAACCAAAAAACTCTCTTTTCAGGGAAAATAAGGAAAACTTTTGAATGCCACCTACTGGTGTATTTACCCTAGGTATTTGTACACCTTTACTCCTTACCATACTTGTCATAAACTTTTAAACAAGTTCATTTTACTATTTACTGATGTGTCAAAAAACTGCTGGATGAGTGGCAAACAGGGTAGATCCTGATTTAAGGATGTTCTCTGCTACTTCTGATCAGGGACTATATTGCTCGCTCAGGCCTGTCTGTACAAAAACTTAGGGCAATTACGGTAATATACAAAATCATTAATGCTTAGCACTCTGGGTAAATTGCAGCAGACGACATTTCAAAATATTTCTTATTTTTTCCCAGAAAACAGGTTTTGACATTTCATGCAAATTGTCCCCATCAAATACAATTTGCACGAAATATCAAACCCTGTTTTCTGGGAAAAATAACCCTTAAAATGCCAAGAAAACCTGTATCTGAAACTGTCGTCTGTTTATGTCGTCTGCTGAATATTCTTGCAAACTTTTCAAACATAGTTTTGCTTACAGGCAAACAGTGTGGACCCAGATCAGACTGCTCCTAGAGGAGCAGTCTGATCTGGGTCCACACTGTTTGCAAAAATGACTTTTAAAATCACAAGCAGATGACAAAGCAGATGACAATTGTTGTGATTGGCACTTTAAGGAATAAGAAAAAAACATCACCAATCTATTGTCTGCTGAATTAGCTTAGAGTGTGGTAAAGGTTACAGAACTAAGAAAATGCTTGTATTACTTACAGTTCTTGTCTGAGTTTTCTGATCTTGGCTTTACAATCTGTCAGTTCTACCACCATATGGTGTTTCTCTGGGCTGCCTGTGGGTGACACCGTCGGCATCGTCTTACCCTCGGCCTGAGCTTGGTAGAAGTCACGTTCTTGGGCTAATTCAGCCATCACCTATATAAGAGACAAAATATAGATTTTATTATTCATAAAATCGAGGGTTGAGCGCAAGACTGGCGTAAGTCAGATGGTTATTTTTCCCCAAACCTAATCTCCTCACCATGAAGGAGTTATGAAGATTACAACATTTCTTTCTGTAAACAATGAAAATTTAGGTGCCATTGCTCGTATGAGCAATGGCACCTAAATTTGCATTGTTTACAAAGGGGTCCAAGTTGCCCCTAAACAAGGGTTTCAAAAATATGTTTGAGTTACTATAGTCTTGCGCTCAACCCTCGAAATGACCTTCTCGTTCCAGCCATAAAATATTAGCCAGGGCACAGCATTTCCAGTAAAGACTGCATGAGAACTGCATGAGATTTTTGGCCCAGTCAACCCATTAAGGTAAAGCTGAGCCTGTCAGTTTACCTAACCTGGGCAGGCTTAGTTCTCTAAGCGGTTAACCAGTATTGTGCACATTCTTTTGCCAGAAACTGACAACTGCCCTCCTTGAATCAGTGGAATGGGGAGAATGACTGTAGAAAATATTTCATATTTCAATCTCACCAAATAAAGTTGCTGGACCCGGTGGAGATCAAACCTGCAACCTCCTGATCACATTATACTAAGCCATCGAGGCTGCCAAACAAAGACTCAGGTCAGCCTGCACAGATTCACAGGCTGATCAGAGTTTTCCTGTTTGCCTGAAGATGTTTTGGATGCTTGGCTACCCAAAGAGAGCCCAGCAATGACTCTGATCAGACTGCAGATGCACAAGTTGGTCTGATCTGAGTCTGCCCTGGACACCTATGCAAACTTGTAGGAAATACTGTGCCCCCAGTTCATATCATTTTTCCTTTACCATAATTATATAATAATTAATGGACACGCTTCAAGTATTTAAGTCATATTTCACAAGAATGAAAATGAATGCTCAACTTGAAATTACTGCAATCAACCCTTGTCCTGCTGAATAAATTAAGATGCCACCCCCACTTCTAATTTTCAGCCAATCAGATAACTTGATCCGGATTGTTGTTATAAATTCACATACTTAATGGCACAGTGCAGATCCAGAACAGTTGGCTTCTTCAGAAGCCAACTGATCTGGATCTACACTGTTTTCAAAGGCAGGATATATCCGGGTCCAGCAGGACAAGGGTTAACTGGTGCCAATATCACAGCTTCCCTGGTCTGTGAAAGTCTGCAAAAGGAATTTCAAGGACTCTATATTTTTTTTAATGTAACACTAATTTCTCAACCTCTTAACCCTAGTCCTGCTGAACCTGGATATGCCCTACCTTTGCAAACAGTGCAGATCCAGATCAGTTGGCTTCTTCAGACTGATCTGGATCTGCACTGTTTGTCATTACGTGTGTGAATTTGTATCAACAACCTGCACCAAGTAATCTGATTGGTTGAAAATTACAAGTGGGAGTGGCATCATAATTTATTTAGCATGGCAAAGGTTAATAAGTGGGATTCTCAAAAAAGAAAATGACTTATTACGTATGTGACCAGCATAAACTCAAGCCAGCCTGCACATGTGCATTAGGTTTAGTTAGCTAAGGAATGATGGTGTCCAAATATCTGAAACAATTCAGTAAATGACAGATGCTGTAGACAAGTGGTTAGAAAGATTGACTACGCTGCTGAAGGTTGAAGGTTTGAGCCTGGCTCAGATCAACCACTGAAAAATTATCTGCTAGGCCTTATTTTCTCTGAAAAATTAAAAGATAAAAAATATTGTTTTCTGAAGTTGTGATTAGTGTTTTAAGGGTTAAGGTTTAATACCATTATTGTAATTCTTTTGGAGGCTTTAGAAACTTGAAGGTCATACAAATGGTAAGAAGATTTATAAAGTATCATTTTTAATGACTGTATTATCCTTAAATTTTTGGAGCATGTGTAATTGGTTGAGAAAAAATTCCAACACATAACTGGGAATCAAATATAACCACCTGCATGACACTTAATACCAGTCATAAGGCAATACAAGTACTTTATCCCCACCCCATCTCTTATCAATGAAGTCCATAAAAGTTTTGCTAAACAGAATTATACATACATAAAAGACATCAGAACTACTGCAATTATGATTTATGCTGAGAGCAAAATAAATGAAACTAGAGGCCCAAGTGGGCCAGAAATCGCTCACCTGGATTAGGCTGATCATGATATGTTAAACTGTGCCATGGTGGCCATCTTGGCTATCAGATCAGATTGCCATTAGCAATTCAGAATCTGATGTTGTTTGAAGAGTTTCAAGATTGCCACCATGGCCATCATCTTGGATACTGGAACTGAATAATTCAGCAATTCCGAATCTCCATTTCACCCCGATGCCTCCCATCAAGTTTCGGCTCAACCTGACTTACTGTTTGGGAGATGTGATTTGAAGAATTACAAGATGGCAGCCATCTTGGACATTGGAATAGAAAGATTTTAGCAATTCTGAATTTCGATATCACCCCAATGCCTCCTATCATGTAAACTCAATCAGACTTACCCTTCGGTAGCAGCGGTAGCAGATGTGATTTCAAGATTTTCAAGATGGCTGCCATGGTGGCCATCTTGGATATCAGAACGGAATCATTTTAGCAATTCTAAATCTCCATGCTGCCCTGATGCTTTCCAAGTTTCCCGTCCATCCGACTTACTATTCGGGAGCAGATAACAACTGAAGACTTACAAGATAGCCAGAGGAGACGTTGTTCGAAAATTTTCAAGAAGGCTGACAATTTTTGCAATTCTGAATCTCTATGTCGCTTCAATGTCTCCAATCGAATTTTGACTCAATCAGACCTATGGTTTGTGAGGAGATGTCATTTGAAGAATTTCAAGATGGCCGCCATTTTGGATATCTGAACAGAACGATTTTAGCCATTCTGAATCCCTGTGTCACTGTGATGCTTCCCATCAAGTTTTGGCTCAATCCAACTTAAGGTTTAGGAGGAGATGTCATTTGAAGAATTTCAAGATGGCATCCATGGCGGCCATCTTGGATATCAGAACGGTACAAATTCAGCAATTCTGAATCTTTATGTTGCTCCAATGCCTCCCATCAAGTTTTGGCTCAATCCCACCTACAGTTTGGGAGTAGATGTCGTTTGAAGTATTTCAAGATGGCTGCCATGGAGGCCATCTTGAATATGGGAACAGCACAATTTTAGCAATTCTGAGTCTCTATAACTCTCCAAAGCCTCCCATCAAGTCTCAGCTCAATCTGACTTATTGTTTGGGATAAGATGTCGTTTGAAGAATTTCAAGATGGCCGCCATGGCGGCCATCTTGGATATCTCAACAGAACGATTTTAGCAATTCTGAATCTCTGTGTCACTGTGATGCTTCCCATCAAGTTTTGGCTCAATCCAACTTACGGTTTGGGAAGAGATGTCGTTTGAAGAATTTCAAGATGGCGCCCATGGCGGCCATCTTGGATATCTGAACGGAATAATCTTAACAATTCTGAATCTCTATGTCGCTCCGATGCCTCCCATAAAGTTTCGGCTCAATCTGACTTATGGTTTTGGAGGAGATATCTTTTGAAGAAAATTTCAAGATGGCTGCCACAGTGGCCATCTTGGATATAGGAACGGAACAATTTTAGCAATTCTGAATCTCTGTGTCACTGTGATGCCTCCCATCAAGTTTTGACTCAATCTGACTTAACGTTTAGGAGGAGATGTTGTTTGAAGAATTCCAAGATGGCCGCTGTGGCTGCCATATGGACATCGGAATGGAACAATTTAAGCAATTCTGAATCTCTGTGTCACTATGATGCCTCCCAGCAAGTTCAGCTCAATCGGACTTAGGGTTTAGGAGGAGATGTCGTTTGAAGAATTTCAAGATAGCCACCCTTGCGGCCATCTTGGATATCGGAACGGAACAATTTTAGTAATTTTGAATCTCTGTGTCACTGTGATGCCTCCCATCAAGTTTCAGCTGAATCGGACTTAACGTTTGGGAGGAGATGTCGTTTGAAGAGATTCAAGATGGCCGCTGTGTCTGCCATATGGACAGCGGGATGGAACAATTTTAGCAATTCTGAATCTCTGTGTCACTATGATGCCTCCCAGCAAGTTCAGCTCAATCGGACTTAGGGTTTAGGAGGAGATGTCGTTTGAAGAATTTCAAGATGGCCACCCTTGCAGCCATCTTGGATAGCAGAACGGAATGGTTTTAGCAATTTTGAATCTCTGTGTCCCTGTGATGCCTCCCATCAAGTTTCAGCTGAATCGGACTTAGGGTTTGGGAGGAGTTGTTATTTGAAGAATTTCAAGATGACCGCCGTGGCTGCCAACTGGATATCAGAATGGAACGATTTTAGCAATTTTGAATTTCTGTGTCACTGTGATGCCTCCCATCAAGTTTCAGCTCAATCCGACTTAGGGTTTAGGAGGAGATGTCGTTTGAAGAATTTCAAGATGGCCAAACGTTTTTAGCAATTTTGAATCTCTGTGTCACTAAGATGCCTCCCATCAAGTTTCAGCTCAATCAGACTTAGGGTTTGGGAGGAGTTGTTGTTTGAAGAATTTCAAGATGGCCACCCTTGCAGCCATCTTGGATAGCAGAACGGAATGGTTTTAGCAATTTTGAATCTCTGTGTCCCTGTGATGCCTCCCATCAAGTTTCAGCTGAATCGGACTTAGGGTTTGGGAGGAGTTGTTATTTGAAGAATTTCAAGATGACCGCCGTGGCTGCCAACTGGATATCAGAATGGAACGATTTTAGCAATTTTGAATTTCTGTGTCACTGTGATGCCTCCCATCAAGTTTCAGCTCAATCCGACTTAGGGTTTAGGAGGAGATGTCGTTTGAAGAATTTCAAGATGGCCAAACGTTTTTAGCAATTTTGAATCTCTGTGTCACTAAGATGCCTCCCATCAAGTTTCAGCTCAATCAGACTTAGGGTTTGGGAGGAGTTGTTGTTTGAAGAATTTCAAGATGGCCACCATGGCGGCCATCTTGGATATCAGAACAGAATAATTTTAGCAATTCTGAATCTCCATTTTGCCACAATGCCTCTTACTAAGTTTCAGCTCAATCCAACTTACGGTTCTGGAGGAGATGTTGAAAATGTGAAAAGTTAACGACGGACGGACGAAGGACAACAGGCCATTGCATAAGCTGACCTGGAGCAAAGCTCCAGGTGAGCTAATAAAATTCATCCATATAAGAATAGCTCATTATAATGGAATACATTATACATTCAGCAAAACTTCTAACAGGAAGCTTACAACAGCTAGACCTGAAACTGAACACTAAAAACCTATTGTACTGCTATCTCTTTAAAGGCCCACAAAAAAAAAGTAAATGCAAATTTCTGAAAAGTAATATTAACACTTAACATGCTATGGGCAACTTCATGAGGCAACAAACTGATGATATTTTTTCTTATTTTGCCTAGAAAACAGGACCTGACACTTCATGCAAATCGTGTCCTTAGAAGACAATTTGCATGAAATGTCAAATCTTATTTTCTAGGAAAAATTTAAAAAAAAATTTCAACATGTTGTCTGCTGAAATATTTTCCCAGCCTGCAAAGTGTTTACTTTTTTAGCCCTGCAGACCGAAACAGATACCTTTGCAAACAGTGTAGATCCAGATGAGATGGTTCATAATGAGCCGTCTCATCAGGATCTACACTGTTTGCTATTTAGGTTTTTTATCTTTGACTGACACCCCTGTTTGCCACAATGGGCATGTCCAAAATCAGATGGGAGAATCTTTTTCAGAAAGTCAAGGGCCAAAGTTTTAACAGACCTCTAGATAAGAGTGGTATTCAGATTAATATATTTGAATTTATTACCAAAATTTAATCAGCTCTAAAGCTTGTCCTAAGTGCAAGTCTGATAAGTCTGGCAAGTGAGTCAAGAGATATTGTGCACACATTAACTGTCATGCAAACTCTAATGAGATCTGGACCAAAAATATTATTAATTATTAATTCAAGTTTAAGCTTAAAGGTACAAGCAGCTATATAAGCATGGATGAATTCCCTGCAATAACAGGAGAAAAGCAAACAAAAACCAAAATATATTAACCCTAGTCCTGCTGAACCCAGACTTGCTTTTGCAAACAGTGTAGATCCAGATCAGTTGGCTGAATGTGAAGAAGCCAACAGATCTGGATCTGCACTGTTTGTCAATCAGAATGTGAATTTGTATCAACAATGTTGATCAAGTAATCTGATTGGCTGAAAAGTAGAAGTAGACATGGCATCTTAATTTATTCAGCATGACTAAGGTTAAGATTACATAGATGCCCTGGTCTGGAAAAGATTTTGTATCAAGTACCGTAGCAGTATATGAACCTATTTTTACAGCTCCTCAGCACAAGATGACTAATCCAATCTATCAAATTTTGTGAGCTCTTTCAATGAGTAAAGAAGATATGGATTTGGATACAGATTTTGTTGGTTTGAGGTTTAACTGGCCTGTGTCATTGTGAGACACCTCCCAATTGGAAGGAAAAAATAAAGAAGAATGGGATAGGTCCTCAACTGGCTAAAAATAAGGAAATTACCTTCCTGCCAAAAGCAAGTATGACAGGGCCAACTCATCTAAAGATATAGATTTTGTACCAAAGACTGTAAAACAGGAAATAATGCACTACATGACAGTGTCTGCATACTACACATTGTCATTCTCAGGTAAATAATGTATTAATGATTATCAGAAGACAGACAAACAAGGGTAAGAAAAAAAAAAATCAATCAAAATCTTACCTCAGAATAGTCATCCCTTTCTCGGATAAGCCGTGTCAGGTGACTGAACATTTTCTCAGCATCAGGACATTCCAGCGGCAGAATTGACTCACTGTCATCAGTAATCTAAAAAAGAACAATTCAGTACTACTTAACAATCTTCTCAACATGAAATACAACAATCACAAATATTTCAACCACAATGTCAGAAAACGCAACTTCAGACATATGCACCCAGCAAAGATTCATATCAGACTGCGCTAATGCTGATCTGAACCTTTACTGGGTGCAGTTCAGATAGCCAAACTTGCAAAGTTTCTTGATGCAGGCAATGAAGACTGATCAGACTGCACAGATGCACAGGCTAATTTGAGTCTTCACTGGGCACACATGTCAGTTTTCCATGTTGTGGCTCATTTTACTGATAATGAGTTTCCAGTTTATCAAACTCAGCTGACTCCAGATGATTCAAAATTTCATTTTATTTCCCCACAGAAAAACAAAAACATATATTATGACAACCAATCAGAACTGCCTTGGTGATGCAGTTCCAGACAGTCCACACAAGCAAGATTTCATGCAGAAAATAGAGAAAAGCTATTTACCTCTGTCCATACAAATTCTATCTATCAAAGTTATTCAAATCTGAATTTCCAGTTCATCAGTTTCTCTAATGACCAAAATCCCTCTTCTGGGCCAAAACATAATCCATTATTTTTGTAAGGTCTATCCTTCAGATCAGATTTCACTCCAGACTAGGAGATGGAATACCAGACAGGACACATTTTTTTTTACCAAGAAATATGGATGTTTTTCTTATTTCTCTATTTAAATGTACATCCCGCTGCCTCATTGTGTCAGTTCTTTCCATACTCACACAATGATGTGAAATAAAAAGAAAAAAAAAAAAATCAGGATTCTGTCCTTATCTGGATCTCTACCTATGTATATGTAAATGAAAATACTAGAGTGGGCAATAAATTCTGTTATAACCCTTATGTAATAGCAACAATATCCTTAAATACTGAAAATTCAGTTTTAATTGGATAAATGTTTGTACAAGTGTTTAATAGCACAATTTGTGTAGTCCAATTAAATAAATAAACACATACTTGTGTGGACTAATTCAAAAGAGATACATGTATTCAACTTTAAAATAACTAAATCATGGGATGAGTCAACTTAATACCTACATTAACCATTAGCCTTCTTCAAAGGACAACATTAGCTCTAGATAAGGAAATCTGTGGTAATAATTTCCCAGCTAGCATTCTTTATAAATCTACAGTGGGCCATTATCAGCCTGTCAGCTACCCTGACGGGCTGATAACGGCCCGCTATAGATTTATAAAGAATGCTTACTAGATTAGCATGATTTCTCTAATTTTTGGTGCACCAAAACATACCTTATGGGTACTCCTTGGAATTATCTCTCCATAGCAATTCCAACAGGTACCCACAAGATATGTTTCGGTGCAAAAAATAACTAGAGCAAGTGCCCAGAGGGTCACAAATACTCTGGCCGGCATCATTTTTTAATCAAAAAAAATTTCAAAGTCAATAACAATGACATCAGGCAAAATCAATGGACCATGAAATATAGGTCACTGATCCACACAGTTTACAAGGTCAGTCTCTGAGTGACACTGATCTATCATCCCAAGTGCACTTTTTCTGGAGTAAATAGTCTTCAAGACATGGAGCTAAACTGCTGAACCATAAAATATAGGTCACTGACCTACATAAACTTAACAAGTTAATCTGATGGTCACACTGATCTATTATACCAACTTTGAAGCTAATCCATTAAATAATGTAGAAGATATTAAGCAAAATCACTAGACCATGAAATATAGGTCATGCTGATTTATATTTATTTTGAGGTCAAAGTTTGGGTCATACTGTGTCATTATATGTAAATATGAGACTTAGCCATCAAATAGTGGGAGATATAAGACAAACTCACAGGGCTATGAAATATAGGTCACATAATCCCGAACTATGATAGTCATACATCAAATTGTCTTCTAGATGTAACATAAAATCACTGGACCATGAAATATAGGTCACAGTGACCTAAATTTTAGGTCAACTATCAGATCATACTTATTCATAATCTCAAATATTGATACTCATACATCAAATAACATTCAAGATATAAGACAAAATCACTGGACCATGAAATATAGGTCAAGGTGACCTACATTTGTTGAGATGTCAATTGTGGTGTCACAAAGAACCAACATCTCAAGTACCACATTAATCCATAAAATAGTCTTCAAAGACAAAATCACTGGAGCATGAAAATAAGGTCACAATGACCTTGACCTTATTACACCAAATAAACGTGTCTGATGCCCAGCCTTCTTTATTACGAAGTTGTTTGCATAAACAAACTGCAATATACTACTTTATTGGGGTGTCCTAGATTTTGACCTCTAGCCCTGCCCCGGGGCATGACTCAGGGGTTCATAGATGTAGAATGGAAGAGAACCCTCCCATGTACTCCCATACCAAACATGAAAAGTTTTTGATCAGTGGCTGCAGAGTTATAAGAAATAAAAAAAATTTTGAAGTAAAATGGACAGAATCACAGATGGATGGACATTCTTATGAGAGATATGTTATGAGGTTATCCCTTTGATCTTTCTTTGATCTTTTTTAACCCTACAACACCAATTTTTACCAATTTTTAACCACACAATGACAGAATAAACAGACACCAATACAAACGCCAACCTTGAATGTACCTGGCATATGTGCGGACAGACAGACTGAAGGACGGACATTCCAACAATTTGGGTTTAGGGGCTACATCCCATTGTAAATTTCCATAGGGTTTTAAGGGCTATAAGCTGCCTAACCCAAAGGTTTATAATGTATCTGAATGGAATAAAGCATAATGTGGTTATAAAATTGAACCCCCTAACCCTAAATGTTGGCTGGGACAGAAGGATGGACAGACAAATGGACTGACAGAACCAATGGAAACTATATACCTACTTCGTATGCCGAGGGTATAACAAAACCATGGTGATGGAGTTAACTTTCTGACCTCACAATCGTGTTAACTGTCAAGAGTTCAAGCCCCATTGGTGACTGTTCTCAGTCTTGTGATGTATCATTTGATTTCAACATCTTCTGCCCAATGATGACTGATCCCCTTCAACAATCTGATTTTATTAAAACCCCACTAAAAATGCCCCAGACCCGAAAATATCCATCCATTCATTGACATTGCAAATTTCACTATTACCAAGGAATCCAGTTCACAAGCACATTCAGAGCTCTAGATCAGGGGGGGGTGCAGGTATCAGGTACATATTTCTTTATTTCTCCATGAAAACATATGTTGTGGGTACTCATTAGAAGCACCTCAATGAGGTGCTTCTAATGAGTACCACAACATATGCTTTCATGGGTTGATTTAAAAAATATTAATATTGCTTCTTATTAAGATCTATGACATTTGCCACATTCACTACATACTCTGACACACTGTTGTATCCACTGTTGCCTAAATTACAACTATTGCTGCATCTACCACTGCCTTTGTATGCTGAAAAATGGGTTTCTGATTGAACTAGTGTGCCACCTACCTGTTTGATCTTTTCATAATATCATACTCATCTGTGAAATCCAGACATATGAATTTGTCGAACACTTCAGTTCAAGAAAAAGAACCTTGTCAAAGATTTCATCATTTATCTGTTTGATACTTTGCAAAATATCATGTTGAACAACGAGTTCCAGACACTTGATCTTGTCAAAGACTTTACCACTTACCTGTTTGATACTTTCCACAATGTCATGTTGAACAGTGAGTTCCAGACATCTGATCTTGTCAAAGACTTTATCACTTACCTGTTTGATACTTTCCACAATGTCATGTTGAACAGTGAGTTCGAGACACTTGATCTTGTCAATGAATTCCTCTTTCTGTTCACACTGGACTGCACAACCAAGGATGAGCAATAAAGCTTTCTTGAGCTCATTGAAGCCAACTTCTGAAAAGATATACCGGTATGACAAACTAATATACTGTAACCTCTTTATAAGACGATTCATTATAAGACGGTTCAGATATAAGACGGTTTAAACGTGGACCCCAGAAGAGTTTGTATCCAAACACAAATGTATAGATTGTAGAGAAAAATGATCATAAATGGCCATTTTTCTATATAATCCATACATTTTTCTTTGGATACAAAAGAGTTGTTTAGCTAACACGGCTTTCACCTTTGATTCCAGCAATCGTGTTATAAAATCATTGTGGTGTATAAGATTCAATAAGTCAGGAGGTAGAAGTGGGGAGGGAGTTAAGATGTCCGAAAACAGTCAACTGTCTTCATAACAACATGTGATAGAATGACAAAGTTATAAAGATAATTTGACTGGCACAAAACCAACCCTCAAGAACAACAGTTAATGAGAAATTACACAAGAACATTGTATTAAATACTTTGAGAAACATATGCTTTTTAATATTTGTCAGAATTACCTCACTGAGATGATTCTAACAAGTATCCCATGTATGTTCTATGAGGAAATAAGTATAAAACAAGACCTTTCTTATATTATTCTGCTCATTAAGAATTCAACAGCAAAATTCTTTTAAATGGCAATTTGGGAGAACAAATGCTGTCATTGTAACAAGGGTTCACTGGTATTAACCCTGGTCCTGCTGAACCTAGATATACCCTGCCTCTGCAAACAGTGTAGATCTAAGAAGCCAACTGATCTGGATCTACACTGTTTGACATTCAGTGTGTGAATTTATATCAACAATCTGGATCAAGTAATCTGAAAATGGCTTGGCATCTCAATTTATTCAGCAGGACAAGGGTTAAGGTGTCCATTTACTTGGGGTAAACATGGTATCTCATGGTTTAAACTTGATTATACTGATAACAGAAAACAGATTTTATTTCTTCAAAAAAAAAAAAAAAAAACAGGTCTTGATAGTTCCATAAATGCATAGCTCTCAATAAGGCATTTGAACTTAACCCTTGTCATGCTGAATAAATAAGATGACACGCCCACTTCCAATTTTCAGCCAATCAGATAACTTGATCTGGATTGTTGCTATAAAATTGCATACTTAATGGCAAACAGTGCAGATCTAGATCAGTTGGCTTCTTCAGAAGCCAATTGATCTGGATCTACACTGTTTGCAAAGATAGGTTATATCCGGGTTCAGCAGGACAAGTGTTTTTTTTTTTGTTTTTGTTTTTTTTATTTCTCAATAAAATACTTTGTGAGTAGTTATCAGAAGGGCCTCACCTAGGCATGTCTAATTGCATGCTTTTTCATGGAGAATTAGGAAAAATATTCATCTGGACAGCTCTTTTTATAGCCATGAAATGGACTTGTATGCGACAATTCAAGTGAAATTTCAGGTCATATTAGCAGAGAAAATAAACAAAATACCTTTTTACCACTGTCTGTTATTATTTAATTTAAATTCAGCATATTAAGCTTTAATGTATTTAATGTAGAACTGATTAATGCATAAACATGTAAAACATAGAGTTGACCAATGACAAGTAATCACTTCCCCAGTTAGAAATGAATAATACAGGTTAAACAGACTCTAAAATTGAAAATAAACAATGTTCATGCATGTAATCAATAGGCACAGTTTGTTTATTCATATTTCAAATAGTTTCACTTCTGTCACTGGATTAGTTCCCTTTCATAGCAGAAAAAACACTAACACATTACAACTGAGTTATTTCCCTTGCATCACAAAACCAAGAAATTTACTGTCATCATCAAAGTTTGAGTTTGAGCTGAAGTTTTATGGCCCAGTCAACACTGTTGAGATCATGTTGAGCTGGTCATTTAACCTACTCACACTTTTTTCCAGGTCACCTCTAAGCAGTTAAACAGTACTCATGCACATACTTTCACCAGTAACTGACAACTGTCCTTCTCGCATCAGCAGAAGGGGATAATGACCACAAAAATCATTTCATGATCAATCTCCACAGAAGCTATGAGGTTGAGTTGGGATTCAAACTTGCAGTCAGACATGCTCCTGTCATCATCAAAATGACATTTTCCTTTACTAATGGTTCGCAACAATTTCAGCAAGAAAATGACAGATTGTAATAGTTATTAACCCTTGTCATGCTAAATTAAGATGCCATGCCCTCTTCTAATTTTCAAGCAATCAGATTACTTGATCCAGGTTATTGATACAAGTTCACATACTTAATGACAAACAGTGCAGATCCAGATCAGTTGGCTTCTGAAGAAGCCAATTGATCTGGATATATACTGTTTGCAAAGGCAGGGCATAGGGTTCAGCTGGACCGAGAGCATGACCAGGGTTAAATGATTAATTCTTCAAAGACCTCTAGTTTTTTTTGCCACACTTATGCATAACTCCAGAAAAGAGGGGGTACTAGTTAAATATTCCTCTTATTTCTCCACCAAAACATATGTTGTGGTACTCATAAGAAGTGCCTTGGTGAGATGCTTCTAATGAATATCTGCAATGTATGTTTTTGTGGAGAGACAAGAAAAATATCAATACTTTTTTTGTTGTTGAAAAAGCACTTATCTCGAAGGAAAAAGGCTTCTTTTGCTAATTAAACAATGGGATCAGTATTTTGCACTGAACAAAACAATATGAGAGAGGTAAACAATTCTAGAACACCCGAGCAACAATGTTCTAGCATCCTAGGTTTGGGATGCTAGGTTTGGATCCTATTCAGGTTGGGAGTTTTTCTGACGACTGTACTGTGATGTCATAAGATTCATTAAGGAGGAGTATTTGGTGATCATTCTGGGATAATTTTTCTTATTACTCCTAAAAATATATATATTATGGTACTCATTAGAAGCATGTTTGTGAGGCACTTCTAATGAGTATCCACAAAGTATGGGGTTGTTTTATGGTGAACTGGAGAAAATTATCCTTAACCCTTGTCCTGCTGAATAAATTAAGATGCCCCACCCACTTCTAATTTTTAGCTAATCAGATTACTTGATCCAGATTGTTGCTATAAATTCACATACCTAATGTCAAACAGTGCAGATCCAGATCAGTTGGCTTCTGAAGAAGCCAACTGATCTGGATCTACACTGTTTGCAAATGCAGGGTATATCTGGGTTCAGCAGGACAAGGGTTAACAAGTCTTCTGGTTATATGAGCACTTGATCATCCAAAGACAATAGAATACTACTGACAGGACATCAAAAGATACAAGACTTGAGTCTGTATTTACCATAAGTATTTGGACACCTTAACTCTTTACCATACTTATCCTAATATTTGTACGTTCACAAAAGCAGCATATTCATTCCTTTCAGTGGTTAACTGGTGATATGTTTGAGCAGCTGCGACAGAACAGCCAATGGTGTAAACCCTGATCAAACTTTATCTGGCTCGACTTCATTGTTTGCTTAGGCCTGTTCGTCTAAATGTTTGGAATAAATATGGTATTTGTACATTTTCTTCAAATAATTACTCCAACCATAAGCTTTCGACAATACTACATTTCATGACTTAGTGAGTTATTACTCATTTGCTTTCTTCTATGACTGACAAAGACACTTTTCTACAACTTAAATTTAAACACAACTACACTTTAAGAACACAAATTACATACGTCAAACAAATAAATACACCTGCATGAATCCACCTTTTAAAACAGGCCATACAAAATATGCAAATATTAAAATAGGACCTATAGCTTGATAAAATCTGCTTGTGCCATCCATGAATAGTGAAGGTTCTAACACCTACAGCTTGATAAAATCTGCTTGTGCCATCCATGAATAGTGAAGGTTCGAACACATACAGCTTGATAAAATCTGCTTGTGCCATCCATGAATAGTGAAGGTTCTAACACCTACAATCTTGATAAAATCTGCTTGTGCCATCCATGAATAGTGAAGGTTCGAACACATACAGCTTGATAAAATCTGCTTGTGCCATCCATGAATAGTGAAGGTTCTAACACCTACATCTTGATAAAATCTGCTTGTGCCATCCATGAACAGTGAAGGTTCTAACAAGCGTGTGCATCAGTAAAGCTTGGTCTAAGCTTTTGTACTTTACCACTGAGATTATTCAGAGTGCAAACTGTAAAAACTGAGGGTGTGCACCTCTGCTGTCTGACTGGGGAATTCATGATCAGTGATTATACCCATAATTGCATGAGACAGATTTTCTTATGACAGGCCAGGCCTAACACATAGAATAATATACAAGCCACATCAAGCAAAAAGGGAGATTTCATGTCAACAGAGAAGATTCCAAACATGTCAGTCTCAGAGCCCTTGTTTTGTACTTGCTAGTAATCTCTGATTCTGTTAGTGAAAAGTAAAGACATTCATCTGATCTGGTCATGCAGGAGCACAGACTGATCCGAACCCTCCAACATCCATTATTGCCTAGTCCAGTAAACACAGTTCTTTCAAGAAATCAATAATCATAGCCCCAGATAAAAGGAGTATCCATATATATTTTTTTCTTATTTCTGCATGTAAACATATGTTGTGGGTACTCATTAGAAATGCCTCACTGAGGCACTTCTAATGAGTCCCCACAACATAAGTTTCATGCAGAAATAAGAAAAATATCAATATTCTTGACAGAGTAAATATCCCATCTGGAGCTACAAATAATGCTTGATCATTCAAGTAAAAATTGTTCAATAAACTATATAATGATCTCTAGCTTACTAACAATCATGTCTAACTTTTGCATCAACATAAAAATGTTGATTCAATGAACTGTCAACAATATGTTAGTTGGTGCAATAAGGTACCTAAATATTTGGGATGCCTTACTTTTGCTCAAATTTGAACAAGTCCATTTGATTCTCTGAGTATCAGGACAGAACCATTCCTTTGGAAAGTAACTGGCAGTTATCTCCCAGCTGACTCAGTATATCAGTATAGCTCCAGATAAGAAGGGGTATGATGTAAATATTTTTTTGGGATGTGTCACATATTGCAAAGCTGTGAGTAGTACATGTTTACCATTCAACAAACTGTTTAGATTATCATCAAGTCCCAAGAAAGTATTTTTTAAAAATTTTAGGTTACCATATTTATTCATATACATGCCCCAGGGGTGTTGCAATTCATTGCTGCTAAAATGACAGTAGTAAGTCCAAATTTGGGCCAAAAATAAGTTATTTTGATGGCCTAACTCAATTTTACATGTTTTTTGTAATGCTTTTCTTCTAAAAAAGTAAGAGGGCGTTTATTAGAGAAGAGGCTCATATTAGAATAAATATGCATAATGGTAAGTATAGTATAAGTTAAGGGAGTCCAAATATAGTTTTTTTTATCCCAATAGATGGGTGCCATTGTTAAGGTGTGTTTGGTCATAATTCTGGGATGATAGACCTTTACTTTAAGAAGCATCTTGGCAAAGCCTACATACAGTATACTGTATAAAGCCCACACTTACTTTGAGGGGCATGTTTTTTTTCATCTGAAACATAAATGAATAAAATGTATATGGAAAATCTTGAAATGGACTGAAACAGAATGCAATGCTTTTTATTCTGCAGAACAAAACAAGGCTCGCTTTTTTGAGTATTTATAGTGTAGTGACCTTGAAAATAAGTCAAAGTCACCAAAATCTAATCACTTCTTTGCCCCATCATGATGTATTCTGCGCTAGTTCGGTCAAATTCCAGCCATTGGTTAAAGAGATATTGTGCACACAAACTTTTTACTTCATTAACAAGGCTCCTTTAGGCTCCTTTTTGAGTATTTATAATGTAGTGACCTTGAAAATAAGGTCAAGGTCACCAAAATCTAATCACTTCTTTCCCCTATACTGATGATGTATCTGTGGTCAAATTCCATCCATTGGTTAGAGATAATGTGCACAAAAACTTTTTACTGCATTAACAAGGCTCACTTTTTTGAGTATTTATAGTGTAGTGACCATGAAAATAAGGTTAAGGTCACCAAAATCTAATCACTTCTTTGCCCCATCCTTATGATGTATCTGTGCTAGTTCGGTCAAATTCCAGCCATTGGTTAAAGATATATTGTGCACACAAACTTTTTACTTCATTAACAAGGATCCTTTAGGCTCTTTTTTGAGTATTTATAATCAGGGCTCGGGAAAACCGGAAAAATAGCCGGTCTGGACCGAAATTAAGAATTCTGGACCGATTTCAAACACCCCAAAACACTAATAAATCGGTCCAACAGGTTTGTGCCTTGAACCCCATTTTTTCCCAAACCAACCAATTTTCACAAATCAATGATGTCTAAAAAATTACAAACGGTCAAGTCTTTCCAAACTGACAACGTCCGCGCACTTTTTAAATGCGATATTATGGTAGTTAAAAGGCTCTAAACGGTCATTTGACATGTATATTGGAGAGACAGCTGAATAACGGCAACCTTCCCCGCAGCACAAATTAATTACGTCATTATCCAAACATTGTCAAAAAATCAACACTTCACTGACCTTTGTGCGGTAAACAACCGATTAACACGAATCATCAGTAACGGTAGTCTGATAATTAATCCGTTTGTGTGACACGTGTGAATACACTGAGACTGCAAAACATCCAGGTGCAGTCGGCGTGTCCAAAAGATCAAAGGTCGCTTTACTGAGAGTGATAAAAGAATGCACTGCTTGAACGCACCTGTTTTCTTCCTCTTCTTTTTTGTTTTGATCAACACGGTTTGTCGGTCCCAGATTCGATAAATGAATTCCCAAACCGTGTACGTCCTGATCAGATGTCGCATACAACGGCGTCTGATCTGGGTATTATTGATTGCTTCTCTTTTTTTTTGTTGTTGATTGCCGTAACACGCGAGTATAATTCAAGGTAGATTTCACAGTAAAAAATAATGCACCACTTGCGCTAGGCAAGATTGGTCAGTGCTTAAAATTTAAGCAGTCTGATCAAATCTTGAAACACTGAAAACTGCAAAACCGCCCGTGGCGCAGGCCTTTATTATTATTATTATTTTTTTTTGTTGTTGTTGATTGCCGTAACACGTGAGTATAATTCAAGGTAGATTTCACAGCAAAAAATAAGTAATGCATCACTTGCGCTAGGCAAGATTGGTCCGTGCTTAAAATTCAAGCAGTCTGATCAAATCTTGAAACACTGAAAACTGCAAAACCGCCCGTGGCGCAGGCCTTTTTTATTAGACCTAATTAGGTCCATGAAAGTCGTTTCGTTCCGTCTCTCCTGTTTCCCGCCGTCTTCGCGCTTCTACAAGACGGGAATCAGTTGTTTATAAATAGTTTAAGAAAACCCTGCGGAGGTGGAAATAACAACAAAACCGTTTTTTCTTTTTTTCTTCTTTCTTTTTACATACCTGACTGTATTTATTGATGACGCCAGCTTTGATCATGCTCGTTGTACCCGGACTTCCGTCATATAACGGAGTTGAGGTGTATTATTTAAAAGGAGTTATAGGACTGCCAATTGTCATTAGTTTTCGTGACAGGTGATATACACGTATTTTTTGTTTTGGAAATGGGCTCATTGATGACGTCATCGTTATCGGCTGGACCGATTCAGATTTCAAAATTTCCAGAGCCCTGTTTATAATGTAGTGACTTTGAAAATAAGGTCAAGGTCATCAAAATCTAATCACTTCTTCACCCCATCCTGATGATGTATCTGTGCTAGTTTGGTCAAATTCAAGCCATTGGTTAAAGAGATAGTGTGCACACAAACTTTTTTCTGCAAAGGGCAATAACTCCAAGAGAATTGGCCCCTAGCCCTTACTTTCTCTTATCTAGGTACATCTTATTGATATCAATGTGTCTGCAGAAATTGATGAATATCCATCTCTGAGTTTTCAAGATATTAGGGGAAAAAAAAACAGCGTCGCGGACAGACACACAGATGGATGGACGGACAGACGGACAATGTGAAAACAGTATACCCCCACAAACAAAGTTTGCGGAGGGGGTATAAAGAAAAAAAACATTGGCACATACTGTTCATCTGGAGCTCTATATTAATATTAATTAACACTACAGGTAATAAATTAATTACATCACTACATGTAACCCCCAACAAGGAGCCACTGAGTTTGCAATGTTCTACAACAATATGCAAGTGTTTGTCCAACAATGGTTCACTGTATCAATGACTGGCACAAAGCCCACCAGTTTCAATGTGCAAACCCTGGCTATTTTTATCCCTTAGAGTGCTGTATCAATCGAAAATCAGGCCTGATAGAGGGAGTACCCCTACTTGAGAAGCCATTTCTCCCTTGATTTTGAGTCAATTTTGATGGCATTTGCACAAATAGTTTGCTAATTGCATGTCCCAGAAGTAATGATCACATGACTTCCAATCACATGACATTCAAATGGCAACCGTGAACTGTTTAAGGCACTTTAAAAAAAAAGTTACAAGAGACCAGGGCTTACTGTGTTCTATTCAGAATGAAACTGGGGATGTTGTCCTACTTCTTCTCACTGGAAATGATTTATGGTGTTATGGGTGGGTTTTTTTTTTCAGAAAATTGTGATAAAACTGACCAAGTTGGTGCCAAAATTGCTGACCGCTTGAAATTAGGTATACTCAGTCTTTATTAGCTTGGGCAAAATCCAGCACCTGATTTTCTGATGAAGAACAGTATGTTTGTATAAAAGTAGGATTCCTTCCTGTATGGGAGCACTTGCTCTGAATCATTGCATCTGGTGTATAGTAAGTATGACAGGCTTTAGAGTTGACTACCCACAGTGGGGAATACCCCTCCAAAACGACAATAGTTGTGTATAGCGCTTAAAGGGTCAACAACACAATTTCAGTTTTAATGCATAGGAGAATACAACCGATATCTGCACCAATAAAGTGTATGTTTTATTTACTATTACACGGATGTTTTAAAAACATCCACTTTATAGTAAACAAAATATGTACTTTATTCAGACTTTTATTTACTATTTTTCAGTGGGAAGGCTATAGCTATGCAATTAAACATTATCTTTTTTTCTGAACTAAGCGTCATAACTGATTAGAATATGACAAGCTACACTAGATTGTACATCTTGAAAAGAAATTTTTATAAGAAAAAATATAAAAAAAAAGACAGAATCTGGAGACAAACTTTTAATACAGTGGAATAGTGATTTTTGACTAGCTTTTGTGGATAGTCTCTTTAAATCATTCTGTTCTTACATTAAACCTAATCCTAAACTTGCTGAATCTAAACACATGTATGTTTTAGCAGACTACATTTTTTGTTATTTTTCCCAAAACAGGACTAGACATTTCTTGCTAATCTCTCAATTTGTTAAACTCTGTCAATGCTAACCCCTAAAATGCTAATCACAACTGCAGCAGCCAACACTTTCAAGTATTTTTTAATATTATTTTTCACCAAAAATAAGGCTTTACATTTCATATGTATCATCTTCCTAGCTGGCAATTCACACAAAATGTCAAGTCTTATTTTCTCTGAAAAATGATGAAAATAATTAGAATGTTGTCTACTTGTTGCTTCTCGCTTTATAGGCTAATGGGTTAATCAGGTCTAATGTGGAGACATAAATATTTTATACCTGTTCTAAAAATATTTCCCATTGAAAGCAGTTAATGAAATTGTAATGACTTACAATAAAAGCAAGTTCAATAAAAATAAGTAGTTCATATATATTAATACAATTTGATCAGAAGTACTAGAAAAAAAGTAAAGTATATAAAGCAGACTATTAAAAAAATGGCAACTCTCCTAGCGAAAGCTATAAAAGGTTAACTTTTGAACTGATGTACAATTAACCCTTGTCCTGCTGAACCCAGATATACCCTGCCTTTGCAAACAGTGTAGATCCAGATCAGTTGGCTTCTGAATGGCTGAAAATTAGAAGTGGGTGTGGCATCTTAATATATTCAGCAGGACAAGGGTTAACCTTTACCACTCTGTGGGCAAACTCAGCAGATGACAAACTGGTGATATTTTCTTCTTTTTTTTTCTTAAAGAAGATAGGCTTTGATATTTCATGCAAATGGTATCTGCAGGAGACCATTTGCATGAAATATCAAAGCCTATTTTCTGTGAAAAATAAGAAAGGTATTTCAAAATGTCATCTATTGAAAGTTTTACCAAGCATGCTAAGAGTTAACTTCTAACCAAGCTGAAGTACAATATTTTTTTTATAAAATCATTTTGTAGTACACTGATGGATCGATAGATTCAAATTCAAATGTCCACATTTTGTTTGTCTAGAGATACAGTTGAAGAATGAACAGTAAAGAATCCTATTATTATCAGTTACCCTAGGTATTTGGACAGACAGGCCTTAGCAAAACAGTGTAGGCCCAGTGTAGACTCAACAGAATGTGGTATCTGATCACTCGTCTGGCAGTTTCAGACACAACAACAGTCAGTAGGTAATGGATGATATATAGCCTTGTGGTGGAAATTACAGTCCACAGTACCAACAAATATATCATCTGAGTGAAATATGAAATTGTCTAGAAAGTTCCAACCTTTGCTCAATTATCTGGATATATTTTTGACATATCAAAAGGCAGTAAAATGGACTTGAGATTTTAGGAAAAGTAAGGTAAGGAGTTTATATACAGTCGACTCTCGTTATCTCGACCCCTCTTATCTCGATCCTATCACTTATGTCGAACTGATTTCTAAGTCCCGATTATTTTCCTTATATATTTATTGTATTTCAGCTTCGCGTATGTCGAACTACTTTTATGTCGACACTTCGGCTATCTCGTCCATCATTTTCAGTCCCTGAATATATTTTTCACAGTTTTTACTACCGCGTATCTCGAACTCGGACCATGACGAAGGAAAACAAAATGTAAAATGCGGCGCCGCCGGTCTCTCAGTTAATGAAAGTCATAATAGGCCATTGATAAATAAATCAATATTTTAATTTTCCCCTTTGTCCAGGTAATTACAAACAACACAAACAATGTCTAAAATCCGTAATTATGAAATCACGTGCGTGTCGAGTCGGGTTTGACACGCGGCGCTCAACACCGTCTCGTGTCATTGGTTTGTAAGATAAAAAGCAGCTCAGAATAGTGTTATGGAAGATTAATCAACGAAGTTTCTTTAATTTATTGTTTAGATATGCTCTTCACTATTGAGTACTGTCCGTCTGAATGATATAGCGACTTCAAGAAAAGTCAGTGCGCGACAGGTTCCGACTCAGATCAGCCTGTATTGAACAGGCTAGCTAAGTCTGAATCTTCGCTTGTTACTCTTTGGTCAGGCGGTGCTCTTTGGTAAGCCCAGATAAGGCTCATGCGTATAATGGAAAATTCGTGGGCGTGCAGGCTGATCCGAGTCTTTGACAGTCGCACAGTCTTCTAATAGGAGTTGTCGTGCACGGCCTCAAATAGACGAAACACACGTGGGTACCGATGTTAACCCTTCCGACCCTGTAGACTGATACGGATACCCGCACAAATAGTGTAGGTCCAGATGAGACGGCTCATAACGAGCTTTCTCTGCAGGATCTACAGTTTGCCGCACTGAGAGGGTTCGTTTATGCCAGGGGAGATAATCCAAACTAGCTTACAGCTGCCACTTAACATTGTAAGCGTTTTATGCAAAAGCGGAAACCAGTCAACTCTTTTTCGAGTCGTCTATGCGAAGGGAGCTAATCCAAACCAGTTCATAACGTATAGCTAACACAACCCGGAAACCAGTAATTTATTTATAGCTCACATGGAAATCCAAATTTGCAAGAGTATTAAAAGACAAGAGACGTTTGAAATTTATTATTATTAACATTTATTGATGATATTATTCCAAGAGAACCATTGCATCTCCTAAAACAAACAGAAACAATGCAAACTGAAGTACGCGTAAATTATTTAAATTGCCATATACATGTGCCTTCCAACCACGTTTTGGCGAACAGAGAGGCGAACAGTCGTCATACCTATGACGTCACAATTTGGTTGTCTGGAACTACTGATAACTCGAACATTTTTATCCGGTCCCGTGAAGTTCGAGATAACGAGAGTCGACTGTATCTGAAAAGGGTAAATGCAGTATTTGGGGGGGGGGGGGGGGGGGGAAAGAAAATAGTGTACCTTTGTCTGGTTCTCTACAGATGGTCTGTATATTTGGAAGCTTGACCACCAAGAGTTGCTGAAGCACATCCTGAAAGAAGAAAAGAATCTAAAATTTAATGTGATGACACACACTAAAATTGTTTGCAAAGTAAAAGGAAAATTTTATGTTCAGAAACACCTCTTATGTAGGTCCCAGAAAAGATTTCAAGGCCAACTACATAACTATCATAGAGCCTCTGTGGAAATGTTAACGAACCAACCCACAGTACAGTAGCTAAAAATGTAATTAAAGCAAGCACCTGTTTCAACCAAAAGCATATTGCAAAATTAACATTTCAGCAAAAAGTTTGCAGCAAGCACCTTTCGGGAAGCCCAAAAGAGGTTGCTTAACCCATTAAAGACTGAATAAACTCTCCCACACCATATATTGGTGTCTGATCTGGGTCTGCATTGTTTGCCAGTTACCCCTTTAGGGGGTCTCCGGTCTTCCATGGGTTAAGAGAGGTAAATCCTTACTTTTTAAGAGAAAAACTTGCCATTACATAAATTATTGCTCAATACAGGGCCCGGTTGTTCAAACTAACGACGTTGTTAGTTAACAATTCGTTAAAATTTACATCGAGTGATACGCAAATATGCTGAAATTTTTTGCTGAAAAAATGTGAGTAGCTTTTGCAGTGCAAAAGCTACTCACATTTTTTCAGCAAAAAATATCAGAATATTGTATATTGAATCCACTAAAACAGTTAACGAAATGACCCTTAACGAGCTCGTTAAGCTAACGATGCTTTGAACAACTGGGCCCTGGTGTTTAAGACAAGACTGACTGTTGCTTATCCACAGATGATTATCCACCAGTAAAGGAGCATCTGCAATAGTGCACTGCAGTCTATTCTTTGCAATCTGTTGATTGTTGCACTTATCAAATTAACATCACAAGGTATTCAGAGAATAAACAGAAAACAATTGACTGTTTTCCTGGAGTAGCTGCTGACTTTACTAATCAAGTTAATGAAGATATGACAGTTCTCAATAGAAAGATAGCAGACCTGATAAAACCAACTGCCAAAGTCAACCTGCCACTGATTTACTTAACAGTCAGGTCCAATTAAACCCCCAAATCAATAACATCAAAGGAATTAAAACAGAAGAAAAACTACTTTAATGAAATCTGGTCATGCAATTAAGAACTAGCCTGGTTTCACAGTATATTAAGTGCCTGGAACACTAGGTAACAAGGTCTCAAAGCATCACTCCAGATAAGAGTATCCCAAAAACTATTTTTTTTTTATTTCTCCACTAACACATAAGTTAAAGGTACTCATTAAAAATGCCTTGGTGGGGTGCTTCTAATGAGAACCCATAACAAGAAAAATATTCATACTTTTTGGATGAAAAAGTGAACAACGCAAAATCTGTAACCGAAGAGGATGCCCTCACCCTGTTTTCTTTGAGCAACCTTCCCTTGAAAGTATAACTTGCCTCTACAGTGTGGGGAATCCACGTGACCAAATGACTAAGTACACGGAGTTTCTATTTTTAGCTCAACTTCAGGTAGGATTTTTTAGAATATCTCTATTCATACCGAATGGAATTTGTTCAAATAAAGTGCAGAGTACACGGAAAATCAAGCTCTTTCTGGTGGTGTAAGCGCTATTCTGTGATCTGGTCTAATTCTCGAGAACATTCGAAGAATGTTTTTGCTGTCAATCTGGGTCACCGCGACAATGTACATGAATTCTGACGAAAAACATTCTCCGAATGTTCTCGAGAATCAGACCAGATTGCAGAATAGCACTGACACCACCAGAAAGAGCTTGATTCCTTGATTTTCCACATACTCTGCGCTTTATTTGAAAAAATTCCATCAGGTATAAATCGAGATATTCTAAAAAATCCTATCTGAAGTGGAGCTAAAAATAGTAACAAACTCTGTGCACCTGGTCATGTGGTCACGTGGATACCTTACTGTGTCTAAGACAAACTGAAATTTTTGGTCAAGTTAGATTTGCTTTACCAGTTAAGTTCTCCAGCTCTACATAAAGCATGTTGTGGGTATTTATGCACTTACTAGCAAAAAGGCAATTCTAAGGAGTAAGCACAAGAATTCTGCAGAAGGAGTCGTCACACCTGCTGGGGCAAAAGTCACAGGAGCCACAATCAGAACATGGTTATTAAATAAGTTTATTTCATTCTTAGCAGTACTTAGTTGGAAAACTGGGTTGAAAAAAATGTAGACAAAATGCCTAGTAGGGCACATTTATTCGAGGCCAGTGCTATTCCCTCTAATGGCTAAATCTTCAGCACTGACTTTTCGTATTATACAGCCCAATGATAACGGAATGTCGATGTAAAATGTGTAAAAGACACTGGAGCATGAAATATAGGTCAAGGTTACCGGGTCATGGTACCTGCCAAGTCAGTACATCATGGAGAAGCACTATGCAAGATATGGTGCTTGTAGGCCTTACAGTTGAGGAGTTATCAAACATCAACGTAAAATGTGTCAAATATAGGTCACTGGGTCAAGGTACCTGCCAAGCCAGTACAATGAGGTGAAGCACTATGCAAGGTTTAGTGGGTGTAGGTCTTATATTTGAAGAGATATGGAACATCAACGTAAAATGTGTCAAAGTCATTGGAGTGCACAATACAGGTCAAGGTCACCAGGTCAAGGTACTTGCCAAGTCAGTACATCGAGAAGCACTATACAAGGTTTGGTGGTTGGTGGTTGAAGGTCTTATAGTTGAGGACATATGGAAGGGCGATGTAAAAGGTGTAAAAGTCAATGGAGCACGAAATACAGGTCAAGGTCACCGAGTCAAGGTACCTGCAGTCCGTACATTGAGGAGAAACACTATGCAAGGTTTGGTGGTTGTAGGCCTTATAGTTGAGGAGATATTGAACATCGACGTAAAATGTGTAAAAGGCACTGGAGCTCAAAATATAGGTCAAAGTCACCAGGTGAAGATACCTGCAGAGTCGGTACATCTAGGAGAAGCACTATGCAAGGTTTGGTGGTTAGAAGTCTTGTAGTTGATTAGAATATACTAACTTTGACATGAATGTCGAACTTCGACATAAATGTTGACAGACGGACGGACGGACAAACAGAGGGAAGAACGGAAAAGCAGATGCCCATGTCACAAAGTCAGAAGGTCAGACAGATGTTTCATGCAAGGTCTGGTGCTTGTTTAGTCTTGTAGTTGATTAGAATACTAACTTTAACATAAATGTCAAACTTCGACATAACAGAACTGTTGACAGACGGATGAACAGACAGACGAGTGGAAAAGCAGATGCCTATGTCACAAAGTTACATGTTTCATGCAAGGTTTGATGGTTGTTTAGTCTTGTAGTTGATTAGAATACTAACTTTGACATAAATGTTGACAGACAGATGGATGGATGGATGGGCGGACGGACGATGGACGGAAAAACGGACGCCTATATCGCACCCTGCTACAAGCAGGTGCGACAAAAACATTATGGAACAAAATGATCCTAGCATTTTATATATTCACAAGGACCCATTTCATATGCTCAGCTCTGCCATTAAATTTAAGTGGCAAGAGTTTAATTTGTGATTTTTGTTGATATTTTAATGTGACATGTACAGGTGACAGATTTCAATACCATGTTTGGGCAGCCAGGCGATTATTCGTAACAGGTCCTCCGGATTAAGGGTTAAAGTGTCCAAATATTTGGTGTAATAAAGGTGAAGCAAATGGCTCAATTCTAATTCTATACACTAAGAAGTTCCAGATCAGGTATTTTTCAACTGAAAAGCATAGCTCTTGATAAGGCGCTTTTTTCAACCAAAAAGTATCTATATTTTTCTTATTTCTCGACAAAAACATAAGTTGTGGGTACTCATCAGAAGCGCCTCTGCATACTCATTAGAAGTGCCTTGCAGAGTACCCACAACATATGTTTTTGTTGAGAAATAAGAAAACTATTTACCTGATACCCTCTCTTATCTAGACCTATGGAAAAGTGTTAATATTTTTCTTATTTCTCCATATAAACATATGCTGTGGGTACTCATTAGAAGTGCCTTATTGAGGTGCTTCTAATGAGTACAACAATATATGTTTTCATGGAGAATTAAGAAAATAAACACACGGATAGTCCTCTCATCTCGAGATATGACTCTAGTTATGGGCCATGTCAAGGGAAAATGTCTTCCAACAATGTGCAATCTCGGATCATCCTGTGTATCTATACAGTCTGGTCAAGATCTCTGCTGCCTTTTGATATACTCTACAGTATCACAAGATTCTGCAAGCAGAGAGCAAAGCCCTGATCAGACTGTACTGATACATTATACTGATCTGGGCCTTTGCTGTCTGTCCGATTATGCCTCAAACATAATGAAAACACACCTATTCAAATATATTGAAAATTTCAACACCAAAAACTGAGTTTTCAGATAAAAATTCTGATATTTTTCATATTTCTGCTCAAAAACATAGATTGTGGGTACTCATTAGAACTGCCTCACATTTTTGAGCAGAAATAAGAAAAATGATGTAGACCCCTGTAAACTCCAGTTTTACTATACAAAAGTGGGATGTAAGGGGATTAAAATTTTATAGATTTGTTTTTGTGATAAGAACATTTTCATTTGGCACAACTGGCATTATCATTGTTTTGTTACTGTAAAAATCAGTGACAATAAACTGGATCAAATTTTTGTGTTTAGTAAATTATTGACTATTTCTGCATAACACTCAAAGAATGCCACAGAACTTAAGTCAACAAAACTTCAATACAACAATTTCGGACAAAATGGCACACTTTTAAAGGGAACATTCTGAATGCAGTAAATTTGCCAAAACATTTAAACATCAGACAAAATGGCACACTTTAAAGGGAACATTCTCAATGCAGAAAATTTGCCAAAACATTTATACAGAAAATAACTGTTAAAACTGGTGAAAACATACCAGTATTCAGTTCTGCAAATGGGACAATTAAATTGCCTCCCTTAACCTTTACCATTCTCTGAGCAAATTCAGCAGAAAATGAAATGATGTTATTTTTTCTTATTTTTCCCAGAAAACAGGATATATGCCATTTCATTAAATTGTCTCCTTTAGTGATGATTTGCATGAAATTCAAAACTGTTTTCTGGGAAAAAAAGAAAAATATTTCAATATGTCCCCAGTCTGCTGAAAAATTTATTCAGAGTGCTACTGAGTGTTAACAAAATTTGTAGCAGCTCAATCGTTTCCACAGGTCACATACTGTAGTTACCCTTAATATTGGGACACCTTAACTCCTTACCATACTTGACCTTGAGTTTGAGCAGGGCCATTTAATTACCTATTGATATATGTCTAAAAACTATTGTCATTCAGTGTAGACCCTGATCAGATGCCATGTTCTGCAGCATCTGATCTTGGATTTACACTGTTTGCTCAAGCCTCTCTGTCCGAATACTTTGGGCTATTGTTGTAAGATACCTTGTTTCAAGAAAAAATATAAGATATTGTTTTTTTTTTCTGGGCAGAAACTGTTGGATTTTCAACAAAAATATTGACTTTTTTTTTTCTACAAAAACATGTTGTGGATCATTAGCAACACGTCACAATGGTACCCACAATATATGGTGAAGAACTACTAAGAAATACCTAGAGTAATTTTTCAATTTTTTCCATGAAAACATGTTGTGGGAACTCAGAAGAATTTCCTAACAAGACCTGACATTTCATTTAAATGGTCTGCTGGGCAGATGATTCACACAAAACATCAATCAATCAATCAATCTTTATTCAGCATAAGGCACAGCGTGCCCAATTGCCTAACACAGCATACATATATCACCAGGGTAATTAAAGTAATTAATACATATATGAGAAGAGCAAATAATATTTACCAACATACAAACAAAAAGATCAACACATTATACAATAAAGTATGCAAGATAGCACAACTTTTGTGTGATACAACACATTGTCATAGTACACGAAATACATGTAACCTTAGTCAAGTATGCTTTTTCTTTTGTCCATATAGCAAGAAAAAAAAACTTGGCTAATCGTTTTACCACAATTGATTGGGACCCTGTCATAATTTTCTTAAATTTGGTAACAGATGGCCATCTAGAATAATACAATGGCAAACACTGTCTGTGAATATCACTAAAAGAACCTCTATCATACCCATATTGCAACATCTACAAACCCTATTTTGTCTTTCAACTCTATTATAATTATACCTCCCAATATCAATTTCTAAATTATGAGATGAACCCCTAAATCTTGCAAGCTCGGTTCTGTCATTTGTACTAGTAACACACTCCAAGTATTTTTCAAAGGCTGGATGTTTTGAACATATTGTATGTACAAAGTTTAGGCATTGTACTTAAGTCTGCAAACCATTTCTGAATGTATTGATCATTAAGACGTTTTATGACAACTTGAATTTGACCATAGGATAAATTATCACTCGTCCAAAGATATGAAAATCCTAAGTCGTTAAGCATATTCTTTACTTCTAATGTCCATGTATTTATCCGAGAGTACCAATATTATTATCCATCATTTGAGTTTCATTAAGGTAGGCATTTTTCAACAATATATCAGCCATACGTTTAATCTTAAGCCAATATTTTAGTATACATTCTTTTCTCTTAATGGTTAAAGGTACTCTCCCCAGCTCTCCATAAACCATGGCAGAGCTGGTTTGGGATCTCACCTTTAACAACTGCTTAAGAAACTTTAAATGCACCGCTTCTACATTTGGTGCGGGGTGAAACCCCCAAATTTCAGAACCATAATTTAAAATAGGTAAGACCATTGAATCAAACAATTTAAGCTTTTCTGTTATATTTAGACTAACTTTGTCAAAAAGTTTATTAGAGAAAAAAGAGCTTTGTTAGCTTGCTCAGCTAATGATTTTTGAGCTTGAAAAAATTTTCCATTTGATGTCAGTGTCACATCATGCCTTAGGATTCACACAAAATGTCAAGCCTTATTTTCTCTGAAAAATAACCAAATCAATTTTAGAAAGCTGTCTGCTACAAATCTGGATAGGGTAAATGTCCTAAAATTTCAAACACTTTATTTCATACTGTTTTGGCCTCAACTGTGCTTTTTATGCAGCTGTTCCTTAAAGTACTTAGTGGAATGGCAAACACTGTAGACCCTGATCAGACTACTCCTTCAGGAGCAGTCTGATCTGGGTCTGCACTGTTTGCATATCTCATTTTGTCAGACACTTTGGTGTTCAAAATTTTTGGACATTTACCATAGCACTTTAAGTGTTAACTTTAGTGCATAATTTACAATCTAATGATTCTTAAAAACCTGAAGATCATTTGTCTACATTTTAAAAGGGTCAAGTTCAAAGACACATTTTATTTGAAGCATATTTAACTTTACTGAACAAAACATGCCTTAACATCTACTTGAATACAACTTCTAAAAGCTGTTAGTATGTCATCTGTGTTTCTTTCAATGTTTTTACATCAAAGAAATCCTTTAAAGTCACCTATTTATGAATATTTGTCTGCTGCCTTTAATACATTAATAGACTTTTGATCCTTTACTCAAAACACTTTCAACTATTCATGATTAATTTTGAAGACAAATATGCTGCTTTCTGACTAAGGTAGTGGAATCAGACCCTCTACAGCCCCATATGATCAGAGGTTTAAACAGCTGCAGTCAAAAACATTGAGTCATTCCTCAAATGGTCAGATCTGGTAGAATGGTGAAAGACATCTTTTATATGTGCAGTGGTTTCACTAACTTTTCTGGCACCAAGTGCTTCAAGGCTAAGTAGGCAGGTGGTTCTGTATATTCTACATATAACATATTTCCCCCTAAGTTTTCAAACACCTAAACTAGTTGCCATATTTGTCCTAAATTTTGAAGGTCCATTCTACTACGTCTTAATGTGTCTAAATTATTGCTGTATGCATATGTATGGCAAATAGTATAGACCCTGATCAGGGGCCGCATTCTGTGGAGACTGATCTGGGTCTACACTGTTTGCAAAGGCCTATCTTTCTCAATACTTAACCCTTGTCATGCTGAATAAATTAAGAAGCCACATCCACTTCTAATTGTCAGCCAATCAGATTACTTCATCCAGCTTGTTGATATAAATTCAGGTAGAGAATGACAAACAGTGCAGATCCAGATCAGTTGGCTTCTTCAGAAGCCAACTGATCTGGATTTACACTGTTTGCAAAGGCAAGGTATATCCGGGTTCAGCAGGACAAGGGTTAACATTATTACGGTAAAACCGCAAATTTGTCGAAAGTAGCAGGGGAAAATAGCTTCAGTAGAATGGGAAACTCCCCATCCCCACCTCAAAATGAAACCCCTGTATGTGTGCATGTTAAGGTGGTACAGAAAGCATAAAATCTATTTTAAGGTTGTAGTATTTTATTTTTTATAAAAATCGTTCAGTTATACTTTTGAAAGCTGGATGCCCCTAGACAAACATTTTGTCAGCTATGCACTAATGATCCACAGGTCTAAATAAGAGTGGGTATCAGGTAAATATTTTTCTTATTTCTCTATTAAAACAGTGAGGCACTTCTAATGAGTACCTACAACGTATGTTTTTGTGGAGAAATAAGAAAAATGGTGCTTCTAATGAGTACCCACAACGAATGTTTTTGTGGAGAAATAAGAAAAATATCAACACTTTTGGATTGAAAAAAGCATCTTATCAAGAGCTATGACTGAGTAATCATTTGTAACAGCAGTCACCACACCATCAGGGAACTGTGGAGAATGACTTTTTACCCAGCAACTGGAAGTGGGAAGTGTACTTCAGGGACAAAACAGATGGTAAAAGCCTTTTTTTTTTTTTTTTTTTGCTCCAGCCCCTACGATTCTGAAAGGTGCTATAACCCTAGCAAAGTTTGGCATGGTTACAGTCCCAGCACTAACCCTGGACTGCAGGGACGTAAAAAACCCTGTACTTTTCCTATTAGCCACTGCCCTACCTCAATAGTTGGGGCAGCAGGGGTAGTGGTTACAAATGATGAGTGCACTATCAATAATTGCAACAAAATCTTGTATGCCAGAATAGATGATTGTATTATAAATAATCAGAAATGGGCCTAAATGATATTTTTAAAGACCTGATACAAACAGACAAAGAGACAGAAGAATGGAGGAAAAAATATAACCCTGTGTTGGGCCTGCTTATTACTGCCATACTGACATTAATGTTGGGTGGACTCTTCCACCACAACTCTTTGGATTGGTCTATTTCCAACAGCAGGGTGTCTGGTTAGTTTTTTATTAATACTATATATGTTTTATAGAAGTTCTTGTGTTTAACCCATGCCACAGAATGTGGCAGCTAATCTGGGTCTGCACTTGCCCTTTTGGGGGTCTCCAGACTACAATAAGTGCAGCTGAAACCAGATGAAATGGGAATAATTGGTGAAATGGCACTACAGGGAAAGTGGTAAGCAGCAAAATGACAATGTAGGCAAAACAGGAGCCAGTGAAGAAGGACTGACTTTTCCATGTGGAAGTAAAAAGTGAGCAATGGATCACTACTGCATATACCCTAAGTATTGACATATCAACTGCTTCCCATTTTTTTGTCCTGAAATTTGAATGACACAATTTCTGGGTCTCGACTGTTTGCTCAGGCTTATCGTCAGAATACCGTATTTACCCTAGGTATTCGGACACCTCAACTCCTTACCATATATGTTCTAAAATTTGAACCAGTACAAGTCACTACCCGATGTTGTGTCTAAAAATTGCTGAATGAGTGGCAAACAGTGTAGACCCAGATGAGACGCCGCATTCTGCGGCGTCTCATCTGGGTCTATACTGTTTGCTCAGGCCTGTCTGTCCGAATACATATGGTAAATACGGTACTTACAGTAAGTACAACAGTTATTCCAGCCAGTTATAATTATAAACTGGTAAATGCATACCTAGTGCCACTTAACACTTAGCATGCTTGGTAAAAAAATTAGCAGACATTATGAATCTTGTTCTTGTTTTTCCCAGAAAAAAAGGATTTGACATTTCATGCAAACTGTCTTCGAGACAATTTGCATAAAATTTCAAATCCTGTTTTCCTGGGAAAAATAAGATAAATACATGTATCATCAATTTGTCATCTGCTGAATTTGCTCATAACATGCTAAGTGTTCATTTTAAGCTTACAATATGTTGTAAAGTCATGAATGAATTATAAATAATAGATGCACACAGACACAAAACCTTCACAATTTTATTACATCTCCTAAGTGTCATAATGTTTAACAAGTTAACTAAAGTGTTTGAGAATAAATTAAAATGTCTGACAACAGGGGAACAAATTTACAATAAACACTTTGAAATATTTCTTAACATAACTGAAAAGGGCTGTGTATAAAGGCAGTAAAACATCTCACACTTAATGCTATCCCTACTTATGATTGCCAATAAAATTTTACAAAAGAGAAATTAAAAAAAAAAGTTTTTTTCCAGTATGTATTAACCCTAAAAGTGCCAATCGTACTGCAGCAGAGGACATGTTGAAATATTTTTTTATTCTTTCTTTTTCAGAGAAACAAAGGCAAAAGGGCAGATGATTCACATGAAATGTCAATACTTATTTTCTCTGAAAAATAAAAAAGATATTTCAAAATGTCACCTGCTGCCGTTGTGATTGGCACTTCAAGGGTTAAATGATGAACCTTTTTCGTGTCCTTTTATTTGTATTGCATCCAGAATTCTGATATTAGTTTGAATGTTCATTTTAGCAAGACCTGATTTAAGTCACAAATATTCTTATTTTTTAATGTCAGCAGACCATTTTAGTAAATACCAAATTTAAATTGGCTTACAAACAGTTGGCAAGATAATTTTACACTAGATTACACTTCCGTGTAATTTCATATTTGGAAACTGCTGGCTGGAAAATAACTTAATCTTCTAACGGCAAATCGGCCATTGTGTTTTCATGCATGGCCGAATTTAATAAGACATCCATGGAGCATGCTTATAATATGTTTGTAAATTCTCTCAGGGTTCTAGATCATCTGTTGTTTTTTTTTGTTGTTTTTTTTTGACAATCGGTGGTGGTGTTCTGGGGTTTCATTCACAGCCCTTTCAACTGTATTTCAGTTATATTGGGCCAGCAATGTTTATGCAAACAATTTGCATCAGCTTTGCTTTCATTGATCACCTTGGCATGCCTTGTGCTGATGTCCTTTGCCAGGAATCTCTGTCCACTTACAATATTCAAACCAGGGCATACCACTACTAATAGGAAAAAAACTGACATTTAAAGCAGGATTCAAAGCCATGTTTACTGGACGCATTTTGAAAAGAATAATTACAATTTTCATATGCTGTTCAGCCTAACCCTTGTCCTACTGAACCGGGATATGTCCTACCTTTGCAAACAGTGTAGATCCAGATCAGATGGCTTCTTCAGAAGCCAACTGATCTGGATCTGCACTGTTTGCCATTAAGTGAGTGAATTTGTATCAATAACCTGGATCAAGTAATCTGATTGGCTGAAAATGAGAAGTGGGCGTGGCTAAACATGCTATGCCCACTTCTCATTTTCAGCCAATCAGATTACTTGATCCAGGATGTTGATACAAAATTTTCAGCATGGCAAGGGCTAATACTATTTTGGATACAAGCATAGCTCCAGATAATGCAGTTTTCAGCGAAACTGTAATGATTTTTTTCTTAGTTCTCCATGAAAACATATCCTTTGGGTACTCATTAGAAGTGCCTCATATGTTTTCATGGAGAATAAGATAATATTTACCTGATACCCCCCTCTTATCTAACCCCCTCTTATCTAGAGCTATGACAAAGTTATCAAGCTATATATTATTATTATTATTATTATTATTATTACTATTATTATAATCTGTACATTTTACATAGCTCTGGATAGGATAGATATATATAGAAAAAAAATCTCCATGAAAACATGCTCTTTTTTTGTGTGTTGAGGTTTTACGTCCCAGTCAACCCAATGGGGTCATGTCGAGCGCGGTCAGTTTACCTAACCACACCTTTACTGGGCAGGCTTAGTCCACTAAGCGGTTAACCAGTATTGTGCACATTCTTTCACCAGAAACTGACAACTGCCCTTCTTGAATCTGCGGAAGGGAGTGAATGACCGTAGAAAATTTTCACGATCAATCTCCACGAAAGAATGTTGCCGACCTCGGCGGGGGCTGAACCCGCGACCTCCTGGTCTCCAGTCAGACGGGGCATCCAACTGAGCCACCGAGGCCGGCAACATACTCTGTTATGTCCTCATTAGAAGTGATTGGTTTGCCCTGTTTTTTTGTTTTGTTTTTTAGAGAATTAAAAATAATATCAATACTTTCAGTTTTCAGTATCATTATAAGGTTATTTATTATTCCATGACCCCCACCCACAGTGTTATATAAAGAGGATGCTTTGAAAAACTGTTCACAATTTTCCATTTCTTCCACAAAACAGTTTACAATTTTCCATTTCTTCCACAAAACAATCTCAATAAAAAGTGTTTTGGTAAACAGACTCATCAAACCAAATCTGCCGTTTTCTGATTTTGATTTGTTCTATACTATTTCAAGAGGGTCCTAGTTTAGAATATTTTCTTAACAGTGACAATGGCTCTGATTCTGTAGTTCCAACATGTGGGTATAAGCCAGATGATTTATTATGGTGGAAAAATTCCCACAGCCCAATCTGATATTTGGGGTCTGCATGCTAGTTCGCATATCTATCATGTCCAATGATTCTAAAAGCAGATAGCACAGGCCCTGATCAGACTTCATGGATGTACAGGTTAATCTGGGTCTTCGCAATCTGCACAAGCCTGAAGGCATATTTTCACACAGCAGGAATCATTTGCTTACTGACAAAAAAAAAAGAGTTATATTTAAAAAAAAAAAAACAACTCTCCATAATTAAAACCCCAAATAATTGCCCCAATTTGTCATCTTAAGCTCATTTTCAACATTCTTTTTCCTTGTATTATTTACTTCTGAATAACAATTCACCAAAGTCTGGGACAAAAATCTCCTTTTCTATTAAGTAATCAAAACAATCAATAGGCAATGTACTTATACCTAAGAGAGCTAAGTTTTTAAACCCCATAAATCCTATAGTAAATTTCATAAATAACTGGGCTTTATGTTTGTTATGTGACACCAATCTTCTACAAATCGATAGGTAAGTGATTTAAATGTCTGGCAAATTTGCAAAGCTTATTCTAACCAAGAATTCATTATTCACAAAGAAACATTCCTTTCAGAATCTATCAACATAGCAGACAAGCTTGAAGCTGCTCTTGGTTTCAAATAAAATTATCAATTCAAGTTCTTCCATCAAAAAAGACTAACAAAATTTTAGTTTTTCCTGGTGTCATTCTGACAAATATTCGGAAAGATGACAATTAAGCAGTGTTTATTAGACATTCCCTGTGCAGAAACCAAAGCATAATGGACATATTCCTGCAAACTATGGGATGGGTCAGGGTTGTGAGAGGGGGGGTGGGGGGGGGGGGTGGATAAAAAAATCATTTGGCCTCTTTCAATTGGTTTATTTTACATTTTTGATATATGATTATATTAAATGTAACTGGATTAAAACAGAAGTGTTTTATAGATAATATAAAAATCCACAAATGTGGAAAGGTTGACAATTGTTATAAAAGTTCAGCTTCAGTGCCAACAAGAACTGTCCTGTGATTAACCCCACTACCACCATGCCAGCAATTCTCAAAGCCACAATACGAAGCTCAAGGATATATAGATGTAAAGCAAATTGGGAATTACTGAGTAGAAAAGTGAATAATTTTTTTTTTTTTCTTTTTTCAGTTAAACTGATTGTGGAATGACAGCATTCTAGAGATGGAATCACAGCAACAGAAAAATTCAGTATACCCCAAATTCTTTAACATAAAGATATGAAAATGTAGGATCTGGTCACGTCATCAAAAACCTTAGCCTTAGAAATAAGAAAATCAGCCCAAAACAGACATACAAAGTGAAAGCCGATATGAAATATGATCAAACATCACTCCAAGAAATATGTACTAATGATCTGAATATATGTCTGGACAACTATAGATATGCTGATGTTTACAAGTAATGAATACAAAATTATAAAAAGCAATCCAAGTTGTTGCACATTTGTACAAGTATATTAACCCTTCTCTTGCTGAACATGACATGCCCTGTCTTAGCAAACAGTGTAGATCCAGATCAGTTGGCTTCTGAAGAAGCCAACTGATCTGGATCTGCACTGTTTGTCATTAAATACGTGAATTTCTAACAAAAACCTGGATCAAGTAATCTGATTGGCTGCAAAAAACAGAAGTGGGCATGGCATCTTAATTTATTCAGCACGACAAGGGTTAAGCAGAAATGATACAATTTGTAGATTGTCTACCATTTCTCCCAAGGGAGACAACTTCTTTGACTTCCTGCTTGCCTTCCTTCACAAGTACCATAAAAAAGGTCTATTCTAAAAGGAAAGAATTTGCTCCCTACAGGAAAGAATTTCCTTTTAGGGTAGACACATTTTTAAAGGGGAGATGAAAACAATTTTGAAATGGTTGCCTCCCTTGAAAGTTTGTCCATTCCCCTTAAATAAAAGACTATAGAAGCAGTAAACATTTATGAAAGATCAAAACACCCAATCAAATTCTTCCCTGAATACATCTAACCATATTTACTCTAAGTATTGGGATAGACAGTGTAGACCCAGTTGAGATGCCACAGAACAAAGCATGATCAGGGTATACAGTCTTTTTGACACACCAACAGGTAGTAAAAGGGCCTTCTTCAAATTTTAGTATTCATGTTTCCGATTATTTAGGGTAAATATGTTAATTTCAAAGGACAAGTTTGGACCATCTGAGTTTGAAAGGACAAGTTCGGACCTAAGGAAATAACTGTAAAATAGGAGTGTTTATTAAAAGTGTTTATTGAAAATATCTGGTAACGTATGTTGTTGCTACTCAATGGATTTATCCAGGCATGGTGATGTCATTGACTACCCACTACATATGTTTTTGTGGGGAAAAAAAAGAGAAAATATATCAACACTTTCTATTTAAAATGTAACAAAGATTTACAGTAAGAGTCATATCTAAGTCATGTTGATATACCCCTTATCTAGAGGTATGGCAGACCAAAGTAAGTCCTGCAACAGCTATTTAATAGTAAACAGAAAATCGATAAGGGATCGATATCCCTATAAAAAAATATCTTTGGTATTTTAGATCTTTGTAAAAATTTGATTAGCATAATCTTTTCAATGCAGAAAGATACTGGAAGAATTTCAGTTTAATTGATCAGATTTTTATCTATATTTTAGCATATTAATTAACCCTTATCCTGCTGAACCCAGATATACTCTGCCTTTGAAAACAGTGCAGATGCAGATCAGTTGGCTTCTGAAGAAGCCAACTGATCTGGATCTGCACTGTTTGCCTTCAGAAGCCAACTGATCTGGATCTGCACTGTTTGCCATAAAGTATGTGAATTTATAACAACAATCTGGATCAAGTCATCTGATTGGCTGAAAATTAGAAGTGAGTGTGGCATCTTAATTTATTCAGCAGGACAAGGGTTAAATTATCAAACACCACTATCTTGATATCCATACAACTTATTTGTTAACATTTATCACTCTACGGGCAAATTCAGCAGACAACATATGATATTTTTTTCTTATTTTTCCCAGAAAACAGACTTTGACATTTCATGCAAATTGTTTCCTAAAGTTTTCCCAGAAAAAAGGACTGACATTTCATGCAAATTGTCTCCAAAATAGACATTTTGCATAAAATGTCAAAGCCTGTTTTATAGGAAAAATAAGAAAAAAAAATGTTTCAAAATGTCACCTGCTGAATATTTTACCCAGAATGCTTGGCGGTGAATACATCAGCGGAAAAACATTTTCATTGTGTCATACACTTAAGCATTACACATTATTAATTATTAATCTTTATTCCTATGCTCCTATGCTTATAAGGGTAGTTGTCAGAACTTGCAGTCCAACACACACATGGAAAGAATCTAAAAGGAACGCATCCATTCCCCTTAACCCATTGTATTCAGAAGACCCGTAAAAGGGTAACTGGCAAACAGTGCAGACCCAGGTCAGACGCCGCAGATGCGGCGTCTGATCAGGGTCTCCACTGTTTGCAAATAGTTTAGCCATTTTTCTCCAGGAATATGTAAATCTCATAGCCGGGTGTACCTAAAACTGAAATTGGATTCTTCCAATATATAGTGTGGGAGAATCTATTCATTACTATAATAACCCTAATAGCAGGACACTTCAACTCCTTACCATACTGGTCCTAAATTTTGAACAAGTCAATTTTTCTACCTATCATGTGCTTGAAAAACGGCTGGAAGAGTAGCAAACAGTGAAGATGCGGCATCTGATCCAGGTCTACATTCAATGTTTGTTTGGGCCTGTCCATCCCTATACTAAAGGTGAATGAGGTATACTGCATATAGATTTTGAAATCTCTGTTGTATGGACCATCAGCCAGTCATCTTTAACTACATTGATTAGCCAGTAATCAGTGTCCATCTTTGACTGTATGGATTAGCCAGTCGTCAGTGACCATCTTTGACTATATGAACTATCAGCCTGTTATCAGTGCCCATATTTGAGTATATAAACTATCAGTCAGTCATCAGTGTCCATCTTTGATTATATGGATTAGCCAGTCATCAGTGCCCATCCTTGACAATATGAACTATCAGCCAGTCATCAGTGCCCATCTTTGACTATATGGGTTAGCCAGCCATCAGTGACCATCACTGACTATATGAACTATCAGCCAGTCATCAGTGCCCATCTTAGACTATATGAACTATCAGCCAGTCATCAGTGCCCATCTTTGACTGTAAGGATTAGCCAGCCTTAGTGACCATCTTTGACTATATGAACTATCATCCAGTTATCAGTGCCCATCTTTGACTATCTGAACTATCAGCCAGTCATCAGTGTCCATCTTTGACTATATGAACTATCAGCCAGTCATCAGTGCCTATCTTTGACTATATGAACCATCAGCCTGTCATAAGTGCCCACCTTTGACTATATGAGTAAGCCAGCCATCCATGACCATCCTTGACCATCAGCCAGTCATCAGTGTCCATTTTTTACTATATGGATTAGCAAGTCATCAGTGACCATCTTTGACTTTATGAAATTATCAACCAGCCATCAGTGACCATCTTTGACTATATGGATTAGCCAGTGATCAGTGGCTATCATTGACTATATGGACTATCAGCCAGCCATCAGTGACCATCTTTAACTTAATGAATTAGCCAGTAATTAGTGATCATTCTTGACTATATGGACTATCAGCCAGCCATCAGTGACCATCTTTGACTACATGGATTATCAGCCAGCCATCAGTGACCATCTTTGACTACATGCATTAGCCAGTGATCAGTGGCTATCTTTGACCACATGCATTAGACAGTAATCAGTGACAATCTTTGACTACATGGATAATCAGCCAGCCATCAGTGACCATCTTTGACCACATGGATTAGCCAGTGATCCATGGCTATCTTGAACTACATGGATTAGCCAGTAATCAGTGATCATCTTTGACTACACGGATTATCAGCCAGCCATCCATGACCATCTTTGATCACATGGATTAGCCAGTGATCAGTGGCTACCTTTGACTACATGGACTAGCCGGCTAAGCCATCAGTGACCATCTTTGACTAAATGGATTAGCCAGTAATCAGTGACCATCTTTGACCACATGGATTAGCCAGCAATCAGTGGTTATCTTTGACGACATGGATTAGCCAGCCATCAGTGACCATCTTTGACTACATGGATTAGCCAGTCATCAGTGACTAGCTTTGAATACATAGATTATCTGCCAGCCATTAGTGACCATCTTTGACTACATAGATTAGCCAGTAATTAGTGATCATCTTTGAATATAATGGACTATTCAGCAAGCCATCAGTGACCATCTTTGACAACATTGATTAGCCAGTAATGAGTGCCCATCTTTGACTATATTGACTGTCAGCCTGCCATCAGTGACCATTTTTGACCACATGGATTAGCCAGTGATCAGTGCCCATCTTTGACTACATGGATTATCAGCCAGCCATCAGTGACCATCTTTGACTACATTTTTTAGCCAGTAATTAGTGCCCATCTTTGACTATATTGACTATCAGCCAGCCATCAGTGACCATCTTAGACTAGATGGATTAGCCTGTGATCAGTGACCATCTTTGACTACATCGACTAGCCTGTGACCAGTAGGTAACTTTGACAACAGGGATTATCAGCCAGCCATCAGTGACCATCTTTCTGGATTAGCCAGTGATCGGTGGCTATCTTTGACAATGTGCACTATCAGCCAGCCATCAATAACTATCTTTGACTATCTCCAAACATTAAAATAACAGTTTGTGATCCTAAGTACACCACTTGGTCTGTCATTCTGACCAACTAATCACTCTTGTACAGGCTTTAGCCCTGACATGAACAATTCTTAAGAGTAGCGGAGAGCTTTTATCAGTTTATAACATTGATAAGTGATACCATGACAGGACTTAATGATCCTGATTGACATTTATTGGTGTTGAATGATTAAACAATCAAGTATTAGGCTGCTATAAACACTTGAATAAATTGATAAAAGCAGCAATCAGTTCTGAATGGCTCAGTTAAAGCTTAGCACTCTGGGAAAAAATTTCAGCAGACGACATGCTTTTTCTTATTTTTTCCAGAAAATATATTTTTGCACAGTTTATTTCACAATCAAATCTCAATGTTTTGGCTAATTAAAGCCTTCTTAAAGAGAGTTAAGTTCTTTCAATACTATACCATCTTCTTATCAATACTGTCAACCATTTTGAATACCAATGCTACACCATCTTCTTATCAATGCTTGATAAGAAAATGGTGTAGCATTGAAAGAACTTAACTCTCTTGAAAAAGGCTTTAATTAGCCGAAACATTGAGATTTGATTGTGAAATAAACTGTGCAAAAATATAAGTGTAAAACTATTGTGCACTTATGAGTTCCAGAAAACAGACTGACATTTCATGCAAACTGTTTCCTTATGCCAAAAGTGCATTTTCTGGAAAAAAAAAAGAAAAGAAAAATATCAATCCAAAAACATTATCTGTTCCAAGAAGGTTTTCACTTACTGTGACAGTTTCAGCTCTAACTGAGAACCATCATCAGACTGTGGCCTTGACCCCCTGATGTCACGGGACTTGGTCTGCTTACTACTAGACTGGTTACTAGGGATAAACAAATGCCTGAGATGTTGCTTAGGTTGTATGTCCCCTGGTCCCAGTTCATGACGTATAGAGACTGACTGATCCTGATCCTGATAGCTTCTATGACTTATATGAATCTCTTATTATTCTCTGTCAAGTACTTTTGCCTCAGCAATATGATCTGTCACTGAACTTTTATTAAAACATGTTTCAGATGACTTTCACTCGAACCTGGTGTATGTATACCTGTGGTACATTTTTGGCATCTTTCTGATGTTCACTTAGCTTTGTGTTGAATTTTCTGCCAGTTTCCCCTATGTATTTTTATCAGAAAGATGCCAAAAATGTAACCAAAATTTAAGGGACGCACAGATATACGGACAATGAAGAAAAAACAGTATACCCTCCCGCCCAAACACAGTTTGTGTGGGTATAATAAGGCTTGACATTTCATGTGAATTGTCTTCCTAGCAACATCTGATCTGGTTTTCATACTTGCTGAGGCCTGTCTATCCCAAATATTTATGGTAATTATGGTAGAAAGGGTAGAGCTGCATTTTCTGTTAGTTTGTTTTATTTTCAATGGTCATACTTCAGATCAAAATCACTGCTATTACCACCAATTTAGACACATGATAAACCCTTATTGATTTATCAAACCCCGTGCTATTTAGAACTTTTAATAAAGCCTGTGACATTCTTATTCAAATGAGGTTGAAATAGGACCTGTCTGACCCCGACGTGACAGCTGGCCATGACCATAATTACTTCAGCTAAACCACTCCAAAAGAAGGATCTATCATGGCTCTTAACGGAAACTGATGCATTTTCACGAGAGAACTCTGTTTGCATTGTTTGCCTCCATTCCAGAAAGGGGTCTACTCAAAAAGGTAAGAATTTGCTCCCCATGGGAGCAAATTCTTCCCTTTTAGAGTAGACCCTTTTCGAAAGGGGACTAGTGTGCAGAAAAGAAAACAGGGAGTCACAAAAGTTATTTTACTTGTAAGAATGGTGTAAAATCTACCGGGTATATCCAGTCCCCTTAAATTAGTTAATGAAACATTTTTTGACCAAACATATGCACATTTCTTCAAGAAATATTTGACCTAATTACCACACTGTGTGCTTAAGTAAAATTACTGGGAAAAGTTGTAACAAAAGAACCACCTAATAAGGGCACATGTTAAAGAAAGATCTGCAGAATACTTCCTGAGGAGTATTTCATAATTTTTATTTGATACATTTTCAGATATTTTTTTTTTATATAGAATATGTTATGGGTACAATTTGAATTGTTTGTTTGTTTGTGTTGAGGTTTTACGGCCCAGTAAACCCAAGGGGTCATGTCGAGCGTGGTCAGATTACCTAACCATACTTTTACTGGGCAGGCTTAGCCCTCTATGCGGTCAACCAGTATTGTGCACATTCTTTCGCCAGAAAATCAGCAGAATCAGCAGTAGGGAGAGAATGACCACAGAAAATATTTCATGACGGGTCTCCCAGAAAGAATGCTGCTGACTCGGAGAGGGTCGAACCCGCAACCTCCTGATCACGTTGGATGTGCATCCAGCTGAGTCACCGAAGCCAGCACAATTTGAATTGATTCAAATGAGTACCCAAATAATGTTTTTATGAAGGAATGCACACAGGTGAAGACTATTCTAATGAGAACCCACAACATATGTTTTTTGTAGAGAAACAAGAGTATCTATCTGGATATTCTTCTTATCTGAGGCTTAAAGACCAAAACATATTGTGACACCTTAACCCTTGCTCTGCGGAATAAATTAAGATGCCATGCCCACTTCTAATTTTCAGCCAATCAGATTACTTGATCCAGGTTATTGATACAAATACAAATACTGCATGGCAAACAGTGCAGATCCAGATCAGTTGGCTTCTGAAGAAGAAGCCCACTGATCTGGATCTACATTGTTTGCAAAGGCAGGACATATCTAGGTTCAGCAGGACAAGGGTTAATTTCTTACCTCATTTGTTCTAAAACTCAAACATGTCTATTACTGATGTATTCAAAACCTGCTGGATCTGTGGCATCCGATCAAAATCTACACTGTTTGCTCAGACCAGCCTGTCCCTACACTCAGGATAAATATGATGTGTAACAGCTCCAGATAAGGCATTTTTTTTTTTTTTTTTAACCAAAAAGTATTTATGTTTTTCTTATTTCTTGACGAAAATGTATGTTGTATGTACTCATTAGAAGTGCCCAGGCAGGCGCTTCTAATGAATACCAACAATATATGTTTCGAGGACCTTCTAATTAGTATTAACAACATGTCTTTTTGTCAAGAAATAAATTAACTCTTGTCCTGCTGAATAAATTAAGAAGCCACACCCATTTCCAATTTTCAACCAATCAGACGACTTGATCAAGGTTGTTGATATAGATTCACATACTTAATGGCAAACAGTACAGATCCAGATCAGTTGGCTTCTTCAGAAGCCAACTGACCTGGATCTACACTGTTTGCAAAGGCAGGGTATATCCGGGTTCAGCAGGACAAAGGTTAATATTATGTGGATCCCTCTTTTATCTGTTGCTATGGTAACTAGGTTCTATCTTTGCTGCTTCATGATGCCAACTTCAACTTGCAGCAAAAACATATATTATAACAAACTATTTTTGCATTTATCATTATCTTGAAACAGATTCCATCTATATTAAATACTATATACATCTGTATCAATAAAACTGATCCAGATTTAATCTTTTAAATACCTCTAGCAAATGTTTCTTGCCAAGAACCTGACATTTGTTTTGAAACTTCGAAAAAATAATACATTTATGATCACAGACACTAGATCAGAAATTTCTCTACTGACATTACCAGATAAAATATACTGATTCACAAAAGCAACCCATTTCTGATGCACAAAGAAAACAAAGATTAACCCTTTCAGCCCAAACCCAATACCTGAACAAATAGTGTAGATCCAGATGAGACAGCTTGTAACAAGCAATCTCATCAGGATCTACACTGTTTGCCATTCTTTTTTTTTTTTTTTTTTGATTTAGAGTGAAACCCCTATCTGCATCAGTAGACAAGTCCAAATTCAAGAATAGAAGAGTCCACTACAGAAACTCAGGGATGAAAGGGTTAATACTTCAATAAAATCAGAGAAATGATATATTCAACTGTAAACAATGACGTTCTGTAAGCGGACAGATAACCCTAATCAGGCCAGTGCTGTCCACATATGCCTGAATGACCCCTTTTCCTGTGGTGTGGCTCAAATTTATTTTCTTTTATTTAGAATTATATGTTAGAGAACTACATGACTAAAATACAAATGTGAATATCACTATCACAAGAGTACATTGTATTTTAACTTCTTTTTGGGTGAACAAGTGTAAACCTGCATCATGCATACAAGCATAAGTAAACCTTTTATATCTGCACAAATCATATGCATCTTTTATTCACTACCCCTCAGGTGTTATAAGGATTTTAATTCTATTCTTTAACTAAAGCTAATATACATAATTTTAGATACACATAATTCTTGCTTCAAGATACCCATTTGCAAGTTGGCACAAAAGAGTACTTAATACTTTTAGTAAAACAAATATCTAAATTGTTAATTTAATCACTTAAGGCATGTTTAATGTTTTCATTTTATTATTAAATGCCTATCAGATTTACCCACAAAATTCAGGTAGTTATGTTTGAGAAAATGGTGTCAACCCAGATCCAATAGTTTTTATTTTTTAAATGTGTGTGTTAAATTTCTATGCAAGTGCTTTTATTACAAGCTCGTCTCTCATAATTCTTAACGAATGGTTCTGTTAAGGATGTAAAATGTAATATATAATTTTTTTTTATCACATAGTGGCCTAAATTCCCAACATTCAGCATGAAATATCTCGCGATATAGATGGCCTACATGCATGCAAATGTGATAAATCAGTTATACCATGGTTCTGCGCATGTATGTGCGATAATGCACTCGCTCACGCTCGTGCATTATCGCATCGTACATGCGCACAAACCATGGTATAACTTAACATGTAATGTATGTACTGAAGTGAGACATAAATAAATATAAATGTAAATCCAACATAATATGTTCTTGAGAAGTAAGAAAAATATGAATACTTTTGGGTTGAAAAAAAAAAAAAAACCTTCCCTTAATCTATGATTTATGGCACAAAATGCAATGGACAATGAATAAAGCAACTGGTGGTTTGTTTGTCATCAGTCCAGTCAACAATAGTCAGTCTTGTTAAGGGAGAGAAATGATAGAAGAATGGGCTAGACGAGAAAAGCAAGTCCTACCCCCTCCCCCCGCCTCCCCCCAAACCTCTCCCCTGCTAATGAACAACATTTTCAAGTGAGACAAGAACATTCCTGTGAATAGCCAATGATGGTAGGGCTAACTCTCTGAAAGTTTCAGTGTGAGAACCGACCACACTACAACCAATGGCAGTTCTGTAACTTTCTTCATCATCTTCAAGAACAAAAACTTGCTTCATTTCAGATTTATGCTAAATCCTGGGTGCCATAATATCTCCAAGGACTCAAATATTAACTTTTTTCTTTCTTCTTTCTTAGTTTTTCCTGTACATAGGCTCCATTTCATTTAATCCTCACCCCTGCCATTTTGGAGATGATTAGAATGGACTGTTGAGACCTACATATTCTGGACAGCCTATTAACACTTAAAGTGCCAATCACAACTGTAGTAGACTACATTTTAAAACTTTTTTTTTTTTTTTTCATTTTTCAAAGAAAATTAGTCATGACATTTTCATGTGAATCATCTGCTTGGAAGACAAGTCACATAAAATTTTAAGACTTATACTATATCTAAAAAAAAAATTAACAAAAAATAGAATGTTGTCTGCTACCAATTTAGCTGGGCGCTTTAAGAGTTAAAAAGAATTTTAATCAAGACCACAGATGTTCAAGCCAGAGTGACTGCAATAGCCCTTATTTTTATACAGGTGAACTTGTACTTTGTACAGGTGGGCTTATAAATAAATATATGTAAAATACCACACATCTGTCTAAACCCCAAAAGTGTCTATCACAACTGCAGCAGAAAACATTTTTTTTTTCTTTTTTTCAGAGAAAATAAGTCTTGACATTTCATATTACTCATCTGCCAAGCAAATGATTCCCCTGAAATGTGAAGATTTATATTTCCTGGAAAATAAAAAAAAAAAAAACAAAAAAAAAAAACATCATCTGCTATAAATTTTGCTTGACGCTTTAAGGGTTACGGTAATTTTGTCAAACATTTAAATGCTCAGCATGCTGGATGAAAATTTCAGCGGGCAACATTCCAAAATATCTTTCTTATTTTTCCCAAAACACTGGGCTTGATATTTCATGCCAATTCTCAGAAGACAATTTGAGTGAAATGTCAAACCTTATTTTCTGAGAAAAAAAAAAAAAAATAACATCAGTTTGTTGTCTGCTGAATTTTAAACACGAGTGCTATCAGTTAAAGTTAAATACTTAAATATTTGTTCAAAGCATTAAATATCTTCTATCAGTTAGTAAAAAGTAAGTTGTAAAAATATTTCCTTTATACTCATATATATACGTCAATGATAGAGTTTGCATGTACATACAAGGCTCTCCAAAATCAAAGCTGATTTATGAATAATAATCAGTTCTGATTATTGTGATATGTTATCAGTATCAAAGGTCAGAGTACAGGCCAAGCCCTGATCAGAATATTCAAATGAAGACAAATCAGATTTCGGTATTTACCCTACGTATTCAGTCGCCTAACCTCTTTTCCATTTTTGTCCTAAAATTTTAACGTCTATTTTACTACCTACTCTACAAACTACTAGGTTAATGGCAAACAGTGTAGACCTTGATTAGATGCTGCAACCTTACACTGTTTGCACCAGCCTGTTTGATTGAATATTTAGAATAAATAAGGCAACAGAAGTGCTTAATAAAAGCTAGCCCTGAATTATCTGTCCACAACATTTAGTAAAATGAAAAGCACAGATGCATGGATATATATCAATGAACTTTAATAATTCTTGTTTATATACACCAAATAAAATGTGTGGAAAGAAAATGTCAATTTCATGGTAAAAATTGTTTGATGGCTGAAATTTTTTAAGCTAGCTACTTTTTGGTTAGTAACAATTACCACAACAGTGGTGTCTAATATATAATTTCATAGTTTTACAAAACAGCTTAAGTTTAAATGTTTAAATGTTATTTCAATTACTGAGTTAAGAGTTGAGGTTTTACGGACCAGTCAACACATTAGGGTCATGTAGAGTATGGTCAGTTAACCTACTCATATAGCAACAGATAAGGCGCTTTTTTTCATCCGAAAAATGATGATATTTTTCTTATTTCTCCATGAAAACATATGCTGTGGAGAAATAAGAAAAATATTATGTGGATATACCCCCGCTTAACTGTAGCTATGCTACTCACACTGTTCCTGGGCGGGGCTTATTCCTCTAAGTGGTTATAATACTATTTTAAATTAATTAAAGTGTTGACAAATTTGTTGCCAGGTTCTGAATGAACTTTTTAATCTGTTTGAGAGCATTTCTAAAGTAATGTCTTATAAGTGGTATATGGAACTAAAATACTAACTTAACTGATAAGTTCCCAATTTCATAACAAGTTGAAAAGGAAATTCCAAACAGATAAATGAATGACTAGATATAATGTAAGAGGCTATGAACATATTTCACAAATATTTTGAAAAGATGAACTGTGTTATGACTGTAATTCATGAGGTGAAAACTGGACTTAAAATCATGTATATTCCACATAAAGTTATGGTATGTGAAATTAATTCACCAGCAATAATAATAGCAAAGCTATTTTCTGTATCCTATTATACCAACAAGGTCACAATTTAAACAAAGTCATTTGACAGAAGCAGTTAATTATGAACTGTCAGAACTAACATTTCAATCAATGTTATTATTTGCTGTAACTGATAGCAATCTAATATTTAACTTAAGGCCCTTAGCAAAATCATAGCAGACAACATTCTAAATATTTTTTTTAATCTTTTATATATTTTTTTTTTTCAGAGAAAATAAGGCTTGACATGTGAACTGTATGTTGTGCAGACAATTCATATGAAATGTCAAGCCTTATTTTCTCTGGGGAAAAAATCAAAATGTTGTCTGCTGCAGTTATGATTAGCACATATGGATTAACAAATATTACAGGCCCAGTGTAATCAAATTATCAACTTTTCTTAAACACTATTTGTAAATACAAGTTTAACTAAACAGAATCTGAACCAAATGAACTTGAAATAATAAATTATATATCAAGTTAGTTTTCTTTGTGTTGATAGAAATCATTATTTCTTTTATGGGGTTATATATTCCATTTGTAGATTATTAGTGAATAAAAGCTGCCAATAATTCAACAAAACATCTTTTGTATTGAACAAACCACAGGTCCAGAGAATAAGAAGGCAGTCTATATTAAACTTTTTCTTGTTTTTCTTGAAAATCTACTACAATGCAAATTGGCTATGAAATTTGAATAAGAAACAGCAGTATATGTTTTCTTGGAGATACAAGAAAATTGTTGGTATTTTTTATGTCAACACAGTGTGTCTGATGCAGTTTAAGGAAGATTCAAACAAATTCTGAATAATTTTGACTCAACATACTATGTTTGTAAGGTAAACTGTCAACATTGAATAACAATACTCTACTCTAATACAATTACTCTGGGTAAAATTTTCTGCAGACGTCATACTGAATTATTTTTCTTATTTTTCCCAGAAAACAGGTTTTGACATTTCATGCAAACTGTCTCCAAAGGAAACAGTTTGCATGAAATGTCAAAACCTGTTTTCTGGAAAAAAATAAGAAAAATATTTCAAAATGTAGTCTGCTGAAAATTTTACCCAGAGTGCTAAGCATTAACCCTTGTCCTGCTGAACCCGGATATACCCTGCCTTTGCAACAGTGTAGATCCAGATCAGTTGGCTTCTGAAGAAGCCAACTGATCTGGATCTGCACTGTTTGCCATTAGGTATGTGAATTTATAGCAACAATCCGGATCAAGTAATCTGATTGGCTGAAAATTAGAAGTAGGTGTGGCTTCTTAATTTATTCAGCAGGACAAGGGTTAAATTGTAAAGTCAATGAAGGAATGACTAAAGTAAATAAGGAGACGGAAATGCCATGTTGTGTTGTTCAATGTACACCTGAATGAACTCAGCCTTTTTCCTTCAAATCATAAAAGGCAAAATACCTCAACAAACACTGTAACCCTAGATCAAATGCCACAGAACACAGCATCTGATCAGGGTCACTTAGTATAGCAGGTTTAGACAGATCAGTATATATATATATATGAGGGCGAGTCAATAAAAAAAAAGCCTAACCTATTTCTGGGTGAGAGCAATCTCTTCTTTTTTGATGTAATTGTCCTCTAGAATAATGCACTTGGACCAACGGTGTTCCAGTGCCATCAGCCCAGAACTGAAGAAGCCAGGGTCCTTGTCGCTGACCCACTCCTCAACTGCCGCCACGACTTCTTCGTTGGACCAGAAATGATGTCCACAGATATCCTTTTTCAAGTCTGGGAATAGGAAATAGTCACTAGGAGCTAAGTCCGGAGAATAGGTGGGGTGCGGTATTAGCTTGTACCCATTCCGCTCAACAGCATCCATTGCAATTTTGCAAGTGTGGACTCTCGCATTGTCCTGTTGGAGCAGAATCCCTTTGGAGAGTTTACCTTTGCATTTTTCAGGGATCACAATTCTCAGTTAGTCAAGCAAATTTGCATAATACGCACCTGTTATTGTACTTTTCTTTGCTAGAAAGTCCAACATTATCACGCCTTGTGCATCCCAAAATACAGTTGCCATCACCTTGCCAGCAGAGGGTTGCGTTTTGAACTTCTTTGGCCTCGGAGACCCCGGCCCTACACTCTGGCGACTTTGAGCTTTATTCTCTGGCTCATAATAATGGACCCAGGTCTCATCTACAGTCACCAGACGTGAAAGGAAATCATCTTCCTTTGACCTAAACCGCTTCAACAATGCACTGTATACTGATGCTCTGGTTGCCATTTGCTCATCGCTAAGGAATTTTGGGACCCAACGGGCTGTTAGCTTGTGCATACCCAAGCGATCAAAAGTTGTTGAAATGCTACCATGTGAAATGTTTAATGCATTCCCTATTTCTTCCACCTTAATTCGCCTATCAGAGTAAACCAGATCCCGTACTTTGTTACACATTTCTTCATCGGTGGCATCTGATGAAATATTTTCTGTGGTCATTTTCTGTGGACCTGGTTTCGTCTTCTAAAGATGTTCTACTGCGTTTGAATTCCCCAACCCAGAATTTAACTTGTGCATACGATGATGCAGAAGACCCATAAACATTGGTCAACTCGAAATGTATTTCCTGACCTGTTTTCCCTTTCAAATACAAGTACCGAATTACAGCACGGTACTCAACTTTTGACGAAAAGCTTACTTTTGCATCGCTAGCCATGTTTGACATTTAATATCTTATGAGTGAATGACATGATAAGGATGCAATTTTGCCCTCAGGCTTAAAACATGTATTGAAACAAGTTTTGTGTTGGGGTTTAACGACACGTCAACCCTTGTGGGTGATTTTGTGTCGTCTCCCAGAGAAAGGGAGAAAAGTGATAGAAGAGATAGTAGAAGAGATTAAAGAGAGGGACAGGGAAGAAAGGAACAGGAATGAAAGTGAAGAAACAGAAGAAATAAAAATATTCCCCATCTACCCTTACCTGCTACAAGGATAGCAGGCCTTGCCCAACTGTAAGCCAATATCAGTTGGACGCCCCGGTGAATATTGAAACAAGACATGAAAATCTTGGGTGTCTCGGTCAATTGGAAATGGGATAGGCTGGTAACTTATTGACTTGCCCTCGTAGTAAAAAGGACTTTTTCAAATTTAATAAGAAAGGTAAGGAGTTAAAGTGTCCATAGCTCTAGATAAGAGGCATATCAGGAAAATATTTTACTTATTTACTTAGAAAAAAAAACATACATTGTGGGAACTCATTAGAAGTGTCCCACTGAGGCAGTTCTGATGAGTACCCACAACAGATGTTTTTGCAAAATAAGAAAATATCAGTATTTTTCTGTTTTTGCAAAATAAGAAAATATCAGTATTTTTCAGTGTAAAAAAACCCCAAAAAAACTGTCTTATCTGGAGCTATGGAATGGTAAATAAGTCCTAAATTTAGGGTTTATACAGTACATGCAATGTAAATTAGCTCATGCGGAATACTTCCAAGAAATCCAATACTATGTACAGCCAAAACATTCATATGGAAAAACCAGTATGATCAGGATCTACACTATTCATCATTCAGTCATCACATTTTAGAAAACATCACTTAAATGGACTGTGCTATTTTGTACAAGGGAGATAACTTTTGTGACTTCCTATAGTTCTTTCCTTTTTTTGTGTAATCTTATTTGTGCTTGTAACCTTTCTAATGGATAAGCTCCAGATAAGAAGGGGATAATCTAGATAATGTGTTTGTTTTTTTTTTTGTTTTGTTTTTATTTCTAAACAAAGTTTTTTGTTTGTGTTGAGGTTTTACGGCCCAGTCAACCCAATGGGGTCACGTTGAGCGCGGTCAGTTTACCTAACCACACGCTGACTAGGCAGGCTTAGTCCTCTAAGCGGTTAACCAGTATTGTGCACATTCTTTTGCCAGAAACTGACAACTGCCCTTCTTGAATCAGCGGAAGAGAGAATGACCACAGAAAATATTTCATGATCAATCTCAAAAAAAGAATGTTGCCGACCTCGGCGGGGGTCGAACCTGCGACCTCCTGGTCTCCAGTGGGATGCGCATCCAACTGCGCCACCAAGGCCGGCTTTCTCAACAAGGTGCTTATAATGAATACCCACAACATAATTTTTTTTTTTTAGAAATAAGACACCCCCCCACCCCCCACAACCCTCACACACACACAAACACACACACACCAACACCTGCAAATCTGCACAGAGTCCACCAGCACTTTAATTTGGAGTTAAACAGAAAGTAAAATTCTGTAAACTGTCCCTGGCCCCTGGGATTTTACTCAGATGCTATAAGATAGTCCTCATAAGTTTGGTATGAAGACACAACCCTAACACTCACAGGGTACTGCCAAAGAAAAGACAGCACAAGTACTTTTCCCATTCTTTTAGCATCCCAGCACTATTAACCCTTGTCCTGCTTAACCTGGATATACCCTGCCTTTGCAAACAGTGTAGATCCAGATCAGTTGGCTTCTGAAGAAGCCAACTGATCTGGATTTGCACTGTTTGCCATTAAGTATGTAAACTTATAGCAATAATCCAGATCAAGTATTCTGATTGGCTGGAAATTAGAACTGGGTGTGGCATTTAATTTATTCAGCAGGACAAGGATTAAATGACACAAACTGACTGGTGTATATTACAAACAGTACTGCTGTAAAAACCCAGCAGTTTTCCTATTCTTTCAGCCTACCCTGCTGCAATGATACATCTGACTGGTGCGTACCAAAAATTACCATATTTACCTTTATCATTCAGACACCTCGACTCCTTACCATACATCTCCTAAAAATTGAACAAGTCTATCTGACTACCTGTTGATATAATTTAATATTGCTTGATGAATAGCAAACAGTGTACTATAAACTCTGACCAGATGTCACATTCTGCAATGTCTGAAACCAGGTCTGCAGGCCTGCCTGTCTGTCCAAAAACTTAAGGATTATTATGGCAGTTAAACCTGATATTATGAAACTTTTGTTATTGAGCCATAGGTCTAGATGAGAGTGGGTATCAGGTAAATATGTTTCTTATTTCATCACGAAAACATATGTTGTTGGTATGCATTAGAAGCGCCTCAGTGAGGCACTTCTAATGAGTACCCACAACATATGTTTTTGTGGAGAAATAAGAAAAATAATAATACATTTAGACTGAATAAAGCACTTTATCAAGAGCTATGATAAATCTATAGCTGACAAAATTCTTTTGTCATATATAACAATAGAATAGAATATATCAATATGTAATAGAACAGCAGATGATATAGGCATCAATTTCCAATTTTTTTTTATTTTTTATTTTTTTTTAATTTTTGCTAGGGCTGTGTCTCTAAAAGGCCCAACTTTTCCATACAGTCAACAATCATCATCATCATCATCATCATCATCATCATTGGATTTTTGATTAACGTGCAGGTAGAGGGCAACATCCACATCAGTGGGCCCCCCTTCTGGCTTGCTGCACACACAGCAGATCTCATATCAAATCTCCAGGTATGTCTATCATGAGGGTCCATAGCTGAGAGCTTCCACTCTCTGCAATCCTTCTGTCAGCTGCTTCCTTGTCATCTTGGGCCTCCCAGGCCCACCCTTTCCATCAACCTGTATGTCAGGCTGTCTTGACTGCACCATTGGAGCATTCCACTTGTCCATACCAGTGAAGCCGTCTCTCCTTCAGAATGAAGTCCAGATCCTTAATGCCAAACTGTGCAAGAAACTCACTAGACCTGGTGGTGACAATGTCTTGCGGCTTGACATTGCAGATCTGTCTGATCATTGCCCTGTCATTCCTCTGCAGACATTGGAGGTTTGGCTTTGTCAACGGCCAAGTCTCACTGGCATGGAGCATTGCGCTCCATACACATGAGCTGTACATGCAGCCATGTGTCTTAAAAGAGAGGTGGTGGGAGGGGAGAACTGGTAGCAGCTCCATGTATTTCTTCCAGGTGGTTTTCACATGTGCTGTGGTTAAAAGTTCACAGCCACCGGCTGCTGAGAGCATGTCTCCTAGGTAGCAAAAACGAAGCTACCTCCTCCAGCCTGCCAGGTCCTACTTGGCCTTCCCTCTGTGGTCAAGGGGTGTGCAGTTCCCTGGTACCGTGTACATCTGTAGTCAGTGTCCTTTGTCAAGTGCTTGAGCCCCAGTGCTTGCACTCCAGTGTGACAGACAGCGCATGGAAACTTGCCTGAACTCTGCAGGAGGTCCAGGCCCATGCCACAGATCATGATCTTTGTCTTTCCTGCATTTACTCTCAGTCGTTTCTCCTCCATTGCTTCTTTCCAAGGCAAAAGCCTCCCGACACATTCCGAGCGATTCAGTGATGATAACAAGGTCATCGGCATAGAGGTCCTCCCAGGGGACCCCAGAGCGGAACTCGCATGACAAGGCTTCAAGCACAATGATGAAGAGCATGTCTCAGTACTGAGCCTTGGTGAACACTGACCTTCACTTCAAACTCTTCACTGTACCTCTCACCAACATGGACATGGCTCTGCACATTGGCATACGTTCCCTTCACCTTTTGCACAATCCACTCCACACCAAGTTTTCTCAGTCACCGCCAGATGACCTTCTGAGGTACTCGATGAAACACCTTCTCCAGGTCTATGAAAGCCATGTAGAGTCTCTTGTTGGCAGCTAGGTACTTCTCTTGCAGCTGCCTGGCAACAAAGATTGTGTCTGTTGTGCCTCTGCCTGGGACGAAGCCAAACTGGGAATCGTCGACACCAACTGTCTGATGATTTTTTTTTTTTTTTTTTTTTTTTTTGATTTGGGTTTTACGGCCCTTTCAAGAATATTTCACTTATATCGAGCCGATCGTTCATCGAAGGTGGGCGAAAACCGGAGGACCCGGAGAAAAACCACCTGACCATCCGTAAGCAGAACTTGGCTTTCCCACATATGACCCGAGCTAGAACTGTCTGATGAGGCCATCCACAATCCTCTCCAGGACATTCATGACCTGCTTGAGACTGTGGTAGTTGCCCCTTTCCAATGCATCCCCCTTACCCTTACAGAGGCAGACAATGAAACTAATCCCAGAGCAAAGTAACACATATCTATAATTCTAACACTTTCAACCAGATACAGTGCAGATTTTGACAAGCTGTAACAAGCCATCTCACCAAGATCCACTCTGTTTGCCATTCTGTTTTTGATTTTAGACTGAAACACCTTTTTTGCATCAGAGGACATGACCAAATTCAAGGATGGGAGAGTCTGCTTCAGAAACTCAGGATGAAAGGGTTAACCACCACCACTGCACAAATACTCAAAAATTCAAACCAGTTCTTGAAGCAAACATTCATGTATCAAGATTGGGTTGGTTTTGGTTTGAGTTTAACGGCTCAGTCAACATTATTAAGGTCACAGTGAGCTGGTCAGTTTACCTAACCACACTTTTTTCCTGGGCAGACTTATTCCTCTAAGTGGTAAACCAGTACTTTTGCTCATTCTTTCACCAGAAACTGACAACTGCCCTTCTTGAATCAGCAGAAGGGACAGAATGACTGTAGAAAATATTTCATGATCAATCTCCATGAAAGAATGTTGCGGGGATTGATCCCGCGACCTCCTGATCACCAGTCGAACAAGCATCCGACTGAGCCACAGAGGCCGGCTCAAGTATGAAGGACTTTCAGTTTCAGAAAAAAATCAACCACAATCACATTTGTAAGGCAATGAGTGCAGAATTATGCAAATGTCAGTATTATAAAGTTAATTATCTTGGAGGGAAGAATATCGTATTTGGCCATATCATCATCATCGTCAATCCGATATAAGCATACACAGAGCACTCAAGCAATTTCTTCATCCTCAGACAATTATTAAGAGGTGTAAAATCAACCTAAAAACTTACTAACCCTTATGGTCTAAATTTTTCATTTAGATGCTAAAAATGAAGAAAATAATGAAGAAAGTTCTGAAAATCTCTCATCGCAAATGCGAGTGTGCAAGTGGAATTTTACATCCCTGGTATTAGCCTTTTCAAAGTGTTTGCGGGTTGTTTTGCAACAGCAGTTGCATCAAGCCATGCCTTTGTCAGACCCAATTATGTGCAAAATAATTAGAACCTGTCTAAAGTTGTTTCATTAAAATGATATTTCTTTTTAAGTATAATAAATCCCCTTTTCTGGTTGAGTCTTGACCATTTTTTTCCAAATCTTTCAATAAAGAAATTTCATGTATTCTCGTACTTCCGGAAGCATAATTTCATTTGAGTGTGAAATAAGCAGCTTCTTTAACAATAATTGTAATTTCCTGTTACAAATCTGTCCACACGCTTTTGTATGCTTTCCAGTTCTTCCTGACTACATGCTAGACTATGTCAGCAGTCTTGGTAATTACTTCTGCTGGGTTTGGTATAAGTCCTGACCTGCAATAACAGCCTGTGTACTTATCTACTTTTTTATACAAGCATATGTTATTGGTACTCATTTGAATAGTTTCAACTTATTCCCTTGAATACTTTGACAAAAGTAGTTTTTGACAATGTGACAATTAGACAAACTGTGTCATCAGCAAAGTCTCTGTCTATGAGATGAAACGGCTTATTCAAAAAGTGTCACACATAAACCAAAGAAGTAACTATTCTCAGCAACTACACATCATAACCAGTAAAGCTACTTGACTAATTTGAGTTCTTGTTCAATGACATGTCAAACCTTGTAGATCATTTTGAGTTGCCTCCCAAAGACAGGGAGAAAAAGGACTGAAAAGCTAGTAGAAGAGAGGAAAAAGAGAAATAGAAGATAAGGAGGAAAAAAGTGAATGACAGTGCAGAAATATTGAAAATACTAATATGCCCACCCCTCCCCCCCCCCCACCCCCAACCCCTTCTGCAAGAACAGCAGACCCTTTCCACCACCCTACCACCCCAGCAAAACAAACTGGTAACCTACGGTAAACATCCTAACAATTTGAACACCAAAGTTTCTGACAAAATGACATATGCAAACAGTGCAGATCCAGATCAGAGTCTGATCAGGGTCTACACTGTTTGCCATTCCACTAAGGGTTTTAAGAAATAACTGCATTTAAAGCAAAACAGGCCAAAATAGTATGGAATAAAGTGTTCGAAATTTTAGGACATTTACCGTAAACTAAAACACGCAGCTCCAGACACGACATTTTTTCAATGGTATTTTCCTTATTCTTTCCTGAAATATGCTTTAAGGGAGAAATACTGTATTCAACCTAGTTACCACACTGTGCACTTAGGTTTTTCAGAATTACTGGGAACACTCAGTTGTGCTAAAATATGGATCTACTTACTAAGGGTACACTATAAAAAATCAGAATAGGATTTATTTGATGATTATAATGCGATTTTTTTTCTGATTTTCTTTATAAAGGCATATGTTGTGGGTACTCATTTGAATTGCATCGACAAGTCGATGCAATTCAAATGAGTACCCACAACATATGCCCTCAGCATATGCCTTTATAAAGAAGTAAAGAAAAAGTACATTGGCTGTAATCTGAAGACTATGGAATTTCTTGACTGTGCGCCTATAGGGGTATGTGCGGTAATTAGATTGAATACGGTATTGAATAAAATATTTATCTGGATACTCCTCATATCTCGAGCCATGTACTAAACACAATTGTGGGGCTAAGTCAAATATTGATACAATACTCAAAATCTACACAGAATGACAGGACAATGTACAAACAGACCTTGAAGAATTTTAATGCTTAGCATGCTGAGTAAAATTTTCAGCAGACCACAGTTCAAAATATTTTTGCTTATTTTTCTCAGAAAATTGGCTCTGACATTTCAGGCAAATTGTCTCCTCTGGAGACAATTTGCATGAAATGTCAAATCCTATTTTATTGGAAAAATGATATTAATTTCTCATCTTCTGATTTTTCTCATAGTGTGCTAAGTGTTACACAGAAATTAAATCAATTACAACTAATTGTAGAGCATTGATTCTAATCTGAACTGGCAAAATTCCAGAGATAGATTGGATTAGAGTTGGAACAAGTTGGAGATAAGCTCTTTATCTTTCTAATCCTTTGAATCACCATAGATCAATATTATCGGGCAAGTCCCTTTTATATACACAATAACAGACAAAATGTACAATATGACTATATTTAAAACTGACAATGTCATCTTACAGTGTAAATGTAGCTCTTGGTAAAGATAAATAAAATTTAAACAAAATGATAATTTATTGATAAATTCATGTGGCGGTCTTTGTTAACCCAAAAGGTAAAATATTTTTTTCTGAACAAATCATACAAACTAAAGCAACCATGTAAAACAAATTTAATGACCTGCTGTGCAAACCTGCAGACAACTTGTTTGCTTTTTGAATGTGTGTGTGTGTGTGTGTTTTTAATGAAATGCACGTGGTTTGGTTTCATTCAAATTATCCCCAAAGCAATCCGAATGCAATGTCAAATCCAACCATATTGACACAGCTCCTGACAAGTTGCACATGCCATTGCAAATCCACACAATTTTGTGGCTTTTGACCATTCTGACCTAGGTCCAGAAGTCAGGGACAAAAATTGTTCTGACCCAAGCACATGAGGAATCCAAATGTTTACAGCAAATTTGGTCAAAATCCCAACTGGTGTAGGAGATAGAGTAACAGACAATCAGTCCCTAGATTTGACCTTCTGATTGTCAGACCTTGACCTTAAGGCCAAACGCATGGCAGGGGATACTGTAGAATAAAACTTTTACCTATATCTATCATCATACCAAATATAAACCAAATCCATTGTGTGGTTTGGAAAATATGTCTTAAAACTAGAAAATCCCTAATGAGGATGAAAGCCCCCACTACCACCAGTTTGGCTTTTTATGGCGAAATTTCTATGTAAATCAAGGGTATGTAACACTAGCAATAAAAATTTGATCAGAATTCTATGACCTTTATGCACTAGCCCTGCTTATATTCTTACTTAGCTGAAAGGTTCAAATCATAATCTTGAAAGCTGTAGAAGTTGCGAGGACAAAACTTCCTGGGTATGTAACTCTAGCAATAAAAATTTGAGCAGTTCTGTAGACTTTGTACACATGCCCTGTCCTGCTTATATTCTTACTTTGCTGCAAATTTCAAATCATTATCTTGAAAACTGTAAGAGAAGTTGCAGAGACACGAACCCTACCATGCCATGTGTATATGCAATATTTCTAAGTAATCAAAGGTATGTCACTCTAGCAATAAAAATTGGAACAGAGTTATGTGACCATTATGCACATGTCCAGCCTATGTTCTTATTTTGCTGCAAGTTTCAAATCATTTTCTTGAGAATTGTAGGAGAAGTTGCGGAGACACTAACTCTACTGTGCCATGTGTATAAGACAAATTTTCTAAGTAAATCAAGGGTAAGTAACTCTATAATGATTTGATCAGAGTTCTGTGACCTTTAAGCACATGCCAAGTCTATATCCTTAATATGGTGCAAGTTCCGATCCATTACCTTGAAAACTGTAGGCGGAGCTACGGAGACACGAACAGTACTATAAAGAGTGATGGACGGACACATGGACGGATATACGTATGATGGAGGGTAAAACTATATGCCCTCCTCCAGTTCGTGGCAGAAGCATAAAAAATATTAATGTTGTGTAGACGCTGACTCTGACGCCAATACTAGGGGTAGTGCAATAGCTCTTCCTGGACTTTGTCCAGATGTGCTAAAAAGAAAACAGCCAACTCAACTATGACTTATTTCACCAAAGAAGCATGCTAGCTAGTGTGCTTGAGCATGCATAGATCCATATACTTGTTTGTGTTGAGGTTTTACGGCCCAGTCAATCCAATGGGGTTGCGTCGAGCACGGTCAGTTTACCTAACCAAACTTTTACTGGCCAGGCTTTGTCCTCTAAGTAGTTAACCAGTATTGTGCACATTCTTTTGCCAGAAACTGACAACTGCTCTTCTTCAATCAGCAGAAGGGAGAGAATGACCGTAAAAAATATTTCATCATCAAATCTCCAAGAAAGAATGTTGCCAACCTGGCCGGGTCAAACCCACAACCTCCTGCTCACCAGTCGGACACGCATCCAACTGAGCCAACAGATCAATTTACCCTAAGTATTCTGACTGAAAGGCCCGATCAGAATGACAGGGCTGAACAAAGAGTACAGACACATATCTGACAGCAAAGAACAGGGCATCGGGTCAGGGTCTATGCTGTTTACCACTCATCCAGGGCCCAGTTGTTCAAAGGGTCGTTAGCTTAACGAGCTCGTTAAGGGTCATTTCGTTAACTGTTTTAGGAGATTCAATAGACAATATTCTGATAATTTTTGCTGAAAAAATTTCGGCATATTTGCGTATCACTCGATGTAAATTTTAATGAATCGTTAACTAATGACGTCGTTAGCTTTGAACAACTGGGCCCAGAAGTTTTGGACACAGCAACAGGTAGTAAAAAATGGGACAATTCAAACTGGATAGGAGTAAAAATGTCTGAATATTTAGGGTAAAAATATGGCAGCTGCAGGGGAAGACCAGAATTAACTATATATACTAGACCAAACTACCAATGCAACAAGAATTTCTGCTGTAACTTTTGAACCAGAAGAGATACAACCACAAAACTTTAGATTTTCTGGTTCCACACAGTTATCTTTATGTCTGTATACGCCATTGTCATGGTTGGTCGCCAAAAAACTTGCCATTCACTGAGCACGGAGTTGAGGGTACAAAACCCTACAAAACAACATGAATGTTATGGAATGGCCAGACTTGTCGCCAATAGAGCAGGTATGGGACCTGCTTGACAGACCGTGAGACGTGTGCACCAACGTCCTGTCCAGCCACAGACGTTGCGACAACTTCAGCAGGTGTTAGTGCAAGAATGGAACAACATTCCAATGAATGTGATTTGGCAGTATTTACACTCAATGAGACAACGTTGTCGCGCTGTGATTCAATCTGCAGGGGGCCACACAAGGTACTGAATTGTGTTAACTTTTGAAAACCACCCCAGTGATGTGTTTGTGCTGAGTCTGACATTATCTGAATGAATTAAGCCAAAAATTTTCTGATGTGTGTTACAGGATAATTGGTGAATAAGTGTGTCAAATTTCATTAAATTCTATCAAGAAATAGATGAAACATTTGAATTTGAAGTTCTTGTTGCTTTGGTAGTTTGGTATTCTAGAAATCCACATAAAATACATGTAGAAACAGCTTCACTATGCACTGGTCAATAACATTGGTAATTATCAGCTTCATTAATAATGGAAGCATTAAGGCAAGGACCATGGCAATTTGACCGGGACACACTGACTCTTATCAGCACGTTAATCCAAGTCTGGATCAGATGCTTTGTTCAACCAAAAATGTTGATACAACATAAATTTTCATGGAGAAATAATGAAAGTAATATTTTTATTTGGATAACCCTCTTATCTTGACTGCTAACATTTTTTATCTTGACTACAAGTGATAGCATGAACATTGTCAAAGAATAATTTCCAAGACCTGAAAAGTCTGTTCTGGCTTTTCAAACACAAATGCTACATTTCCATAATTTTCTAAAGAGGCGAAAACTCCCTTATTAATTTCTGGCCAGTAACAGTGATTTCTAAAATACAAATTGATGTACACTAAATGAAAAAGAATTACTACTAATACACAAATGAAGTGCTAAGTAAATTGTAACTGACATTTTAATAAAACTTGGCATTTCATGTGAATCATCTGCTAGGCAGATGATTCACCTAAAATGCTAAGGTTTATTTTTTCTGAAAAATAAAGAAAATGTCATCTGTTGCAGTTGTGATTAGCATTTTTAGAGTTAAACTACCTGTGTATACCTGTATTATCTTGGGATTTCACCATTTCTATGTTCTATTATTGTAATTAATTAGCTCATCAATTATACATGGACAAAGAGTATACACACTTTGTGAACAATTCAATTTCATTTATGCTTAGTCACGACAGTCTGGAATTTTTCCCTTGTGCTCATGCTACAGGGTATACAATTTCTAACCCTTTTATCCCTGCAGACTGATACGGATACTTTGCAAACAGTGCAGATCCAGATGAGACAGCTCATAATGAGCCATCTCATCAGGATCTCCAGTGTTTGTTATTCTGTTATTGATTTTTGACTGAAACCCCTATTTGCAACAATGGATGTGTCCAATTCAGAGATATGGAAGAGTCCATTTCAGAAACTCGGGTGAAAGGGTTAAGTCTTAGTTATACCATGGTTCGTGCGCATGTACGATGCGATAATGCACGAGCGTGAGCAAGTGCATTATCACACGTCCATGTGCAGAACCATGGTATAACTGATTTATCACATTTGCATGCATGTAGAAGACCATCTACATCGCAAGATATTTCATGCTGAAAGTTGGGAAATTAGGCCACTATGTGATAAGACTGCAGAAACTCCAGCTGATTTTTCATTATTGAATGCATATTTTTTTATATTTTCCTTACCTCAAAACAGGAAAACTTCTATAATATGGCATTGCCAATATTAGAACACACAGAACACCCAGTATATGTCAAATACCTTGAAAACTTAGGAAAATATGGCTTCTCAGGAAAGGGTACCTCAACCAAATGCTCCAGTGAAAAGAAAATTCAGTACTGCAAAAATTATAAGCCATAAGGCCATAAAAGTTTTTTGATTCCCAAGCGGGATGGGGATTTTTTTATTTTTATCCATAGCTCCAGAAAAGGCAGTTTTTTTTCAACAGAAAAGTACTGATATTTTTCTTATTTCTCTATGAAAACATATTATGTGGGTACTCATGTGCTTCAGTGAGGCCCTTCTAATGATGAGTACCACAACATATATTTTCATGGAGAAATATCTAATATTTTCACGGAGAAATATTTTATATAGAGCTAGGTTTATCCAAAATAAGCAGCACCTGTAGTTCTTATTTCCTGAAGTAAACACCCATGTTCCTGAAACTCCCAACTGGACATATCAATCTCCAAGCTAATGACCATGAAATACCAATCTCCACTATCAGTTAATAATGAGAAAAACAATGCAGAATTTATCACCTGGAAAATAGGTCTTACCTATAAAAATCTTATGCCTATTCCAGATAAGAATTTTCTGATGATTTTTGATCATATTTCTCAGCAAAAAACATATTCTGGACTATCATTACTACCGTATCTTCCCTGTTTTGGTACACTTAAACTCCTTACAATACCCGTCCTGAAATTCTTCTAACTGCTGATGCGTCCGAAGTATTGCTGAACGGGTGGTAAACACTGTATGCCCAGATCAGATGCCATGTTCTTCAGAGCCCAATCTGGGTCTACACGGTTTGCTCAGGTCTGTCTGTCCCAATATTCAAGATTAATATGGCAATTCTATCAATAACATTATTCGAAATAATCCATAGTAGATGACCAATCCTGCACCTTTTAATTTTTAAAGTGCCAATCATGACTGCAGCAGACGACAATTTTTCTTTTTTTTTTTCAGAGAAAACAATTCTTGACATTTCATGTGAATCATCTGCGATTCACAAGAAATGTCAAGACTTGTTTTCTCTGAAAAATAAAAAACATTTTAGAATGTTGTCTGCTACAAATTTTGCTTAGTGCTTTAAGGGTTAACCCTTAACCCTGCTCCTGCTGAACCCGGATAAACCCTGCCTTTGCAAACTGTGTAGATCCAGATCAAATGGCTTCTGAATGACCAGAAATATTATTGTGGCTGTAAAAAGATGATCATCCATAGCTCCAGATATGGTGATTTTTCTGAAGAAGTCATTTACTGATCTGGATCTGCATTGTTTGCCATTAGGTATGTGAATTTGTATCAACAACCTGAACCAAGTAATCTGATTGGCTGACAAATAGAAGTAAGTGTGGCATCTTAATTTATTCAGCAGGACAAGATTTAGTGCTAACAGGACACTGATTTTTTTTTTTTTTTTATATATATTTTCTTTAGAAAAATAAGGCTTCCCTTGGAAGCGAATTCCTTCCTTTTAGAATAGATCCCTTCTCAGAAGAATGGTGTGCTGGAAAGTACACAGGACCTCATGAACCGAAGTCAGGACAGCTATGCAGCCACTCAGATGCTTCACATTTTAGTAGGAATAAAAGGAAATGTCTGATCTAAAGCTAAGCTCACAGGTAGGATGCATCACTTGTCAAAGAATAACAGTACTTACCAAGAAATATGCTCTAATGTTCTTGACCAATATATCCCAATTCTGTAATCGAATATTTACATCCCTAACCACTCTGTTAATATTTTCATATGCACTTCTGGGGTCACTGAAAGAAACAAAATGGACAGTTAACTCTTTCTTTTCAAGGACAGTTAAATGTTCCTTTCAATATAATGACCAGAAATATTATTGTGGCTGTAAAAAAACCAAGATAAGGTGATTTTTTTTTTTCAACTGAAAAGTATTGGTATTTTTTTTTTATTTCTCCACAAAAACATAAGTTGTGGGTACTCCTTATGCCTTGTCCACAATGTATGCTTTTGTGGAGAAATGCGAAAAATATGTGGATACCCCCTCTTGTCTGGAGCTATGTTAACCCTTAAACACCTAATCACAACTGCAGCAGACATTTTTATTTTGTTTGTGTTGAGGTTTTACGGCCCAGTCAACCCAATGGAGTCATATCAAGCGCAGTCGGTTTACCTAACCACACGTTTGTTGGGCAGGCTTAGTCCTCTAAGAGGTTAACCTGTATTGTGCACATTCTTTCGCCAGAGACTGACAATTGCCCTTCTTGAATCAGCGGAAGGGAGAGAATGACCGTAGAAAATATTTCATGATCAATCTCCACGAAAGAATGTTGCAGACCTTGGCGGGGGTCGAACCCACGACCTCCTGGTCTCCAGTCAGACACGCATCCAACTGAGCCACCAATATTTTGTATTTTTCTGAGAAGATAAGGCTTGACATTTCATGTTAATCATCTGCTAGGCAATGCGCTAACAATGAAGATAGAGTGGCTCCCAGTCTCCAGTGACTAAATAGTTTTTTTCTTATAATCTGTTTAATAATCCATTAAAATAAACCAAAATAATATCATGACTATAAAGGCTGGTCACTAATGACCAGCCTTTATAGTCATATTTTTTTTGTTTTATTTTAGTGGATTATTAAACAGGATTATGGGAAATATATTAGTCACTGGAAACTGTAGCCAATCTAACAGTGAAGACTATGATCAGACTGCATGGATGAACTACAAAGTCAATATGCATAAAACCTGAAAAGAGACATATCCAAACAAATGTTTTTTTCTTAATTCTCTATGAAAACATGTCATTAGTACTCATTAGAAATGCCTCAGCCATGAACACACTGGGACCGCTTTATGGTCATTTTTCTATATAATCTATACATTTTTGTCTGGATACAAGACTGTTAAGCTAACAGTTTTTGCTTTGGATCCCAGCAATAGTGTTATAAAGAGGTTGTGGTGTATTCACAATACATGTATATGTTTTTTGTGGTGAAATAAGAAAAATATCAATATATTCTGGCAGATAAAAAGTACTGTACCTGAAGCTATGGAGAAGGGAAGAACTGTCAAAACTACCCATCATACACTACAATAGGTCTGTGATAGCTGGTTGCTCAAGAGTTATGTTCCCTTTTCAGCATGAAGGAACATGGAGCTGTCTACCAAACAAACCTGATAACCTATTTGTTAATCCTTGTCCTGCTGAACCTGGATATATCCTGCCTTTGTAAACAGTGTAGATCCAGATCAGTTGGCTTCTGAAGAAGCCAACTGATCTGGATCTGCACTGTTTGTCATTATGTATATGAATTTACAGGAACAATCCAGATCAAGTAATCTGATTGGCTGAAAATTAGAAGTGGGCATGGCATCTTAATTTATTCAGCAGGACAAGGGTTAAACATAATGCAAATTAGCTCTATATCCATAATGCCAGATAAGAGGGGTTAGCCACATGATATTTTTTTTATTTCCCCACAAAACATACATTGTGGGTACTCATTAGTTCAAAGCACTTCTAATGAGTTCGCTTCGTCGAAGCCCTTCTAATGGGTACCCATAATGCATGCTTTCATGGATATGACAAATATCAGTATTTTTTTCAGTTTAAAGAAGTGCCTTATCTGAGCCATGTACATTGTATATATCAATGTATATACTAAAGGAATGCCCAACCTTTATCATTGTCAACACTTAACAAAATCAAAGGATCTCGTATACAAATATCTGGGATCTTTAGCCTAAATGTTTAAACATTGTTTACTTCTAAAACCATTGGAATAATATTCTCAATCAACACATTGTCATTATTTACAAATACACAGAAAAAAACCCTGATTTTTTGTGTTTAGTGAAAGAAATATACAGAACATACAAAAAAGTAGTTGTATTAGTTTGCAAAATTTTGCAGTATCTGAAAGATAGTGGTAATCTGTTGGTTTTTTTACACATGGTCAAAAGCTTTCTTCTTCTAATTACTAGTTTAATTAACAGTCCAGTCACTACCATGACTCTGGGACAATCTACCTCCACAAACTTTTGTCAGCCTATAGGATATTTGCAGTGGAGACTTTTTTCTGTTCTGTAATGTAGGTCAAAATATAGGTCACAGTCACATACTTATGGTTATTGTCTTCACTAAATAAACCCACCCACGCACCAAATTTGATAAGTAGGTTCTAAAAAGAGGGGAGCCTTTCAAAGCAAAAATCATACCAAATAAAATATTATGGCAGACACATTTAACTCTGTAATATTACTAGAAACTTGAAAACAAGTCCCAGATGATTTTCTGAAAAAAAAAAAATATAAAAAATGTGCTCCACCATGAAATACTGAGTGAAATTGATTTTCCTTCCTCTGTCAAATGTCTGTTTCATGCTAGGAATCTGACTGAGGAGTGCCTTTGATCAGGAGACCCTGAAAATGTGATGCCAATATTTTATCATTTAAATGTCTATATTAACCTTTCTTTGAACTACAACATTAGTTTACAGTCTCTTTTATTTTACCTTTACTACTCTCTGAGCAAATTCAACAGACAACATACTGATGATGTTTTTCTCTCTTTTTTTTCCCAGAAAACAGGATCTGACATTTCAAATGTCAAATCCAGTTTCCTGGTAAAAATAAGAAAAAAATTTCAAAATGTCATCTGCTAAAAATTTTACCCAGAGTGCTAAGCATTAACTTCAGTATCAACATTCCCTAGACAAACTGAAAACAAGAGTTTGACATTTTGTGCAATTTGCATGAAATGTCAAAGTATTTTTCTGAGGAAAAAATTAAAGAATGTCATGCGCTGAAATTGTTTACCCAGCCTTTCAAGCATAACCTTAAATCTCTAACCCTTAACACGCTAAACACAACTGTAGTGGATGACAGTTAAGTTTTTTTTATTTTTATGTGAATCATCGTGGCCTACAATCACACAATACAATAGGTTCAACACTCATCCACCATTCTACAGGTTCTGGGTTTGTTTCTTGCTCTAAAAGTTGGGGTGGGAGATTCTTCTTGTAATTGCACAGAGCCTACCATTTTAATTATGATCTTAAACTGACTCAAATATTGTAGAAGGTAAGCTCACTAAAAGATTTTTTTTCTTTGTAAGGCAGGGAAAGACCCCCAAAAAGATCTTTCAAAATCTTTAAAAAATACCCCAGAAATAATCAATAATGAAATGATAAACTCTAACCCTTGCCATGCAGTAAAAATTAGGATGCCATGCCCACTTCTAATTTTCAGCCAATCAGATTACTTTATTCAGGTTGTTGACACAAATTTACATACTTAATGTCTTAAAGCAGATCCAGATTCAGATCAGTTGGCCAGCTGATCTGGATCTACACTGTTTGCAAAGATAGGGCACATCCGGGTTCAGCAGGACAAGGGTTAATTAACACACTATGAATTCTTCTAAATGGTTTGTTTATGGGTTGTATAATGTTAGTTTATTATCAACAATATAACTCCAAATAGCCCATCAATAAACTTAAATAAATGCAAAATCATAAAACTTTTATTATTACTGAATCTTATCTGATGGTAGAGTAATACAGACCTTGAATGGACAAGGGGCTTCAAACCTAAAATATACTTCATAAAGAAATTAACCTTTCAATCCATTATATCAAATATTAACTGTTCATTAACCCTTAAACTGCTATTCGTGACTATTGTCGTTTTGGAGGGGTATGCCAACTCTAAAGCATACACCAGATACAACCATTCAGAGCAAGTGACCCCATACAGGAAGGAACCCACTTTCATACAAGCACGCCGCTCTTCATTAGAAAGTCAGGTGCTGGTTTAAGACTGGGTATACTGAATTTCAAGGTGCTAGCAATTTTGGCACACACTTCATCAGTTTTATCACGATTTTCTGGATAAAACACCCATAGCACCTAAATCATTTCCAGTGAGGAAGAAGTAGGAACAACAGTAGAACCTACATATGTTACGAGTTTCTTTCTGAATAGCATACAGTAAGCGCTGGTCTCTTGTATTTTTTTTTTAAGTGTCTTTAATGGTTCCCGGTTGCCATGTGACTGTCATGTGACTGAAAGTCGTGATCATCACTTCTACGGTAAAATGACCATATACAATTGGCAAAATATGTGTGAAAATGTCATCAAAATCAAGGCAAAATCAAGGGAGTAATGGCTTCTCATGTAGGGGTACCCCCTCTAACAGGCCTGATTTATGGTTCATTCCAAAGTCTAAGGGTTAACAGAAAGGCGAAGTAAAATTGGAAGCCAACATTTTAGCCCTAATTTGCCGTTTCGACACAAAAATACAAAATCAAATTTTTCCATTTTTTTTATTTAACCCTTAAACTGCTATTCGGAACAATTGTCATTTTTGGGGGGTATGCCAACTCTAAAGCCTGTCATACTTACTATATACCAGATGCAACCATTCAGAGCAAGTGCTCCCATACAAGAAGGAACCTACTTCATACAAACACACCACTCTTCATTAGAAAAACAGGTGCTGGATTTTACCCATGTTTATAAAGACTGAGTATACCGAATTTCAAGCTGCCAGAGATTTTGGTGCACACTTCGTCAGTTTTATCACAATTTTTGATCACCCATAAACTAAATCATTTCCAGTGAGGAAGAAGAAGGAACAACAGTAGAACCTGATCATTACTTCTCCAGCAAAATGGCCACATACAATCGGCAAAATATGTGTGAAAAAGCCATCAAAATCGAGGGAGTAATGGCTTCTCAAGAAGGGGTATCCCCTTTAACAGGCCTGATTTACAGTTTATTCCACAGTCTAAGGGCTAACATTAATATTATGTCATTAAATGGATGTTTTCATATGGGCCCTGTTACAGGTCCAAGGTCAGTCATATTGATCTGAGGATGGCTGTATTGGCCTGAGGCAAAGGCAGGGGCCAATACAGCCATCCGAAGGCCAATACGACTGGCAGAGGACCTGTAACAGGGCCCAATTATGAAAACATTCATTTCATGACATTTTTATTAATCAACTTTTTTATTTTCAATATTTAAAGTGTTAATACTGGTTAATACCCTAAAATATTGGCCTAGTTAACACCATAAAATATTGGCCTGATAAATACTGTAAAATAATGGCACTCCTGAATCCCCCGATTTTTATCCCCTAAATCCTTGTAACTTTCAGTATTAGACCTTGTATAAAGCTCTGGCAAAAAACATATAGAAATCATGCCAAATATTGCAGTGGTATGATGCAGGTTGTTTAACACATATTAGAACAATAATTACTTAGTTGAATAATGATGTTTTTTATTAACCCTTATTCTGCTGTGAATGTTTCTGACCCTTGTTCTCCACGAATTTAATTCACTCACTTTTTTTTATTTTGACATGACCTGGGTAGGGGGGGGGGGGTGGGATTTCACTGTGCAAAATTTTCATCAAACCAAAGATGAATCAATTCGGTGATAAGGTTAGGAAATAACGAGGTCTTAAAAACTTAAACGAAAACTTTAACATTTTTAAAATTCTAAGTCTGTGACCTCAACCCCAAGGTCACTGTCATGATGGTGCTGATAAAAACTTTGGACCAGTATATATCATGTATCAAATATAAATTAAATCCATCATTTGGTTTAGAAGTAATGAGGTCCTAAAAACTTTGATGAAAATTTTAACAGGAAAATTTTGACATGATGGTGACCTTGACCTAAACATGAACTAGGGGGGTGAGGATGAAACTGGGCAAAATTTTGGACCAATATGTATCATCATACGGAAGATGAATCAAATCGGTGATAAGGTTAGGAAATTATGAGGTCTTAAAAACTTTAACGAAAACTTTAACATTTAAATTCTAAGTCTGTGATCTCGACCTCAAGGTCATGATCATGAGTGCTGATGAAAACTTTTGACCAGTATCTATCATGATACCAAAAAGGAACTAAATCCATCATTAAGTTTAGAAGTAATGAGATCCTAAAAACTTTGACGTAAAATTTTAACATGAAAATTCTTAGTCTGTGACCTTGACCCTGACATGACCTAGGGTGGTGGGGATGGTACTGCGCAAAATTTTGGACCAATATGTATCATCATACCAAAGATGAATCAAATCAGTGGTAAAGTTAGGAAATAATGAGGTCTTAAAAACTTTAACGAAA